>JAZHRO010000067.1:8535000-9735000 GCA_037157565.1 Thalassia testudinum
ACCCCTCCACCTCAACCTTTCCCTGTGCAATTTATTGTTCTGCTCCCATGTGTCAATCACTCATTCCTTCTCCATCACACCCTTACCGACGAACGCACCTCATCCCTCTTCCGTGCAGTTCACTTCTTCTTGAGCTCCTTCCTCAGTTTTTACCGCTGCACCTCCCTCGTTTGTGCGTCGAGGGAGGGGGAATGTTTGGAAGTGTCGGTGCAAAGTACTAATTAATCAAATTTTATTATTAATAAAATAAGATACGTTTGTTTAACTTTAGATTTTAAAACTCTAAATACTTATGAGAGATACAAGAACTAAAAATCAAGATGGAGATGCTTAAATACTAGGCTACATATGTTTGTGATTAACTCAAGGAACCTAAGTTAGCAATTCAAGGGCTCATCAAATTCGAAGTAGGTTCAAGTACTTATTTTTACATTTCTAGAAGCTTTGTAAAAGGAGACAATGCCTTCCACTTAAACACTTGGGACTTATCTATAAAAGCACTTAGAAATTTAGTTTAAATTCAAAAATATTCAAAATTAATTGATCAGAGAAGCTTTGAGATCATCTAAGAGGTTGATTACAAGTTTGAAAACACTCTCTTGGAAAAGACACTCGACTCAAAATTTAAAAAATTAATTGATTAAGAAAAATTATTAATCAATTAATTTCAATTTTGCATAGAATGGTTAATCGATTCAAAATTTAAATCAATCAATTAATAGTACATCATGTAATCTCTGAATTAGAGTTGGTCAATTAATAAAATCGATTAATCCATTAATTTTAAGTTTTCATACCTTGGATTGGGTTGAGATGCGCATAAATTAATCAATTAATTTTCTCTTCATCAATTGATTAACAATAGTAAATTAATTGGCTAATAGGAGTGTTAATTAATTAATTTTAAGGATATTTTAATTATTTTGCATCTTTTGAAAAGGGTTCAAAATTAAGGTGGTTAGTGGGCTTTTAATCACACTTTATAAATATCTTATGAAAGTTTAGGATCAAGACACACAACGTATTATTTCTTGCTCTAAATTTTCATCACCCTTGAGATTACAAGTGATTTCAAAGGCACTCAATTGCTCATTCTCCATTAGTGTAACACTTTCGTACTCCACTTCCTTCATGCTACACTTTGTAATTTCGAAAAAAGAAAGGTTAAGGGAGTATTTTTCGAAGTTTTATTTGTATGCACTTTCATTTCACATGATCTTGGCTCTGTAAGACTTGCATATTTTATATTCAGATGTTAGCATTGTTGGATACTTTAGTTGTAGGCTTCCTATTCTTCAATGTTAAGAAGGAACAAAATACTTCTTAAGGTTGTTTAAGAAGTGAAATTGTACTAGAGGCATATCACCCTCAGATTTGTGGCATAATTCAGTCGTTCTTGCACTTGTAATGGTAAAATTCTAGTTAGGGATAACTAGATAGAGGTTTTTTTCGATTTTGATTTCCTCTCTAAATTTTGGTATTCAATTGTGATTTGATTCTTGTTGTATTATTTTTTATTGCATATATTTTTATTTTAGAACAAATCACCCCCCTTCCTATGTTGATTTCAAGAAGGAATGTGGTGGATAGGCATGGCATCGTCGTGGTCACTGTGGAAGAAGAGCCGGTAGTTTTTGAAGTGGCTAGAGACTATTGTATGCATCCATGGGGCTGCTTCATTATCTTATCTTGGGTCTACTCCACCTCCCTTCCCCATGCATGCTGACGACCCACCCTTTAGTCCACCTTCCTTGGCCTCTTATTGTATACGACCATGGCTCGAACATGATTAGAAAATGCCATCGGGCACCACCACCAATGATAGCAACAATATTCCACTGGCCATGGCATTACCATCTTGTCGTTGCACCTTCGCTAGTGACGTCCTATTACGAACCGTGCTTTCAGACGTCTGGGAGGTGGCCCAGACGTCTGGGATTCATTTTCTACGGCACACACCGTTGCGTCTGCGCGCCTGCGCGCGCAGACCTGCTCCGCCTCTTCTTTTTCCCTCTCCTCCTGCGGGCGCAGACTGCGTCTCTCTCTCTCTCTCGCTCTCTCTCCCCGTGTGGCTTTAAAAAGCCACGCCCTCTCCCTCACTCTCATCACCTCCGCTCCTCCTTCCTTTTCTTCCAGCGAGTGTGAGTGCGAGCGCGAGCGAGCGGGGCGGTGACAGCCGCGGTGAGTGCGGGAGGAGGTGCTGTGCGAGAAGAGGAGGCGCTCAACCGTGAGGGCGAGCTTGCCGGGGGTGCTAGGGCCGGTCGGCGGGGGGAGCAGCAGACGTGGGGTGACGCGGGAGGCCTGCTGCAGCTTGAGTAGCAGGCGGGCGACTCGCGGCGCGGCCGTGCGTCACGAGCGGAGGGCGAGTCGCGCCCTGATTCTGGAAATTTTTCCAGAATTAGACGTCTGGGCTTACAACCAGACGACGGGGAAGACGTCTGGAGGACTATCCAGACGTCTGAAAGGTGAGTTATTTTCGTTCTCCTTCCTTTTCTTCGACCGTCCGTACTGAGCACGAGGAATGGGTACGCGCAGGTTCGGGGATTCGCATCCAACGCGAATCAGACTTCTGGCTGCAGTGCCAGACGACGGGAACGACTTCCAAACGTCCGGAGTGACCATCGGACGTCGGGGAACTAGGCCAGACTCCCCCGCAGGCTTCTGGACGTCTGAGAGACCACGCCAGACAAGGTACCCTCTGATCCCCATTTTTTTAAGACATCTGGAAGAAGTTCCAGACGTCTGATTTTGCACTGTTTCATCGTTTTTGACCCGTTTAGGACCCGTTCGGAGTCCGTTTTTCGCATTTCGAGTTGCGTGCTTTTCGGAATTAAATCCTCTACCCGTCTACAGTAGTTGTATACTATTTTGAAAAACTCCTTGTGTTTGATCCTTGTGATAGGATCCCGTTTCGTTGCAGTCTTGGGGGTTGCGGAGGTACGGGGGATTCCCGACCACGCCTCCAGTACGCCTGTTGTAATCGGTAGAGTGGATTTTAAGTTTATTAGTATAATCTGTTAAATTATGGAACCATAATTAGAACCTAGGACATTGCATGAATCCTAGGAACGAGAAATAAATTGAATGATAGATCCTAGGTGTTGCATGAATCCTAGGACTGGAAAACTAGATTGTATGATAGATCCTAGGGTGTGGTATGAATCCTAGGATGGGAAAACTAGTGGAATATACGAATACTGCAGTCTTGGAAAAATGGAAAGGAACCAATAGCTGCCTGTAAATTGGTTTAACAGCTGCCTGTTACGAATAAATGAACATGATTGAGAATATGGGACGTATGAACGTGAAACTGGAAAGGTGAAACCTGAATGTTCTGAGTTAAAAGAGCTGGAACCCTACGGGGAATTAGGAGTGGATCTCCTGGAAAGAGAAAGGAATGGAATTGAGGAAGAAAGACGTGGTAGTGTGCTGTCTCTTGGGTACGTAGTTACCAAGGGAAGTACCTGTACCTGTTTAGTGCAGAGCGGAGCCAGCCGCCCCAGGGACCCGGGGTTAGGAGTGGCCACTCTATACCGACTTGCTGGCCCTCGTGTACATAGTACCGAGGAGAGCTACTAGTGTAGGGAGGTACTAGCTACCCCACGGGCCCCGGGGTTCTGCTAGCCTCCTATACCGACTTGTTAGGCCCACTGGGGCAAACCAGGGTAGTCAGGCGAGGGTGCGCGGACTGTGGAAGGGCAAGGCCCCTGTTTGGTTACTGTGGAGGGGTTGGACCCCTGTTACTGAGAAGGCTCTGCCCTGTACTGGTTCCGTGCTGTGCTTTGGGCGCACCCGTTAACGGAAACGACTGACCGCGTGCCAGTGCGGGTTAGCTACCCGTGCGTTTATCGCGCGTGCCGTAGTTACCGTTACGTCTGTCAGTGACCTTGGGGTGGTTGACTGAGAAGGTAGGGCCACCACGGGGGACTCTCCCGGCCAGGAGAGCACCACGTGTTACTTCTACTTTTCGGAAAAGACTGCAATCAAGATCGTTCCCACGAGGAACATTCGAGATCAAGTAAAGGATCTGAGAATTAGACAATGGAGAAACAATAGAAAGACGTAAATAAAGAAAGAAATAAAATAAACAGCTACTGTACACTCAACTGTTTCTTTTGTTTTAGTTGCCACTTTACTCAGCGTTTTGCTGACGTGTTACACTCGTTACCTTTCAGGACCAGGTGTTGAGCAACCAGGGTCAGCGGCTGCAGAGGACGCTGGGCCGAGTAGGGTCCAGTAGAGTTACCACTGTTCTCTTGTACCTCCTTTTGTTTCCGCTGTAGTGAGTAGTTCTTGTTACTGCTGTACTTTTCTTTACCTGCAGTTCATATTATGTTATGAATGTTGTTCTACTGTTGTGGTGGTATATACTGTAGTAGTTTCTTTCCTTACTGCTGTATTTTCTTACTGTTAGTTATATTCATACTGAATGTGGTTTATTTTACTGCTCTTTTGGTTACTTCCTCGTTGGACGACTAGGTCTTGGGATTAGTTGAGTCGGTCCGGTTCTCGTGTCTCGTAGGGACTCGGGAATCGGGTCGTTACACGTCCTGTTTGACCTCCACACTACCTAACGCTGCTAACACCCTTGCATGTATAAGACCCTACAACCTAGAGGGATTGGAGGAAGCAGTGCGGAGAGGAGGCGTTCGCCATAGAGAGAAATTTCTAGTGTGTCACCTGCTGGAAGTCCCTACAGTCCTGTTTGGTAGAGGTTTAAAGAGATGCTTTTTATCTTATGTATCAAGGGTAAAGTGAACAGTGTATGAATAGTGAAAAAGTTTTATTTCTCACCTATCACATCTACCTCTCATTAATCATTTCTACCCTCACTAACTTGCTCTTACACATGACATCCGCCTATCACATCTATCATACTAACCTACTCCAAATACCAATTATAGCATATCAACTCAACTATCACATTAACCATCCACCTATCTCTCATTGAGACTTCTTAAATTTTACATAATCTTAAACTTTAAACCTCCACCAAATAGGACGTATGGATCTACCCTACAGACAATGGTGGTGACCAGTTAGCCGACGACCCATTCAAGGTGTTGTATGCAAAGTTAGTGTGGAGAAAGGTCCCACCTCGACAGAGAGAAAGGCCTGGTGAATTCACAGCTAGAGGGATCGATTTGGTGTCTTAAGACATGCATATTTTGTTGGTTGCCATTACCTTCTCTAGTTGAGAATTGGATCTTTTATGTTTAATAATTGAACGCACATTATTTTAGTCAATTTGTTATGTAGTGGTTTATTTGCATATGATCATTTATCAGCTTTTCATGAATTCAAGATTAAGGAATGGAATGGATGTGTAATTGTTAGAATTATTATCCACATGGTACTTTTAATTCCTAAAGTTTTAATTGCTAACAATCTATAGTCCCTGGATGAGTTTGGTAAGAATTGGCTTTCATGTATTTCACTTAAATTGAAATTGAAGGAACGTGGTGGTTTGGCAAAACATGTTCTCATTCGGTGTAAAATAAAACATGTATGTTTTTTTCTTCTTTTTTTTCTTTTTCTTGGAGAGAAATTTGTGTGGCTCCGGTGATGGGTGCCCAGGAAGGAAAACCCTTCATTTGAGGGATTTCATGATTTAGGTTTTATTTGGTCGATAATTTAAGTATTTAATTTGTTATTTAACTCAATTTTTATTTAATTTAATTTTTTTAAAGGAAAAGATAGTTGTCAAACTGACAACCACCCTAGCTATATTATAAGAAAAATTGACCTTTAAGCTTACATTGGGAACTCGTCTCCTATTTATATCGGGTTAAGTAGATTTAATCTGAGTTAAAGTTATTTCACCCTCTTTATGAAATAACTTTAACTCATCAAAACATCCAAACATATTAATTCACTTATTCCACCCCTTTAACTTATTCTACAAATTTATTCCTCTTAATAAATGGGGCCTAAATGTTTACAATGGGATCCTTCCTCGTACTTTTCTATTCACTCAAATAAAAAAGAAAAAATAAATTTAAAAGATTTGAAAATTGTTGAATGAATCATTGTAAAAGTTAAAAAAGAAGTGATGAAAGAAGAAGCATTTTTTCTTTTAATGAAATTAGAAGCTACTTGCTTGCATGATTTACGATTGAAAATAATAAAGTAGGGTACATAGCTTGCCAACAACTTCGATCCATTCCGAATCACATGTAGAATTCATTAAATTGGATCATGTCACTTTGGTAGCAACCAACTTCCTTCACATTTGTGTCATAACATATTGATCGGATTAGATTTTCCTAAGTTTTATGCCTTTTTTGATGACTTGGTTTGTTTTTGTCTCTTTTTTGAATAGGACAACATTTAATGATATGTAATTTCAAAGTTGTTGCAATGTTCCCTGTCCAAGTTTGTTGGCTATTATCATTTCTTTTTCAATATATCATTTTTCACTTAGCAACACCTTAGCAATAGATTTTGCATTTTAGTATTTTGTCGAGGTGATGAAGTCAACCGATTCCCTCCTGTAGCAATGCGCTTGTAAAGAGGAGCTAATTTGCACGGTAAAAGTGTTGTCAACTATTCTAGCCATTAAGGCTACATTTGGTAAAGGGATAATTCTTATATTGGGATAAAATATTGTAGAGATAAATGGAAAGAGTTGTTTAGCTAGAATGTAAGAATTAGTGATAGAATAAAATAATTAGTGTTATGATGTAATGTTAGTAGATATTTATTTAATATTAAGATATGAGTGTGAGTAAGATGATGTAATATAGTAAATATAGTTTAATGGATATATTATGTTGTGATATGTATATTTTAACGTATATTATGTTGGGATAATTTAATTGGGATGTTGATTGAAATGATTTATTCCCCTAAATTCCCTCTCTCTCCCCTCACTAGGGGTGAGGGTTCGATCGGTTTAGGTGAGTTCAACTTAGTCAATTCAGGTCATATCATATTTGATTTGGGTTTAAAAAATGATTACCCATGATCCAACCAAATTAGATTAAGTTTGGATAAGTTTGGATAGGTTTAAATGAGGTGAAATCCAAATTTTGTACATATTTATTAACAAAGGAAGACTTAAAAAAAAAAAAAAAGATTTGCAATGTAATAGCCACTAAACGCTTCATCTTATAAAAAAACTAAATATCATCTATGATTGCAAAAGAAAACATCTAAAAGATGTGTCAGTATCATTTACAAATTAATTAAGCTACGCATTTGAGTTTGGGTCGGGTGGGTTGGTGTGATTTACAGGTCATTCGATTCAATAGTTTGAGATGTTTGAGTGGTTTGAGTTGTATATGCTAGACCCATCAACTAACTCTAAACTCATATAACTTTTATGGTTTGGATCTCAACCCGACTCATAACCCAAATAACTCAAATCAAATGATCCATTTTCAACGATTTAGGTGAATTACTTGGATTAACCGGAATAATGCCCACCCCTACCCCTCACCTAATCCCTCTACGTACAATTTTTTTATCCCATGAACAGTAGCCAATACCCCCAACCAAACGCAGCCTAAAGTACGCTGGTTATTGCATAGGATAAATCTTTTGAGCCTCTATTTAGATCCTTGAGCTGACATGTGCTTGAGGTGGTAGCTGCTATGGTGGTCGTCATGGGGGCGTGCTTCACTCAACTTGGTCGGAGGCTTCACCGCTTGGTGCAGAGTCTCGTCATTGCGAGTTCGAGTTGCGTGGCGACGGCTCGAGAGTGTGATAGCGTGCTCTAGAGGTGGGTGGCAATGGCGTCTTGCGAAGTGCTTCGGCGGGCGGTAAGCAGCTGTGGCGTGCGGCGGTGTGCTCCGACTGTGTCATGCGGCTGTGGCACCCAACGGCATGCTCCGGCGGCCTAAGCGCGTAATCAGGGTCGTTGGTGGCGGCGCTGCCTACTCTTGCCCTACGCAAGGCGGATCCGGGAGGTGACTGTGTGTTGGCTCATGTTTCGTGTGGTGTGTTACAGAGTTTTCGTGTCTTGGCTTTTTGTTCGTGGGATTAGTCCTTTCTTTTTCTTTTTTTTTGTTGTGAGTTTTGTTTTGGGGACCGCTCGTGACCTTGGGCTTACACGGACGAGTATTCTGACATTTTGTCAACGATCATTTTCTTTGGGTCGATTAATTCAATCAACTCATTGGCGTATTCTTCGAGACTTATCTCGTTGGCTTCTTTCCGTATCTACGAGCATGGGTCACCCTCTTCAGGAGGTTGACTGATTCTTAATTACTGGGTGTGTTTCTTTTTTTTTCTATTTTTTTCTTATTTTCTTTCTAAATTTTGATTTTTCCTTATTTTCACGGGACTTAACTTCCTCCTTGTTGAGGGTGTAAGATTTCTCTTTTTTCTCTCTTCCCCCTGTGACGCATTCTTCTAGTTCTTCTTTCAATGAAAGTATTTTGGAAAAAAAAAAATCCTTGAGCTGACACGAAGCTGACACCAAGGATATAAAACTGTTTAGAAATATTTTTGAAAATGGGAAGTGGCCATTCTCACCCATTTTCCCTCGTATAATTCTAGAATTAAGATTTCGTCCTATGTCTTTAATCAGTCTAAATTTGAAACAACCGATTGGGTTGCTTGCGCATGATCCTTTTGGTGGGAGTAAATTCAAGAGGAGAAATATGATGTTTTTTTTCCATACTCGGTTATCAAAGGATCATGTAATATAATTGGCATGCTTTTACAAGGAAGCAACATGTTCTAAGAGTTATTATCCTTTCTACTCAAAAAGAATGCAAGTTGGAGAAGGGAAGGAAAGGTGCATTGTGGTGGGGGATGAAGAGAGAATAAGGTGAGTATGTTGAAGGCAAGACACAAAGGGAAACCCATGAATGAAGCAATGAACACATGTTTCCCTCTCAAAAAATGGTGTTTGTCCACAAGGTAAGGATGACACAATCTTCAAAATCTACTACTTTGGGATTAGCAAGGCACATCAAACCTTTAACTCTAGTCAAGGACTCAAAATGTTTGTTTTGTTCACTTACTTTACACATCTATAAGGTGTTCTTTATAATGAACATGCTGAGAAAGTAGCTTTACACCTCCTTTGTCCTTTCAAAGGCATGGCCTAGTGGTTGAAGGTTATACCAGAAGGAGATGATCTTATTTTGAAGATCGAAAGGGTGCAATTTCACGACGAGTGCATGGATGCTTTTGCGAGGAGGGAAATGGTCGGCACACCTAGTTGAATTCTCTTGCTGTACTTTGTCAATAATTGACAAGGAGCTATATCAAGCTTTTCTCTAGAATATCATGGATCTATGGTCACCAATCACAATAAGTAACTTTAAACCTTTATGCAACGGGCCTCTATCTACTAAGCCAACCTGGCCCATGAGAGAGTTGGGCTTTGGTTGGAAAAATCAAGCACAGGCCCAACCTGGCTCAACCCATGATAAGAACCACTGTTTTTGTAGGAAGGTTTCGGCCAAATCATTTACGGCCCATCTTATCCCCACTTGACCTAAGGAATCCAGGGCTAAAACCTCAAAATGCAATAGTTCGCCAATCCCAAAGCCCAAGCTCTCGGCCATCTCATTCCTAATATATGTTAAATTGTAGAATAAATTATTGCCTATTCAAGAAAGAAACATAACATCCACGTAACACTTACTACATTCTTCCTTTAGATCTAGTTTATCTCAAGAGTTAACTTAAAAAAAAAGGAGGTTAATCTCCATTTATTTGATTACTTAATTTCCATTTGGTAACTTGGATTTAATTATTTTAACACGAGTTTATCTAACACCAGTTTTAACTGATGTTAGCTAACTATATATTAAAATCATACATCACTCATGCCTCTGACAACTCTCATGTTCATATTTTTAACATCACCGTTAAGTAAACGTCACAAGAGTTAATATGACATGACAACTTAACATCGATTCAAGTAAATACAAACTGATGTTAACACCACTCTATAAATAAATATAATTAAATATTAACACTAATTTCACATTTTTTTTCATACTACTTTTCTAATCCTTCGTGTAAACCAACTCTTAGAAAATTTTCTCACCAGGGAGTCTTAATCAATATATTCTGGGCTCATGTACTAGCTTGATCCTGCCTAACCTCAAAATGTGCCTGGCTTGGCCTGTGTATGGGGCCTACGAGCTCGCTCAACGAGAGATTGGACATTGGCATTTGAGAGTGAGGCCCATTTGCCTTGACTCGGGGTGTGCTTAACTCTGCTTCTTAGACACCTATAACTTCAAGGACTACCTAATTTACAAGTTCATTCCCCCATTTTCAGCGAAAGGGGCGTTACCACAAAAACATCCCCAAAGTATATTTGTTGGGATGTGTGGGGATGTAATTATTTAAAATTCTTTGAAGAAAGGTGCACGATTGCGACAATCCAAGGCTAAGTTCATATAAAAGTCCAATTAGTCAACTCAAGTTGCTTAATCTATAATTACCGACAATTAATCAATCAATCAATCTTTATAACTTGTATTGTAGGGCTAAATGAGTTATTATTGCTTTCGCTACGTAGAACTCAATACCACCTTCTTCTCAAGAGAGTCCAATCACTGTTGTACGTGGGCTTCTAACATATGGCTCGCATATGCTATAGATTAGGTAATCTTACTCTTTTTTTCAGCCGAAGCCGAAAGAAATGCCATTCATCAAAGGCAAAGGAGAACATCCAAGATAGATAAGGGCGATAGGATGGACCCCCATCTAATGTTCATCAAAATACAACCAAACATGGATTTAACCTCGGAAATCAAAATAGAAAACCGAAAAATGATTAAGAAAAGCTGCTAATGACATGGCCAAAGCTAGCAATGCAGTAGTTCAACCCTGGTCACCGAGAAAGGCTAACGACCAGTGATATGGAAAGATTTTTGCATGGCTCCTGGATCAAAAAAAAGAGAAGAAGATTGATGATGAGGACTTTAGGTTGAAGATTACTCTTGAATTGGACACTTCCATTTTTTTTAAGCGTCCTTCGGCTTCGAAGGTATGGTCACGCTTAGGTGGATTGTGGCCATCTCACTCCGAGAGCATTTTTGGCAAAATTCTGCAAAAGTTTTTTTTTGGATCTAAGTGGGTACGAGCATATCCTTTTGCAGTTCTTTAGATAATTTGACTACAAAGCAATGCTGCAGTCAAGTTTACTTTGAGGATTAACCCCTCAAAAGAAAGATTAACGTCTATTTACTTGACTACTTAACCTCTCATTTGCTAACCTGAATTTAATAACTTTAACATGGATTTGTCTAACATCAGTTTCAACTGATGTTAGCTAAATCCGTGTTTAAATTCTACACCACTTATATTTCTAACATCTCTCATATTTTTATATATCTAACACTACTACCTAATAAATACTATAAAGATTAACATCACAACTTAACATCAATTCAAGTAAACATAAACTGATATTAATACTACACTGCAAATAAATACAATTACAGATTAACACCAATTTCACATTTTTTAACACTACTTTCCTAACCTTTCAAGTAAATTAACTCTTAGGGAGAGGCATTTCATGGAGAACATTTGCATAGACTCTTTTTAAAGTTGCTTTGGGAGAGCATTTTATTTTATTTTATTTTTGTAATCTCCCCTATTTAATTCTTTTATTATGTAATCAACAACAACAATAAAATAATAATAATAATAATAATAATAATGTAAAAGATATCTGTACTTGTCTGCTAGTCTCGATCCTCTGGAAATCTGGCCAACAACATGGGATGAACTGAAAACCTATGCGGAGAAATCTTGAAAAATTCATCAAGGAATCATCACACCATGCCATCCTAGAGAAACAAATTCATGTTTGTCAGCTAAATAATCTTACAAAGGATATCAAACTCAATGAACCTGCTCAGATAAAGTAGCCGGCAATTCAAATCAGCGTGGATTCGCATATTCGATTTGCAAGCTTTACTCAACTAAAGATTTTGTTAGCAGTGTGCCAAGTACTCTAACCAAAATGGTAGGGCCAATTGACCCACCAACATGGTCAGCTGGATACTCGTGAATATCAGGCAGAGATGGTTATATTGTTTGTATCAACTCAACTAGCAAAAAGTGACTACTTCAACTACCATCCCTAGCAAAATCAAACTAGGTCACAGATGACTAATTTGACAGATTCTTCTTTGGTGAACCTCAAGCCTGACCAACAACACAACATCAATCTGCCCAACAACTGACATTAAGGGCCATGTGAAGCTTGACTAGTCGGTTCAACATAGATCAAACAACCATATACCAATTCTTCCACATCAATCGTCTTAATAGTGACTCAGCAACTTCATTCAAAAAAATGTCCTCCTCTCTCACCTGATCCATCAAACAGAATAGTACTACTTTGAATGTATTCAAAGCTAGCATATGATCCAAGACTGCTTTTCAATTCAAACGAATTTCTGGCCAGACAATTCTTTTATGTGCAAAATAAGCCACCATGTTTAATATCCATGAACTCTACCTGCTTCTCTCACATGACAAAAATTTGAAAATCAATCCATACAATGGAAGACTAGAGCTACGCCATCCTTTTCCATGATTCCACTGCTACAACAAGGACAAGTATCTACATCCTAAGATAGTCAGATCTCTCGATCTCTGTTGATTTGAAATTTTCTTCGCGCACTCCTCTAGATTTCAGATCTTCAGGAACAGCATCAATCAGTGGTTCATTTGTTCAACTTTCTTCATCTAATCACCAGGGGTTTTAATGCCTTACCATCACCTGCACAATCTAACATCAAGTTATCATATTTGAATACTGTGACAAACAAAAGCATTGACAGGAAACCGACCACGGACTGAGCTTCTCCTCTTCGAAGCGCCATTTCAGTTCGTGACATGGCAGTCAAATTTTGATCCATTGCAGGAGCATCTGCCGAACAAAGACAGTTGCATCAAAGAAAGAAGAGCTGCCAGATGGAATAATTTAAGTAAGCTGCATACCACGTACACCAAGAACTCTAAGCCTGCGTAATTCCAAGCCTACAGTTATAAGAGAAGTGGAGACTTGCAAATGAAGATCGCCATATTGAGTGATTGACACACTAAGCAAATCACCCACATTTTTAAGTCTGTCTACCAGGTTTTGCAGCTGGGCCAGATCAGGGACTTGAACCAAAGTCTGGAACCAGAACCAGCTGTCAGAATGGGTTGCAGTGAACCAACAAATAACAAAGCAAAGGCCACTATAAGATGACCTGGGGAAGATCCTGAGCTGCATCGAGAACAGCTTGGAGCTCCATTATGTCAGCCCTTGACAACAGCTTTGAAATTGGGACATCATGTATCACTGCTGACTTGTATCCCTGAAATCCAAATTGCATGGTCAATGGTCAAGGTAGCTATAATTTCCACACTAAGAATGCTCGATTAGTACATAATGCTCCAAAACACATAACAAACACAATTCTAAGATGTCGTCAGGCACTTGGGACCATCCAAAATGACAATCTTGTCTCTTGCATTTTCCTAACGATCATCACAAAGCCAAAAGGGATAACCAACACAACTACTAAGAACATGAGCAGTTTTAAAATGTCTAATATAGAAGATACAAATAAACTTGCAAAGTAAAAGCATACTCCCAATTGTCACACCACACTTATTAAGCACGACCTCTTATTGGAGTCATGTCCATGAATAACCAAAAGATAAACCAAAAAGTAGCCAAGGAACCATCTCCACAAACACCCTCGCTTGAAATGGGAAAAGGAATGGTTTTGGCCTGCAGTAAACATTATACAAGCCTAGAGAACATCCTGAGTAAGAAGATAAAACGCATCTACTCCCTATAATCCAACTCTTCATCGCAATCCTTCCCTTCTCACTGCCCCATAAGTATCACCATGGTGTAATTGGTTTCCACGGCTTCTGTGAAGAATAAAGTGCCACGTGGCTCCATTGCCACAGGGAAAGTCCATGTGGCAGCCTACTCGAAATCCCAATAAGGCTGTGTGGCCATTAGACATTTTGTTGGCTTGTTTGCCAAGATTTTGTGGCAAACTTGTGTCGATTTGATTGAGTCAAATATTCTGTTTTCCTTATTTAGTAAATTAGGATTGTGATTTCTGTTTTCATGTTTTAGATAATAGGTCTGTTAAGTTGTTTTCCTATTTTGTAGGAGAGTTGCTCTCTTTATAAGGAGAGACATCTCTTCATTCTTTCCTTGAGTCAATAACATTTTCAAACTACAAAGGACTCCTCTCATGTTCTCTCCACTGCTCCCCATCTCTCTATTTCTCTCACCTAGCCTCTGTCCTCCTCTCTTCTCTTGATGCGGGAACATCACACACACAAGGAAGAGGTCCACACCATGCTACGCGCTGCAATTCTTGACAGTCTCTTTCTCCTCCCTTCACTCCCGTTTGTTCAAGCATAATCATAGCAGTTTGTTTGTTTGAGCTATTCAGCCACTTCAATTCACAAACAGCACTCTAGTGACGAAAGTTTGTAGCACCTTGACAGACACCATACACTAGCCCATGACGATGGATCACATCAGAACTCAACAGCAGAATTCGAATTCACGCATTCTGAGCAGAATCATGGATACCCCCCAAGAGAAACGCGGGCCATCCCAGCTAACTCCAACCACAAAACCGATAACAGACACAACTTTGAATTACCCACTCACGACCGGTGTCATTCTCCAACAACCTAAATCGAGCTGCCGGAAAGGTCATCTAAGCTCATACCACGTACGAAATCATAACGAATCATGTAGAACCCGAGCTCCGGAATCCGACCAGTATTGCAATGAATGCTTCCCAATAGAATTGTGCATCTTCTCAGCCAACTCTAACCAACAACAGACGCAAGCAACATTTTCCAATCAACCCCCTCTCTTTCCTTCTCAATAACAGAATAGTCCTAATCAACACGAGCACTTCCCAGTGCAAGCAAAGTTATAGCACATGAGTTCACAACGGTTCCCATCAAAACCGGGCAGCTGAATCTGAACAGGATCTGTGAATACCTTCCTGATCGAATCGCAGACCGTCCCAAATGGAACCGAAGTGAACTCAGAGAGCATCGTAGACAACTCTAAACAGAAGAAATGGGGCATTTTGCAATCAACCCCCTATTGTTCCTCCTATTTGCAAAGTGGTCAACTCAACAACTGGGGGGTGGAAAAAGGGAAGAAATCCCGATCAGAAGTCGAGAGCATCCTAGACAAATACAAAGGGAAGGAAATGGACATTTTGCAATCAACCCCCTATTGTTCCTCCTATTTGCGAAATGGTCCACTCAACATCCGGGGTGGAAAAAGGGGAAAAATCCCGATTACAATCCGCAAATACCTTCCTGATCGAATCGCAGGTCGTCCCAAACAGTAACCGAAGCGAAGTCACGGAGAGCATCATAGATAACACTAAATAGAAGAAATTGAACATTTTGCAATCAATCCCCTTTTGGTCCTCCTATTTGTGAAATGGTCAACTCAACCACCGGGGGGGAAAAATCCCGATTACAATCCGCGAATACCTTTCTGATAGAATCGCAGATCGTCCCAAACTGTAACCGAAGCGAAGTCGAGAGCATCGCAGACAACTCTAAACAGAAGAAATTGGACATCTTGCAATCAACCCACCATCGTTCCTCCTATTCGCGAAATGGCCAACTCAACAACCGGCGGTGGGTGGGGGGGGGGGGGGGGGTTGTGTTGAGGAATCCTGATTACAATCCGCTAATACCTTCGTGATCGAATCGCAGATTGTCCCAAACTGTAACTGAAGCGAAGTCAAGGGCATCGTAGCGACAGCCACCTCCACAGTCCGGACCGGAGAAATTGGACATTTTGCAATCAACCCCCTATCGTTCCCCCTATTTGCGAAATGGTCCCCTCAGCAACCGAGGGAAAAAAAGGGGGAAAAAATCCCGAATACCTTGGTCTCGAAGGAGAGGAAGGGCGCGGGCTGCCGAGAGCCGACGGGGAGCTTCTTGACGAGCTTGATCTGGACGTGGAAGAGATTGCGCCCTCCATCGTTGATGTTGTTGTTGTTGTTGTTGTTGTTGTTGTTAGTATTACCATTACCAGCGGGAGCGTTGGATTGGGAGAGGATGGAGAGGGCGCTGCGGATGGCGCGGAGGAGGAGGGCAAGGTCGAGGGCAAAGGCGATGCGGTCGGAGCTCTGGCTCGAGATCCGGTAGTCCGAGAAGAGGACCTCCCCCTAGATCTGCATGGCGCACTGCAGGCCGTCCGATGAGGAAGAGGGGAGGGCATGGAGGAACGTGGCGTGATCTCATGCGAGGTAGAGGTGGCAGACCTTCCCTACCTTCTCCAGCACCGGCACGCTAACAGAACAAGTTCTTCTTAGGACCGGAGAATTTGTGAACGAGCCCCTTGCATTCATGCAAAGAGGGAGGAGTAAAGGGAGATAGGGTACTCTTCTCGAGGAGTTGGACGCCGTCGGCCGTAAGGAGGGCTTTAAACTTCATCTCCTGCTCTATGGCTACCGCTGTTGTGTGTGCTCTCCTCCTCCTCCTCGATCTCACCGGTTTCGTGTTTCCCTCCAAAAAGAGGGAAAAGGGTCCGTGGGGGTTTTTCGGTTCAGGGTGTGGGATGGGTTGGGAACTTCAGCTATCGCAGCCAAAATCAACACGAGGCTCCCCCTCACCCACGGATGAGCATTGGGTCGGGTAATTCTGACCTAGTCTGAGGTTTAATTCAATTGGATAGATCTAAGTTGAAGTTTGAAATTAACTTTGAGTCGAGTTTGAATTGTAAACATGATTTATTTATTAAATATATTTGATTTAGAGTTGAGGTATTTTAATTCAACTCGATCCATGTGTATATGATATATATCAAAATATATATTATGGATGCATGATATATTATATGTATTAAATAAACATGAATAGCTCTTGTTATTTTCTACCAATGAAACCTCGAAACCATTGTACTCCTTGCAACGGTAAGTTGTTCAATCTTACGATTCCATTCGAATTAGATATGGACCATTGATTTCTTGCCATAAAAAAGTATGGGAACCTACGTTCTAACTAAAAACGAACACATACGTTAAGCACTTTTATTTTTTATTATAATTTCTTTCTATTTGATTACATTTAGTTATCTTGGCATATGTCATGTATGTAAATTATTTAACCTAAATATTTACAATGCAAGTAGCTGAATAATTTTAGTTGCACGTATACTCATAAGAACTTAGAGACCTTTAAATTTGCACAGAAGGCAAATATAATACTCCTATCATTTACGTAATTGAACATACTAATTCTCTTTTATAAGTCTTTTTTTTTTAAGAATATAAATCATATCGTTGCTCGTACTTTTAAAACAATTATCGAGTGAGTCTCTCATTTAGATATTGTTTTGCACGCATCACTAAAATAAATAACGAGATCATAAATAAATGGCACAAGGTTCAGACATCTTAAAAGTAACTAGGGTCTTACATCAAATTCCTATGTCAATCTCAAATGTCCAGGACCCCTACTTGACCGTCTGGACTCAACTCCAAACGTCCAACCTCTCCTCCAGTCGTCTGGGAGTGCTTCCGGTCGTCTAGTAAGCTGTCTAAACGTCCGAAATGCATGGGAGGGCATGCCCCACGCCTTCCCAAAGCTATCCCTGCGCGCGACAGACCAAATCTCCCACTTTTAGCCACACAGATTGGCTCTGCGGTGCGGCTTACATGGTCGTAACCGCAAGAGGAATGTACCTTCGCGAAACCTTGCTTTCAGACATTCGATGTCGTCACCAGACGTCCAACCCGTCGTCTAGACGGCACGCCAGACGTTTGATTCTGGGAAAAATCTAGAACCAGAGCAAGCTCCTACTCCTCTCGCCGCAGCTCCTCCTCCTCATCTGCAGCTCTAGCTACAGCAGGGTGTCGGGACGACTCCCCCGACGCACTCCTTCCACACACGTCGCTCCAGCCGTGCATCCTCCGGCGAGCTCCCACGAACTCGAGAACTCAAGCTCCTCCTCCTCTCTTCACGCCGCTATTGGAACCTCGTTCCACATCTTGTTTTGGTGTTAACAAAATTATTATAGATTAATGTTTGCAATTAAGTGTTTTTCAGATTTAGATGAAGGAGTAAGGCAAACAAGAAATGATGGAGGCATGATGGTGAGAAGAAAAATATCATGTCATGGAGGATGATAAGGATGAGTCGAGGAGAAGAAGATCATTTTCAACCTTAGTTTTTGTAGTTTAGATTTTATATTTATAGATTGTATATGCCTCTTAGCAAGAGAATTTAACTTAGATCATAAAAATCAATTAGAGATAAAATAGGATTTATATGGCATTCGTTTTCAAAGTACGTAATGGATTAAAACGCTTAAAATAGGTACTTGTAAGCAAGTACCGGTACTATTCATCAGTACTGGTATTTGCAAGGCACAGGTTTGAGAATTTGTCTCAAACTGTGAACAAGTACCAGTACTAACCATGAGTACTAGTACATGTTGGCCACAGGTTAAAGGCTTAATTCTGGCCTGAACCTTACAAATACCGATACTCATGATGAGTATCGGTACAGGTAGGTTACTGTGCCCAAGGAATTTCAAACCTGGGAGTCACAAGTACTGGTACCAATGATGAGTATCGGTACCAGGACTCATGTACTGGTGGCAGTGAGCTGCTAGTACCGGTACCACGTAGCCGTTGGCTCAAAACTGAACGGCTAGAAAATTAATTCCAACAATATGAACGTTGGGAATTAATTCCCAACGTCTAGTAGACGAGTATCCTAGGTCCTAAACTATATAAAATGACCCTAGAACTCTTTGTTTGCATACAAGAGATAAGAAAAAAGAGAAGAAAATTCCTAGAGCTATAATTCATATTTTCCATCACATATTCAAGAGAAGAAATCGTGTTTGCTGCTTTCCAATTGTGCTACGGGTTTGCAAACACATTGACGTGTTTTATTCACACAATTCAACACGATCCGCATCCTTTCTAGGCTCTCAAATCGGTAACATCATATTTACATTTGTTGGGAGGCTTAGGAACTTAGTTGTAAGATCTTTTTTTCTTACACCTGTATTTCATTTGTTATTGAGCATTTGTTTGTTGGGTTGTAATAAACTTGTTGTTGTAATTGGGTTGAGGTAACCCATTAATTATCTCGATTTAGTAAATTGATTCTCTCGGGGTTGAGAGATGGCGAAACGGTGGCAGCAACTAGCTTTTCTTAAGTCGTTGTAGTACAGATAGTTATTGCCATCATTTGCTAATATTTGTTACTCGGAAAATACAGTTCTCCCGAGGTCGAACTCAGGGAGCAAGTCGTATTCTAGAGATATACATGTTCTATTACAAAAATAAAGAGAGAGAGATGAAAGTTTGGCTTCTTCTTCTTTTCTTCTTTCTTTCTCTTTGTCTTCTCTTTTGCTTTTGTTCTTCCTGTTCTTTTTTTCTTGCTTCAGATCTCCCTTCCGTGCTCTTCTTCTTCTTTTCTTCTTGCTTCTCTTCTTTTTGGCTTTTGGTTCCTTCTTCTTTGTTTATCTCCTTGTGGTCTTCTTCTTCTGCCTTCTGTTCTTTAGATCTTCTTTTTACTTCTTTCTTCTGATCTCCTTCTTTCTTCTCTTCTTCTTCTTCTTCTGCTTAGTTGCTCCGCCTCTCTTCTTTTCTTCTTTTTTTGTCTTCACCTGTCTTCAGGACGTCGTCTGATTTTCCAATCAGACGACTTAACCCGCGGATGCTACAGTGTTGCTTCAGTTCTTCTTCCTCTTCTTCTGCAGTCCTTTGCTTCGGGCAGCCCTGGCTGCTCTTCTTCCTTCAGTCTTCTTCTCCTCTGTTCAGTGGGCGTCTTTCTTCTTCTTCTCTGCCTGCACACTTGCACAGCTTGATCAGAGGGGCAAAACCTAATTCTACCCTCTCCCCCGCGTTTCTCTCTCACAGAAGCCGCTCTTAGGAAAGCTCTCCCAGAGCTGCCGGGTATTCGGGTACGGGTCGTGCCCGGGTCCAGGCCCACCGGCGTGGGTGGTGGGCGAGGAGTGCAGGTCGGGTTTAGTCAGGTCGGGCCAGGTCCGCGGGGCGTGGTCGCGGACGAGGCCGGGTCGAGCGGGTAAGTGAGAGGGACCTCACCCCGTGCTCAGGAGGCAATGAGCCTAAGGCACTTTTTGCCTTTATGCGGGCGCGCGCCTCTGAAAAGTTCCGAGGTGGGACTAAATGTCCCACCTCAATTGGGCGCCCGCAGCGGAAGACGCTGCAGGAGTTCGTGGTTGCACGCGAGGCCTTTGCCCCAGCTGCAAGCCTGGGACGCTTCGCGGAGACTCTCCGCGTAACCTGGGAGTCGAACCTGGGCGAATCACGCCTGCAGCTGCAGGTTGAAGGAGCTCCGATTGCTCAGCAATGGCGATGGAGGGCGAGACACCTGTTCACAGAAGAACGGCCTCTCGGCCTAATTAGACAAGTGGAGAACCTTCGCCGTGGCACGGCGAAGGTGGTGGGGGGGTCTGGCAAGCCGTGGGGCGGAGCGTAGGGGCTGCGCTAGGTCGAACTGTGGCTGGGGAATGGGTTTGTTCGGTGGAGTATGGTGGAGGCGAAGAGTGGTAGCGAAGGGGCGGAAGTTGATCGGTGTGATGAGGCGGAGGTTTTGTGAGGGTCGGCGAGTCGTGTGGAGTGGCAGAATGATGGGAGCGACTCGCCGGAGTGTGGCCGGAGGTGGAGAAGGTGAGGGCGATTGGTCGAAATCGAGGGCAACAGTAAAGGTTTAAAGTGAGGAAAAGGAAGAGGGGAGAAAGGTGAGAAGTTATACCTACTTAACAGGACGAGGAGGAGCCGGAGCAGGCGACAGTCGTATCGACTGTCGCCGGAGAAGAAGCTGCCCAGGGGAAGGAGCGACGGCGAGGAGAGGGCCAGAGAGGCGCCAGCTGGGTGCGGCGTGGCGCGGGAAGAGCGAGGAAGGGCAACCCTGCAGCTGGTAGTGCGGCAGAGCGACGAGGAGGAAGAGGAGAGGCCGCCAGAGCAAGGGGGGCGCCTGTCGGAGTGGGAAGAGAGGAAGTGGGGGTCTTTCTCCGTCAGGACCGAGCTCCTGAGAACGGCGGAGCGACGGGGGTATTTATAGGGGCGGAATCAGAGAGGAGGGCGGAGGGAGACGACGTGTCTCCCTCGCCGGAGGACGCCGGAGATGGAGATCGATACTGTCCGTGCGTTCGCACGGCCGGTATGGTGGGTTGCAGCGACCAGGGGGGTGTTCCTGCAACGGCTGACGACGCAGGGCACCCCCGGTTGACTTGCCAGACCCTCCTCCTTATCCTGCGCGGCGCCATGCTCCGCGCAAGGTCGCCGGAGCATGGTGCCGGTCAGGTTTTGCAGGAGGGACCTGAACGCAAAGAACGAAGAAGAGTTAGGGGCCAAAATGCGAGGGTTCAAAAGTTGAGGGCCAAAAAGTAAATATATGAGGACCAAAGTGTAAAGTTGGTCAAGAAGGTTTCTTCTTAGGCTCAAGTTTTTATACATG
Source organism: Thalassia testudinum (assembly GCA_037157565.1). Classification (NCBI taxonomy): domain Eukaryota; kingdom Viridiplantae; phylum Streptophyta; class Magnoliopsida; order Alismatales; family Hydrocharitaceae; genus Thalassia; species Thalassia testudinum. Next base: position 8,556,433 of record JAZHRO010000067.1, read on the forward strand.
ACTAATTAGGACCTAAGGAATCTGATGGTGAATTTTATTTCTAGATTAAACCTTGTTTGATCGGTCAATTTACGTAAAAACCTAAATTAAGTTATTAATTGGGCATGGTTCTCAGTGTAGGTCAAAAAGGGTTCCGAAGGCCAAATTGAAGGTTCTAAACCCTAGAGATTATTTTTCTATGAATTTTAGAGGGTTTATTCTATTTTTACTTTGCCTCGAACCTCGCGAATTGAAGTGGGTTTGTTTTAAGGTTACAGATTATCATTTAGTTCCTTGGAATTGCTGTAGCCCTTATCAGATCATCCCACTTTCCTTCTTATTTGGTTTGTTTGACCTATGTTTGGACCTGTATGCAGATTATACTGATAAAATTACATTTTTTCCCCTTATGACTTGTTTTCTTCTTAAACTCAGAATTCTCTGAGTTAAGCCTTTCCTTGAGTTATGTAGGAGCTTTTATCCTTTGTATTAGGTCAAAATGAGCTAGTTATGGCTCATGATGAGGTTCTCATCATACCCCCATGCCTAGCTTTTGCTAGTCCCTTAGCAAAAACTTAAGGTTTCAACCCTTGTTCTAGACCATGAAGTTCTTAATAGCTTTAGATAAGTGCTTTTTCATTTGAGCTTAGATTATGTTAGAATGCTGACCATAGGCCTAAAAGGTACTCTAGTACCAATCAAGATCCAAATCTGTCTAGCCTTAGCCTCAGTCCTTAGCAAAGGTTTTTAAGGCCCACAAGAACTAACCTAAGGTCTATTGGACTTTGTGGTTAAAGCACCCGTGCTTGAAATGATTTTAGCCCTGGCTCAGTTTGCAGTGCGTTTTATAAGAGAGATAGAAAGTTTTTCTGTTTGGAGAGTTTTCTCTCTCTTTTTCTTTTTAGTTCTAGCCTAGGATTGGCTTTTCAACACGGTCTGTATCAGATTCCTTGCTCCCATCATCAATCCTCAAAGGTTCCTGGCGATCGATGCTTCGAGATAGCACCGCCCATGGCAACCCCCGGAACCCTGGCTATTGAGATTTCGAGATAATCCCATCCATGGTGTTCCGTGGCTGAATTCAGACCCTGGCAATTGACACTTCGAGATAATGCCATCCATGGAATCTGAACCAGCAGAGTGCTTACATGCCCCCAGTAGGATATGTGAATATCCTAAGAGACAAGCACCGAGGAGATGATATTTTGTTACGCATCTTTGAGGGGATTTCCCGCCTCTCCGCGCTGGGAACTCGTCCAAATCAACTTGTGTTGATCGGCCACTCCTACTCTAGGTGTTCTTTTCAGAATTTTGCGACGCTTCTGCGTGATTTTGATTTTTACGCTTACTGAACCAGGCTGTGTGTGAGGTTAGGGTGCTTAGGTTACTGAGTCCCGTAAACCAAAAATTAGTTAATGAGGCCAAATACTCCCTAAGCCTTAGACCTAACACTTCAGCTTTTCATTTTCCTCAACCTCTTGAGGAGTGTCCAGATCTTAATGGGTACTAAGAGTCTATTCAAAAATGTCTAAGGTTTGCGTTCTTACTAATCTCATTATGCACTTTTCATTTCTTTTCTTGAAAAAAAAATGGTCTAGAGCTTAGGTTAATTCCTTAGTTCCTTACTAATGACCATCACTTTTTCCTCATAATTTCGTGCTCCTTTTTCATTTTGTTTCTTTTCTCCTTCTCCTTCACAAAATTTCCTTCTCCTTTTTTCCTCTTATTCTTTTTCGAAAATTTTTAATTTTTATGGTGTTTTTGGCATATGTGAATTTTTTGTTTGAAACCTTTTCTTACAAGTTTTGCACTTTCATACCCCCCCATGCCTAAGATTTGCAATGTCTTCATTGTAACCTAGGGGATTTTTATTTAACTTAGTTCATTCCTTAAGACAGAAATTTGGATGAGTGAATGGGTCGGGTTGAATTTTGCGGACGATTTCTAATCCCAGATGCAAGCATCTGAGGTGGGGTCGACTGTCTACAAAGGTGAACCTTAAGTGCAAAAAGGTGTCAGAAAAAAGTTTTGGATTTTTAGGAAAATGATGGGTTGCCTCCCGTTAAGCGCTGAGTTTTACGCCATCGGTTGGGCGCAATAAGCTCAAGGGGAATGGAGGATATAAGATGCTTCAGCCAAATCAGTAGAAGTCACATCAATGAACGGCTTGAGTCTCTGACCGTTCACGATGAAAGGTTCGGAATTATGGCTGAGCGGACTGATTTCGATAGCTCCATTTCCAAAAACCTGTCGGACTAAATACGGTCCGACCCACTTGGACCTCAGCTTTCCTGGGAAAAGTTTGAGTCGGGCATCAAAGAGTTGGACCTTTTGACCAGGATGAAAGATCTTTCTCGAGATGTGTTTGTCGTGGAAGGCTTTAACCCGCTCCTTGTAGATTCGCGAGTTCTCGTACGCGTCTAGGCGTAATTCATCGATCTCGCTGATTTGGAGTTTTCTGTGGGTTCCAGCCTTGGAAAGATCTAGATTACAGTTCCGTACTGCCCAATAGGTTTTATGCTCCAGTTCTACGGGAAGGTGGCATGCCTTTCTGTACACCAGTCTAAAGGGAGACATGCCCAATTGGGTCTTGTGGGCAGTCCTATAGGCCCACAATGCTTCCGGAAGTCGGGACGACCAGTCCTTCCTGTCAGGCCGAACAGTGACTTGCAGGATTTTCTTGATCTCCCGATTTGATAGCTCGGCTAGACCATTTGTTTGGGGGTGGTAAGGAGTAGAGATTCGATGAGACACCCCAAATTTGGCCATCAGTGACCTAAACTGAGCATTTGTAAAATGGGTCCCCCCATCAGAGATTATTGCACGAGGAATCCCGAATCTTGAGAAAATGTTTTGATGAATGAATTTGAGAACGACTTTGTGATCACAGGTTCGGGTCGGTATGGCTTCGATCCATTTGGACACGTAGTCCACAGCCAACAGAATGTATTCGAAACCATCCGAAACAGGAAAGGGGCCCATAAAATCAATCCCCCAAACATCAAAGATTTCGCATACTAGAATCGGTTGCATAGGCATCATGTCGCGATGGCTCATGTTGCCCAAAGTCTGGCAATGACTGCATGCCTTGCAGTGACTGTACGCGTCTTTGAACAGTGTGGGCCAGTAAAAGCCGCACTGGAGGACTTTTGATGCGGTTTTATTCCCGGCGAAATGGCCACCGCATGCCTGGTCATGGCAGAAAGAGAGGACATTGCTGATTTCCTCTTCCGGGACACATCTCCGAATGATCTGATCAGCACCTATGCGGAAGAGGTACGGGTCTTCCCAAATGTAATACTTGGCATCGGAGCGTAATTTGTCCTTCTTGGCCTTCGGCCAATCGGACGGGATCTGATGAGATGCCAAGTAATTTACTACATTAGCAAACCATGGAAGGCTAGTACCGATAGTCAGCAGGTGCTCATCGGGAAAATGCTCAGTGATGGGTCCGGAAGGGTCAATTATTTCAGAAGGAAGACGGGACAAGTGATCAGCTACCACATTTTGCTTTCCCGCTTTGTCGCGAATCTCAAGGTCAAATTCTTGCAACAGCAAGATCCATCGGATTAATCGAGGTTTCGCGTCCTTCTTTGCAAGGAGATGCCTCACAGCTGTGTGATCCGAGTATATGATGACACGGGAACCCAGAAGGTACGATCTGAATTTTTCTAGGGCAAATACTACAGCTAGCAGCTCTTTCTCAGTAACCGTATAGTTACGCTGAGCCTCATCGAGTGTTTTGCTGGCGTAGTAAATGACCACAGGTTTCCCGTCAATTTTCTGCCCCAAAACCGCTCCTACAGCGAAGTCGGATGCATCGCACATGATCTCGAAGGGTTGAGACCAATCAGGGGACTGTAGGATCGGGGCTTGGGTGACTCGGTCACGCAGGATTTCAAATGCTTGAGTGCATTCCTTGGAAATTTCGAAAGGTACGTCCTTGGAGAGAAGAAGGGGGCGCGCGATTTTTGAAAAATCAGGGATAAATCGTCGATAAAAACCGACATGCCCCAAAAAAGATCGGATGTCCTTGATCGAGCTAGGCATAGGAAGGTGAGAAATCAGATCAACCTTAGCTCGATCCACCTGGATGCCTTTTTCCAAAATTGAGTGTCCCAGGACAATTCCCTCAGGCACCATGAAATGGCTCTTTTCCCAGGAAAGAACCAAATTCACATCGATGCACCGCCTGAGTATCTGGACCAAGTGTTGGAGGCAATCGTCGAATGATGCTCCGAAAACTGAAAAGTCATCCATGAAGACTTCCAGATAATCACCTACCATATCTGAGAATATGGCAAGCATGCATCGCTGAAAAGTAGCGGGTGCATTGCAAAGACCGAAAGGCATCCTTCGGAAAGCGTATGTTCCGAAGGGGCAGGTGAACATGGTCTTTTCTTGGTCCTCAGGATGGATTGCCACCTGGTTATAACCGGAGTACCCGTCAAGAAAGCAGAAGAACCTATTTCCCGCAAGTTTTTCGAGAATTTGATCAATGAAGGGTAGTGGGAAATGATCCTTCTTCGTGGAGGAATTGAGTCGGCGGTAATCTATACAGACTCTCCACGAGTTGGCTAGTCGGGTAGGAATGATTTCTCCGGTCTCAGTCGTTATAGTGGTGAGTCCTGCCTTCTTGGGTACGACCTGAATTGGGCTCACCCAACGACTATCGGAGATCGGGTAGATAATTCCGGCATCTAACCACTTGATGAGCTCCTTTTTCACGACCTCCTGCAGATTGGGGTTTAAGCGTCTCTGCATTTCACGAGAAGGTCGTGTGCCCTCTTCTGAATAGATATGATGAGTACAATAAGAGGGACTTATTCCAGTCAAATCATCGAGAGTCCATCCGATGGCTCTACGATGTTGCTGGAGGACAACAATCAGACGGGATTCCTGTTCAGGGCTGAGGTTGGAATTGATAATCACAGGAAGGGTCTGATTAGAACCCAAAAAGATGTATTTCAAGTGAGCAGGAAGAGGCTTTAACTCGAGGATAGGGTTATCAGCAGCAGCGGGTGGTTCAGTGTAGATGTGAGGTTCAAGGGTAGGAGTAACTGGGTTGTGTATGTCTGGATTCGACTCCTCTGTTTGCGGGTCAAGATCTTTCTGTGATTGATGAGGCATAATCGAGTCATTCTGGAAGTGTGATTCATCAACCAAAGTCCTGACGTCACAAATCTATTCGATGACACCACAATTAATTCCTTGTTGGGCCTTAAATATATCAATTTTTAAGGTTTGATCTCCAAATTTAAGCTCTATTTGGCCCTCCTCACAGCTGATGTTGGCTCTAGCAGTAGCCAAGAAAGGTCTCCCTAGAATGATTGGTGTATCCCTAGGGTTTTTAGGCGTGTCCATATCTAAGACTATAAAGTCCACTGGGAAATAGAAATCCCGCACTCTTACGATAACATCCTCGAGAATCCCTTTTGGTGACTTTATAGATCGATCTGCTAATTGTAATGTCACCTCGGTTGGTTTTAGCTCAGATTCTTCTAGATGGTCAAGTAAGGATGTGGGTATCAGGTTTATGGATGCACCTAAGTCTAGCAAAGCTCTATCAAATTGGGTAGCACCTATCTTGCAGGAGATCAGGGGAGTACCAGGATCTTTTGCCTTGGGTGGGAGTTTACTGAGGATTACAGAGCTGGCTTGCTCTGACAGAACAATTGGGCTTCCACCCTTGGTTCGCGGCTTATGCTGGGGTGTACACACATTCTTTAAAAATCGTGCGTAAGCTGGTACGTGGCGGATTGCATCCATCAAGGGGATGTTTATGTGGACCTTGCTATACCCCTTCTTTCTATTTGTAGAAGTGCAGCTGTAAAGACAAACCAGCGCATCGTAGCTTACCACAAAGGCCAAGTATCAATAGGCCCATCCCATATTCTCAGAGTGTCAGTGCCCAGTGATCCAGTTATATACGGGCTTGGTGGTCTTCTTTCCCTTGGTCAAGGCCTCGGGAAACGGGATCTTGGTTGGTTCTTCTAGGATAGGTCCAGGTTGTGGATCCGGGACAGGGGTGGGTACGTCCTGGATTACTGTCCTAGGCTTGGGATCAATACCCGGCTTGGAGTGGTTCGGATGAGGTGGGTCTTGGGTTTCCTTACCACTACGGGTCGTTACGGAATTAAGTCCTGCCTGGTTTTGGTTGGGATTGGGTAAGATAGCTTGCTGCTGGTAACCTGCCAAAGAAGTGGAGGCCTCTATCCCGTCAGGTGAAGGAACAGAGGGGGCCTGATAAATCATATGGGCATGGCCCGGGTTTGGGTTCATAACGCGCCGCTGGGTTGGCACGTTATTAGGATTAGGCAGAGGTTGGGAAGGAAGAGTACCTAGCTGGCGAGCGTTTGCCAACTGGGTTAATTGGTTTTGAACCTCTGTAAGTTCGTCCTTGTGTTGTTTCTGAATAGCCGCATTCGTTCTTTGAATGTCAGCCAGGGTTTGAAGGATAAGGGACATTTGATCTTGATTTGGCCCAGATGGTAAGTAGGGTTGGGCCGAGGTTGAGGCGGCTGGTAAGGACGAGGAGGTTGTGGGAGGGGTTGGAAGGATGGCCTTTGGGTTTGGGAATTTCCCGCCCACTGAAAGTTAGGATGGTTACGCCATCCAGGATTATAGGTGTTGGAGAACGGGTCGTTCTGGATGGCGTTGAGGTCCTCGTAGGTCGGAGGAACCTCTTGAGAATCAGGGAAAGGGGGAATGGAATTCCCCTGGTAGGTGAAGAAGGAGTCGGAGGGACCTCTGGGTAACGATTCGGATGATGGGTCCATCCTAGGAGAAGATCGATGGAGGATGTTTTGCACAGTTTCCCTTGTGGAAGGAGGCTGTGCGAAAGGGTTATGCGCAGAGGTGGCTCGCTGCAGATGCTGAGTCAGCTCATCCACCTTCTTTTTGATAATCGAGACCTTGTCCAATCGACTGGCCATTAACTCCAAGTCGACTGATGCGGACAGGCCCCGCGTCTCATGTGCTCCCCTAAGATTCGTCGCTACGCGGGTATTCATCCTGTCGAATAATCCCATGGAGTCATTGTTGATGGAGTTCTCGCACATGTTTTCGAGAATCTCCCACACGGTGTCTTCATGTTGACCCATGATATTTCCTCCGCAGGTTGCATTGACGAAAAGACGGATGTCCTCACGGAGTCCCTGGTAAAAAGATTGGACTTGTTCCCATTTAGGAACTCCGTGATGGGGGCACTTTCTCATGAGATCCTGAAAACGATCCCATGCCTCATGGAGAGGTTCCCCTGTTTGCTGGGTGAAGTGTGTAATCTGATGGTGCAAGGCTTTGGTCCGTCCAATAGGGAAGAACTTTTTCAGGAACTCGGACTGAAGTTCTTCCCAATTGTTGATCGGCCGAGTCTGAGTTTGATACCAATGGGCGGCCTTGTCCATAAGAGAAAAGGAGAACATCTTCATGAGAAGAATATCCCGATTTTGTGCGTCTAACCCAAAAGTTTGGGCCAGATGCTTTAGCTGTTTGATGTGCTGGAAGGGATCTTCAAAATTAAGCCCATGGAATTTAGGTATAGCATGAATCAGTTGGGCTTCAATTCGGAATCAGGTCCTCCAGTCGGGATTCTGACTCGAGGCTCAATAGCCACCGCAGCAGGATTGTAGTGGTCCCGCATCATAGGACGCTGTGGTGGGTGCACGAAGTTTTGGAAGAGGTCATTGAGTCACTGGAGCTGGTGCTCCAGATTGTTTTCTTCCTCAACTGGCTGAGCCATGATGGGGGAAGAAGAACTTGGTTCTGAATCAGAAGAGAGAATAATGTGAGGGGGTTGCTGCACAAACACAGGCGTCGAGGCTTGGCCTTGACGAGAGTGAGTTTCTAAAGGAGGTCTTAAGGGTGGTCTTAAGGACCTCCTACCGTACATGCACTGTTGGAAGAGATGAGTTTAGAAGGTGCTGGACCCAATCAAGACACCCAAAAATGTGTTGGGTGACTATAGAGGTGCGGGGCAGATGGACCCCTTGATCAGAAAGATCGTCCACCTGAGAATTACCTGGGCAGCCAGAGAGGGTGAGTCCTGCGAAGACCCCTACACGGTAGAGCGTCCCCACGGGTTACAGGGTTTCCCCCACCCGACCTCTCTTGTCACTGCGGTTCCAGGTAGACCAAAATGGGGATCTTGACCTCTTAAGTCTACCAATTTTTACTTTAAGATCAGGGTGCTTAAGGTTTCACTTTGACTTTTAGTTCTTTGAGTGCAAAGAGTGACCTAATTTAAGGTTGGTTGACCCAAGGGGGCAACTTTACCTCTTGTTTCCTTTGAGAGTTTTTGGGTCTTGTCTTTTAGGGTTCAAGTGTTTAGAGAGCCAAATTGTTTTAGGTTTTCTTTGAATAGGTATTTTCAGACAAGGGCTTGGGCACACTTCATTTGGTTTTCTCAATTCTTGCTTAAGGAGTGTGTCTCTAAATCCCTAGTGTTGGATCCTAGGTTGGCTCTACTTGGTCCAGTTAGCTCTTTGTTGGGTAATTAGGGCTCAAGCAAGAATGTGTTAGCCCCTAAATACCCTTGATAGTGTGCAGGAATAATGGGTTGAAAACATGCAACTTTTTATGGTTACTAAGTATGGAAGACAGGTTAGCCCTATATTGCTTGTTCTTTTCTTTTCTTCCTCTTTAGAGTTTAGGGGTTAATAGCGAGAGGAAGAAAAATTACCTGTCCTCGGAGTGGTTGTCGTGCGGTTGCTTGTCTTCTTGATTTCCTGTAGCTGCACAAAAGAGAGGAGATTATCAGAAACTAAAAGAAACAGGAATGTTTACCTCTAGAATAGCCGTTGCTCCCCGGCAACGGCGCCAACTGGCGAAACGGTGGCAGCAACTAGCTTTTCTTAAGTCGTTGTAGTACAGATAGTTATTGCCATCATTTGCTAATATTTGTTACTCGGAAAATACAGTTCTCCCGAGGTCGAACTCAGGGAGCAAGTCGTATTCTAGAGATATACATGTTCTATTACAAAAATAAAGAGAGAGAGAGAGATGAAAGTTTGGCTTCTTCTTCTTTTCTTTTTTCTTTCTCTTTGTCTTCTCTTTAATTTTTGTTCTTCCTGTTCTTCTTTTCTTGCTTCAGATCTCCCTTCCGTGCTCTTCTTCTTCTTTTCTTCTTGCTTCTCTTCTTTTTGGCTTTTGGTTCCTTCCTCTTTGTTTATCTCCTTGTGGTCTTCTTCTTCTGCCTTCTGTTCTTCAGATCTTCTTTTTACTTCTTTCTTCTGATCTCCTTCTTTCTTCTCTTCTTCTTCTTCTTCTTCTTCTTCTGCTTAGCTGCTCCGCCTCTCTTCTTTTCTTCTTTTTTTGTCTTCACCTGTCTTCAGGACATCGTCTGATTTTCCAATCAGACGACTTAACCCGCGGATGCTACAGTGTTGCTTCAGTTCTTCTTCCTCTTCTTCCGCAGTCCTTTGCTTCGGGCAGCCCTGGCTGCTCTTCTTCCTTCAGTCTTCTTCTCCTTCTCTGTTCAGCGGGCGTCTTTCTTCTTCTCTGCCTGCACACTTGCACAGCTTGATCAGAGGGGCAAAACCTAATTCTACCCTCTCCCCCGCGTTTCTCTCTCACGGAAGCCGCTCTTAGGAAAGCTCTCCCAGATCTGCCGGGTATTTGGGTACGGGTCGTGCCCGGGTCCAGGCCCACCGGCGTGGGTGGTGGGCGAGGAGTGCAGGTCGGGTTTAGTCGGGTCAGGCCAGGTCCGCGGGGCGTGGTCGCGGACGAGGCCGGGTCGAGCGGGTAAGTGAGAGGGACCTCACCCCGTGCTCAGGAGGCAACGAGCCTAAGGCACTTTTTGCCTTTATGCGGGCGCACACCTCTGAAAAGTTCCGAGGTGGGACTAAATGTCCCACCTCAATTAGGCGCCCGCAGCGGAAGACGCTGCAGGAGTTCGCGGTTGCACGCGAGGCCTTTGCCCCAGCTGCAAGCCTGGGACACTTCGCAGAGACTCTCCGCGTAACCTGGGAGTCGAACCTGGGCGAATCGTGCCTGCAGCTGCAGGTTGAAGGAGCTCCGGCTGCTCAGCAATGGCGATGGAGGGCGAGACACCTGTTCACAGAAGAACGGCCTCTCGGCCTAATTAGACAAGTGGAGAACCTTCGCCGTGGCACGGCGAAGGTGGTGGGGGGGTCTGGCAAGCTGTGGGGCGGAGTGTAGGGGCTGCGCTAGGTCGAACTGTGGCTGGGGAATGGGTTTGTTCGGTGGAGTATGGTGGAGGCGAAGAGTGGTAGCGAAGGGGCGGAAGTTGATCGGTGTGATGAGGGGAAGGTTTTGTGAGGGTCGGCGAGTCGTGTGGAGTGGCAGAATGATGTGAGCGACTCGCCGGAGTGTGGCCGGAGGTGGAGAAGGTGAGGGCGATTGGTCGGAATCGAGGGCAACAGTAAAGGTTTAAAGTGAGGAAAAGGAAGAGGGGAGAAAGGTGAGAAGTTATACCTACTTAACAGGACGAGGAGGAGCCGGAGCAGGCGACAGTCGTATCGACTGTCGCCGGAGAAGAAGCTGCCCAGGGGAAGGAGCGACGGCGAGGAGAGGGCCGGAGAGGCGCCAGCTGGGTGCGGCGTGGCGCAGGAAGATCGAGGAAGGGCAACCCTGCAGCTGGTAGTGCGGCAGAGCGACGAGGAGGAAGAGGAGAGGCCGCCGGAGCAAGGGGGCGCCTGTCGGAGTGGGAAGAGAGGAAGTGGGGGTCTTTCTCCGTCAGGACAGAGCTCCTGAGAACGGCGGAGCGACGGGGGTATTTATAGGGGCGGAATCAAAGAGGAGGGAGACGACGTGTCTCCCTCGCCGGAGGACGCCCGAGATGGAGACCCATACCGTCCGTGCATTCGCACGGCCGGTATGGTGGGTTGCAGCGACCAGGGGGGTGTTCCTGCAACGGCTGACGACGCAGGGCACCCCCGGTTGACTTGCCAGACCCTCCTCCTTACCCTGCGCGGCGCCATGCTCCGCGCAAGGTCGCCGGAGCATGGTGCCGGTCAGGTTTTGCAGGAGGGACCTGAACGCAAAGAACGAAGAAGAGTTAGGGGCCAAAATGCGAGGGTTCAAAAGTTGAGGGCCAAAAAGTAAATATATGAGGACCAAAGTGTAAAGTTGGTCAAGAAGGTTTCTTCTTAGGCTCAAGTTTTTATACATGACTAATTAGAACCTAAGGAATCTGATGGTGAATTTTATTTCTAGATTAAACCTTGTTTGACCGATCAATTTACGCAAAAACCAAAATTAAGTTATTAATTGGGCATTGTTCTCAATGTAAGTCAAAAAGGGTTCCGAAGGTCAAATTGAAGGTTCTAAACCCTAGAGATTATTTTTCTATGAATTTTAGAGGGTTTATTCTATTTTTACTTTGCCTCGAACCTCGCGAATTGAAGTGGGTTTGTTTTAAGGTTACAGATTATCATTTAGTTCCTTGGAATTGCTGTAGCCCTTATCAGATCATCCCACTTTCCTTCTTATTTGGTTTGTTTGACCTATGTTTGGACCTGTATGCAGATTATACTGGTAAAATTACATTTTTACCCCTTATGACTTGTTTTCTTCTTAAATTCAGAATTCTCTGAGTTAAGCCTTTCCTTGAGTTATGTAGGAGCTTTTATCCTTTGTATTAGGTCAAAATGAGCTAGTTATGGCTCATGATGAGGTTCTCATCAAGAGAATCGGGTTAAAAATCCTACGCTAGGAGGCTTAGGTAGTGGAGTACCCAAGGGAGGGGAACCACTATACATTTTGTGTCCTTTGTAGTTTGAATTGATCATGCAAATCTTTTTGTTATTACTAACATTGTGCTTAAGTATTTGTGTGCGTAGATAGCCATATATTACATATTCCATTGATCCTATCAATTGGTATCAGAGCGGGTAGTGAGAAGAAGTAAAAACTCTTGCTCGCAATGGCATCAACCTCAAGGCTCACCGAAGGACAATCGTCGACCCGTCCTCCCTATTTCGATGGGACGGATTATGGGTATTAGAAGAAGAGGATGCAAGTCTTCCTCAAAGCAATGGACAAGGAGTCTTGGATTCTCATTCAAGAGAAGTACAAGGATCCGGAGCCGCAGGAAGGTGTAGCTTGGACAATGGATCAAAAGAAAAAGATTGCGGGAAATGCGAAGGCGATGAACACACTCTATTGTGCATTATCAAGGGAAGAGTTCAACTGGATCTTCTCATGCGAGTTCGCCTACGAGATATGGAACACTTTGAAAATCACCTATGAAGGTACGAGTAAGGTTGAAGAAACAGAAGTTGCACATCTTTGCTTAATGGCAAACAACGACAACTCAGAAAATGAGGTAGATTCTGAAGTCACCTTTAATGAATTAGTACAAGCATATGAAGATTTATATAATAAGGCTAAGATGATTAAAAAGGAAAATAAGGTTTTGCATGATAGTTATAGAACTTTAGAAATAAAGAAATCTTATTTAGAAATAGACTTAGATATGTCCAAAGAAACTAACAATCAATTACGTGAAAAAATAGTAGAGTTAGAAGATATTTATGAACACTTTGAGGACACTTTGAATAATTTAAAAACAACAACTAGACTGAATACGAAATTTTGTAATAATTTTAAAGTCAAGTTCAATAATAAGAACACACAAAATAAATCACATGCACCTAGACATGCATGGATTTATCAAAAGGTCAAGAATCCTAAGAATTATAGATCTAACACTAAAGTGACTTATAAACCTAAGGATTTGAAAGGTACTAACCATCAAGGACCCACAAGAAAATGGATACCTAGAAAAGATATTTGTTTTGCAGGAATACATCAAAGAGATTGTGGGTATTCAAGGCACACGATGGAACATTTCAACCTTTCTATAGGTTGAATGAAGACCAAGAACGATAGCCTAATGGAGCTTGGTACCCACATTCATCATTTTACTATTGGTAAATTTTATGGTATGATATTTCTTCATTTTTTTTGTGATTGACAAAAAGGGGGAGAAAGATAGAGGACAAATAGTAATATTTTTAGGGGGAGCTTATATTGAGGGGGAGGAGTAAAATGAAAATTTTTCCTTCATATAATATTGTTAAATTTTTAATTATCTATTTGCAAGATAGTTTTGTCAACACCAAAAAGGGAGAGATTGTTGGAACCTTATTCCAAATCTTATTTTGGTGTTAACAAAATTATTATGGATTAATGTTTGCAATTAAGTGTTTTTCAGATTTAGGTGAAGGAGCAAGGCAAACAAGAAATGATGGAGGCATGATGGTGAGAAGAAAAAGATCATGTCATGGAAGATGACAAGGATGAGTCGAGGAGAAGATCATCTTCGACCTTAGTTTCTATAGTTTAGATTTTATATTTATAGACTGTATATGCCTCTTAGCAAGAGAATTTAACTTAGATCATAAAAATCAATTAGAGATAAATTAAGATTTATATGACATTCTTTTTCAAAGTACATAATGGATTAAAATGCTTAAAATAGGTACTTGTAAGCAAGTACCGGTATTATTCATCAGTACCGATATTTGCAAGGCACAGGTTTGAGAATTCGTCTCAAACTGTGAACAACAAGTACCGGTACTAACCATGAGTATCGGTACATGTTGGCCACAGGTTGAAGGCTTAATTCTGGCCTAAACCTTACAAGTACCGGTACCCATGATGAGTACCGGTACAGGTAGGTTACTGTGCCCAAGGAATTTCAAACTTGGGAGTCACAAATATTGGTACCAATGATGAGTACCGGTACCAGAACTCATGTATTGGTGGCAGTGAGCTGCTAGTATCGGTACCAGGTAGCCGTTGGCTCAAAATTGAACGGCTAGAAAATTAATTCCAACAATATGAACGTTGGGAATTAATTCCCAACATCTAGTAGAGGAGTATCCTAGGTCCTAAACTCTATAAAATGACCCTAGGATTCTTTGTTTGCATACAAGAGACAAGAAAAAAGAGAAGAAAATTCCTAGAGCTATAATTCATATTTTCCATCACATATTCAAGAGAAGAAATCGTGTTTGCTGCTTTCCAATCGTGCTACGGGTTTGCAAACACATTGACGTGTTTTGTTCACGCAATTCAACATGATTCGTGTCCTTTCTAGGCTCTCAAATCTGTAACATCATATTTACATTTGTTAAGAGGCTTAGGAATTTAGTTGTAAGATCTTTCTTTCTTACACCTGTATTTCATTTGTTCTTGAGCATTTGCTCGTTGGGTTGTAACAAACCCGTTGTTGTAATTGGGTACCTAACGAAACTTCTAAGAGCTCATGTCAAGAGATATGTTGTGGTGGCTACTCTAGCTATAAACATGTGAATTGGTTATTTTCCAGTCAGTTGATTCACTTCTCGGGACGACCATGCTCTGATACCATCTTGTAACGACCCGGTTCCCGAGTCCCTACGAGACACGAGAACCGGACCGACTCGACTAATCCCAAGACCTAGTCGTCCAACGAGGAAGTAACCAAAAGAGCAGTAAAATAAACCACATTCAGCATGAATATAACTAACAGTAAGAAAGTACAGCAGTAAGGAAAGAAACTACTACAGTATATACCACCACAACAGTAGAACAACAGTTATCATATAACATGAACTGCAGGTAAAGAAAAGTACAGCGGAAACAAGAACTACTCACTATAACGGAAACAAAGAGGTACAAAAGACAGTGGTAACTCTACTGGACCCTACTCGGCCCAGCGTCCTCTGCAGCTGCTGGCCCTGGCTGCTCAACACCTGGTCCTGAGAAAGGTAACGAGTGTAACACGTCAGCAAAACGCTGAGTAGAGTGGCAACTAAAACTAAAGACAACAGTAGAGTGTACAGTAGCTGTTATGTTCTATTACTTTCTTTATTCACATCTTTCAATTGTCTCACTATTTCATTTATTCCCCAGATCTTTCACTTGATCTCGAATGTTCCTCGTGAGAACGATCTTGATTGCAGTCTTTTCCAAAAAGTAGAAGTAGCACGTGGTGCTCTCCTGGCCGGGAGAGTCCCCCGTGGTGATCCTACCCTCAGTCAACCACCCCAAGGTCACTGACAGACGTAACGGTGACTACGGCACGCGCGATAAACGCACAGGTAGCTAACCCGTACTGGCATGCGATCAGTCGTTTCCGTTAACGGGTGCGCCCAAAGCACAGCACGGAACCAGTCCAGGGCAGAGCCCTCTCCGTAACAGGGGTCCAACCCCTCCACAGTAACCAAACCGGGGCCTTGCCCCTCCACAGTCCGCGCACCCTCGCCTGACTACCCTGGTTTGCCCCAGTGGGCCTAACAAGTCGGTGTGGGAAGCTAGCAGAACCCCGGGGCCCGTGGGGTAGCTAGTACCTCCCTACACTAGTAGCTCTCCTCGGTACTACGTACGCGAGGGCCAGCAAGTCGGTACAGAGTGGCCAGTCCTAACCCCGGGTCCCTGGGGCGGCTGGCTCCGCTCTGCACTAAACAGGGGGACAGTCGCTCTCCTTGGTACTCCGTACTCAAGGGCCAGCTCACTTCCCCAAAACTATTCCATTCACTTTCCAGGAGTTCTACTCCTACTTCCCCGTAGGGTTCCATCCTTTTTACTCAAACATCCAGGTTTCACTTTCCAGTTTCACATTCTTACAATCCATGTTCTCAACCACGTTATCTATTCACAACAGGCAGCTGTTAATTCAAATTACAGGCAGCTTTATATCTCTTTCCATTTTCCAAGACTGCAGTATTATACATTCCACTAGTTTTCCCATCCTAGGATTCATGCCATATCCTAGGATCTATCATACAATCTAGTTTTCCAGTCCTAGGATTCATGCAACACCTAGGAGCTATCATTCCATCTATTTCTCATTCCTAGGATTCATGCAATGTCCTAGGTTCTATTTATGGTTCCGTAATTTAACAGATTTTATTAATAACTTAAAGCCACTCTACCAGGTACAACGGGAGTAATGGGGGCGTGATCGGGAATCCCGCGTGCCTCCGCGACTCCCAAGACTGCAACTGAAGGAGGTCCTATCACAAGGATCAAACACAAGGAGTGTCTCAAAACAGTGTATAGCTACTGTAGACGGGTAGATGAATTAATTCTGAAAAGAACGCAACTCGAATCGCGGAAAACGGAACCCGAACGGGCCCTAAACGGGTCGAAAACGACGACACTGTGCAAAATCAGACGTCTGGAACTTCCTCCAGACGTCTTAAAAAGTGGATCAGAGAATTGCCTGTTCAGCGTGGTTTCCCAGACGTCCAGAAGTCTGAGGGGACGTCTGGCCTAGCTCCCAGACGTCCGATGGTCACCCCGGACGTCTGGAGGTCGCTCCCGCCGTCTGGTACACCAACCAGACGTCTGATTCGCGTTGGATGGCGAATCACCGAGCCTGCTCACACCCATCTCCCTCCCTCAGTACGGTCAGTCGACAGGAAGGAAGAAGAAGACGGAAAAACTCACCTTTCAGACGTCTGGAAGGTCTTCCAGACGTCTCCCTCGCCGTCTGGCTATCAACCCAGACGTCTAATTCTGGAAATTCTTCCAGAATCAGGGCGCCACTCGGCCTCCGCTCGCGACGCCGCCCGCGTCGCACCTCGCGCGCCTGCTGCTCAGACCGCAGCAGTCCCTCTTGCGCCGTTCCGCGCCCCCTGCGCCCTCCTCCGGCCGGCCCTAGCAGCCCCAGTGAGCTCGCCCTCACGGCAGAGCTCCGCTCTCGCACGCAGCACCTCCTCCGCGCTCACTGCGGCCGTCGCCGCTGCAGCAACCTCGCGCTCGCTCGCTCTCGCGCACAGGAAGGAGAAGAGGGAGGAGACAGTGGAGACGACGGGAGGGAGTGCGTGGCCTTTTAAGGCCGCGCGAGGAGAGAGAGGACGCGGCAGGCGTCTGCAGCCGCAGGGAAAGAGGGAATAAGCGAATATCTGGTCTGCGCGCTCAGGCGCGCAGAGGACTCGCGCGTGTCGAAATTAACGGATTTCCATACGTCTGGAAACGATCCCATACGTCTAGTCAAACGTCTGGACCACCTCCCAGACGTCTTAAAAGACGTCTGGGGCACGCGTTCGTTACAATATAACAAACTCAAAGGAAGTTTCATCCCCGAAACTTGCGCCAACTAGGGTGCGGGAAAAGACGTCCAAAGAACCATAACAAACTCAAAGAGGACTGAAGCCGGTCCGAAAAGACGTACCCACGAAAAGCTCCGGGTACCACTCCTGCATTGCCGCCTCAGGCTCCCAGGTAGCCTCCTCGTACCGCTGGCTCCTCCACGAAACCTTTACCAGGGGTACTTGCTTTCGTCTCAAACTGCGGACGGCTCGGTCTAGAATCTGCACTGGCCGCTTGATGGAGATGGGGTGTAGAGATAACCGGGTTTTATTGTTATGTCGTTGTAGTATAGCCAGTTATTGCCATCATTTCAAATATATAATTTTTTACTCGGAAAATAAAAGAGTTCCCGAGGTCGAACTCAGGGAGCAAGTTGTATTCTAGGGGTACAAAGTTTCTTTTACAAAAATATAGATAGATAGAGAGAGAGATGAAAATTTGTTGGCTTCTTCTTTCTCGTCTGTCTTCTTCTATCTTTTCTCTTCTCTTTGGCTTTTGGTTCCTTTATCTCCTTGTGGTCTTCTTCTTCTTTCTGTCTTCTTTATCTGCAGCAGTGGGTGATGTTCTTCTTCGTCTTTCAGCTCTTGTTTCTGCTTTGTCTCTTTCTTTTTCTGCAGAGCGGTCCTTGTCCTGTTCTTCTTCCTCTTTTCTGCCTTCAGTGCGTCGTCTGATTTTCCAATCAGACGACTTAAACCGCCACTGCTACAGTGCCGCTCGGTGCTCCATCCTTCAGCTTTCGTCGTCCTTCTTCTCTGCCTTGCTCGTCTTCTTCTTCTTCGCCTTTTCCTCTTTGCTTCGAGCAGTCCTAGCTGCTCTTCTTCTGTCAGTCTTCTTCTCCGGTTCTTCTTCTTCACCTGTGCCTGCAAACTTGCACCGCTTGATCAGAGGGGCAAAACCTATCTCTACCCTCCCCCGCGTCTCTCTCTCACAGAAGCCGCTCTTAGGAAAGCTCTCCCAGAGCTGCCGGGTTGCCGGGTACGGGTCGCGCCCGGGTCCAGGCCCACCGGCGTGAGTGGTGGGCGAGGAGTGCAGGTCAGTCTAAGTCGGGTCGGGTCAGGTCCGCGAGGCGTGAGCGCGGACGAGACCGGGTCGAGCGAGCGAGTGAGTGAGAGGGACCTCACCCCGTGCTCAGGAGGCAACGAGCATAAGGCGCTTTTTGCCTTTATGCGGGCGCTCTCCTCTGAAAGGTTACGAGGTGGGACTAAATGTCCCACCCCAATTTGGGTGCCTACGCGGAGGAAGCAGCGGCAGTCGAGGCGAAGCGCGGGGGCTTCGCGCGAGAGCTTCGCCTCAACTGTAGCCTAACGCTTTGCCGAAGTGCCCCCGCACAGCCTGGGAGGGTGACCTGGGCGCGGTGCACCTGGGGCAGCAGGTGAAGAAGCTGCTTCGCTTCAACAATGGCGGCGACGAGCGCAGGTACCTGCCCACAGAAAAACGGCCTCTCGGCCCAATCAGAAACGCGGAGGACCTTCGCCGTGGCACGGCGAAGGTGGTCGGGGGGTGTGCAGGCGGCGGGGCGGAGCCCAAGAGCTGCCCTAGGTCGGACTGTGGGTCGGAAGATGGGTTTGTTCGGTGGAGTTGCAGAGGGTGATGTGGGGGAAGTGGAAGGGCGGAGGTTGATCAGGGTGAGGAGGCGGAGGTTCTGCGGTGGTCGGCGAGCCGTGTGGGTTGCTGGAGTGATGGGAGCGGCTCGCCGGAGGATGGCCGGAGGCGGAGAAGGTGAGGGTGATTGGTCGGAATCGAGGTAACAGTAAAGATGTAAAATGAGGAAAAGGAAGAGGGGAGGAAGAGGAGGAGTTCTACCTACTTAGCAGGAGGAGGAGGGGCCGGAGCGGGCGACAGTCGTATCTACTGTCGCCGGAGAAGAAGATGCCCGGGGGAAGGGGCGGCGGCGAGCAGAGGGCTGGAGAGGCGCCAGCTGGGTGAGGCGTGGCGCGGGAAGAGCGAGGGAGAGCAACCCTGCAGCTGGTAGTGCGGCAGAGCGACGAGGAGGAAGAGGGGAGGCCGCCGGAGCTGGAGGGCTTCCTGTCGAAGTGGGAAGAGAGGAAGTGGGGGTCTTTCTCCGTCAGGACCGAGCTCCTCAGAACGGCGGAGCGACGGGGGTATTTATAGAGGCGGAATCAGAGAGGAGGGCGGAGGGAGACGACATGTCTCCCTCACCGGAGGACGCCGGAGATGGAAACCCATACCGTCCGTGCGTTCGCACGGCCGGTATGGTGGGTTGCAGCGACCAGGGGGGTGTTCCTGCGACGGCTGACGACGCAGGGCACCCCCGGTTGACTTGCCAACCCCTCCCCCTCACCCTGCGCGGCGCCATGCTCTGCGCAAGGTCGCCGGAGCATGGTGCTGGCAGGTTTTGGCAGGAGGGACCTGAATGCAAAGAACGAAGGAGAGTTAGGGGCAGAAATGTGAGGGTTCAAAAGTTGAGGGCCAAAAAGTAAATATATGAGGACCAAAGTGCAAAGTTGGTCAAGAAGGTTTCTTCTTAGGCTCAAGTTTTTATACATGGCTAATTAGGACCTAAGGAATTTGATGGTGAATTTTATTTCTAGATTAAGCCTTGTTTGACTGGTCAATTTATGCAAAAACCCAAATTAAGTTATTAATTGGGCATGGTTCTCAATGTAGGTCAAAATGGGATCTGAAGGCCAAATTGAAGGTTCTAAACCCTAGAGATTATTTTTCTATAAATTTTAGAGGGTTTATTCTATTTTTACTTTGCCTCGAACCTCGTGAATTGAAGTGGGTTTGTTTTAAGGTTACAGATTATCATTTAGTTCCTTGGAATTGCTGTAGCCCTTGTCAGATCATCCCACTTTCCTTCTTATTCGGTTTGCTTGACCTGTGTTTGGACCATGAATTACCCTGTATGCAGATTATACTGGTAAAATTGCATTTTTACCCCTTATGACTTGTTTTCTCCTTAAACTCAGAATTCTCTGAGTTAAGCCTTTCCTTGAGTTATGTAGGAGCTTTTATCCTTTGTATTGGGTCAAAATGAGCTAGTTATGGCTCATGATGAGGTTCTCATCACCGCTCGGGGTAGGTTAGGTCGTCGCTCACCTCGACGCTCTCATGACTCAGTACGTGACTGGAATCGGCTACGTACTTCCTGAGGTTGGACACGTGGAATACGTCATGCACACCAGAAAGCTGCGGGGGAAGGGCAAGTCTGTAAGCAACGGGTCCAACCTGCACCAGGACCTCAAAGGGCCCCACAAACCTCGACGCGAGCTTCCCTCTCACCCCAAATCGCTGTAAGCCCTTCATGGGCGAAACACGAAGGAAGACGTGGTCCCCAACCTCAAACTGCACCTCTCAGCGTCTCCGATCCGCGTAGCTCTTCTGTCTGCTCCTGACGGTGCGGAGTCGTCTGTGGATCTGCTTAACTACCTCCTGACTCTGCCGGATCAACCTGGGGCCAACCTCCCACTTGGTCCCCACCTCAACCCAACTCAAGGGTGCCGTACATGTCAGTCCATACAGATCCTCGTAGGGAGCCATGCCGATGCTCGAGTGATAACTGTTGTTGTATGCAAACTCTGCCAGGGGCAGGTGCTCCTCCCAAGAGCCCCTCCAGTCCAGTACACAGGCACGCAAAAGGTTCTCAAGTGTCTGTATCGTGCGCTCAGACTGTCCATCCGTTTGGGGGTGGTAAGCCGTGCTAAACCTCAACCTCGTCCCCAAGGCCTGCTGAAACTCAGCCCAAAACTGGGACGTAAAGCGGGTATCCCGGTCGGATACGATCTCCCGCGGGACTCCGTGTAGTCGTACCACATCACGGATATACCTCTCTGCCAAATGTGCTGGTCCCAAAGTGACTCGGATCGGCAAGAAACGCACCGTCTTCGTCAGTCTATCTACTATTACCCAGACTGCGTCGTGTCCCCGCTGGGTAACAGGTAAACCCACCACCAAGTCCATGGTGATGCTCTCCCACTTCCACTCTGGCACTGGAAGTGGCTGAAGTGGCCCTGCAGGCCTCTGATGCTCGGCTTTCACCTGCTGGCACACTAAGCACTGTTGCACGAACTCACCCACATCCCGCTTCATCCCTCTCCACCAAAACTCGCGTCTCAAGTCGTGGTACATTTTCGTGTTCCCGGGATGTATGGTGAATCTGGAACCGTGTGCCTCAGTCAGGAGCTCTCTCAACAGCTCCTCGTCTCTGGGAACGCACAACCGTCCCCTCAAACGTAGCACCTGGTCTGTGAAAGAGAAGTCACCTGGATCTCCTGACAGTACTCTGTCGCGCAAAGACTGCAAGTACGGATCGGCCATCTGTCCTGTGATGATGCGGTCCATCAACTCTGGCCTAGTCTGCCGTGTCACCGTCACTGCCCCACAGTACCCTCGTAACTCTAGAGGTCGCCAACTGCCCACCTCCTCCAAAATGTTCGAACTCTGTAACTGTAGACTGGCCAAGCGTGCGGGCGCCT
Organism: Thalassia testudinum; assembly: GCA_037157565.1. Taxonomy (NCBI): domain Eukaryota; kingdom Viridiplantae; phylum Streptophyta; class Magnoliopsida; order Alismatales; family Hydrocharitaceae; genus Thalassia; species Thalassia testudinum. The sequence continues at coordinate 8,577,897 of JAZHRO010000067.1, forward strand.
TACGGCTCAAGGCGTCAGCCACCACATTGGCCTTTCCCGGGTGGTAGGAGATGCTGCAGTCGTAGTCCTTCAGGAGCTCCAACCAACGTCTCTGTCTCATGTTGAGCTCCTTCTGATCAAAAAGGTATCTGAGGCTCTTGTGATCTGTAAAAATCTCGAAGGTCTCACCGTACAAGTAGTGCCTCCAGGTCTTCAGCGCGAAGACAACAGCTGCCAACTCTAGGTCATGGGTAGGGTAGGTATGCTCATGGGGCTTCAGTTGCCGCGAAGCGAAAGCGACAACGTGACCCCTCTGCATGAGCACACCTCCTAACCCCTGCAAGGAAGCGTCCGTGTACACAACGAACCCGCCACTACCGTCAGGAATGGTGAGCACGGGAGCCGAGGTCAACCTCTCCTTCAGCTCCAGAAAACACGCCTCACAGGCATCTGTCCAAACGAAAGGCACATCCTTCCGGGTCAACTGTGTCATGGGACGCGCAATCTGTGAAAATCCTCTGATGAACCATTTGTAGTAGCCAGCTAGTCCCAGGAAACTGCGGATCTCAGTGACTGAACGCGGTCTCTCCCACCTGAGCACTGCCTCGACCTTGGCTGGGTCCACCGCCAGGCCGTCTCCAGAGATCACATGACCCAAGAAGGTCACCTCCCTCAACCAGAACTCGCACTTGCTGTATTTGGCATACAGCCTGCGTCGCCTCAGAGTGTCCAAAACCATCCGCAAGTGCTGTCCGTGCTGCGTCCGATCTCTAGAATAGATGAGTACATCATCTATGAAAACCACCACGAACTGGTCCAAGTACGGTCTAAACACCCGGTTCATCAGGTCCATGAAAGCAGCGGGGGCATTGGTCAGCCCAAACGGCATGACTAAAAACTCGTAGTGTCCGTACTGGGTGCGGAAAGCTGTCTTGGAGACGTCGGTCTCCCTGATCCTCAACTGGTGGTATCCAGACCTCAAGTCTATTTTGGAAAACACCGTGGCACCCCGCAACTAGTCAAACAAATCGTCGATCCTCGGCAGCGGATATCTGTTCTTGATGGTGACCCTGTTCAGCTGTCGGTAGTCCACACAAAGACGTAGGATCCCATCCTTCTTCTTCACAAACAGTACCGGGGCTCCCCAGGGAGACGCACTGGGCCTCACGAAACCTCTCTCTAGAAGGTCCTGCAGCTGAGACTTGATCTCTCGCAGCTCAAGCGGTGCCATCCTGTATGGCGCGGTGGAGATGGGGCTGGTCCCTGGTACTAGTGAGATCTCAAACTCGATCTCACGCTCGGGCGGTAGTCCTGGTAACTCGTATGGAAACACGTCAGGGTACTCTCTGACCACCGGGATGCTCTGGAAGTCTGCCACAGGGCTGGGCTCTGCCACCACACAAGCTAGGAAGCCCTCACACCCCTGGCTCAAAAGTCTCGCCGCCTGAAGTGCCGAAATGCACCTGAAACCTCCGTCCACTGGCTGTCCGTGAAACTCGAAAGAAGGCAACTCCGGAATGGAGAAGACAATCTTCCTCTCAAAACAGTCCACCAAGGCATGGTAAGCGGACAGCCAATCCATCCCCAGAATCACTCCAAAGTCCTCCATCTAGATCATAATCAGGTCAGCTGGCAGGCTATGTCCTCCGACGCTGACCTCGCAATCCGTGTACACCTCCTCAGCTACAAATAGCTGACCACTCGGACCTCTGATTACGAATGGATTCTCTAACAGTGTATAATCCTGGTCCAAACTAACTGCGAAACTGGCTGCGACAAACGAGTGCGTAGCGCCGGAATCGAAAAGCGTGTAAACGAGTCTGCCAGAAACTGAAACCATACCTGCTACCACCGATCCCGAAGCTCTGGCGTCCCTGTGTGTTAGGGCATTGATACGCCCCTCAGCTCTAGGTGCGGACGAAGCAGCCACACTCTGCGTCGGACGGGTAGGTGCTAGCCGGTACCCTCCTCGCGACTGCTGTCCTCCTCCTCGCGCCTGGGAACCGCAGCCTCCTGCGCGCCCTCCAGTGTTCTGTGCGAGGAGTATCTGCTGACCTCCTACCCTAGATGGGCAGTCCCTCCTGACGTGGCCCGGCTGGCCACACTGGTAGCAGAGGGGAACCCCACTCCCGCCCTCAGTGGGTCCCTGCTGTCGACTAGGCGGGGGTCCGGTGCTGGCGACTGGCTCCTGTCGAGGGCCTCCAAAGGCCACTAATGTCCCTGCACAACGTGACGGCTCTCCTGCGGACGCCACGTGTCTCCGTTCTCGCCGGCCCTGTGAAAAGTCTGGCTGAAAGGGCCTCTTTCGCCTGCCGTCGGTGTCTCGCACGGACGGGTTGGTCTCCTCGTAAGTCATAGCTGCCTCTACCACCCTCGAAAACGTAGGCAGCTTCAGGGGTTTGACATACCCCCGGATCGCAGGCCGGAGCCCCTCGGTGAACCTCCAAAGGCGCTCCTCCTCAGTGGCTACCGCTGTTGCTGCAAAGCGGGACAGCTCCAAGAAACGCGTGCGGTACGTGCTCACAGTCATCGTCCCTTGGCGGAGAGTGTGGAACTCTCGCCTCCTCTGGTCCTGCCACGTCTGGGGAAAGTACTGCTCGCAGAAGAGGGTGACGAACTGGTCCCACGTCGGCTCGTCCCTCTCCTGTCCCCGGACCGCCCTCCACCACCGGTGTGCCGCACTCTCCAGCTGGCACGTGGCAGAGGCCACGCGGCACTCCACCGGGGGGCGAAGGATGTCGAAGATCTTCTCCAGCTGCTCAAGCCAGTCCTCTGCCTTGGTCCGGTCCTCATCCCCCTTGAAGGAGGGGGCTTCAGCTTCCGGAACTGTTCGAAAAGCTCGAAGTGGCGCTGTAGGGGAGGTGCTGGTGCACCTCCAGGCGAAGGTGCCTCGTGTACAGAAGTGTCGGAGGAAGGTGGGGGCGGCAGCGGCCCATCCCCTCCCTCGTGTCCAGCGCCGTGTCCGTCGCGTGGTCCCACAGAGGACTCCCCCTCTGCAGCCCCAGGAGGAGGTGCTCGGGGCGGTGGGTGGAGCTCCTCTCGTACAATATCTCGTATTAGTCTGGCGAGGTCCTGGGCCTGGATGCCCGGGAGTGGTGGCTGGTCTACCGAGATGTCAACAACAGCACGTCCACCTCGCCGACCTCGCCCTCGGCCGCGCCCGCGGCCAGTCTCGCCAGTCCCACGACGAGGCATCTCCTGCAAGGAGATGCGAAACAAAACGAAAACGTCAAAACAGACGGTACCTAACGAAACTTCTAAGAGCTCATGTCAAGAGATATGTTGTGGTGGCTACTCTAGCTATAAACATGTGAATTGGTTATTTTCCAGTCAGTTGATTCACTTCTCGGGACGACCATGCTCTGATACCATCTTGTAACGACCCGGTTCCCGAGTCCCTACGAGACACGAGAATCGGACAGACTCGACTAATCCCAAGACCTATTCATCCAATGAGGAAGTAACCAAAAGTGCAGTAAAATAAATCACATTCAGCATGAATATAACTAACAGTAAGAAAGTACAGCAGTAAGGAAAGAAACTACTACAGTATATACCACCACAACAGTAGAACAACAGTTATCATATAACATGAACTGCAGGTAAAGAAAAGTACAGCGGAAACAAGAACTACTCACTATAACGGAAACAAAGAGGTACAAAAGACAGTGGTAACTCTACTGGACCCTACTCGGCCCAGCGTCCTCTGCAGCCGCTGGCCCTGGCTGCTCAACACCTGGTCCTGAAAAAGGTAACGAGTGTAACACGTCAGCAAAACGCTGAGTAGAGTGGCAACTAAAACTAAAGACAACAGTAGAGTGTACAGTAGCTGTTATGTTCTATTACTTTCTTTATTCACATCTTTCAATTGTCTCACTATTTCATTTATTCCCCAGATCTTTTACTTGATCTCGAATGTTCCTCGTGGGAACGATCTTGATTGCAGTCTTTTCCAAAAGGTAGAAGTAGCACGTGGTGCTCTCCTGGCCGGGAGAGTCCCCCGTGGTGATCCTACCCTCAGTCAACCACCCCAAGGTCACTGATAGACGTAACGGTGACTACGGCACGCGCGATAAACGCACAGGTAGCTAACCCGTACTGGCACGCGGTCAGTCGTTTCCGTTAACCGGTGCGCCCAAAGCACAGCACGGAACCAGTCCAGGGTAGAGCCCTCTCTGTAACAGGGGTCCAACCCCTCCACAGTAACCAAACCGGGGCCTTGCCCCTCCACAGTCCGCGCACCCTCGCCTGACTACCCTGGTTTGCCCCAGCGGGCCTAACAAGTCGGTGTGGGAGGCTAGCAGAACCCTGGGGCCCGTGGGGTAGCTAGTACCTCCCTACACTAGTAGCTCTCCTCGGTACTACGTACGCGAGGGCCAGCAAGTCGGTACAGAGTGGCCAGTCCTAACCCTAGGTCCCTGGGGCGGCTGGCTCCGCTCTGCACTAAACAGGGGTCAGTCGCTCTCCTTGGTACTCCGTACTCAAGGGCCAGCTCACTTCCCCAAAACTATTCCATTCACTTTCCAGGAGTTCTACTCATACTTCCCCGTAGGGTTCCATCCTTTTTACTCAAACATCCAGGTTTCACTTTCCAGTTTCACATTCTTACAATCCATGTTCTCAACCACGTTATCTATTCACAACAGGCAGCTGTTAATTCAAATTACAGGCAGCTTTATATCTCTTTCCATTTTCTAAGACTGCAGTATTATACATTCCACTAGTTTTCCCATCCTAGGATTCATGCCATATCCTAGGATCTATCATACAATCTAGTTTTCCAGTCCTAGGATTCATGCAACACCTAGGAGCTATCATTCCATCTATTTCTCATTCCTAGGATTCATGCAATGTCCTAGGTTCTATTTATGGTTCCGTAATTTAACAGATTTTATTAATAACTTAAAGCCACTCTACCAGGTACAACGGGAGTAATGGGGGCGTGATCGGGAATCCCGCGTGCCTCCGCGACTCCCAAGACTGCAACTGAAGGAGGTCCTATCACAAGGATCAAACACAATGAGTATCTCAAAACAGTGTATAGCTACTGTAGACGGGTAGAGGAATTAATTCTGAAAAGAACGCAACTCGAATCGCGGAAAACGGAACCCGAACGGGCCCTAAACGGGTCGAAAACGACGACACTATGCAAAATCAGACGTCTGGAACTTCCTCCAGACGTCTTAAAAAGTGGATCAGAGAATTACCTGTTCAGCGTGGTTTCCCAGACGTCCAGAAGTCTGAGGGGACGTCTGGCCTAGCTCCCAGACGTCCGATGGTCACCCCGGACGTCTGGAGGTCGCTCCCGCCGTCTGGTACAACAGCCAGACGTCTGATTCGCGTTGGATGGCGAATCACCGAGCCTGCTCACACCCATCTCCCTCCCTCGGTACGGTCAGTCGACAGGAAGGAAGAAGAAGACGGAAAAACTCACCTTTCAGACGTCTGGAAGGTCTTCCAGACGTCTCCCTCGCCGTCTGGCTATCAACCCAGACGTCTGATTCTGGAAATTCTTCCAGAATCAGGGCGCCACTCGGCCTCCGCTCGCGACGCTGCCCGCGTCGCACCTCGCGCGCCTACTGCTCAGACCGCAGCAGTCCCTCCTGCGCCGTTCCGCGCCCCCTGCGCCCTCCGCCGGCCGGCCCTAGCAGCCCCGGCGAGCTCGCCCTCACGGTAGAGCTCCACTCTCGCACGCAGCACCCCCTCCGCGCTCACTGCGGCCGTCGCCGCTGCAGCAACCTCGCGCTCGGTCGCTCTCGCGCACAGGAAGGAGAAGAGGGAGGAGACGGTGGAGACGATGGGAGGGAGCGCGTGGCCTTTTAAGGCCGCGCGAGGAGAGAGAGGACGCGGCAGGCGTCTGCAGCCGCAGGGAAAGAGGGAATAAGCGAATATCCGGTCTGTGCGCTCAGGCGCGCAGATGACTCGCGCATGTCGAAATTAACGGATTTCCAGACGTCTGGAAACGATCCCAGACGTCTGGTCAGACGTCTGGACCAGCTCCCAGACGTCTTAAAAGACGTCTGTGGCACGCGTTCGTTACATATATAGAGAGCGGCTAGGGTTCGGTGAAGGAGAAAAGAAGAGAGAGAAGAGAGGAAGGCTATCTGCGCGCAACCAGTGCGCAGACTTGACCGTGCGTACAAGGTTTTCAATTTCCAGACATTTGGGAAGGGGTCCAGACGTCTGACTGACCGTCCAGACGTCTTGAAAGGTTCAGAACAGAATGGGTCTTTACAGTTGTGCTCGTTTGTTCTAATAATCTGTAAATGCTACGATTTTTATGGGTGTGTGTTGGAATTTTTTCTTCTTCCAACCAAAAAGGCAAGTGCAAGAGGGGCATCTCCGTACCCCCAAGACTTGAGGTGTTTCTTTTGTTTTGCACCTCCTCTTCATGGACAACGTCCTTATATTTGGGAGCGTGGACTGAAGATTAGTGGCTACAATCCGCAAAGCGCTCAATCTATTGGGGGCCTAACCAGTCTGAGATTGAATGCTCACAAGAGCAAGGCTTACATTTCCTGAGGTGTATCACATAGGATGGAGATTTGTTTGATCTTGGGAATGCTCGAAGGTTGCCTTCCTGCTAAGTATTTGTGCACTACCCTATACGTGGGTGCATCTCGCGCAAGCCCATACTCATGTCTCTTGGACATGGTGTTGGTGCTACTCGCATCTTAGAGTGCAAAGACTCTCTCTAGAATGGGGAGGAGACAGTTGATCAAGTGGTCCATAGAGGGCCTGCTACAATTCTGGATCTCTTCTTCAATGGTGCCCTATTCTATCCTAAAAAATATCATGCCCCTGATGGCAAGATACTTCTGGGGCACAAAGGCTCACATGATGTGTCGGCGAGACATTTGCCTTCCCTTTCAAGAAGGTGGGTTTGGCCTAAAGGACCTACTCGACCTCGAGATTTTTACCGCTTGCAACCGGCTTTATAGGCTTATGGATACTAATGACACAAGTATCTGGGCCACTTGGATGTGGAGATGCTATCCCATTACCGAGGTGCTTAACCAACCAAGGTGTAGAACTAACTCCCAATGTTGGGCGAGCATCTTGAGACATCAGGACTTTATCCAGCAACACTTCTATGCCCTCGATGCCACGGGAGCTACCTATTGGTCTTGGCCAGCGACGACCAACAAGATCTGGGAGGTTACTCGACATAGACAACCTGTGCGAGAGGCATGTAGGATTATATGGTCTAAAGGTGTTGCCCCAAAATGGTCTGCATGCTCCCTTCTTGCCTTTCGAGGCCGACTACCTTCATGGGATAGGCTCTGCTCTTGGGGGGTATCAGGCCCTTCGCAATGTTCCTTGTGTGGGGAAGATGAGAAGTCCACGACCCACCTCTTCTTTGACTATCGATACAGTAGGGAGGTCTAGGGGAAAGTGTCTAAGGGTATGGAGATTGTGGGCCCCCCATTGAAAGCCTGGAAGCTATTCTCTTGCACTCAGGTAACTTACCTAAGAGGGGAACTCCCCTTGTAAAAGCCTGATGTGCTTCCATCGGAAGAATTTGGAGAGAGAGGAACACCAAGGATAACACTGAGAGAACGCTCGATGCTGAAATGATATTTACAGGAGTCATAAATTTGACATCCCTCTAGTTGACAATGTTTAATGAAAGTTTACTTTCTTGTATTTAGTTTACCATACTTTGTTGTACATACACTTGATAATCCTGAATAAAAAATTTATCCTTTTTACTCAAAAGGGTTGAATTTAGGTGAAGAGGAATGAATAACATTGATTAAGGACTAAACTTTTTTCTCTCTCTTATCCCGTTGCTTGTCACTGATCCCAACGATCCAAAATACTAGTGATTGGATAGGTTTGTGTGTTGAAACTTTTTTCATCACTACCCAAAAAGAGATTTTTTAAAGTATATGTATGAATAACTTTGGATCAGCGTGTGATCTTTTTTTCTTTACTTTGTTCCTTATTACTTGTCCTAATAATCAATCTCAAACACCTACACCTTTGGTGGATCTGCACGTCAAAGGGCTTTTAACCTTTTTTCTCGGTAACGAAAAGATGTTCAATTAACGTAAGGGCATAGATAACTTTGAATTAGTGATGTCATCTTTATTTCTTTGTCTTATTACTCTTCTCTTATATCAATAACCCTAAGTTTTGAGATTTTTCATGGATTTGCGTATGTAAAGGTTCCTTTTGCTCATTACTAAGAAAGAATTCATTGTAGGTGGTATATCGGTAACTTAATTTGAATTAGCTACTAATTCTATTTCTCTTTATCTTATATCTCCTGCCTCTCTTATCCTAATAACTTTCAATACAAGAATTTATGATGAATTCATGTATTAGCACTTGTTTTTTTCCCACTACAGAAAAAGGAGTTTAACATAGGTGGAGGTATAATAATTTTTTATTAGTAACAACCCATTTTTCTTGTTTATCTTATACCCTCTATCTTATTCTAATAGTTATAACATCAGGAATTTTAGTGAAATTGTACGTTGAAACTTTATTTACTCGCTAACAGGAAGGAATTCACTTTAGGTGGACATTTGGATCAACAAGTAATCCTTTTTCCTCTTTTAATCATGTTATCACCCTATCGAAATAGCCACTCATATCAAGTAATTTGGTGGATTTGAATGATTAAATTTTATTTTCTCACTACTAAGGGGCTCATTTTAGATGAAGAAATAAACTCTCTTTTAAATAGAGCCTTTTCTCAAAGTTAGATTCAAATATTGAGTGGCAAAGTAACGACCAAAGTTTGGGAACAACAAAGATGACCCAAGAAAAAAATCTAAAAGATAGTATTATAACGGCAACTTCATCAAATGATTGTGTAAATGTTGTAACATTGTTCGTCTACTATTAAAATAATGGATAAATAATTTAATATAAAAATACAAACTATTTGCAAATTATAGAGATACATTGATATGCCTTGATCATCATTATATCTAAATGCATTAACTTTTTATTTTCAACTTTTTTAACATGAGTCTTATTATTTTCTATTGGACATAAATTAGACATTCTTTATATAAGGGGGGTTTTGTGCACTTAGAAAATGAAGGAAAGTAAAAGAAAGGAAATCATTTTTCATTTGACTAAGAAATTTCCATCATTTTCCTAGTGTTTATCCACTTTTAGTGAAGGAAAGTAGTTTCCTTCTATTGTCCAATATATACACAAAATGCAACAAAGTTGTAGAAGGGAATTTGAGGGAAAACAAAGGAAAATTTGTTTTCATTTCCTTTGTTGTCCTTTTGACCCCAAAATTATTTTCCTACCTTTTTAAGTACACAAATACCCCCCAAAAGTACTAGATTAATTCTAAATATGGCATATACTGAAGAAGTCCATGTTTTCTTAATTAATCGGTCATTTAAATAAAAAATTTATATCAAAAGAGAATAAGGCATGATGATTGATAAGCTACAAAATGTTGTTTGTATGATTGGATATCTTAACAAAATGAAAGACCAATCCAAATAGGAAGATGAAAATTGAAAATACCAAAGATAACCTATGTTAAACTTAAAATGATATTATGACAAAGACAAAAATGGAAAGAGATGTATAATGCCAAAATATTCTATTCAGCAAAAATATATAGAATTCATCTACATTTATGCTTTAAGGTAACATGGAATAAATTTTCATGGAATAATCTGCATCACAAAGATTAATCTCATATTTGAGCACATCTATTAATATATTTTTATATTTCTTGCTGGATGGTAATATCTCATACTATAAAAGTGTTTATCCCAACAAAAAAAAAAGTTTAATTATTCTCTTCCTAAGTAAATATGCTCAAACTAATGAAAACACATGTATAAGACCATACCATACTTATATTTTATACTTAAATTTGTCATTCCATGAATTTAATAAGTTTCTGCCTATATGCCTAACAACAAGATTTATTTGAATCTAAAAGTCCTAGATGCTTTTGGCCAAGTAAATCCAAGCCAGTAGCCATTTATTTTATTAGAAAGGGGGAAGGAAGAAAAGAAAAGCATATATAGTGTTGCCAACTTTGCTTAGTTGTTCATGAACTTTTTATTAGTTTGCTAATTCCTTAAATTTTGCTAATTTTATAGTTTTTTAATTGTCATTAGCAGGCGACATATATTAATAGTTGTGTACTCTTGACGAAAAATTTGTCGTGGGTGACCTTGTTAGTGTTTTAATTAAGAAATGGATTACATGTATAAGCAGATCAATAATTGCTAAAGTAATGGGGTTGCAATTGATTATTATTCATTTTGTGTAAGATGAATGGAGTGAAAATAGATGAATACAAGTTTAACAACGGTCCAACTATGATTTTAGCTTTGGGGGGCCAAAGTTGATAGAAGTTATGATTATTAATGAAAATTTAATGGCCAGCAGGGGTGAAATATGAGAAAATTAGCTAAAATTAAAGGTTATGATATATAATTCTTAAATAAATTAAAAAGGCTAGGCCACTAATATTTATTCCAATAAAAGAGACTTTTTTATTTCAACATACGTTACATATATTACATTAATATTATGAGTGATTATGCTTCTTACGACTTCTATTTGACTTTAAAATATAGATTACTTATTTGTAATTAAATTGTACCATAATATAATTATTTGGCTATTTATTTGGTAGCAAAGAATAATGCATGGCTAAGAACAAGAAGAGATGTGGATTTACATAACCTTCATTACTTATAAACGAATTCCTAATCTATGTGGTGGGATGTAAACGAATTGATTTTGATCCATACTCATTTACATGTCCCCTATCCAATCCCAACCATATACCCATCAAGTATCTAAATTCAAATTGAAACTCATATTTTTTTGCTAATTTTGTATCCAATTACCCATCGGATATTTATTTATCTATGAAGAGTGAAATGACCATTTCCTAGGGTCGTTTGGTGGTTTGGCATTCTAAAATTCTTAGGAATTTTTGTGCAATTTTAACCCTCTTGTTTTGTTGTTGAATTTGTGAGGGGAAGAGGAAACTTGCAGGGGTGCTCCCTCAATTTTCCCATACACCATTCCCCTACCCCATGCACACCCTTACGCAAGTACATGCCCCTCATCCTCAAGCCACCCCCATCCCTTGCAACACTCCTTACTCCACCTTACCTCCACGCCATCCCCTCCCCCATGCCTCAGCCCTCCATATAGCCCCCCCCGCTCCTCCTCTATTCACCACACCACAACTGAGAGAAGGAGAGGGAGAACAGAGAGTAGGAGGAGCACAGAGGAGAGGAGTGCGTGCGGGAGAGGAGGGGCAAGCGGTAGGAGAAGTTGCTGCCGCGGGGGTCGTTGTTGTTGCAGTAGAACATAGGGGAGAGAGAGCTTGCAAACAGCTTTGCGGAGTCATTTTTCCACAGCATCAGACGTCTAAAGAGACCATCTGTCACAACCCACTCCCGACTCCCTACAGAACCCGAGAACGGTTCGCCTCAACGAACCCTAAGACCCAGTAGTCCAATGAGAAACAACCAAACGCACACTCATTTCAGAACCATAAGAGTAATGTAACTAAGAAGAAAATATATAGAACAGTACATCTCATAGATATGACATAAGCGGAAAGTATAGCCATCACCATAGAAACTAGTACAAATATGATAGAAACATTCATTATATTCTACAGGTACTCACTACAACAAAACTCTGCAGCAGAAAAAGTAGAAACACGACTACAGCTGGCTTCGACTGGCTTTGGCTGGGCCCAGCGTCCTCAGTAGTCGGTGGCTCTGGCTGCTCGAATCCTTGACCTAAACAAGGTTATATAAATTCGAGGTCAGCTAACGCTGAGTAGAGTGGTGGTTGAATCATTTATATGCAATTAAACAGGCAACTAACTAATCATACAATGACCAGTTATTTATTATCATCCATTTCTATTATCTCATTTATGTGTTCCTGAGTCAAGTACTCTAATCAGGATCTAATACATGGCTTAATCTTCTTGTACCTAAGGGAACGATCTCACTTGCAATTTTCCCATGATGTAGGATGTACACGTGACACTTCTCCTGGTCAGGAGAGTCCCCCGTGGTAATCCTACACTCGGTCTACCACCTCGAGGTCACGGTCGCGACGTAGTGGTGACTATGGCACACATGATAAGCGCATGGGTAGCTACCCTGTACTGGCACGCGGTCAGTCGTTTTCGCTAGCGGGTACGCCCAAAATACAGCACAGGGCCTCGCCCTCTCAGAACATAACAGGGGTCTCGCCCCTTAACAGTCCATGTACCCTTGCCTGACTACCCCGGTTCGCCCAGCGGGCCTAACAAGAGTCGGTGTAGGGTGGCTAGTCCTAACCCCGGGCCTCATGGGGTAGCTAGCTCCCCCCCTACACTAAGGGGATAGTGGCAATCCTTGGTACCATGTATACGAGGGACCACACACTTCCCACACTAAAGGGACTATGGCTCTCCTTGGTACCATGTACACGAGAGACCGCTCACTTCCCACACCAAAGGGATAGTGACTCTCCTCGATACTATGTACACAAGGGACCACTTACTTCCTACGCTAAAGGGATAGTAGCTCTCCTCGGTACTATGTACATGAGGGACCGCACACTTCCCACGTCAAAGGGATAGTGGCTCTCCTCGGTACCATGTACATGAGGGACCAGTGCACTGAAGGTTCGTCCCTACCAGGAGGGGTGACGTAATAAAATGCGGAAATAAATATAAACAATATCACAGAATAGACAATCACACAAATACACAAAGATTTTTAGGTGGAAACCCAAACTGGGTGAAAACCACCACCTAACCCTCTCGAGTTAGGATTTTCTGATCAACCTAGTTGATCAAATCCACTAACCGAATCACTTAAAACGAGGGTGATTCAACCTCAATACAACCACGCTACAAGTATGAGGGTAGCGTTCCTCAACCCCTTCTCTCCACGAGAAGGATTTTGTCCCACGAAGGAGACAGGAATTCGCAAAGCGAATACCCAACCAAAAGACAAAGATAAAATAAACAACAAACCTATAGAGCCAACAAAGTAATTTAAACCTAGCTTCTATAGGAATTAGGAAACTTCCCTTTGCAAGGAGTGCGTCGATGATGACGCGGGTGCGTGAGCCACGCAATGGCGCAATGTCGCTCTCGTGAACAACGGTGGGAGAGCGGGTGCGCGAATGCTTGATGCTCTCAAGGGAATGGAGCTTAAGCTTAGAGAGCAAAATCTTTTCTGGACACAAAAGAGTGTGAAAGTGTGTAGCTAAGTGTATCCAAGTGTGTATATGTGTGTGTGTGTGTGGCAAAGGCTCCCCTCTATTTATAGAGGCCTTAGGAAGGCTTTGGAAGGCTTGGAAAAGCTTCCATAGCCGTTGGGTGCAAAGCCCAAGAGAATCAGGCCGAAATCAGGACAATGATTGCACTTGACAGGGTAATCAGACGTCTAATTCTGGCATCAGATGTCTGGAAGGCCACTTTAAGACATCTGATTTCAAGGTCAGACGTCTGATTTCATGCGGGTTTCCTCCTGACTTGAATCAGATCTAAACAGGGTTCTTGTTCAAGTCTATCAGACGACATACAGGACGTCTGTCACTATGCCTGGACGTCTGGAAACCAGCTTTTTCTACGGAATGGATTTGCAACGGCTAGAAAATCTTTGAGAAGAGATTTTCGGGTCAGTCGAGGTAAAACAGTCAATTATCAGACGTCTGGGAAGGCCTATGGACGTCTGATAAGGCTCTAACGGTCATTAGCCAACGATCCACTATCTAGACGTCTGGCAAGTCCATCAGATGTCTTCTAAGACGTCTGGACTAAGGTCTGGACGTCTGATTTCATCAGACAGAATACTAAGTCCAGCCTAAATGGTTATCAGACGTCTGAAACAACAGTCAGACATCTTAAAACATTTTATCAGACGTCTGATTTTGGGATTAGACGTCTTGAAATGTTGTTTGAACCCTATATTGGTTTTCTAAGTATTCTACAGAAAACCTAAGTATCCTAGGGTTGTGCGAGTGTTCCTAGGAATGCTTTTAGGGTTCTTTGAGGCTCTTTAACATAATATTCTAAGAAAATAAAAAGAGCAAGAAAATAAAGACAAGAGATACATGAAAGAAAGAACAGAATTCTATCCTATTCTTCTTGTCTTCTATCTTCAATCTGTCGCTCCACGCGAACCTTCTCTGTTTTCCGTCAAGCTCCTCCAATCCGTCCTGGATGCGAGCTCGAGTTCCGTTTTAAGCATGTCTACATTTGCAATTGACCTGAAATCTAGGACTCAAATTGCAAATGTTAAATAACACGTGTTTTGTTATTATCAAAAAAAATGATCGTGGTGCTCTAGCACCAACATGCAATTCCCTTAACCAAGTTCGACTAGTCGCTCGTAGGCAACGTGTTCCAAAACCATCCGATTTTCCGTACTACAGTATTCTTGGTTTCTTTCTAATTTCCCCATGGGGTTTGTGAATATATTTTCTCATTTCCGTAGCATACCATCTATCTCTATTCATGTCACGGCAAATTTAAATACATAGCAGGCAGTTTCATGGTTTTACTATTCAGCAATCATTTCTTCAATCAATTATACTGGGTACAGCATGCATTCTTGTTCAATCATGGTTCAATAAACAAAATCAGGCAGCTTATGATTTTCCATATCCAGGAAACATCACAGTAACTCAATCATTCATTAACTATACATGGATTTCTTCCAGCCCTGGTGTTCATTTCATAACCTAGGGTTCAATCGAATATATTCTAAGGTAGCATGCATTTATCTCTTTTCAGCCCTAGGGTTCATCTCACAACCTAGGGTTCAAATAGTTTGACACATGCAGTTTAATTATTAATTCCAGGATTAAGATGAAAACCACTCTACCAGGATAATCGGGAGATGTGGGGGCACAACCGATGGACCTTACGGCCTCCGTTGGTTCCGTGCACACCACGAACGGACGACTTATCACATTGACCCACATGTCAAAATGAGCTCAAAATTGTATAGACATTATACCATTATGTAGAGAAATTCGAACAGAAACCAACGATATCTTGTTTGCGGAAAAGCGACTCCGTTTGGGCCCTGAATAGGCTCAAAAACACAATTCTGATCAAAATCAAACGTCTGTGAAGAGTCCCAAACGTCTTAAACGAACTCAGAGACTCGCCTTGCTCAGGGCGGCTCTTTTCGGACATCTGGAACTCCGAGAAAATGTCTGAGGGTGTCTTCAGACATCTGGAGACACTCTAGGAAGTCTGAAACTGCCTCGATCCTCGCACCTGCGTGCGTCCCCAACCTCTGACATACATACACACGGTCATAACATTATCAGGAAGGATTATTTAGAAATTCAACGCTATCAGACATCTGATGTTACCTCTGAACATCTGAGAAGATGTCTGATGGTCTATTCAGACATTTTATTCTATGAAAAAATGATTCCGCAAAATCTTTTGTGAGCCTCTTCTCGCTGCAGAAGCTGCAGTAACTGCAGCACTTCTTCGTCTCTCCTCACAGCTCTGCCCTCCGACTCCTCTCAGATCCTTCTCTCCGTGCTCTCCCTCTCCCACTCCCTCTCGGCTGCTGGGGTGTGGTGAGCAAGTGAGGAGGGGTGGGGTTTATAAGGAGGTGGGAAGCATAGGGAGAGGGATGGCGTGCGGGAATGGAGGAAATGGGGGAAATGGGGAGGAAAGGTGTCGTGGGAGAGGGGAGTGGGGGTGGTGTCACGTGATGGGTGAGGTGAGGGGTGACTTCGTAGGGGTAAGGGGTGTAGTGATGGAAAAATTGTGAGGATGCCCCTGTAAGTTCCCGTTCCCCGTCAAAAATCTCATAGAAAAATCCAGGGGGTTAAAAATTGCATGAAAATCCCTACGAATTTCGAAAACGCCAAACGACCCTAGGAAAAGGGTCATTTCACCATCAGAATTTCTCTAGACATTCGGAGGTAATACCAGACGTCTGATAGCGCATAATTTTTCAAGTATTATTCCTTGCCGAGTTCTGATCTTGCAAGCATGTGTCAGAGGTTGGAAAGCCACGCTAGTGTGAAGATCGAGGAGGTTTCAGGCATCCGGGAGTGTTGCCAGACGTTTGTACGGAGTTCCAGACATCTGAAAAAGACGTAGAGAGCAAGGTGAGTCACTGAGTTCATTTAAGATGTCTGGGACTCTTCTCAGACGTCTGATTTTAGTCAAGGTTGGTGTTTTTGGGCCCGTTCAGGGCTCAAACGGAGTCGATTTTCCGTGAACGAAATATCGTTAGTTTCTGTTCAAAATTCTCTATGTAATGGTATAATATCTATGTAGTTTTAAGCTCATTTTGACGTGTGGGTCAATGTGATAGGTCATCCGTTCATGGTGTGCACGAGACCTATGGGGGCTACGAGCTCCATTGATTGTGCCCCCACATCTCCCGTTATCCTGGTAGAGTGGTTTTCCTTAATCTTAAATTTAATAAATTACATGCTTTAGAATTATTTGAACCCTAGGTTGTGAAATGAACTCTAGGGCTGAAAGAGATGAATACATACTACTTTAGAAACATTCGATTGAACCTTAAGTTGTGGATTGAACCCTAGGTTGTGGATTGAACCCTAGGGCTGAAAGAAATGAATGTGCATTTAATGAATAATTAAATTGTTGTGATGTTTCCTAAAAGTAATAAACCATGAGCTGCCGGTAATGAACCACGACATGAATGGAAACACATGCTATAATTGATTGACGTGATTGTGAAATCTTGAGCTACCTATTATGCATTTAATGAATCAGATGTGGAAATGAAAAATTCTATGTACGAACCCTACGGGGAATTTAGAAAGAAGCCAAGAATCCAATAATATGGAAAATTTGACGAGTCATGGAACATGTTGCCTATGGGTAGCTGTTCGGACTTGGTGATGGGAAGTGAGCTAGCCCTTATGTATACGGTACCAAGGAGAGCAACTGTTCCTTTAGTGCAGGGAAGTGAGCTGGCCCTCATGTACGTGGTACCGAGGAGAGCAGTTGTCCCTTTAGTGTAAAGGGGAGCTAGCTGCCCCTTGGGTTGAGATCCGGGGTTAGGATTGGCTACTTTACACCGACTCTTGTTTGGCCCTCGCTTACGTGGTACCGAGGTGAGCTACTCAGTGTAGGGGGGAGCTAGCTACCCCATGGGGCCTGGGATTAGGACTGGCCACCCTACACCAACTCTTGTTAGCCCCACTAGGCAAACTGGGATAGTCGGTCGAGGATACGCGGACTGTGGAGCGGCGAGATCCCTGTTCTGTTCTAAGGGCGAGGCCATGTTATGTTCTGAGAGGGCAAGTCCCTGTGCTGTACTTTGGGCGTACTTGCTAGTGGAAATGACTGGTCGCGTGCCAGTGTAGGGTAGCTACCCGTGTGCTTATCACGCGTGCCGTAGTCACCGCTACGTTGCGACCGTGACCTCGGGGTGGTAGACTAGGTGTAGGACTACCACAGGGGACTCTCTCAGCCAAAAGAGTGCCACGTGTACATCCTGCATCGCGGGAAAACTGCAAGCAAGATCGTTCCCTTACTTTAATTCGGATCCATACCCTTGCATAGTCTTCTTGTTCCCTAAGGGAACAAGAAGACTATGCAAGGTTATGGATCCGAATTAGAGAACTCGAATCAAAAACACATAGATGAGATAAACGGAAACAGATGATAACAAATAACTGGCAATTGTATGATTAGTTACCTACTTGTTTAATTATGTTGCAAAACCACCACTCTACTTAGTGTTAGCTGACCACGGATTTATATAACCATGTTGAGGTCAGGGATTCAAGCAGCCAGAGCCACCAGCTACTGAGGGTGCTGGGCCCAATTGAGCCCAACTATAGTCTTTTCTCCTATTTCACCACAGAGAGTTTTTGTTGTAGTGAGTGCCTGCAGCTTGTAGTTACGTTCTATTATATTTTTTGTTGAGATGGTTATATTCTGTACTAGTACTTTTCTGTTGTAACTTGTAATATCCTCTTGATATACTGTCCTATTTCTTTTATTGTCTGTTACGTACTTTCTACTTAGTTACATTACACATGTGGTTGTGGAATGAGGATGTATTTGGTTATTTCTCATTGGACGACTGGCTCTTGGGGTTCGTCGAGGTGAGCCATTCTCGGGTTCTGTAGGGAGCTGAGAATGGGTCGCGATAAAGAGCTATGAAGTCCATCGTGTTAAGCCCCAAAATCCAAATCCTCAAGTCACTACGGACTCAAGCGTGTCAAGATGAACCTGTCGACACTTGTTCAGCATGAATTGAGTTAGCATAGCCCGTAAATGAGAAAAATGTGTGTTTGGATCAAATCTACTCAACTCTCTGGTAAAAATTGCTTAGACTATTTCATATTTGCTACAATTGAATTTCTCTCATCGCAAGTTTCCCAACGATTTTAGTTTCGCGAAATACAAGGTATATAGTAAAAGTTATGCAAAAATTACAAAAAATGGATGAGAGGCATAAATAAACTATAAAGTAGGGTTATTTTGGTCAACTTGGATAATCCTAACCCTAAATTGGGTTATGGACCTATAAATAGGGCAATTATGGCTTAATCTCACTATTAAAATCCCTTTGACAACGTGCATCTCGTGAAAGAGAGAGAAAGAAGAAAGGAGAAAGGAATAGAGAGAGAAGAGAGAGCACACAACACATTTCCTCTCTTCCTTCGAGCTATTGCAGGTGGGGAAGCGGTTAATGTAGGAGGATCCTCTACCTCTAATTGAGTTTACTTATGATATACGCATGATTCTTCGCGTATGTTTTTGTTAGTGTGTGTTCTCCCATTTTTAATGAATTTGGAACCCATGTGGGATTATTATTACTATTTTCAGATACTTTAATATGAAATAAATTGACGATGCATGAATATTTATATTAAGTATGTTAAATGTGACCCTATCATCACGTGCGCAAAACGAACTCCGTTTTTGGTAAAACAAGTTTTATTTGTGATTGTTAATTACTAACTTACTACTATCATAAATTAGAAACTAAATAGTTTTTTTAAAAAAGAATTAGAAACTAAATAGTTAACGGTTAATTTTGGAATGATGTGAACTCTTTCCTAATTTGAATTAACAGATGTAAATGACGAGATTTCTAGTTTAATCAGTTGATGTTATTAATTCGATTATTTGGAAATAAGTTATCAAACCTATAATGACGGATTTGTCGGGATTTAAAGGATGGATAACTAGTCTTAGCCCCACACTTGATGGATTTTGGCTGAAGCTTTGGTCCTTTGGATAGATTTTTGGCTGGTTTAGGGAGTTGTTGGCCCCCCTACGACTCTTTAGTTAGGATTAACAGCTAATTGGGAAAGGAGGATGCAGGACTCTAGAATTGGAGTTGGTTTTTTTCTCAATCAGTGGGTGGGTCATTGGTTGTCTGTGATTTAGCGTGCATAACACTTGAGTGTGTTCATGCCACGCGATGTAGCCAACACTCCTTTCCATAATGACCCCAGGGTGACAGATTAAGGTGACTCGATGGGTACAAGCCACCTTCTCATCCAAGAAGATGGCTTATACCAGTCTTGCATCTTAGGAAGTCACACGAGATCACCTCGTGCCCCACGGTGTTGGTTAACAGGATGTCGACTGTAATAAGTTAGGCTTAACTCAAAAGATGGGCTGGATAATGTAGTGATTAATAAGTGGATTAACTGATGACATAGTCCCCTTTCTCTTTCTCTCCTTATTACTTCTGTTACATATATAGTTGTTCTACTTTACTAAATTTTTACTGATGTGTTTCTTGAGTTCCGTACTCAGGTGATGTTGACCAACCAAATGTAGCAACTGCTATTGCGAGACCGAGCTCTACTTAGGAGAAAGTTTGTACTAAGCATTGTCTCTCATTTAGTTTTGCTTCTATTTGTTAGACTCTTTCCTGCTTCCGATCTTTTTCATGGTTGTATTAGTGCTTGAGCACTTTGTTTACTTTCTTGCTTTCTGTGGTGGATTTTCACTCAATGTATTGTGAATGAATGTTTGGTTGTTGATGTTTTATGACTATTTGGGTGGCTGCGATCCTATATTTTATGTTGTTGCTTGGTATTAGCAACTAACGACTCAGGTCTCGTTAGTTGGTGAGACTTAGGTCATCACACCAGCATCGATATGACCCCTTATGAGCCATTGTATGGCTAGTAATGCATGTCCCCTCTCTACTTGGTGGAGGTTTGTTACGACCTGGTTCCCAGATCCCTACAAGATCCGAGACCGGCTCACATCGACTAACCTCAAGACCTAGTCGTCCAACAAGAAATAACCAAAAGTAGGAAAATAAACCATATTTACGCATGCAATATAACTAAGCAGAAGAAATGCACAAAGCAGTAAAGGAAATAGAATAGCTGTCTTAGTATATACTACCACAACAACAACAACGGAAAGCGAGAAAGAAGCAGAAGTAGCAAAACAATAACTAAGTGTCCATTACTTACTACAACAGTGGAGAAAAGAAAGTACTAAAGAAAAACTATGGCTAGACTCAACTAGGCCCAGCACCCTCTGCAGCAGAAAACTTGGGCTACTCAACTCCTGATCTTGAACAGGGTTACGAAAAGACAGAGTCAGCGAATGCTGGGTAGAGTGGTGTTTACATTATTTAAGTACAAGTATAGTAAAAGCAATAGTAGGTTTATTTCTCATTTCTATTTATCTCATTTATGTGATTCTATTCCATCTATTTCTCAAGTATCTAGGTATTTCTTGATCTTGCATGTTCCTCGTGGGAACGATCTTGATTGCAGTCTTTTCCGTAGAGTAGAAGGTACACATGGTGCTCTCCTGGTCGGGAGAGTCCCCCGTGGTAGTCCTACACCCAGTCAACCACCCCAGGGTCACTTTCGAGACGTAGTGGTGACTACGGCACACGTGATAAGCGCACGGGTAGCTACCCCACACTGACACGCGGTCAGTCGTTTCCGTTAGCGGGTACATCAAAGTACAGTACAGAATGGTATAGGGCCTTGCCCTCTGAGAACAGGGGTCTCGCCCCTCAAAACCAACCAGGGTTCTTGCCCCTTCACAGTCCGCGTACCCTCGTCTTACTACCCCGGTTTGCCCAGAGGGCCAGAAAAAGTCAGTGTAGGTTGGCTAGCTTAACCCTAGGCCCCGTGGGGTGGCTAGCTCCCTCCCTATACTAGTAGCATGCCTCGATACTACGTACGTGAGGGCCGATAGGAGTTGGTGTAGAGTGGTCAATCTTAACCCCGGGTCTCAACCCAAGGGAGGCTAGCTCCACTCTACACTAAAAGGGAACAGTTGCTCCCCTTGCTCCCCTTGGTACCATGTACTCAAGGGCCAGCACACTTCCCGACTACACTCCAGATTCCGTTTATCCACAGGAGTTCTACTCCTATTTCTTGTAGGGTTCATGCTCATGTTCACCACATTTATCTCGATCTAGATCTCATCTTTCATAATTCATTTCTCATCCATATATAGGCAGCTCGTATTTTCATAATTCAATTCTTAATACATGCAACTTGTGATTTCATAGGTAATTATTCTTTAAATATAGGCAGCTCATATTCTAACAGGCAACTCACAATTATAATACAGGCATTTGCTAGCAATTTATCTCAATTACGCTTGTTAGTAAACCATACAGTACAAACAGGTTCATTCATTTCTCTATCCTAGGGTTCATTCCACATCCTAGAATTCTATTTGGCTAATTCAACCAAGCACGTTCTTATTCGAATATTAATAACTAGGTTAAACCACTCTACCAGGAAACACGGGAGTAATGGGGGCTTGAACTGTAGACCTAGGCATCTCTGCGAGCCCTAAATGCACAGCAGGCTGAAACCCTATACCAGGGAATACATCACAAAACGAGAGTTCAGAACAGTGTAAAACAAACTCTAGTACGTAGAGGAACTCAAGAGGAAAGTACGAGTATTTTATTTGCATGAAACGGACCCCGATCGGACCCTAAACATGTCAAAAACGTGCCTACTACTCCAAATTAGACGTCTGGGAATAATCCCTGTTACGAACGCGCGCTCCAGACGTCTTTTAAGACGTCTGGGAGGTAGCCCAGACGTCGGACCAGACGTCTGGAATCACCTCCAGACGTCGAACCAGACGTCTGGGATCATTTCCAAACGTCTTGAAATCGGTTATTTGGCACGATTGTTTCATCTGCGTGCCTGAGCGCGCAGACTTGCGTACGCTCTCTCTCCCTCTTTTTCCCTCTCTCCTGCGGCCACAGACCTGCCCTCTGCGTACGCTCTCTCTCCTCCTCGCGCGGCCTTAAAAGGCCACGCCCCCTCCCTCACTCCCGTCACCTCCGCCTCCTTCCTCTTCTCCTTCCAGCCAGTGCGCGAGAGCGAGCGCGAGGGTGCAGCGGCAGCGACAGCCGCGGTGAGCGTGGGAGGAAGTGTTGCGCGTGGAAGAGGAGGCGTTGGCCGTGAGGGCTCGAGCATGCCGGGGTAGCGGGAGCCGGCCGACGGGGGCGTAGCGGACGTGGGGTGACGCGGGAGGCCTGCTGCAGCTCGAGCAGCAGGCGGACGAGGTGCGGCGCGGCCGAGCGTCCTGAGCGGAGGGCGAGTCGCGTTGTGGTTCTGGAAACTTTTCCAGAATCAGACGTCTGGGCTTCTAGCCAGACGGCGAGGGAGACGTCTGGAAGACCGTCCAGACGTCCGAAAGGTGAGTTATTTCCGGCTTTCCTCATTTTCTTCGACTTACCGTACTGAGAAAGGGGAAATGGGTACGCGCAGGGTCTAAGATTCACATCCAACGTGAATCAGACGTCTGGCTGAAGTACCAGATGACGGGAACGACTTCCAGACGTCCGGAGTGACTATCAGACGTCTGGAAACTAGGCCAGACGCCCCCACAGGCTTCTGGACGTCTGAGAGACCACGCAGAGCAAGGTAATCCCTGATCCACCTTTTTAAGACGTCTGGAAGAAGTTACAGAAGTCTGATTTTGCACTGTTTCGTCGTTTTCGACCCGTTTAGGGCCCGTTCGGAGTCCGTTTTCCGCATTTCGAGTTGCGTGCTTTTCGGAATTTAATCCTCCACCCGTCTACAGTAGCTATATACTGTTTTGAGAAACTCATTGTGTTTGATCCTTGTGATAGGACCCCGTACCGTTGCAGTCTCGGGGGTTGCGGAGGCACGCAGGATTCCCGACCACGCCCCTAGTTCACCTGTTGTAACCGGTAGAGTGGCTTTAAGTATAATCTGTTAAAATTATGGAACCATAAATAGAACCTAGGACATTGCATGAATCCTAGGAATGAGAAATAGATTGAATGATAGATCCTAGGTGTTGCATGAATCCTAGGGATGGAAAACTAGATTGTATGATAGATCCTAGGATATGTCATGAATCCTAGGACGGGAGAACTAGTGGAATATATGAATACTGCAGTCATGGAAAATGTGGAAAGGAAATAATAGCTACCTGTAAATTGGTTTAATAGCTGCCAGTTATGAATAAATGAGCATGTCTGAGAATATGGGATGTATGAATGTGAAACTGGAAAGGTGAAACCTGGATGTTTGAGAGGTGGAACCCTACGGGGAATTAGCAGTGGAACTCCTGGAAAGAGAAAGGAGTGGAACTGAGAAAGAAAGATGTAGTTGTGTGCTGTCTCTTGGGTACACAGTACCAAGGGAAGTACCTGTACCTGTTTAGTGCAGAGTGGGGCCAGCCACCCCAGGGACCCGGGGTTAGGACTGGCCGCTTTGTACCGACTTGCTGGCCCTCGTGTACATAGTATCGAGGAGAGCTACTAGTGTAGGGAGGTACTAGCTACCCCACGGGCCCCGAGGTTCTGCTAGCCTCCTACACCGACTTGTTAGGCCCACTGGGGCAAACCAGGGTAGTCAGGTGAGGGTGCGCGGACTGTGGAGGGGCAAGGCCCCTGTTTGGTTACTGTGGAGGGGTTGGACCCCTGTTACTGAGAGGGCTCTGCCCTGTACTGGTTCCGTGCTGTGCTTTGGGCGCACCCGTTAACGGAAACGACTGACCGCGTGCCAGTGCGGGTTAGCTACCCGTGCGTTTATCGCGCGTGCCGTAGTCACCGTTACGTCTGTCAGTGACCTTGGGGTGGTTGACTGAGAAGGTAGGACCACCACGGGGGACTCTCCCGGCCAGGAGAGCACCACGTGTTACTTCTATTTTTCGGAAAAGACTGTAATCAAGATCGTTCCCACGAGGAACATTCGAGATCAAGTAAAGGATCTGAGAATCAGACAATGGAGAAACAATAGAAAGATGTAAATAAAGAAAGAAAGAAAATAAAATAGCTACTGTACACTCTACTGTTTCTTTTGTTTTAGTTGCCACTCTACTCAGCGTTTTGCTGACGTGTTACACTCGTTACCTTTCAGGACCAGGTGTTGAGCAGCCAGGGTCAGCGGCTGCAGAGGACGCTGGGCCGAGTAGGGTCCAGTAGAGTTACCACTGTTCTCTTGTACTTCCTTTTGTTTCCGCTGTAGTGAGTAGTTCTTATTACCACTATACTTTCTTTACATGCAGTTCATATTATGTTAAGAATGTTGTTCTACTGTTGTGGTGGTATATACTGTAGTGGTTTCTTTCCTTACTGCTATATTTTCTTACTGTTAGTTATATTCATGCTGAATGTGGTTTACTTTACTGCTCCTTTGGTTACTTCCTCGTTGGACGACTAGGTCTTGGGATTAGTCGAGTCGGTCCGGTTCTCTTGTCTCGTAGGGACTCGGGAATCGGGTCGTTACAAGATGGTATCAGAGCAAGGTCGTCTTGAGAAGTGAATCAACTGACTGGAAAATAACCAATTCACATGTCTATAACTAGAGTAGCAACCACAACATATCTTTTGACATGAGCTCTTAGACGTTTCCGTTCGATATCGTTCCGTAGTGACGTGTTCCGTTTTGTTTCGCGTCTCCTTGTAGGAGATGCCTCGTCGTGGAACTAGGAGGGTGGGCCGCGGGCGCGGTCGAGGTCAGGGCCCGAGGGACAGATGTGTCGGGCTTGGAGTACATACTACCCCTCCTCTTCTCCTGAGCATACCGTCTTCGGACCTCGTCCAACTAATTCGAGTGGTGGTTCGAGAAGAATTTCAGCTTCCACACACATCGCCACCCCCTCCTCCCCCTTTCGAGCGTATGACAGGGGAGTTGGTGGTGGAACGAGATTTCTGCCGTCACATTAGGCGTGTTAGGAGAACTCAAAGGAGACACGTGGCCTCCGCAGGAGAGCCGTCACGTTTTACAGGGCCATCAGTGGCCTTTGGGGGCCCTCGACAGGGGCCAGTCGCCAGCACCGGACCCCTGCCCAGCCGACAGCAGGGACCCACTGAGGGCAGGAGTCGAGTTCCCCTTTGTTACCAGTGTGGCCAGCCGAGCACATCAGAAGGGACTGCCCGTCTAGGGCAGGAGGTCAGCAGATACTCCCCGCGCAGAGCACTAGAGGGCGCGCAGGAGGCCGCGGTTCCCAGGCGCGAGGAGGAGGACAGCAGTCGCGAGGAGGGTACCGGCCAGCACCTACTCGTCCGACGCAGAGTGTGGCTGCTTCGTCCGCACCTAGAGCTGAGGGGTGTATCAACGCCCTGACACACAGGGACGCCAGAGCTTTAGGATCGGTGGTAGCAGGTATGGTTTCAGTTTCCGGTAGACTCGTTTACACGCTTTTCGATTCCGGCGCTACGCACTCGTTTGTCGCAGCCAGTTTCGCAGTTAGCTTGGACCAAGATTATACACTGTTAGAGATTCCGTTCGTAATCAGAGGTCCGAGTGGTCAGCTGTTTGTAGCTGAGGAGGTGTACACGGATTGCGAGGTCAGCGTCGGGGGACATAGCCTGCCAGCTGACTTGATTATGATACAGATGGAGGACTTTGGAGTGATTCTGGGGATGGATTGGCTGTCCGCTTACCACGCCTTGGTGGACTGTTTTGAGAGGAAGATTGTCTTCTCCATGCCGGAGTTGCCTTCTTTCGAGTTTCACAGACAGCCAGTGGACGAAGGCTTCAAGTGCATTTCGGCAGTTCGGGCGACGAGACTTTTGAGCCAGGGGTGTGGGGGCTTCCTAGCTTGTGTGGTGGCAGAGCCCAGCCCTGTGGCAGACTTCTAGAGTATCCCGGTGGTCAGAGAGTACCCTGATGTGTTTCCAGATGAGTTACCAGGACTACCGCCCGAGCGTGAGATCGAGTTTGAAATCTCACTAGTACCGGGGACCAGCCCCATCTCCACTACGCCATACAGGATGGCACCGCTTGAGCTACGAGAGCTCAAGTCTCAGTTGCAGGACCTTTTGGAGAAAGGTTTCGTGAGGCCCAGTGCGTCTCTCTGGGAAGCCTCGATACTCTTTGTGAAAAAGAAGGATGGTACCCTACGCCTTTGTGTGGACTACCGACAGCCGAATAGGGTCACCATCAAGAATAGATATCCGCTGCCGAGGATCGACGACTTGTTTGACCAATTGCGGGGTGCCACGGTGTTCTCCAAGATCGACTTGAGGTCGGGATACCACCAGTTGAGGATCAGGGAGACCGACGTCTCCAAGACAGCTTTCCGCACCCGGTACGGACACTACGAGTTTTTGGCCATGCCGTTTGGGCTGACCAATACCCCCGCTGTTTTTATGGATCTGATGAACCGGGTGTTTAGACCGTACTTGGACCGGTTCGTAGTGGTTTTCATAGATGATGTACTCATCTATTCTAGAGATCAGACGCAACACGGGCAGCACTTGCGGATGGTTCTGGACACACTGAGACGACGTAGGATGTACGTCAAATACAGCAAGTGCGAGTTCTGGTTGAGGGGGGTGACCTTCTTAAGTCATGTGATCTCTGGAGACGGCTTGGCGGTGGACCCAGCCAAGGTCGCGGCAGTACTCAGGTGGGAGAGACCGCGTTCAGTCACTGAGATTCGCAGTTTCCTGGGACTGGCAGGCTACTATAGACGTTTCATTAGAGGTTTTTCACAGATCGTGCGTCCTATGACACAGTTGACTCGGAAGGACGTGCCCTTCGCTTGGACAGACGCCTGTGAGACGTGTTTTCTGGAGCTGAAGGAGAGGTTGACCTCGGCTCCCGTGCTCACCATCCCTGACAGTAGTGGCGGGTTCGTTGTGTACACAGACGCCTCCTTGCAGGGGTTAGGAAGTGTGCTCATGCAGAGGGGTCACGTTGTCGCTTACGCTTCGCGGCAACTGAAGCCCCATGAGCATACCTACCCTACCCACGACCTAGAGTTGGTAGCCGTAGTCTTCGCGCTGAAGACCTGGAGGCACTACTTGTACGGTGAGACCTTCGAGATTTTCACAGATCACAAGAGCCTCAGATACCTTTTTGATCAAAAGGAGCTCAACATGAGACAGAGACGTTGGTTGGAGCTCCTGAAGGACTACGACTGCAGCATCTCCTACCACCCGGGAAAGGCCAATGTGGTGGCCGACGCCTTGAGCCGTAAGGCGCCTGCACACTTGGCCAGTTTACAGTTACAGAGTTGGAGCCTTTTGGAGGAGGTGGGCAGTTGGCGACCCCTGGAGTTACAGGGGCACTGTGGGGCAGTGACGGTGACACGACAGACCAGGCCAAAGCTGATAGACCGCATCATCACAGGACAGATGACCGATCCGTACTTGCAGTCCTTGCGCGACAGAGTACTGTTAGGTGACCCAGGGGACTTCTCTTTCACAGACTAGGTACTGCGCCTGAGGGGACGGTTGTGCGTTCCCAGAGACGAGGAACTGTTGAGAGAGCTCCTGACTGAGGCACACGGTTCTAGATTCACCATACATCCTGGAAACACGAAGATGTACCACGACTTGAGACGCGAGTCTTGGTGGAGGGGGATGAAGCGGGATGTGGGTGAATTCGTGCAGCAGTGCTTAGTGTGCTAGCAGGTGAAGGCCGAGCATCAGAGGCCGACAGGGCCGCTACAGCCACTTCCAATGCCAGAGTGGAAGTGGGAGAGCATCACCATGGACTTGGTGGTGGGCTTACCTGTTACCCAGCGAGGGCACGACGCTGTCTGGGTAATTGTGGATAGACTGACGAAGACAGCACGATTCCTGCAGATCCGAGTCACTTTGGGACTAGCACAGTTGGCAGAGAGGTATATCCATGACGTGGTACGACTACACGGAGTTCCGTGGGAGATTGTATCCGACCGGGATACCCACTTTACGTCCCAGTTTTGGGCTGAGTTTCAGCAGGCCCTGGGGACGCGGTTGAGGTTTAGTACAGCTTACCACCCCCAGACGGACGGACAGTCTGAGCGCACGATACACACTTGAGGACCTTTTGCATGCCTGTGTACTGGACTGGAGGGGCTCTTGGGAGGAGCACCTGCCCCTAGCGGAGTTTGCATACAACAACAGTTATCACTCGAGTATCGGTATGGCTCCCTACGAGGCTCTGTACGGACGGAGGTGTACGGCACCCTTGAGTTGGGTTGAGGTGGGGACCAAGTGGGAGGTTGGCCCCAGGTTGATCCGGCAGAGTCAGGAGGTGGTCGAGCAGATCCATAGGCGACTCCGCACTGTCAGGAGCAGACAGAAGAGTTACACGGATCGGAGACGCAGAGAGGTGCAGTTCGAGGTTGGGGATCATGTCTTTCTTCGTGTTTCGCCCATGAAGGGCCTGCAGCGGTTTGGGGTGAGAGGGAAGCTCGCGCTGAGGTTTGTGGGGGCCCTTTGAGGTCCTGGAGTGGGTTGGACCCGTTGCTTACAGGCTTGCCCTCCCCCCGCAGCTTTCTGGTGTGCACAACGTGTTCCACGTGTCCAACCTCAGGAAGTACGTAGCCGATTCCAGTCACATACTGAGTCACGAGAGCGTTGAGGTGGGCGATGACCTGACCTACCCCGAGCGGCCAGTGCGGATTCTAGACCGAGCCGTCCGCAGTTTGAGAAGAAATCAAGTAACCCTGGTAAAGGTTTTGTGGAGGAGCCAGTGGTACCCGGAGCTTTTCGCAGTTACGTCTTTTCGGACCGGCTTCGGTCCTCTTTGAGTTTGTTATGGTTATTTAGACGTCTTTTCCCGCACCCTAGTTAGCGCAAGTTTCGGGGATGAAACTTCCTTTGAGTTTGTTATATTGTTACGAACGCGCGCTCCAGACGTCTTTTAAGACGTCTGGGAGGTGGCCCAGACGTCGGACCAGACGTCTGGAATCACCTCCAGACGTCGAACCAGACGTCTGGGATCATTTCCAGACGTCTTGAAATCGGTTATTTGGCACGATTGTTTCGTCTGCGCACCTGAGCACGTAGACCTGCGTACGCTCTCTCTCCCTCTTTTTCCCTCTCTCCTGCGGCCGCAGACCTGCCCTCTGCGTACGCTCTCTCTCCTCCTCGCGCGGCCTTAAAAGGCCACGCCCCCTCCCTCACTCCCGTCACCTCCGCCTCCTTCCTCTTCTCCTTCCAGCCAGTGCGTGAGAGCGAGCGCGAGGGTGCAGCGGCAGCAACAGCCGCGGTGAGCGTGGGAGGAAGTGCTGCGCGTGGAAGAGGAGGCGTTGGCCGTGAGGGCTCGAGCCTACCGGGGCAGCGGGAGCCGACCGACGGGGGCGTAGCGGACGTGGGGTGACGCGGGAGGCCTGCTGCAACTCGAGCAGCAGGCGGACGAGGCGCAGCGCGGCCGGGCGTCGTGAGCGGAGGGCGAGTTGCACCCTGGTTCTGGAAAATTTTCCAGAATCAGACGTCTGGGCCTCTAGCCAGACGACGAGGGAGATGTCTGGAAGACCGTCCAGACGTCCGAAAGGTGAGTTATTTCCGGCTTTCCTCCTTTTCTTCGACTGACCGTATTGAGAAAGAGGAAATGGGTACGCTCCAGAATCAGACGTCTGGGCCTCTAGCCAGACGACGAGGGAGATGTCTGGAAGACCGTCCAGACGTCCGAAAGGTGAGTTATTTCCGGCTTTCCTCCTTTTCTTCGACTGACCATATTGAGAAAGAGGAAATGGGTACGCGCAGGGTCTAAGATTCGCATCCAACGCGAATCAGACGTCTGGCTGAAGTACCAGATGACGGGAATGACTTCCAGACGTCCAGAGTGACTATCAGACGTCTGGAAACTAGGCCAGACGCCCCCACAGGCTTCTGGACGTCTGAGAGACCACGCAGAGTAAGGTAATCCCTGATCCACCTTTTTATGACGTCTGGAAGAAGTTCCAGAAGTCTGATTTTGCACTATTTCGTCGTTTTCGACCTGTTTAGGGCCCGTTCGGAGTCCGTTTTCCGCGTTTCGAGTTGCGTGCTTTTCGGAATTTAATCCTCTACCCATCTACAGTAGCTATATACTGTTTTGAGAAAATCATTGTGTTTGATCCTTGTGATAGGACCCTGTACCGTTGCAGTCTTGGGGGTTGCGGAGGCACGCAGGATTCCCGACCACGCCCCTAGTTGACCTGTTGTAACCGGTAGAGTGGCTTTAAGTATAATCTGTTAAAATTATGGAACCATAAATAGAACCTAGGACATTGCATGAATCCTAGGAATGAGAAATAGATTGAATGATAGATCCTAGGTGTTGCATGAATCCTAGGGATGGAAAACTAGATTGTATGATAGATCCTAGGATATGTCATGAATCCTAGGACGGGAGAACTAGTGGAATATATGAATACTGTAGTCATGGAAAATGTGGAAAGGAAATAATAGCTACCTGTAAATTGGTTTAACAGCTGCCTGTTATGAATAAATGAGCATGTCTGAGAATATGGGATGTATGAATGTGAAACTGGAAAGGTGAAACCTGGATGTTTGAGAGCTGGAAACCTACGGGGAATTAGGAGTGGAACTCCTGGAAAGAGAAAGGAATGGAACTGAGAAAGAAAGATGTAGTTGTGTGCTGTCTCTTGGGTACGCAGTACGAAGGGAAGTACCTGTACCTGTTTAGTGCAGAGTGGGGCAAGCCACCCCAGGGACCCGGGGTTAGGACTGGCCTCTTTGTACCGACTTGCTGGCCCTCATGTACGTATTACCGAGGAGAGATACTAGTGTAGGGAGGTACTAGCTACCCCACGGGCCCCAGGGTTCTACTAGGCTCCTACACCGACTTGTTAGGCCCACTGGGGCAAACCAGGGTAGTCAGGCGAGGGTGCGCGGACTATGGAGGGGCAAGGCCCCTGTTTGGTTACTGTGGAGGGGTTAGGCCCCTGTTACTGAGAGGGCTCTGCCCTGTACTGGTTCCGTGCTGTGCTTTGGGCGCACCCGTTAACGGAAACGACTGACCGCGTGCCAGTGCGGGTTAGCTACCCGTGCGTTTATCGCGCGTGCCGTAGTCACCGTTACGTTTGTCAGTGACCTTGGGGTGGTTGACTGAGAAGGTAGGACCACCACGGGGGACTCTCCCGGCCAGGAGAGCACCACGTGTTACTTCTATTTTTCGGAAAAGACTGCAATCAAGATCGTTCCCACGAGGAACATTCGAGATCAAGTAAAGGATCTGAGAATCAGACAATGGAGAAACAATAGAAAGACGTAAACAAAGAAAGAAAATAAAACAGCTACTGTACACTCTACTGTTTCTTTTGTTTTAGTTGCCACTCTACTCAGCGTTTTGCTGACGTGTTACACTCGTTACCTTTCAGGACCAGGTGTTGAGCAGCCAGGGTCAGCGGCTGCAGAGGACGCTGGGCCGAGTAGGGTCCAGTAGAGTTACCACTGTTCTCTTGTACTTCCTTTTGTTTCCGCTGTAGTGAGTAGTTCTTGTTACCACTGTACTTTTCTTTACATGCAGTTCATATTATGTTAAGAATGTTGTTCTACTGTTGTGGTGGTATATACTGTAGTGGTTTCTTTCCTTACTGCTGTATTTTCTTACTGTTAGTTATATTCATGCTGAATGTGGTTTATTTTACTGCTCCTTTGGTTACTTCCTCGTTGGATGACTAGGTCTTGGGATTAGTCGAGTCGGTCCGGTTCTCTTGTCTCGTAGGGACTCGGGAATCGGGTCGTTACAATCCCAGACGTCTTAAAAGGCGTCAGGTCTTACCTTGTGTCTCCTGCGGCTGATCAGACGTCCAGACCTTCTCTGCAATCATCTGAAGACAGTTCCAGATGTCGGACAATGCCTCCAGTCGTCTGGATGCACCTCCGGACGTCTGGTGATGCGATGAGACGTCCAAAAGTGACTGGGTGTTACGACCCGGTTCCCGAATCCCTACAGGACCCGAGACCGGCTTGACTCAACTAATCCCAAGACCAAGTCATCCAACAAGAAATAACCGAAAAGTAGGAAAATAAACCACATTCACTATGCATTGTAACTAACAGTAAAAGCGTACAAGCAGTAAAGGAAGTAAAAGCTGCTAGTCAGTACATACCACCACAACAATAGCATGGAATAGTATAGGGCATAGCCCTCTCAGAAACAGGGGTCTTGCCCCTCCACAGTCCGCGCACCCTCGTCAGACCACCCCGGTTTGCCCAGAGAACCTAACATATCGGTGTACGGTGGCTAGCTGAACCCTGGGCCTCGTGGGGTGGCTAGCACCCTCCCTACACTAGTAGCTCTCCCTGGTACTGCGTACGCGAGGGCCAACAAAAGTTGGTGTATAGTGGCCAATTCTAACCCCGGGTCCCAACCCAAGGGCGGCTAGCTCCACTCTACACTAAAAAGGGGACAGTCACTCTCCTTGGTACCATGTACTCAAGGGCCAGCACACTTCCCGTTCACATTTCCAGGCCTTTCCATTCATCCACAGGAGCTCTACTCCTAACTCCCCGTAGGGTTCATGCTCATATTCACCATACTATTCCATACCAGGTTTCATCATTTACAATTCCGTTCTCGTATTATACACATGCAGTTCATCATTTACAATTCCGTTCTCGTATTATACACATGCAGCTCATATTTCCACAATTAAACACATGCAACAAGCGATATCACAGGTAACAGTTTAATTATCTCAGGCAGCTCATATTCTAACAGGCAGCTAGTATTCATTAACAGGCAGTTGCTAACAATTCAGCTCATTCAGTTATAAATACATTCTCAATCACACACACAAACAGTGAAACTATTTCTCATCCTAGGATTCATGCCACATCCTAGGTTTCCAGTTATCTAATTATCATAGATGCATTCATGTTTTATAAATAGAACAGGGGAAACCACTTTACCAGACAATCCAGGAGTATTGGGGGCTCGAACTGCAGGCCCATGTGCCTCTGCAAGCCTCAGACGTGTAGCAGATCGAAGTCCTATGCCAAGGAACACATCACAATGGAACGTTCAGAACAGTATATAAATGTTTCTAACTTGTAGAGGAACTCACAAGGAAACCACAGATATTTCGTTTGCGTAAAATGGATCCCCATCGGACCTTAAACGGGTCAAAAACGTGTCTGCAGACCCAAATCAGACATCTGGAACCAAGTCCAGACGTCTTAAAAGTCACCAGAGACTCACCTCAGGTTCTTGTGACGACCTCAAACATCCAGGACTCCTCCGCGATTGTCTAGACTCAGTTCTAGACGTCCGATCAGTCCTCCGATCGTCTGGGAATGCCTCTGGTTGTCTGGTAAGCTATCCAGACATTCGAAAAGCATGGGAGGGCATGCCGTGTGCCTTCCCAAAGCTGCTCCTACGCACGACAGAGCAGCTCGCTACTTTTAGCCAAGCAAATCACACTGCGGTGCGGCCTGCATGGCCGTAACCGCAAGGAAGACGTACCTTCACCATACACCCGCTTTCAGACGTTCGGTGTCATTGCCAGACATCCAGCCCGTCGTCCGGAAGGCACTCTGGACGTCTGATACTGGAAAAACTCCAGTATCAGACCGCGGTCCGGCTTCTCTCGCCACGCTCTGCCGTGGCTCCTCCTGCTCCGCTGCAGCTCCAACTACTGCAGAAGGTTAGGGACAATGCCCCAACGCTCTCCTCCTCCCGCACGCATCACAGTGGCCGTGCAAACCTCCGGCGAGCCTCCATGAGCCCGCGACCTCGACCCTCTCCTCCTCTTCACTCCCTCTCCTCCTCGCTCTCGCTCTCGCTCTCTTGCACGTCTCTGCTCACGACAGTGGAGTGGGGAGGTGTGGTGGAGTGGCGAGGAGAGGGAAGGGGCCTTTTATATAGGCAAGGGGTTTAGGGTTTCGACGGGGAAAAAGGAGAGAAGGGAGAGAGAGAGAGAAGTCTGCGAGCAGAACCAACAGCGCGTACAGATTTTTCAATTTCCAGACGTCCGGGAAGAGGTCCAGACGTCTGGCTGACAATCCAGACATCTTAAAAGACTCAAAACAGAATGGGTCTTCACATCATAACAAACTTAAAGGAAGTTTCATCCTCGAAACTTGAGCTAGCTAGGGTGCGGAAAAGGAATATAAAACGCATAACAAACTTAAAGAGGACCGAAGTCGATCTGAAAAGACGTACCCTTAAAAAGCTCCGGGTACTGCTCTCGCATCGCTGCCTTAGGCTCCCAAGTAGCCTCCTCGTACCGCTGGCTTCTCCACAAAACCTTCACCAGAGGTACCTGCTTCCGTCTCAGACTTTGGATGGCTCTGTCTAGTATCTGCACTGGTCGCTCGGGGTAGGTCAGGTCGTCACCCACCTCAACACTCTCGTGGCTCAGAATGTGACTAGGATCAGCGACGTACTTCCTGAGGTTGGACACGTGGAACATGTCGTGCACACCAGAAAGCTGGGGAGGAAGGGCAAGCCGATGAGCAACAGGTCCTACCAGCTCCAGGACCTCAAAGGGCCCCACAAACCTCGGTGCAAGCTTCCCCTTCACCCCAAAACGCTGCAGGGCCTTCATGGGTGAAATGCGAAGAAAGACGTGATCCCCAACCTTGAACTGCACCTCTCTGCATTTCCGGTCAGCATAACTCTTCTGCTTGCTCTTGACAGTGCAGAGTCGTCTGTGAATCTGCTCTATCACCTCCTGACTCTGCCAGATCAGCTTGGGGCCAACCTCCCACTTGGTCCCCACCTCAACCCAACTCAAGGGCACAGTACACCTCCATCCGTATAGAGCCTCGTATGGTGCCATGTCGATGCTCGAGTGATAACTGTTATTATATGCAAACTCTGCCAGGGGTAAGTGCTCCTCCCAAGAGCCTCTCTAGTCTAGTACACAGGTGCGCAAAAGGTCCTCAAGTGTCTGTATAGAGCACTCTGGATGTCCATCCATTTGGGGGTGGTACGCGGTACTGAACCTCAACCGTGTCCCCAAAGCCTGCTAAAACTCAGCCTAAAACTGGGAAGTAAAATGGGTATCTCGATCGGATATAATCTCATGCAGAACTCTGTGCAGGTGTACCACATCTCGAATGTACCTCTCTGCCAACTATGCTAGTCCCAAAGTGACTCGGATCGGTAGGAAACGTTCCGTCTTCGTCAACCTATCCACTATCACCCAGACTACGTCGTGCCCTCGCTGGGTAATGGGTAGACCCACCACCAAGTCCATGGTGATGCTCTCCCACTTCCACTCTAGCACAAGAAGTGGCTGCAACTGCCCTGCAGGCCTCTGATGCTCGGCATTCACTTGCTGACACACCAAACACTGTTGCATGAACTCACCCACATCCCGCTTCATCCCTCTCCATCAAAAGTCGCATCTCAGATCATGATACATCTTTGTGTTCCCGGGATGTATGGTGAACCTGGACCCGTGCGCCTCCGTCAAGAGCTCTCTCAACAACTCCTCATCCCTGGGAACACAAATGTTCCCTCATGCGTAGCACCTCGTCTGTAAAAGAGTAGTCCCCTAGGTCCCCTGGCAGCACTCTGTCCCGCAACGACTGTACGTTCAGATCTGTCATCTATCCTACGATGATGCAGTCTATCAGCTTTGGTCTCGTCTATTGTGTCATCGTCACTGCCCCACAATACCCTTGTGACTCTCAGGGTCGCCAACTGCCCAACTCCTCCATAAGTCTCCAACTCTATGCCTGTAAACTGGCCAAGTGGGCGGGTGCCTTCCGGCTCAAGGCGTCAGCCACCACGTTGGCCTTCCCCGGATGGTAGGAGATGCTGCAGTCATGGTCCTTCAGGAGCTCTAACCAACTTCTCTGTCTCATGTTAAGCTCCTTCTGATCAAACAAGTACCTGAGGCTCTTATGATCGGTGAAAATCTCAAAGGTCTCATCGTAAAGGTAGTGCCTCCATGTCTTCAGCGAAAAGATAACAGCTGCCAGCTCTAAGTCATGGGTAGGGTAGCTATGCTCATGAGGCTTCAATTGTCGTGAAGCGTAAGCGACAACGTGACCCCGCTGCATGAGCACACCCCTAACCCCTGCAACGAAGCATCTATGTAGACCACAAAATCGCCACTGCTACCTGGGATGGTAAGCACAGGAGCTGAAGTCAGTCTCTTCTTCAACTCCTGAAAATACGCCACAAGGATCTGTCCAAGCAAAGGGCACGCCCTTCCAGGTCAACTGAGTCATAGGACGCGTAATCTCCGAGAATCCCTTGATAAACCGCTGGTAGTAACTTCCCAGTCCCAAGAAGCTGCATATCTCTGTCACTGTACGTGGTCTCTCCCACCTAAGCACAGCCTCAACCTTGGCTGGATCCACAGCCAAACCATCCCCTGAGATCACATGGCCCAAGAAGCTCACCTTCCTCAACCAAAACTTGAACTTGTTGTACTTGGCATACAGCCTGCGCCGTTTCAAAGTGTCCAGAATCATCCGTAGGTGCTATTCGTGCTGTGCCTGATCCCGTGAGTAGACAAGCACGTCATCGATAAGTACCACCACAAACTAATCCAGATACGATCTGAAAACCCAGTTCATCAAATCCATGAAGGCAGCGGGGGCATTGGTTAGCCCAAACGACATGGTCGAAAACTCGTAGTGTCCGTACCGGGTGTGGAAAGCTATCTTGGAGATGTCGGTCTCCCTAATCCTCAACTGGTGGTAGCCTGATCTCAGATCTATCTTGGAGAATACTGTAGCACCTCGCAACTGGTCAGAAAGATCATCAATCCTCAGCAGCGGATACTTGTTCTTGATGGTGATCTTATTCAACTGTTTGTAGTCAACACAAAGTCGTAGGGTACCATCCTTCTTCTTCACAAACAACACAGGGCTCCTCACGGGGATGCACTGGGCCGCACAAAGCCCTTCTCCTACAGGTCCTGTAGTTGTGACTTGAGCTCTCGCAACTCAAGTGGTGCCATCCGGTACGGTGCAGTAGAGATGGGGCTAGTCCTTGGTACCAGTGAGATCTCAAACTCGATCTCACGCTCGGGCGGTAGTCCTGGCAGCTCCTTTGGAAATACGTCGGGGTAGTCACTAACCACTGGAATGCTTTGAAAGTCCGCCACGAGGCTAGGCTCTGCCACCACACAGGCTAGAAAACCCTCACACCCCTGGCTCAAAAGTCTCGTTGCCTGAAGCGCAGATATGCACCTGAAACCTCCATCCACCGACTGTCCGTGAAAATAAAAGGAAGGCATATCCGGTATGGAGAAGAAGATCTTCCTCCCAAAATAGTCCACCAAGGTGTGGTAAGGGGACAACCATTCCATCCCCAAAATCACGCCAAAATCCTCCATCGGTATCACAATCAGGTCAGTGGGGAGGCTGTGTCTCCTAGTACTGACCTCACAGTCTGTGTAGACCTCCTCAGTTACAAATAGCTGGCCACCTAGACCTCTGATCACAAATAGATCCTCTAACAACATGCAGTCCTGTCCCAAACTGACAGCAAAACTTGCAGCAACAAAAGAGTGTGTGGCACCGGAATCAAAAAGCATGTAAACTAATATGTCGGAAACGGTAACCATACCTACCACCACTGAACCGGATGCCTTGGCGTCTCGATGTGTCAGGGCGTTGATACACCCCTCAGCTCTTGGTGCAGAAGAAGAAGCCACACTCTGAGTTAGGCGAATAGCCGCTGGTTGGTACCCTCCCTGTGACTGCTGCCCTCCCCCACGTGCTTGGGGACCATGATCACTTGCTCGACCTCCAACGCTCGGTGCGGGGAGCATCTGCTGTGCTCCAGCCCTAGATGGGCAGTCCCTCCTGATGTGGCCCGGATGGCCACACTGGTAGTAGAGGGGGACTCGACTCCCTCCCTCAGTAGGTCCCTGCTGACAGCTAGGCGGGGGTCCAGTGCTGACAGCTGGCCCCTGTCGGGGGCTCCCAAGGGCCACCGACGACCCCGCAAAATGAGATGGCTCTCCTGCGGGTGCCGCGTGCCTCCTCTCTCATCTGCCCTGAGAGTACTCTGGCTGGTAGGGCCTCTTATGTCCGCTGTCGGTGTCTCGCACGGTCGGGTTGGTCTCCTCGTACGTCATGGCTGCCTCCACCACTCTCGAGAAGGTGGGCAGCTTCAGGGGCTTGACATACCCCCGAATAGCAGGTCGGGGCCCCTCAGTGAACCTCCATAGGCACTCCTCCTCCGTAGCTACGGCTATTGCAGCAAAACATGATAGCTCTAGGAAGTGTGTGCGATACGCGCTAATAGTTATCATCCCCTGGTGGAGAGTGTGGAACTCTCGCCTCCTCTGGTCCTGCCAAGTATGCAGGAAGTATTGCTTGCAGAAGAGGGTCACGAACTGGTCCCACGTCGACTCTTCCCTCTCCTGGCCTCTGATTGCCCTCCACCACCTGTGTACCGCACTCTCTAGCTGGTACATGGCAAAGGCCATGCGGCACTTCGCAGGGGGGTGAAGGGTGTCAAACACTTTCTTTATCTACTCAAGCCAGTCCTCTGCCTCAGATGAGTCCTCATCCCCCTTGAAGGAGGGGCCTTTAGCTTCCGGAACTATCCGAAAAGCTCATAGTGCAGCTGCAGTGGGGGAACGGGCACGCCTTCAGGCAAGGAGGACTTGTGCTCAGAAGTGTCAGAGTGCGGTGGGGGCAGTGGAGGACCACCCCCTCCCCCTCCTGCTCGTCCAGTGCTGCGTCGGTCTCTCTGTCCCACAAAGGACTCCCCCTCCACGTCCTCAGGGAGAGGTGCCCGTGGAGGCGGGTGGAGCTCCTCTCGTACTATATCCCTGATTAGCTGAGCGAGGTCCTGGGCTTGAATGCCCGGGAGAAGTGGCAAGTCAACTGGCACCTTGGGCCTGGCACGTCCGCCCCTCTGACTTCGTCCACGGCCGCATCCGCAGCTCGCCTCGAGAACTCCCCGATGAGACATCTTTTGCAAGGAGATGCGGAAGATAGAACAAAAGAAGTCAACTCTAACGAACTTCTGCGAAAGTGACTCAGAACAGATGTCAAGTGGTATGTTGTGGTGGTTACCCTAGTTACATGCACGTAAATGGGTTGTTCTCATGCTAGTTGGTTCATTTCTCGAGACGACCTTGCTCTGATACCACCTTGTTACGACCCGGTTCCCAAATCCCTACAGGACCCGAGACCGGCTCGACTCAACTAATCCAAAGACCTAGTTGTCCAACAAGAAATAACAAAAAAGTAGGAAAATAAACCACATTCACTATGCATTGTAACTAACAGTAAAAGCGTACAAGCAGTAAAGGAAGTAAAAGCTTCTAGTCAGTACATACCACCACAACAACAGGAAAGTAGAACAAAAGTACAGTAACAAGAACAGTAAACAAAAGTCTGAAACTCACTAGTAGAAAAGAAAGTACAATAATGGCAAGAAAACTACTGTTGGGCTCGATTGAGCCCAGCACCCTCTGTAGCCGATAACTTGAGTTACTCAACTCCTGGACCTGTAAAGGGTTATGTAAAAATAGAGTCGGCGAATGCTGAGTAGAGTGGTAACCAGACTATCTAAAGCAGTAAAAGCTACCAGGTAACTTTATCTCTTCCAATTATTTATTTTGCAAGTAGTTTCCTTTCACCCCATTGGTTTACTTTCAGATTTCTTTCTTGATCTCGCATGTTCCTTGTGGGAACGATCTTGATTGTAGTCTTTTCCAAAGAGTAGAAGGCACACATGGTGCTCTCCTGGCTGGGAGAGTCCCCCGTGGTAGTCCTACACCCAATCAACCACCTGAGGTCACAGATAGATGTAGCGGTGACTACGGCACGCGCGATAAGCGCACAGGTAGCTACCCCGCACAGGTACGCCCAAAGTACAGCACGGAACAGTATAAGGATTAACCCTCTCAGAAACAGGGGTCTCGCCCCTCCACAGTCCGCGCACCCTCGTCTGACCACCTCGGTTTGCCTAGAGGGCCTAATAAGTCGGTGTAGGGTGGCTAGCTGAACCCTGGGCCCCGTAGGGTGGCTAGCACCCTCCCTACACTAGTAGCTCTCCCCGGTACTGCGTACGCAAGGGCCAACAGAAGTCGGTGTAGAGTGCGCAATCCTAAACCCGGGTCCCAACCTAAGGGCGGCTAGCTCCACTCTACACTAAAAAGGGGACAGCCGCTTTCCTTGGTACCACGTACTCAAGGGCCAGCACACTTCCCGTTCACATTTCCAGGCCTTTCCATTCATCCACAGGAGCTCTACTCTTAACTCCCCGTAGGGTTCATGCTCATATTCACCATACTATTCCATACCAGGTTTCGTCATTTACAATTCCATTCTTGTATTATACACATGCAACAAGCGATATCACAGGTAACAGTTTAATTATCTCAGGTAGCTCATATTCTAACAGGCAGCTCATATTCATTAACAGGCAGTTGCTAACAATTCAGCTCATTGAGTTATAAATACATTCTCAATCACACACACAAACAGTGAAACTATTTCTTGTCCTAGGATTCATGCCACATCCTAGGTTTCCAGTTATCTAATTATCATAGATGCATTCATATTTTATAAATAGAACAGGGGGAAACGACTCTACCAGACAATTCGGGAGTACTGGTGGCTCGAACTACAGGCCCACGTGCCTCTGCAAGCCCCAGACACACAACAGATCGAAGTCCTATACCAAGGAACACATCACAGTGGAACATTCAGAATAGTATATAAATGTTTCTAACATGTAGAGGAACTCACAAGGAAACCACAGATATTTCGTTTGCGTAAAACAGATCCCGATTGAACCTTAAACAGGTCAAAAACGTGTCTATAGACCCAAATTAGACGTTTGGAACCAAGTCCAAACATCTTAAAAGTCACCAGAGATCCACCTCAGGTTCTTGTGATGACCTCAGATGTCTAGGACCCCTCCACGACCATCTGGACTTAGTTCCAGACGTCCGACCAGTCCTCCAGTCGTCTGCGAATGCCTTCGGTCATTTGGTAAGCTGTCCAAACATCCTAAAAGCATGGGAGGGCATGTCGTGTGCCTTCCCAAAGCTTCTCCTATGCACGATAGAGTAGCTCGCCACTTTTAGCCAAGTAAATCACACTGCGGTGCGGCCTGCATGGTCGTAACCGCGAGGAAGACGTACCTTCGTGAAACACTCGCTTTCAGACGTTCGGTGTTGTCGCCAGACGTCCAGCCCGTCGTTCGGAAGGCACTCCGGACGTCTGATACTGGAAAAACTCTAGTATCAGACCGCACTCCTGCTTCTCTCGCCGTGCTCCGTCGCGGCTCCTCCTGCTCCACTGCAGCTCCAACTGCTGCAGAAGGTTGGGGACGATGCCCCAACGCTCTCCTCCTCCCGCACGCATCGCGGTGGCCGTGTAAACCTCCAGCGAGTCTCCACGAGCTCGCGACCTCAGCCCTCTCCTCCTC
Source organism: Thalassia testudinum (assembly GCA_037157565.1). NCBI lineage: Eukaryota > Viridiplantae > Streptophyta > Magnoliopsida > Alismatales > Hydrocharitaceae > Thalassia > Thalassia testudinum. Next base: position 8,619,396 of record JAZHRO010000067.1, read on the forward strand.
TTCACTCCCGATCCTCCTCCTCGCTCTCGCTCTCGCTCTCTCGCGCGTCTTTGCTCACGGCAGTGGAGTGGGGAGGTGTGGTAGAGTGGCGAGGAGATGTAATGGGGCCTCTTATATAGGCGAGGGGTTTAGGGTTTCGACGGGGAAAAAGGAGAGAAGGGAGAGAAAGAGAGGTCTGCGTGTTGGCTGCACGCAGAACCAACAACGCATATAGATTTTTCAATTTCTAGACATTCGGGAAGGGGTCCAGGCATCTGACTGACAATCTAGACGTCTTAAAAGGCTAAAAACAGAATGGATCTTTACACTGGGAAAGCGGACAGCATGCCTTCCCAAACCCTGCCCTGTGTACGAAAGACACAACAATGAAATCAGTCCCACAGCTCCTGTGCTAAGATACTCTACATGGCAGAGATCAGCGCAGGAACGTACATACCTCACACAAACTCGTGTTTTTAGACGTCTGACCTTAGCTCCGGATGTCCAGATGCCTCGCCAGTCGTCTGGACTCCACTCCAGACGTTTGATACTGGAAAACTTCCAGTATCAGGAACTCCTCGTAGCTCGCTCCCCTCGCTCGCCAGACGTCGCAGCAGCTCCAGCAGCTGCAAAGGGCTAGGAGATTGCCTCCCCGAGCCCTCTCCTCCTCGTGCACGCATCCACCGTCGACCGTGCGAGCTCCGCTGAGTTCCCGAAGGTCCTCCGACCTTCCACGCTCTCCTCCTTCCTCTCTCTCGTTCTCCCTCACTCGCCCCCTCTCACCGCTCCCGCACAAGAAACTGAAGGTGGTGGTGGCTATGGTGTGTGGAGTGGATAGGAGAAAGGAGGGGGGGTATATATAAGAGGGTTTAGGGTTTTACAGGGTAGGGGCGAAGGTGAGAGAGGGTCTCTGCATGCTGCCCATGCTCAGAACGCAAGGCACAGTATGAAAAATTTCACTTTCAAACGTCCAAGAACAATTCTAGACATCTGGACAGACGTCTGATTGAATCTCTTGACATCTTAAAAGGCTAAAAAGTAATGGGTCCTTACATCATAGCAAACTTAAAGGAAGTTTCATCCCCAAAACTTGAGCTAGCTAGGTGCAGGAAAAGGAACGTAAAAGCATATAACAAACTTAAAGAGGATTGAAGTAGGTCTGAAAAGACTTACACTAAAAAAGCTTCAGGTACTGCTCTCGCATTACTGCCTCAGGCTCCCCAAGTCGCCTCCTCGTACCGTTGGCTTCTCCATAGGACCTTTACCAGTGGTACCTGCTTCTGTCTCAGACTCCAGACGGCTCTGTCTAGTATCTGTACTGGTCTCTCAGGATAGGTCAGGTCGTCACTCACCTCGACACTCTCGTGGCTCAAAACGTGACTGGGATCGGCGACGTACCTCCTGAGGTTGGACACGTGGAACATGTCGTGCACTCCAGAAAGCTAGGGAGGAAGGGCAAGCTGGTAAGCAACGGGTCCCACCAGCTCCAGGCCCTCAAAGGCCCCACAAACCTCGGCGTAAGCTTCCCTTTCACCCCAAAACACTGCAGGCCCTTCATGGGCGAAACACGGAGAACAATGTGATTCCTAACCTCGGACTGCGCCTCTCTTCATTTTCGGTCAGCGTAACTCTTCTGCTTGCTGCTAACAGTGCGGAAGTCATCTGTGAATCTGCTCTATCACCTCCTGACTTTGCTGGATCAGCCTGGGGCCAACCTCCCATTTGGTCCCCACCTCGACCCAACTCAAGGGTGCAGTACACCACCGTTCATACAGAGCCTCATAAGGTGCCATGTCGATGCTTGAGTGGTAATTGCTATTATATGCAAACTCTGCCAGAGGCAAATGCTCCTCCCAGGAGCCTCTCCAGTTCAATACACAAACACGCAAAAGGTCCTCAAGTGTTTGTATGGTGCACTCTGACTGTCCGTCCATCTGGGGAGGGCAAGCAGTACTGAACCCCAAACATTTCCCCAAAGCCTGCTGAAACTCAGCCCAAAACTGGGAAGTAAAATGGGTATCCCGGTTGGATACGATCTCACGTGAAACTCCGTGCAGATGCACCACATCTCGAATGTATCTCTCTGCTAACTACACTGGTCCAAAGGTGACTCGGATCGACAAAAAACATGCCATCTTCATCATCTTGACTACTATCACCTAGAGTGCGTCGTGGCCCCTCTGGGTAACTGGTAAACCCACCACCAAGTCCATGGTAATGCTCTCCCACTTCCACTTTGGTACAGGAAGTGGTTGTAATGGCCCCACAGGCCTCTGATGCTTGGTCTTCACCTGCGGGCACACCAAACACTGCTGCACAAACTTACCAACATCCTGCTTCATCCCTCTCCACCAAAAGTCATGTCTCAAATCATGATACATCTTTGTGTTCCCAGGATGTATGGTGAACCTGGACCCATGCGCCTCAGCCAGGAGCTCTCTCAGCAACTCCTCGTCCTTAGGAACGCATAAGCATCCCCTCATGCGCAATATCTCGTCTGTAAAGGAAAAGTCTCCTAGGTCCCCTGTCAACGTCTTGTCTCGTAGCATCTGTAAGTACGGATCTATCATCTACCCTGCGATGATGCGGTCAATCAGCTCTAGTCGCGTCTACTGCATCACTGTCACTGTCCCACAATACCCCTGTGACTCCCAGGGTCATAAACTGCCCAACTCTTCCATAAGTCTCCAACTCTACGCCTATAGACTGGCCAAGTGGGCAGGCGCCTTCCGGCTCAAGGCGTCAACCACCACATTGGCCTTCCCTGGGTGGTAAGAGATGCTGCAGTCGTAGTCCTTCAGGAGCTCTAACTAACATCTCTGTCTCATGTTAAGCTCCTTTTGGTCAAACAAGTACTTGAGGCTCTTATGATTCGTGAAAATCTCAAAAGTTTCACCGTAAAGGTAGTGCCTCCATATTTTCAGTGCGAGGACAACAACTGCTAGCTCTAAGTCATGGGTAGGGTAGCTATGCTCATGGAGCTTTATTTGCCGCAAAGCGTAAGCGACAACGTGACCCCGCTACATGAGCACACCCCCTAACCCCTGCAACAAAGCGTCTGTGTAAACCACAAAATCGCCACTGCTGTCTGGAAGGGTAAGCATAGGAGCTGAAGTTAGTCTCTCCTTCAACTCTTGAAAACATGCCTCGCGCTCATTTATCCAGGCAAAGGACACGTCCTTCCGAGTTAGCTGGGTCATAGGATGCGCAATCTGAGAGAATCCTCTGATAAACCGTCGATAATAACCTGCCAGTCCCAAAAAGCTGCGTATCTCTGTTACTGTACGTGGCCTCTCCAACCTGAGTATGGCCTCAACCTTGGCTGGATTCATAGCCAAACCATCCCCTGAAATCACGTGACCCAAGAAAGTCACTTGCTTCAACCAAAACTCACACTTGTTGTACTTGGCATATAGCCTGCGTCGCCTTAAGGTGTCCAGGATCATGCGTAAATGTTGTCCATGCTGCGCCTGATCCTGTGAGTAAACAAGCACGTCGTTGATAAACACTACCACAAACTGGTCCAAGTACGACCTGAAACCCGGTTCATCAAATCCATGAAAGCAGCGGGGGCATTGGTCAACCCAAACAGCATGACCAAGAACTCGTAGTGCCCGTACCTCGTACGGAAAGCTGTCTTGGAGACATCGGTCTCCCTGATCCTCAACCGGTGGTAGCCTGACCTCAGATCTATCTTGGAGAACACTGTGGCATCTCGCAGCTGGTCGAAGTGGTCATCAATCCTCGGTAGCAGATACTTGTTCTTGAGGGTGACCCTATTCAGTTGTCGGTAGTCAACACAAGGTTGCAGGGTACCATCCTTCTTCTTCATAAACAGTATAGGGGCTCCCCACGGGGACACGTCGGGCCTCACAAAGCCTTTCTCCAACAGGTCCTGTAGCTGTGACTTGAGCTCTCGCAGCTCAAGTGGTGCCATTTAGTACAGTGTAGTAGAAATGGGGCTGGTCCCCGATACCAATGAGATCTCAAACTCGATCTCATGCTCAGGCAGTAGTCCTGGCAGCTTCTCTGGAAAAATGATGGGGTACTCGCAAACCATCGGGATACTCTGAAAGTCAGCCACGGGGCTAGGCTCTACCACTACACAGGCCAAAAAGTCCTCACAACCCTAGCTCAAAAGCCTTGTTGCCCGAAGCGCGGAGATGCATCTGAAACCTCCGTTCATCGGCTGTCCGTGAAACTTAAAAGGGAGGCAACTCCGGTATGGAGAAGACGATCTTCCTCCTGAAATAGTCCACCAGGGCATAATAGGCAGATAGCCAATCCATCCCTAGGATCACGCCAAAATCCTCCATCTGTACCACAATCAGGTCAACGGGGAGGTTGTGTCCCCCTATATTGACCTTGCAATCCATGTAGACCTCCTCAGCTACAAACAACTGGCCACCTGGGCCTCTGATCACAAACGGATCCTCTAATAGTACACGACCCCACCGCTAAACTAATGGCAAAACTCGTAACGACGAAAGAGTGAGTGGCGCCGAAATCAAAGAGTACGTAAAGTAATTTGCTACAAATAGTAACCATACCTGCCACCACAGAACCCGAAACCATGGCGTCTCTGTGTGTCAGGACGTTGATACGCCCCTTAGTCCTCAGTGCAAACGAAGCAGCTACACTCTGGGTCGGGCGAGTAGCCGCTGGCTGGTACCCTCCTCATGACTGCTGCCCTCCCCCATGCGCCTGGTGACCACGACCACCAGCCCGGCCTCTAGTGCTCTGTGCGGGCAGCATCTACTAGGCCCCAACCCTAGATGGGCAATCCCTCCTGAGGTGGCTCGGCTGGCCATACTGGTAGCAGAGGGGAACACAGCCTCCTCCCTCAGTAGGTCCTTGCTGACGACTAGGCGGGGGTCCGGTGTTGGCAATTGGCCCCTGTCTGGGGCCCCCAAAGGCTACTGATGGCCCCGCAAAATGAGACGACTCTCCTGCGAGCACCGTGTGCCTCCTCTCCTGACGGTCCTGTGAGTGCCTCAACTGGTAGGGCCCCCTCTGATCTCCCCTGACTCACCTGGTGCTACGGTGACTCTGCAATCCCATGGAAGGCTCCCCCTCCGCACCCTCGGAAGGAACATGAGGGGGTGGCGGAGTCGACGGAAGCTAAAATTCTTCTCGGATGACCTCTCGAATCAACTAGACGAGATCCTGGGCCTGGATGCTCAGGAGGAGAGGCGGGGTAGCACTGATCCCAAGCCTAACACGTCTGCCCCCATGCCTAAAACGAGGCATCTCCTATAAGGAGATGAAAGAGGAAGAACAAGGATCATCAATAACACCAAAATGCACGAAGGAATATGACTCAGAAGCGAAGATCAAAATTAGGCGTTGTGATGGCTATCCTAGTTATATGCATGTGAGTGGTTATTCTTAAGCCAATTGGTTCATTTCTCAGGATGACCTTGCTTTGATACCATCTTGTTACGACCCGGTTCCCGGATCCCTATGGGACCCGAGATTGGCTTGCCTCGATTAATCTCAAGACCTAGTCATCCAACAAGAAACCAAAAGTAGGAAAATAAATCATATTCACGCATGCAATATAACTAAGTAGAAGAAACGTACAAAGCAGTAAAGGAAATAGAACAACTGTCTCAGTATATACCACCACAACAACAACAACGGAAAGTGAGAAGGAAATAGAAGTAGCGGAACAATAACTAAGTGTCCATTACTTACTACAACAGTGGAGAGAAGAAAGTGCTGAAGAAAAACTACGGTTGGACTCGACTAGACCTAGAACCCTCTGCAGCCGAAAACTCACGCTGCTCAACTCTTGATCTTGAACAGGGTTATGAAAAGACAGAGTCAACGAACACTGAGTAGAGTGGTGTTCACATTGTTTAAGTGCAAGTACAGTAAAAGAAACAGTAGGTTTATTTTTCATTTCTATTTATCTCATTTATGTGATTCTATTCCATCTATTTCTCAAGTATCCAGGTATTTCTTGAACTTGCATGTTCCTCGTGGGAATGATCTTGATTGCAGTCTTTTCCGTAGAGTAGAAGGTACACATGGTGCTCTCCTGGCCAGGAGAGTCCCCCGTGGTAGTCCTACACCCAGTCAACCACCCCAGGGTCACTGTCGAGACGTAGTGGTGACTACGGATGCGTGATAAGCGCACGGGTCACTACCCCGCACTGACACGTGGTCAGTCGTTTCCGCTAGCCGGTACGCCAAAGTACAGCAGGAAACGGTATAGGGCCTTGACCTCTCATAACGAGGGTCTCGCCCCTCAGAACCAACTAGGGGTCTCGTCCCTCCACAGTCCACACACCCTCGTCTTACTACCCCAGTTTGCCCAGAGGGCTAGAAAAAGTCAGTGTAGGTTGGCTAGCTTAACCCCGGGTCCCGTGGGGTGGCTAGCTCCCTCTTTACACTAGTAGCACTCCTCGGTATTGTGTGTGCGAGGGTCGACAGGAGTTAGTGTAGAGTAGCCAATCCTAATCTCAGGTCTCAACCCAAGGGAGGCTAGCTCTGCTCTACACTAAAAGGGAACAGTTGCTCCCCTTGCTCCCCTTGGTACCACTGGCGTGCGCTCGTGCGTGTGTTTTAAGAAGTATCGTTATAGTTGCACTTGCAATGCCGGTTTTAAAGTAAAGAAGAGGAGGTGAGTCTGAGTGTCGGTCTCAGGGAGGCGTGAAAATCGGATTTTGCTTATCACTTGTTGTCACGGAAATCGCGGAGTTTTGCTTGCGAAAAGGTGCGGTTAGAATGTGAGAGAGAGAGAGATAGAGAGAGAGATTAGGGTTAGAGTCGTTTCTTTCTTTAACATGCAACTTGGATAGGAAATAAAGTAAACAACTGAACGGAAAATGACTTCACTAATCATGCAGCTTTAGTTCACAGATTACAACATTAGATACATGCTTAAACATAAGTAAAGGAAAGCTTAAAAGAGAGGAAGAGAGAGAGAGAGGGGGAGAGCGGCGAGGCAGCCACGGTAGTGGAGAAGGCTCCGTCAGTGGATCGTCGTCTCCGACGATTACAAGAGGGCCTAAAGCTAGCTAAGAGAGGGGTAGAGTAGTTGCAAGGGAAGTGAATGCCTTGAATGAGTGGTTGGAGGGGGTTTAAATAGGGAGAAGGGGTTTTAGCGATGTTCGGGACATCGCTAAAACCCTTCCAAAAGCGTCGGTGAAGCCCCCAGCCCGCCGGTCGCTTGCCCTCATCGTTCTTCCTCGTGCTCGATCCGTGGTCGCGGCATGAGAGCCGTTCGATCAAAGATCGGACGGCTGAGATCCTCGCCTGGGCGTGCTTGGATCGTGCCTTGAGCGCGTGGGCGTCATCGTCTGGCGTGTGCGTGCACGTGGCCAATCGTTGCCTGAGGGTGCACCACGTGGCGCTATCGCCATCGTCCAAGGGTACAACTAGGGAGAGAGCTAGCCACCCCACGGGGCCCAGGGTACAACTAGCCACCCTACACCGACTTGTTAGGCCCACTGGATAAACCGGGGTAGTTAGATGAGGGTGCATGGACTATGGAGGGGCGAGACCCCTATTTGGTTATGAGGGGCTAAACTCCTGTTACTGAGAGGGCTAGGCCCTATACTGTTCCATGCTGTACTTTGGGCATACTCGCTAGCGAAAATGACTGACCGTGTACCAGTGTGGGGTAGCTACCCGTGTGCTTGTCGCGAGTGCCGTAGTCATTGCTATGTCTGTCGTGACCTCGGGGTAGTTGACTGGGTGTAGGATCACCACGGGGGACTCTCCCGGCCAGGAGAGCACCACGTGTGCCTTCTACTCTTCGGAAAAGACTGCAATCAAGATCGTTCCCACGAGGAACATGAGAGATCAAGAAAGAGATCTGAAAAGTAAACCAATGGATAAAAAGGAATGACTTGTAAAATAAAGTAATTGGAAAAGATAAATTACTTGTCAACTTTTACTGCTTTAGTTAGTTGGTTACCACTCTACTCAGCGTTCGCTGACTCCATTTTTCTCGTACCCCTTTATAGGTCCAGGAGTTGAGCAGCCCGAGCCACCGGTTGCAGAGGGTGCTAGGCCCAGTCGAGCCCAGTAGTAGCTCCTGTTTTCGTTGTACTTCCTTGTGCTGGTGAGTTAAACTGCTGTTACCATTTTTGTTCTATACCTTGTTATACTTTACTGTTGTGGTGGTGATATGTACTGTTAGCAGCTTTTACTTCCTTTACTACTGTACTCTTTTACTGTTAGTTACTTATCATAGTGAATGTGGTTTACTTTCCTGTTTTTTGGTTATTTCTTGCTGGACGACTAGGTCTTGGGATTAGTGGAGTCGAGCCGGTCTCGGGTCATGTAGGGATTCGGGAATTGGGTCGTAACAAGATGGTATCAAAGGAAGGTCGTCCCGAGAAATGAACCAACTAGCTTGAGAATAACCAATTCGCGTGCATGTAACTAGAGTAACCACCACAACATACCGTTTGGCATCTGTTCTGAGGTTCTTTTGCTGAAGTTCGTTAGAGTTGACTTCTTTTTGTTCTGTTTTCCGCATCTCCTTGCAGGAGATGCCTCGACGTGGAGTCCTTGAGGCTGGCCGCAGACGCGGCCATGGACGAGGTCGGAGGGGCGGACGTGTTGGGCCCGAGGTGCCAATTGACCAGCCACTTCTCCTAGGCATTCAGGCCCAGGACCTCGCTCAGTTGATACGAGACATAGTACGAGAGGAGCTCCACCTGCCTCCATGGGCGCCTCTCCCTGGGGACGTGGAGGGGGAGTTCTCTATAGGGCAGAGAGACCGACGTAGCGCTGGACGAGGGGGAGGGGGTGGTCCTCCACCGCCCCCACCGTACTCTGATACTTCTGAGCACGAGCCCTCCCTGCCTGGAGGCGTGTCCATTCCCCCACTACAGTTGCACTACGAGCTTTTCGGATAATTCCAGAAGCTGAAGCCCCCCTCTTTCAAGGGGAATGAGGACCCGTTTGAGGTAGAGGACTAGCTGAAGCAGATTGAGAAGGTGTTTGACACCCTTCGCCCCCCTGAGGAGTGCCGCGTAGCCTTTACCACGTACCTTACTTGATTAGTATTATGCAATAGTTACCTCATTAATCAACAACCATATTTAGATTTGGTCATTCTTAAAAACATGATGCTTACTCTTAATAATTGATGTTTTATCCTTACGTTTGTGAGTAAAATAATGCACATGTAATAACTATCTTTTTTTGCCTAATCATACTTTATGGATGTCCCTAATTAATAGTTGGCATGTCTATAACATGTTTTTAAGCATAGATTCAGATTGATAATACTCTTTTATTGCAAAAAAATTACCACTAGTCAGGCATCGTTGAAATCCCTTATAGTAGATGGAACAATGACAATGCACACTAAGTATGATTTAAGATGACACCCTGAATCTGAATTCTAGAATGTGATAATTTAGTTATCCAAGGAATATATTGAATAATTTGACTTATATATGATGAAATAAGTATAATGGATAGTTGGATGGTTCATAGCATATCAGTTTGGATTTAGATTAGTTAGATAAAATAGGGAGTGGGCTAGCCTCCCTGGGAATCTATGATAGGCTAATTGGCCAACTAGGTAGTGAGGTAGGGGTACGATGGTAGATATGAATAATTGTTATATTGGGATGCATACCCAAGTCATGGAGAGGGCTATCTATGAATTAGTATAGGTCTCATTGTACGTATAGTTTGTAGTATGTAGCAATCACACTATCTATGTTGGGACCTGACCCAAGCTCAGGGTGATGGAACAAGTCATAGGTCAAGTGTAAGGTTTTCCTAGTCGCCAATAGGATAACTCGTGCTTGTCAACCTTCTCAAGATATCATGACAAGATCTCCTCGTGTCTTCCAAGGAGCTGATTTGTGATAAATATGATTGTAATTAGGGCAAAGGGCAACACATATATTGCGATAACTCTGAGATAAAGAATAATGAACTAAAAATCTTCAAATAAATAATTCATTAATCCCTAACCCTTATGCTCTTTACATTATATAGTTCTGTTTATTCTACCCTCAGCATTTGCTAACATGTCCTTGAACTTTGTATACAGGTACAATTGAGCATTTGGGAGCGATTGCATTTGGAGCGACTAATGCAGGACTTACCTCAACACCAGCAGACGATCTGTGAAGTCAAGTCATCTACTTTAGTTAATTTTATTTCCTATTTTCTATTAGTTGTACTTAGTCGATTAGATAGCTTATCTTTCTTTTCATATTATAAGACTGGTGAACTTGATTATTATTATTGGTCAGTATTTACCTTCTTTATTTGTTTAATGCTTTATGAATGTTTATTTGCCTATGTTTATGCTTTTGATTATGTACTGGGTAACTTCAATCTTGTGCCAAGCTTGTTATGATGCTTAATGGCTCAGATCGCATCGAGTTCAATCAATTGATGGAATTCAGGTTATGTATAGTAAGTGTGAATAATTTTCAAAATGAAATGTGTGATTTGTACATGAAAGATATAGAAGTTTAATAATGTTTGACATATAAATAGAAAATATTACTTCAGAATTGAATAAAATAATGTATTATAATTTTTTGTCACAATATAGACTCACCAAATAAGGTGAAGGTCTGAAAAATATTACACCAATATAAGTACATGTAAACATATATACATTTATTGAGTGGCATATCATAGCCATTCGACTATAATTAAACTCATACCCATTTAAAATTTAAATGAATCGGGTTTTCTCACTAATTGAGTGAGCTTAATTAGACAACCTCAGGTCGGATGAACCTAAGTTTGACATCCCTAGTCATGTGCAAGTCTTTGCCATGTAGTATTTAAGAATAAATATAATTGCATCGGCTTCTTATTTTATCACTTTGTATTCTGATGGCATCACTATCATCCTCTATAACTAACTTAATTTAGCTAAGTTCTAACATTAAATTCACCTAATTAACATATTAAAAGGGTATAACTTAATCAGGGCTGAAGAGAGATGAATTAGTAGAAGAAAGGGTTAATTCTACAATTTTCACTAAAAATTATGAATTCAGAATAGATGGAGGGTAAACTTATGATTAATTAAAGGTCAATTGAGCTTAAATGTCCCAAAAATAGATTGGTATTGAGTAATTTAGGATTTACATTCAAATTGAATGTTTAATTCTAATCAAAAACCCTAATTTCAACTTCACTTCAATTTAAATAGTTTCGATGGAAGTAAATGTAATATAAAACTTTTAAAAATCAATTGAAAATATTTTATTAGGTTTAGCACAGTCAATTTGACGATCGGAACTTATTTTGACTTAAAATAGAATCATAGGCAGGTATTTGGTATAGTTTGGATCTAAACGTAAATTGACCATGTAAAAGACATCAAAATCAAAAATTGAAGTTACCATCAACTTCCTTATGTCCAAATTAGGCTACCATAAAAATTTGGGTTCATTTGGACTTCATCTTAGTCAACTTTGCATTTTAGTCCTTAATTCCTGATCTCCTTACAAATGCCCCCTCCACTTTCAATTTCTTTGCATTTATACCCCCTCTAGCACCTTCTCGACTTCCCCTCCAACCCTGCTGGCCACGCAACTCCGGCGAGCCATTCCCGCAACCTTCGGTCCTTTCCTCACGCGCCAACAAGCTATAAACCTTCCCCGCCTCATGCCATTGCAAGTCATCCCGTTCTGGCGAGCGTAACTCTCCTCCTTCCTCCTCGAGCACCGCCTTTAACGCCAACCTTGGAGCTTCTCAACTTCCTTTGTCGGCCGTTCTACTACGCAATTGATAGAGGGCTTCTTCTTCCCTCGTCGCCGCCGTGCTTCCCATCAAAGAACTGGCTCTCCTACTCTCTTCCTCAGCTCCAAATACTCCTCGTCGTCATCTTCTTCTTCCTCATGACCAGCAGTCATGCCAGCCACCTCCTCGACCTCTCCTCCTCCTAGGTACTCTCCCTTCTTCCTCTTCCTCTGTAGCATAGGCTAAGACCCCTTAGAACTCACAACCACCACCACAACTCTCTCTCCCTACTTCTTCTCCACTCACCGCAAGCCGACCGACCACGCTCCGGCGTGGGTTTGGCAACTTGCCCTCACCACTCTGTTCACCGTCTCCACTCTCCAACGACTCCACAAGCTTCGCCTCGACATCCCAAGCAAAAGCCCTCTTTCAATTTGCGATTTCAACGTGCACACCGAGCCTTCGGACAATGCCCATTCCTGCAGGCCTCGACGCGTCTGACGGTTCATCTTTGGCGTTCTTACAGCAATCCACCACCACCATCACCTTCAGCAAGGCCGATCGATTCTCGTTGACCCTTTGCTTGAGCCCGAAGCCCTCTCCCACGCACCGCCATCCTCTTCGTCATTCCCGACCGCAACATTCCAACGATCGCAGGCCTCCAAGCTTCGCGGAATGCTTCCCCACGGCGTGAGGAATCTTTTTGGACCACCGGTGAGGATTTCCATGCCCCAAGGAGCGACGTTGACCCTCACCAGCTTGCGACCTACTGCCATCTTCTCCTTTGTCAGTCGCCTTCTTCTGCCAACCTCGCATGCTCAAGCTTCGCATGGAGCTTCGTGGCGCGCCAAGGAAGCAGCATGACCCATCTATAGGTTGGTAGGGTGCCGTGAGGAGCATGGCCTACTTCATTGGAGCCGGCCATGCATCTCTTGCAGGTTGGTCTCATGCAAGGAGGAAGAAGAGGGAAAGGAGGAAGAAGAAGGGCAGGGACTCCTTTGCAAAAAGAAAAGAAAGTTGCACGGACTAAAGGGAAAGGATCCAAGGACCTAAAGGCAAGAAAGCCAATCTCTTCAGGGACTGATTTGCAGTATTGGTGAATGTGGTTTAGGTTTTTATTTTAAGTGAATTTATATTCCCTAATCTTGTGCAAACTTTATTGATATCAATTATTTGATTCATATTCACATTTGAGGATCCTTAATTGAGTAACAAAATGAAATTTCCTCTACTGAATTAGTAAGATTGTGTGGGAAATCTTTACATTTCAAACTAGATTCAGGTTGACAGAATTTGACTTATTATATCTAGTTTTCACGTTTCATAGCCTGAATAGTGATATTCGCACATTCAGTTTGCTCCCAGAAATGACTTCAGATTTTCTGATTATTTCGAATTATAAATTTTGAATGTAAACATGCTTCTATCGACTATACTACGATGCAAAATGAATTTTAAAACACGGTAGGAGCTCGTAAACATATTCATATTATTACTCATTGTTAGTTGCTCTGAAACGGGTTTTAAAATCGTCGCGTTACAGTATAGATCGAATAAGTGCAAAAAATAGATAAAATTTATATTTGAATGAAAATCCGAGGTCGTTTGCTAGGATCAAATAGGAATTCACACGCTAATCTCAATGTAAATGAGCACAATATATTACTCAAAAACTAATACAGAATGTATGACATGAGTATAATATGAGTTAAAAAGAAATCTAGACAAAATAATGGTAATTTGGATTACCAATTATAAGTCTAATACATAGAAAAATTACTGAAATCAATCAATATGACGGAGCATGTTATCAGACGTCTGATTTTGAAATCAGACATCTTAAAAGACATTGCTACAGTGCTCTTTGATTCTTTTTCTTCTACTGTTGTTGGTTTTCTTCTTCTTCTTTGGTTTCTCTTCTCTTCACTTCTCTTTTCTTCTACAGTTCTGTCTCTACTTTCATGGTCCTCCACTTCTTCTTCCTTGGCTTCTCTTTTCTCTCTGCTTCTTCTCTTCTTCACACACAGAGGAGGATTCTTCTTTAAATGGCTAAGTGTCAGCCATTCCTCTCTATAGCAAAACCCCCCAACACCTGTGCTCTCCTTCCTTTCTCTCTGGGTTCTCTTCCTCCTCACCTTTCAAAGGCCAATCTCTAGGTTATTGGGTAAACGGGCACATGTGCACCTGGTGCGACTCGAATAGGTTTTGTTAATATGGTGATATTATCGTTGAAGTTATTATAGTGAGTTAACCTAAATTAAGTCTAACCAGCTTCACAAAATTTTTAACTTGGCCTACTTGATTTTATCTTGGTCGCTTTTATGCCCAGGGTCGATCTCAGGGAGGTGGGAATTTGAAGATCAAGGAGTTTCTACATCTTTCCTAAAACGTATCTCTTCCTTGCGTTTACTATGTTTTTGATTTTTTCTATTTTTAAGTTTTTTTGTTGGTGATAATGTTGTCCTTGAGGTACACCCTCAAAAATCAAGTCCTTGGCCTTGAGCCAAATGGCTCTTGGCTTGTAGCCTACTAGGTGTTCCCAAAAATTAATCTTGTTATTCAGAAGATCGAGTACCTGCAAGACAAGAATTGTCTTTTCTCTTTTACTCTTTTTTTTTTATCTTTTTAATAGCAAGAAATAAAAGAGAAATGCAAATAAGGTAGGTTGCTAGAGAAGAAAGAGATACTTAGCTTGATGTATATATGTATAGATATATAGCAGATACAAAATATATATATGTGTGTATGTAGTTATATATTATATATATATAGGGGTGGAGGTGGAGGTGGAAATGGAATGTAGCACAGTGTCAAGTTGGTCCACATCTAGCAAGACGCAACCAACAAGACTGAGTGCCACGTGGATTGTGGGGCGGATGTGTGGGAGTGAGGGTGGAGTCGCTTGCTTTGCACGGATATCGGGGAATATCAACAACTGGTGTGAATATTCCCGCGATATGATGCGCAGTGGAGGGATGAGTGCACGGAAGTATGGGTGGTGTTTGTGAAGTGTGGAGATGGGTATGGGTAGGTGGATGTATATGTAAATATATATATATATATATGTATATATATGTATATATCTATAACTATATAGGTATATATATAGTTGTATATGTATATAGATATGTATATATATATATATTTGTATATATATATATATTTATGTATATATGTGGGTGGATATATATATGTGTGTGTGTAGGTGTGAGTGTATGAGGGTGTGTGTGAGTGTGTACCAGTGTGTGTGTGAGTGTACGAGTGTGTGTGTACAAGTGAGTGTGTGTGTACGCTGGTGGAGGAGGGGAGCGTAGCAGATAAGCCGTTTGCCACGCTACCCCGTTGTCTGATGCGCACAGATGCGCTTTCGTAGGAGAGAGAGCGCGCGCGGTGCGCTGGGGAGCACCTACGTTTTCTTTGTGTGTGGGCGGGCGCAGGCGAGCGGAGCGCAACGCGCAACGCTGCGGGCGGGTGAGACGTGGATGCTGGAGACCAGCTGGAGTAGGTAGCGCAGAGGAGAGAGAGTGCAAAGCCACCGGCTAAGTGAGAAACGAGCCGGTGGCTACAGTGTCGCGCTGAGAGGCGTGAATAGTAGCTACAGTGCCGCGACAAGCGGGCGACCGATAGCGGCCGATTCTGCGTGCACGGGTGCACTGCGGAGCGCTTGTGCGCACGGAAAAAGGCTGTGCACGTCTTGCAGGCGAGTGCACGGCCACCAACTGGGCTACAGGCTGGCGTGCGGTGCTGCTGGAGCTTCTAAGCTTGAGAGCTTGAAGCTCTGGCAATGGCAGAGAAGACGAACGGTAGTGAAACAAAAGGGCGAAACCACGATGCCCACCTGCTCACGAAAGAGTTGGGTAGTGGTGGAACTCACAGTGGTGGTCTTAGACCACTGTGGGTACTGTGTATGGAGAGGGAGAGGGGAGGAGGTTAGCCTAGGGTGACGATGATCTAAAGGTGTCTGCAGGTGTATGAAAGTGCATGCCCGCACAAGGGAGAGAGCCAGGGGTTTTAAAGAGAAGGCATGTCACAGCCATGCTTCTGGCAGCGCACATCCTGCCATGTTGTTGGCAGGAGGAGAGGCGCGAAGAGGCGTGCATGCCCCATGCCCTGCAGCAGCGCGAGAGAGAGGAAAATTCAAAATAATAAAAATATGAAAAAGGGTGAAATTGCAATGCCGCACTTAATGAAGATGTTAATTAATAGATGGCCAATTATTCACACTCTCCTCCCCTCTTTAAAAATGCATGCAGGTGTCTATTTACAAATGCAATTACGGCTACATAAGATGCAATGACAGTGCTAGGAAATAACACAAGATAGCATATTTACTAGTATATTTTTGCTGTGCAAACATACCCCTATGCCTATCTTTTGCTAGTCCCTAGAAAAACATTTTGTATTGTATTTAGAAATGATCTTAAGCTGAAGATTTTCTTCTGCGGCGACATGGGTGTGTTTATCTGTTGGATATTATGAGAACTAATTACAGAGAAGACTACCAGTACTTTAAGTCTTACATGACATAGACCATCTCTTGACTAACTTGGACTCTTGACATTTAAACCTTAGGTACGATTTCCAGGACTCAGAGGATTTTGCCATACTCGAAAGCTCAAGAGATTATGGTTTGTGCATAGTGAAGGATCAAGACTGACCAGATGAACATTAAGGCTCAAGCCCAGGGTTTCATGAACTTTTAAGTGTAGGTCGGTCCCAGTTTCAGCTCATGTCTTCGGATTGACCCTTAAAAGGATGATGGAAAACTCAACCCTCATTTTATTGCTTTTGTGGCTAAATGAATATATGGTAGAAACAGGGTATTTGTGACATGCCTTGAAAAAACTTTTTGGGGAGAAGAATTTACAGACATTTGAAAGATTTATTGACTTATTTGCAAGATTTTCTCTCTGTTTTTTTTTTTGAAACAAGTGTCAGTATATCTCTTACAATTTTATTTGGGGGAGCACACATTTTTGGTGGGAGAGTACCTTTTTGGTGGAAAGAGTTTCTCCTAGACACAAGACTAAAGTATGGGATAAAAAGTTTACCTGCGCGCATAGGTAAGGACTCCACCTTCCTTAATGAACACTAGGGTTGGATCTTATGTTCACCTGTTCTTTCTTGATTTGTGTAGTGTGAACCAAGATTACTTAGGCTCTCAAGTAGAAGTAAACCAACAAATCCTGTACTGGTGACTCAGGTATAAGAATACGTCCTTAGTTAGGAGAGTTTCCAATCTATCTTATCAATGCTCAAGTGAATTAAGCCAAGCCTGAGAAAATCAAGCTTCTGTGGCTTAGAAAGTCTTCAAAATAGCAGTTGAATATCCATAAACACTTATTGTATTTTTGTTTCAACCTTCAGATCATTGCTAAATACCTTTTTTTTTTAATAGGCTATGTACTTATTTATAGATGGATATGTATAATGGAAGCTACATGATACCATATAATACCTAGATCCTATGGATGCCTATCCAACCCCCCATGCCAAATGATGCTATGTCCTCATATGCATGTAGGGTAAAGCAGGGTCCAAGGATCAGGGAACGAGAGCTGAAATGCAAGGTATAAAGCAGGGAGGTAGGGTGGGTGGATGGTGGGTGGTGAAGTGAAAAGTGAAGAAGTGCGAAGTGAATGGAATTGTGTAAGTGATAGTGGAAGAGTATTGCTGGGGTGCCTCCCAACGAGCGTTGAATTTAACGTCCCCAGCTGGACTCAGAGTGAGGCACGAAGTTAGTTACCCTCCAGCAGGGCAACAGTTTCACCAATGGGGGTAGGTTCATGAGTAAGATAGGGTTTTAACCGCTGCCCATTGATCATAAATTTATGCCCAGATTTGGGATCTTCAATTTCAACAGCCCCTTTGGGAAATGGTCTCGAGACCAAGTAGGGACCAGTCCATTGGGACTTCAATTTCCCTGGAAAGAATTTGAGCCGGGCATTGTAAGGCCAAACTTGCTGAGATGGCTCAAATTCCTTCCGCCGAATTCGGCTGTTGTGAAAGGCCTTAGTGTGTTGTTTGAAAGTTAAGGCAGAATCATAGGCTTCACGACGGAGTTCTTCCAGCTCCTAGAGTTGGAGTTTCCTTTCTCGACCACAGAGGTCTAAGTCGAGGTTACATTAGCGAACCACCCAATAAGTGCGGTGCTCCAGCTCCACGGGCAAATGACAAGGCTTCCCATAAACAATTCTATAAGGAGCATACCAAGAGGAGCCTTGAAGGCGGTCCGATACGCCCAAAGTGCGTCAATCAGCTTGTCAGACCAATCCTTACAGTCAGGCCGAACCGTTTTCTGGAGAATTAGCTTGATTTACCAGTTCGACACCTTAGCTTGGCCGTTCGTCTGAGGATGATACGGAGATGCGATACGATGGTGGACTCCATATTTCCTCAGAAGTACCCAAAAAGAAGCAAGGGTAAAATGACTTCCTCCATCAGAGATAATGGTTTGAGGGATCCCAAAGCGTGTAAAAATGTGGTCTTTGACAAATCGAGTAGATATGATATGGTCAGCATGGCGCGTGGGAATAGCCTCAATCCATTTCAAAACATAATCAACAGCAACGAGGATGTACTCAAAGCCGTTGGAAGGAGGAAAGGTGTTAAGACCCGTGTTGCTAGAGCCCTTTAAGATGTCTAGAACTTGGGTCAGATGTCTAGACACCTTTCCAGACATCTGGGAATCAAATTTTTCGTGTATGTCCTCGTGTCTGCACGTGTGCTGTGCGTAGACAGTACGAGACCCTCGTTTTGTTCTCCTTCTCTCTCCTCTCGCCGACGCAAACCCTAACCCAGCACCTTATTTAAACCCCTCTCCTCTCCCTCGTTCACCCCACCTCCAGCCACCCTTCTCCTTCCTCCAGCGAGAGCAGTGAGCGACGAGTAGCGAGCAGCGGGCGTGAGTGGCGTGGGAGGAGAGGAGCACCAAGGGGAAGAGAGGAGAGCAAGTGCGCGAGCTCGTGTGGGAGCTCGCCGGAGAGCTCACGGCCGGTCGGCGCGTCGTGAGGCGGAGAGGTGCGTCGGGGAGGTCCTCCTCGACACTGTTGCAGCCGGAGCAGCAGGCGAGCGGGCGTGGCGCGGCCACGCTCGATGCGAGAAGGCGAAGGCAGGTTCTGATTCTGGGGTTTTCCCAGAATCAGATGTTTGGACGTCTGGAGGAGGTTCTAGACAACTGAGAGGTAAGCTTCGCGACATACACCTTCTTTGCGGATACGGCCATGCAGGCCGTTCCGCTGAGGCACTATTTCGTGCCATATTGAGGAGATTTTCGTTGACGCATGCAGGATTCGCTTCGGGAAGGTGCGGGACACACCCTCCCACGCAGTTCAGATGTCTGGGCAAGGCACCAGACGATGGGAAGCATTTCCAGATGTCCGGAGAAGTGGTCGGACGTCTGGAACTGGGTCCAGACGATCTAGTGGAGTTCCTAGACGTCTGAGGAGTGGTGTAGGAGTTGAGGTATAGTTCTGGACTCTTTTAAGACGTCTGCCAGGTGTTTCAGACGTCTGATGTGAATCAGAACTACTATTTTTGACCCGTTTAGGGTCCGTTTGAGGTCCAATTACCGTAATTAAGATACCTTTGTTTCCCGTATAAATTCCTCTACTTATTGGAATACTTTTTATCCTATTCTGAGTAGTCTCTTGTGAATGATCCTTGTGATAGGACCTCGTTCTGTTGTAGGTTTGGGGTTTGTTGTGGCACGTGGACCTGCCCATCAAGCCCCCACTACTCCTGGGTTTACTAGTAGAGTGGCTTCCCCTAGTTTAATTACAAACTTGAATGCATATGTGGAATGAATGTTAGATCCTAGGGTATGGCATGAATCCTAGGACTAGAAACATTGGAATATTTGTATGGAATGTATGGATTGCAGTCTTGGATGAGTAGATAGAATAATAACAATTGCCTGTAAATGAATAACAACTGCCTGTGAAATGTAAAGTACTTGTGTTAGCAAACTGTTGCATGTAAATTCCTGTTGTTTACGTTAAATGTCATAATATGAGCTGCATGTATATGAACTGGAAATGAAAGATTGAATGTTGGAAACACGAGCTACCTGTGAATAAACTTGGAATGTGAACAATAGAGTTACATGTTACATGCGTAGAACCTGAGAAATGGAAATAGAAATGATGAAACCTGGTATGGCTTGGCCTGAGAAACATGAGCATGAACCCTACGGGGAATTAGGAGATGAGCACCTGGAAATAAATGGAATGGATCTAGGAATGTGCTGGGAAGTGTGCTGTCCCTTGAGTACATGGTACCAAGGGGAGCACATGTTACCTCTTAGTGTAGAGGGGAGCTTGCCACCTTCGACTCGAGACCTAGGGTGGGTTTGGCCACTTTTCACGGACTCTGTGGCCCTCGTGTACACTGTACCGGGGAGAGCTACTAGTGTAGGGAAAGGCTAGCCACCCCACGAGGCCCGGGGTTCAGCTAGTTGCTCTACACCGACTTGTTAGGCCCACTAGGCAAACTAGGGTAGTCAGGCGAGGGTGCATGGACTGTGGAGGGGTGAGACCCCTGTTTGGTTCTTAGGGGCTAGACCCTTGTTACTGAGAGGGCTATGCCCTATATTGGTTCCGTGCTGTGCTTTGGGTGCACCTGCTAATGGAAACGACTGACCGCGTGCCAGTGCGGGGTAGCTACCCATGAGCTTATCGCGCGTGCCATAGTCACCGTTACGTTTGTCCGTGACCTTGGGGTGGTTGACTGAGTGTATGACCACCACAGGGGACTCTCCCGACCAGGAGAGCACCACGTGCTACTTCTACTCTTCGGAAAAGACTGCAATCAAGATCGTTCCCACGAGGAACATTCAAGATCAAGAAAGTGACCTGATAAATAAACCAAGGATGAAAGAAAGAATAATTAGTTAAAGAAAGAAAGAAATTGGAAAACAACAGCTACCCGTCCACCTTTACTGTTTTAGTTAGTTGGTTGCCACTCTACTCAGCGTTTGCTGATTTCGTGTACTCATAACCGTTTTTAGGTCCAGGTGTTGAGCAGCCAGAGCCTACAGCTGCAGAGGGAGCTGGGCCTAGTAGAGCCCAGTAGTTGTAGCTTTCTTTTGTACTCGTTTGTAGTAGTGAGTAACTACTTGTACTCTTATATTCTGTACTCTTTCATTCTGCACTTTATATTCCTGTACCTGTTTAATTTTTCTACTGTTGTGGTGGTGTGTACTGTAGTAGTTTACTTCTTTACTGCTGTACTTTTGTTACTGTTAGTTGCTTGCATGGTGAATGTGGTTTATTTTACTGCATTTTTGTTACTTTCTAGTTGGACGACTGGGTCTTGGGATCAATTGAGTCCATCCGATCTCGTGTCCTGTAGGGATTCGGGAACTAGGTCGTAACAAAAGGGACCCATGAAATCGATTCCCTAAATGTCAAAGATTTCAGCAGCTTGGATGGGTTGCAAGGGCATCATGTCATGACGTGACATTGACCCTAATGACTGGCACCTAGTGTAATGTTTAGCATAATTGTGTGCAC
This sequence comes from Thalassia testudinum, assembly GCA_037157565.1. NCBI lineage: Eukaryota > Viridiplantae > Streptophyta > Magnoliopsida > Alismatales > Hydrocharitaceae > Thalassia > Thalassia testudinum. Next base: position 8,640,575 of record JAZHRO010000067.1, read on the forward strand.
CCTGGTGAAGGGAGGGCCAAAAGAAACCGCACTGTAACACCTTGGCTGCAGTTTTCCTCCCAGAGAAATGACCTCCGTAGGCTTGATCATGGCAGAAGGATAACACATTGGGGAATTCGTTGTCAGGAATACAGCGATGGATGATCTGGTCAGCACCTATTCAAAAAAGTAGTGGATTATCCCAGAAATAGTACTTTGCTTCTACGATGAGACGCTCACGCTGGTTTTTAGGCCAGCCACTGGAAGGGAACCAGAAGCAAGGTAATTGGCAATGTCGGCTTACCAAGGTCCACTTGCCACATTAATTGCCAATAGGTGCTCATCGGGAAAAAACCTCATTAATCGGCAGGGTAAGTCCAATGTGGTCATGGTCCTGTCTCGAGAGATGATCAGCAACAACATTCTGGGCTTCGACCTTATCACGGATCTCAAGGTCAAATTCTTGGAGCAGAAGGATCCAACGAATCAGTCTCGGTTTGGCATCCTTCTTGTGCATGAGATGACGAATGGCTGCGTGGTCAGTGAATATAATAACATGCGAGCCCAGAAGGTAAGAGTGGAATTTCTATTGCCCAAAGACAACTGCTAGTAGTTCTTTCTTAGTGGTTGTATAATTACGCTGGGCCTCGTCCAACGTGTTACTAGCATAGTACACCACAAAGGGGTGTCTATCGCGTCTTTGTCCCAGGATGGCTCAGACTGCAAGGTCGAAAGCGTCACACATGAGTTCAAAGTCGAGGGACCAATCAGGTGGTTGGAGAACAGGGGCCTCGGTGACAGCATCATGCAGCTGTGTGAATGCTCGTATGTAGTCGGGCCCATATCAAAGGGTTCGTCGGTCTATAGGAGATGAGTTAGAGGTCTAGAAATCCTGGAGAAGTCTTTGATGAATCTCCTATAGAAACCAACGTGTCCTAAGAAGGAGTGGATTTGCTTGACAGAACTATGCACAGGTAAATCAGCAGTCACATCAAGTTTAGCTCTGTCAACCTCAATACCCCTATCGGAGATGATATGCCCGAGAACAATTCCCTCGTGTACTATAAAATGACTTTTTTCCCAAGAAAGCACGAGGTTTACATCAATACATCTCCGAAAGATACGGGTCAGGTTGGCAAGACAATAATTAAATGAAGGTCTGAAAACTGAAAAGTCATCCATGAAGACCTCAAGAAAGTCACCCACCATGTCATGGAATATCGCCAGCATACATCTCTGGAAAGTTGCCGGCGCATTACAAAGTCCAAAAGGCATCCCTCTAAATGCAAAGGTGCCGAAGGGGCTGGTAAAGGTGGTTTTCTCTTGGTCCCGGGGGTCAATTACCACCTGGTTATATCCAGAGAATCCATCCAGGAAATAGAACAATTTATTTCCCGCTAAGCGCTCCAGGATTTGATCAAAAAAAGGCAGCGGAAAGTTATCTTTCTTTGTTGCAGCATTCAGTTTCCTATAATCTACACACACTCTCCAAGATGTAGGAGTGCGTGTAGGGATGGATTCACCCTTGTCATTGACACGGATGGTGAGTCCCACCTTTTTGGGCACAACATGAATCGGGCTCACCTAGGGGCTATCGCTGATCGGGTAGATTATACCCACTTCAAGCCACTTAATGATTTCTTTTTTAACGACCTCCCGCATATTAGGGTTGAGGCGTCGCTGCATTTCGCAGGAAGGTTGAGCCACCTCCTCCGTATATATACGGTGAGTGCAGTAGAAGGGGCTAATGCTAGTTAAGTTAGATAAGGACCATCCAATGGCTACCTTGTGTTCCATAAGGACCTTTGTTAGTTTGCACTCTTGCTCCCTGGTCAATCTTGAACTAATGATTACGGGGAGCATTTCATTAGGTCCTAAGAAAATATATTTAAGTGTGCCAGGCAGCTCTTTCATCTTGGGAGTGGATGGTGAAAGATCTGGCATTTCTTGGGACGAGAGTGTCTGTTACGAACGTGGAATCAGACCGATTTTAAGACGTCTGGGAAGTGGCCCAGACGTCTGTTCAGTCGTCTGGAACCCTTCCCAGACGTCTGGTAATAAATTTTTTTTCGGCGTACCGGGTTGCGTCTGCGCGCCTGCGCGTGCAGACTGCGCCCGCCACGTTCGTCTTCTTTTTCCTCTCTCTTCCTGCAGACGCACCGTTTCTTTTCTCTCTCTCCCCGCGTTGCCTTATATATAAACCCTCTCCCTCTCCCTCACCCTCATCTCCTCTGCCTTTCTCTTCTCCTTCTCCCTGCCAGCGAGAGCGCGAGCGAGCGAGGGAGCGGCGACGGCAGCAGCAGCCGTGGCGAGTGTGCGAGGAGGGTTGCGAGAGGAAGGAAGAAGGCTCGACCGCGAGGTGCGAGCTTGCCGGGGCAGCTAGAGCCGGCCGGCAGGGGAGCGACGCGCGTGGGGTGTCGCAGAGGGGCTGCTGCAGCTCGGGCAGCAGGCGGATGGGGCGCGGCACGGCAGTGCGTCGTGGGCGGAGAGCGAACCAGGTCCTGATTCTGGGAAAGTTTCCCAGAATCAGATGTCTAAACTTACGTCCAGACGACGCCGAAGACGTCTGGAGGACAGTCCAGATGTCTGATAGGTACGATATTTTATATCTTCTCCTTTTTATGCGTACGGCCATGCAGCCGTCCGCCGCATCCTTCTGCGCTTCGTCGTGCTGAGAGTAGGTGTGTGTGTGCGCAGGTTCTGCTCAGAAGGGCGCGAGGGCTCGCCATCCCACGTGAATTAGACCTCTGGCTACAGTGCCAGATGACGGAAAGAACCTCCAGACGTCCGGGGTGATAATTGGACATCTGGAGACCAAGGCCAGACGTTCCAGCGGGCTTCTGGATGTCTGAAGGACTACGCAGACTGAGGTACGACCTGATCCACCTTTTAAGACGTCTGGAAGAGGTTCCAGATGTCTGATTTTGGACAGATTCGTCATTTTTGATCCGTTTAGGACCCGTTCGCAGTCCATTTTCCGCGTTTCGAGTTGCGTTCTTTCCAGAATTAATTCCCCTATCCGTTTACAGTAATTGTATACTGCTATGAGAAACTCCTTGTGATTGATCCTTGTGTTAGGACCCCGTTCCGTTGCAGTCTTGGGAGTTGCGGAGGAGCGTAGGATTGCCGACCATGCCCCAAGTACTTCCGGTTTCGCTGGTAGAGTGGCCCTTTAATTTATTTAACAAATTTGTACAATTATGAAACAATTAATAGAGTCTAGGGCATTGCATGAACCCTAGGACTGAGAAATTAGATTGAATGATAGATCCTAGGGCATTGCATGAATCCTAGGACTGGAAAACTAGATTGAATGATAGATCTTAGGGTACGGCATGAATTCTAGGACTGGAAAACTAGCTGAATATACAAGCAATGCAGTCTTGGAAAAGTGGAAAGGAAATGATAACAGCCTGTAAATTGGTTAACAATTGTCTATTATAAATGGGTAATTATGGATGAGAACATGAATTGTATGGACATAAAGCTGGAATGGTAAAAACTTGTATTGACTGAGTTAAAAGAGCTTGAACCCTACGGGGAATTAGGAGTAGAACTCCTGGAAAGTGAATGGAATAGATTGGGGAAGTGAGCTGGCCCTTGAGTACGGAGTACCAAGGAGAGCGACTGTCCCCCTGTTTAGTGCAGAGCGGAGCTAGCCACCCCAGGGACCCGGGGTTAGGACTGGCCACTTTGTACCGACTTTTGGCCCTCGTGTACACAATATCGAGTAGAGCTACTAGTGTAGGGAGAGCACTAGCTGCCCCACGGGCCCCGGGGTTCTACTAGCTCTCCTACACCGACTTGTTAGGCCCATTGGGCAAACCATGGTAGTCAGTTGAGGGTGCGCGGACTATGGAGGGGCGAGACCCCTGTTTGGTTACTGTGGAGGGGCTGGACCCCTGTTGCTGAGAGGGCTCTGCCCTATACTGGTTCCATGCTGTGCTTTGGGTGCACCCGTTAACGGAAATGATTGACCGCGTGCTAGTGCGGGGTAGCTACTCGTGCGTTTATCGCACGTGCCGTAGTCACCGTTACGTCTGACAGCGACCTTGGGGTGGTTGATTGAGGGTAGGACCACCATGGGGGACTCTCCCGGCCAGGAGAGCACCACGTGTTACTTCTACTTTTCGGGAAAGACTGCAATCAAGATCGTTCCCACGAGGAACATTCAAGATCAAAAGAAGGATCTGAGAAGTAAATCAATAGTGAATAAATGGAAAAGTATAAAAGAAGAAAGTAAAAATATAACAACTACTGTCCACTCTACTGCTTCTTCTAGCTTTTAGTTGCCACTCTACTCAGCGTTTCGATGACGTGTCACCCTTGTTACCTTTTCAGGACCAGGTGTTGAGCAGCCAGAGTCAGCGGTTGCAGAGGGCGCTGGGCCCAGTAGGGTCCAGTAGGGTTACCTGTAGTCCTTTCTATACTTTCTTTCCTCTATAGTGAGTAGTTTTTTGTTGCTCCTTGTACTCTCTTTAATGTAAACTTCATGTTCATATTTATGTTTATTTCTCTACTGTTGTGGTGGTGTATACTGTAGTGTTTCTTTCCTTTACTACTGTATTTTGTTACTGCTAGTTATATACATGGTGAATGTGGTTTATTTTACTGCTCTTTTGGTTACTTTCTCGTTGGACGACTGGGTCCTGGGATTAGTCGAGTCGGTCCGATTCTCGTGTCTCGTAGGGATTCGGGAATCGGGTCGTTACAGTGTCCCAAGCGGATCAAAAGAAAGAAAGGTAGGATGAAGAAGTTGGCCCTCAGATTAGCCAAGAAGAGGGGCATCTTGGATTGGTGGATCCAAAAAGGGATAGCCCCAATGATCAGTATGTGGGCTCAAGGTCCTAGTGTGGAGTCGCATTTTCGCTTGATTTGGCGGAAAAGAAAGGGCAATTCGGTCTTTAAGAGGGTGGACCGGTGGTGAGTAGCCCGAATATGACTCAGACCACGAGGTATGGGAAGCGGAGAAAACCTCATCAGAAGTCTGGTCAGGAGAAGGTACGGGTAAGGGGAGGGATGGGGGATCGTCACAATATGTGTTAGTCAGGCGATGGTCTATGTTCAAGGGCAATCCACAGCAGTTAGAATAGGTCCCTATTAGTCTGATACATGAGCTGACGACCCTGTCCTCGTCAGACGTGTCATCCTCGATGCAATCGCAATCAAAATTCTTGGCTACCTTGAAGATGTTTAGCTTGAGCTTCTCAGAGCCAACAGCAATCTCAATGCAACCCGACTCACAGTCGATATAGGCACGGGCTGTGGCTAAGAAAGGTCGACCAAAGATAATCGGACAATCAGAAAGTGAGCTAGGAACTTCCATTTCCAAAACAAGAAAGTCAACAGGAAAACAGAGACTGTTGACCCTAATCACCACGTCTTCCACCACACCCTTCGGTATTTTGACAGAATGATCTGCCAATTGTAACGTAACAGGGGTGAGTTTCGGATTTCCTAAGGCAAATTTCTTGAGCATGATGGTTGGTATAAGATTGATGGAAGGTCCTAGATCAAGCAGAGCACTGTTAAAATTGCAGCCTTGGATGCTACAAGAAATAGGTGGTGTGCCCGGATCTTTCTGCTTCGGTGGTAGATTTGACAGTATAACACAACTCGCATGAGGCGAAAGGACCACCGGATTCTTTGTTTTCTTTGCCTATCGCCTGGGTGTAGTGTAGTCTTTGAAAAATCGGGCGATAGTTGGTATACGATCGATAGCCTCCAACAGCGGTACCTTGATTTCAACATCCCTGAATAAATTACGAAGGTTATCAAAGGCCTGCGTATCCTTTTTCTTGCCTTTTGGCTCCCTCAATAGAGCCTCAGGGAATGGGACTGATTCTGGCACTAGTTTGGGTGTATAGTCCTCACGAGAATGCAGTGCGCATCCCGAATGAGAGGGTGGTGAAAGAGATGGGCCAGGATCAGGTCGAGGAGGATCGACGGTTTGCTTACCGCTCCTCGTAGTAATTGCATTGGACATCACGGGTCCAGTAGGATCATAAGGCGGAGGAGGGTTCGCAATAGGGACATAAGGGTGATGTGTTGCTGTGGGATTAGCCTGAAATCCCGATGAAATGCTTGGAGCTTGCAGAATCTGATGAACCTACCCTTAAGAAGGTCATACCTGTGGTTGAGGACCACGGGGTACAAAATTTCGTGGGTTAGGAACAGGTTGGGCTGGAAGATTGCCCTGAGATCGAGTCGTCATGCGTAGTTGACTGATCTTAGCATTCTACTGCGCCAATTGGTGCTAAAGAAAGGTCACGTTTTCTTCATGACACTTAGACATTTCCGTCACCATTCGCATCAATTTATCAAGAGGACTTGATGCGTGTTCGGTTTGAGGTATGCACGGACCTGATGGCGAATTTGCCACAGGATTAGATTGGGCTCTTGGGATGATAGGTGCGGACGGTCGCATTGGCCCACCCAAGAGGTTTTGACACTGTGGGTTACTGGACCATGCAAAGTTAGGATGATTTCGCCACCCTGGGTTATAAGTAGCAGAGAACGGGTTGTTCCCCAGGACGCAAGCATCTTCTAAGCCAGAAGACAAGTCCGCATGTATATATACATCCGAGCACACGGAGGCTTGGTCCTCCATGTCGAAATACTGGCTTGCAGAAGCTAGGTCCACATGACTTACCGATTCGCCGGGCACGATACTCAGTAAGGACGGTCTTACAGGGTTTTTGGGAATAAGCCTGGCATTGGAAGGATTAGGGTTGTGATGGAGTGATAAGGTGGAGGTGTTTGCCATAGAGCGGGCGGGATTGGCCAGAAGCTCGTCCAGCTTCTTCTGCACGATGGAGACTTCATCCAATTTTTGTGTAATAAGGTTAAGATCTGAGGATGAATGGGAGGGTCTCGTGTCAACTTCGTGAACATTGCGGGGCAGGCTGGTACGATTAAAGGAGACAATGGAGGCATTGTTCATTGAGTTTTCACTCATGTTCTCAAATAATTCAAATTCTCCATTCTCGTCTTTATTCATAAAATTCCCTCTGCAGGAAGTGTCTGCAATTTGCTTCAAAGTTTCATTTAGCCCATATAGAAGATTTGGGCTATATGCCACTTAGGCAAACCATGGTGCGGACATTTCCGGAGGAGATCATTATACCTTTCCCAAGCCTCATGAAATTGTTCGCCGTTTTGTTGCATGAAAAAAGTTATAGCCCAGTGAAGCACATTAGTACGCTCGATTGGGAAGAATTTCTTGAGAAATGCTGTTCGCATCTCTTCCAAAGAATGGATGGTTCTCCCAAAAGTGCGCAACCATTGCGACGCTTTATCCCGCAATGAAAATGGGAACATTTTCATGAGGACAATTGATAACCTGATGTTTCTTGGTTTAACAGTTTCAGTTAATCGGGTTAAGTCTTCCAAATGGAGAAAGGGATCTTCACTTGCAAGGCCATGGAAGTGAAAGTTAATCAGGCCAATGACATTAGGTTTTAGTTCAAAATCATCCCCGCCCATGGGGAACCGAATTTGCCCAATGGCCTCTGTAGTAGCGGGATTTTGATACGAGCTAAGAGATCTAGGCTCCTTCCGTTCGGGAGGGTTCTGCATTTCCTCCAAGGTTTCCCTAATGGCTTCAATCTGCTCATTATACATTTCCATTTGGGCTTAGAGGTGGGTTATGGGGTCTACGGCTCCACCACCACCTGGTGGGATTTGAGGGGGCAGTTTCCTCCCTTGAGATTTGGGGGTGGGCGTGCAGCCATGTTTGTGGAGGAGGATGATGATTCAGTTTCTATTCTTCTAGAATTATCAGACAATTCAAACAATTCAGGATTTTGTGACCTCCTCCCAAATATGACTACCATAGGAAGAATTGGGGAGATAAGAAGGGAAAAGGGGATGAGAGAAACAACGCCGTATGGGTACACTTGATGACAAATTAAAGCAATCAGTTTTCTAACCTCTACAATGTGCCCTTAGACCTAAAGATCTAAGTTACCTACTATCACAACCTACGGAACCAAATGAGAGCACTGCGGAACCACCGGGCCAGATTGAAAGGCCGTTTACCCCAATCTTAGACACCCAATAGCACACAGGAACCCACACCAACACGTAGGCGCTACACGTAGGTAGTTAGACCTCCAATCCTTAATAGGGGTCAAGTTGCTACCAGTTTTAATTTAGAGGCTTAGGATCAAGTGCTTCAGGAATGTGAAGGGCGTTGTATACGGGTAATGCCCAAGTGCGTTGATTTTAAGAGTATGTAAATCAATCATGCAACAGGGAAATCTCCCAGAATTGGAGTTTTAGATGGTGAATGGCTTTTAGAATTTCAGCCTTAAGTAGTATGGATTTTAGGATTCCACTGAGTTACCAATTTAACCAATCTCCGGGTTTTGAGAAAACACAAGTTCTTTTATGCCCAACAAACCCTTCTTCAATGTGAATTAGTTAATGCATGCTAAAAATGTAATGGGCTTCCCTAGATGGAAATTTCTATGTGTGGATGCACGAGTCTATTTTAAGTCAATGTGAAAGGGAGCCAAAACACTTCAATTCAAGTGTTCCCAGTCACCAAAATGATGTTCCACATAGGGCTTAACCACAAGATCAGGTAAAGAAAATTAAAATGTTGGGGTTGAAATACTTGGGATCAAATCTAAGGCAATTGAAAAGTCGTGTTGGGGTTGGAATCAACTTAATTCCAAGTCTTCCCACAAAAAATGTGATCCCGAAATGTGAATAAATGAGGTAAGGAGGGATGGCAATCAATCATTTTTAACTTGCCTCAAGGAAAGCTTCACACAATGAAAGATCCAAGAATCAAGATTCTTGGATTTTCGCTATGCGAAGTTTTGTGGGAAATCAAGGGGCGGTGGGGGTGAGGTCAAACAATCAACAAGTGGTTTTTAATCCACTTGCCCCAAGAAATTCCCAAGAAGTGTTTTTTTTTTTAGGTGACAAGATAACCTAAGTTACTAAGAGGGAGATACCTACCTCTTCAGCAACGTGGGAGAAGCTCCAATGCGGTGCCGACGACTTCACGCTCTCGCTCCCACCTTGGATTTGCCCACATTTTCGATCTCCTCTGCTTGTCTCCTCCTTGCAACCGGTTTACTTGCACACAAGCAAACAAAACACTCGTGAAGAGAAGGGTGTGAGAAGAAAAAATCAAAGGAATGAGAGTATAAACTTACCTCAATTTGCGCCTCCCTGGCAACGACGCCAGAAAAAGCGTGCTGCGACTTGAGTAGGTTTGTTAATATGGTGATATTATTATTGAAGTTATTATAGTGAGTTAACCTAAATCGAGTCTAACCAGCTTCACAAAATTTTTAACCTGGCCTACTTGATTTTATCTTGGTCGCTTTTAGGCCCAGGGTCAATCTTACGGAGGCGGGAATTTGAAGATTAAGGAGTTTCTACGTCTTTCCTAAACGTATCTCTTCCTTGCGTTTATTATGTTTTTGGTTTTTTCTATTTTTAAGTTCTTTTGTTGGTGATAATGTTGTCCTTGAGGTACACCCTCAAAAATCAAGTCCTTGGCCTTGAGGCAAATGGTTCTTGGCTTGTAACCAACTAGGGGTTCCCAAAAATTGATCTTGTTATTCACAAGATCGAGTACCTGATGAGAACCTCATCATGAGCCATAACTAGCTCATTTTGACCTAATACAAAGGATAAAAGATCCTACATAACTCAAGGAAAGGCTTAACTCAGAGAGATTCTGAGTTCGCAAAGAAAACAAAAACTAAGAGGTAAAAATGCAATTTCACCAATCCAATCTGAAAATAGGGTAACTCAAGGTCCAAACATAGGTCAAAGTAACCTAATAAGAAGAAAAGTGGGATGAGATGATTCAATAAGGGCTACAGCAACTCCAAGGAATTAAATGACATCCTGTAACCCTAAAAACAAACCCACTTAAAAGCACGAGGTTCGAGGTAGAGAAAAAAATCAACTAAACCCTCTAAAATTCATAGAAAAATAATCTCTAGGGTTTAGAACCTTCAATTTGGCCTTAGGAACCCATTTTGACCTACATTGAGAACCATGCCCAATTAACAACTTAATTTGGGTTTTTGCGTAAATTGACCGGTCAAACAAGGTTTAATCTGGAAATAAAATTCACCATCATAATCCTTAGGTCCCAATTAGTCGTGTATAAAAACTTGAGCCTAAGAGGAAACCTTCTTGACCAGCTTTACACTTTGGTCCTCATATATTTACTTTTTGGCCCTCAACTTTTGAACCCTCGCATTTTAGCCCCTAACTCTTCTTTGTTCTTTGCGTTCAGGTCCCTCCTGCAAAACCTGACCAGCACCATGCTCCGACGACCTTGCGCGGAGCATGGCACCGCGCAGGGTAAGGGGGAGGGTCTGGCAAGTCAACCGGGGGTACCCTACGTCGTCAGCCGTCGCAGGAACACCCCCCTGGTTGCTGCAACCCACCATACCGGCCGTGCGAACGCACGGACGGTATGGGTCTCCATCTCCGGCGTCCTCCGGCGAGGGAGACACGTCGTCTCCCTTCGCCCTCCTCTCTGATTCCGCCTCTATAAATACCCCCGTCGCTCCGCCGTTCTCAGTAGCTCGGTCCTGACGGAGAAACACCCTCTTTTCACTCTCTTCCCACTCCGACAGGAAGCCCTCCAGCTCCGGCGGTTTTTCCCTCCTCTTCCTCGTCGTTCTGCCGCACTACCAGCAGCAGGGCTGCCTTCCCCTGCTCTTCCCGCGCCGCGCCGCACCCAGCGCGCGCTTCTCCGGCCCTCTCCTCGCCGTCGCTCCTTCCCCTGGGCAGCTTCTTCTCCGGCGACAGTCGATACGACTTTCGCCTACTCTGGCTCCTCCTCGTCCTGTTAAGTAGGTATAACTTCTCACCTTTCTCCCCTCTTCCTTTTCCTCACTTTGAACCCTTACTGTCGCCCTCGATTCCGACCAATCGCCCTCACCTTCTCCACCTCCGGCCACACTCTGGCAACCCGCTCCCGTCACTCCAGCACCCCACACGGCTCGCCAACCCTCACAGAACCTCCGCCTCCTCACCTTGATCAACCTCCGCCCTTCCATTCCCCGCCATTCGCCCCCTGCAGACCCACCGACCAAACCCATTTCTCGTGCTGCATTTCGACCTAGGGCAGCCCTTAGGCTCCGCCTCGTCGCCTGCCTGACCCCCCCACCACCTTTGCCATGCCACGGCGAAGGTTCTTCGCGTATTTGATTAGGCCGAGAGGCCGTTTCTCTGTGGGCAGGTACTTCGCTCGCCGCCGCCATTGCTGAGCAGCGAAGCTTCTTCAACCTGCTGCTCCAGGCGAGCCACGCCCAGGTCTGACTCCCAGGCTGCGCGAAGCGTCTTCGCGAAGTGTCCCAGGTGCGCGGCTGGAGCGAGTGCCTCGCGCGAAGCCTCGACCGCCGCTGTTTCCTCCGCACAGGCGCCAAATTGGGATGGGACATTTAGTCCCACCTCGGAAGACTCCGAAGCGGTGCACTGATACAAATTGAAAAAGTGCTGGAGGCTTATCGCCTCAGCACACGGGGTGAGGTCCCCTTCACCCGCCCGATTACCCGGCCTCGTCCGCGCTCACGCCCCGCGAACCTGGCTCCGACCCGATTAGCCCGACCTGCACTCCTCGCCCACCATCGCACGCCGGTGGGCCTGGACCCAGGCGCGACCCACGTACCCGATTACCCGGTTGCTCTAGGAGAGCTTTCCTAAGAGCGAATTCTAAGAGAGAGTGACGCGGGGGGGGAGGGTAGAGTAGGTTTTGCCCACTGACGTAAACTTTGAAGTGTGCAGGCACAGGTGAACAAAGAAGAAGAACCGTGGAAGAAGAGAAGAAGAAGAAGGCCGACGAAGACTGAAGGAAGGAGGAGCACCGAGCTGCACTGTAGCAGCGGCGACTTAAGTCGTCTGAGTGAAAAATCAGACGGCACTCTGAAGGAAGAGAAGAAAGAAAGAAGAAGAAGAAGAACATCACCACTGCTGCAAATAAAAAAAGAAGAAGGAAGGAGAGACGACGTCCTGAAAGCAGAAGAAGAAGACCACAAGGAGATAAACAAAGAAGAAGCAGCTGAGACAGAGCTGAAGAAGGAAGACGAGAAGCGCAAGGAAAGAAGAAACAGGACCCGCAGCGAAGATCTGAAGAAAAAGACAGAAGAAGAAGAGCACGAGAGGAAGATCCGAAGAACAGAAGAAGAGAGAAGACAAGAAGAACAGGAAGAGAAGAAGAAGAAGCCAAATTTCCTCCTCTCTCTATTTCTCTCTCTCTTTACCTTTATTTTTTTTTGTAATAGAAACTGTATACCTCTAGAATACGACTTGCTCCCTGAGTTCGACCTCGGGAGAACTGTATTTTCCGAATAACAAATATTAGCAAATGATGGCAATAACTATCTGTACTACAACGACTTAAGAAAAGCTAGTTGCTGCCGCCGTTTTGCCAGTACCTGTAAGACAAGAATTATCTTTTCTCTTTTACTCTTTTTTTTTGTCTTTCTAATAGCAAGAAATAAAAGAGAAATGCAAATAAGGTAGGTTGCTAGAGAAGAAAGAAATACTTAGCTTAATGTATATATGTATAGATATATAGCAGATACAGAATATATATATGTGTGTATATAGTTATATATTATATATATATAGGGGTGGAGGTGGAGGTGGAGGTGGAAATAGAATGTAGCACAGTGTCAAGTTGGTCCACGTCTAGCAAGATGCAACCAACAAGACTGAGTGCCGTGTGGATTGTGGGGCGGATGTGTGGGAGTGAGGGTGGAGTCCCTTGCTTTGCACGGATATCGGGGAATATCAGCAACTGGTGCGAATATTCCCGCGATATGATGCGTGGTGGAGGGATGAGTGCACGGAAGTATGGGTGGTGTTTGTGAAGTGTGGAGATGGATATGGGTAGGTGGATGTATATGTAAATATATATATATACATATAGTTGTATATGTATATAGATATGTATATATATATTTGTGTGTGTGTGTATATATATATATATTTATGTATTTATGTGAGTGGATATATATGTGTGTGTGTAGGTGTGAGTGTATGAGGGTGTGTGTGAGTGTACGAGTGTGTGTGTACAAGTGAGTGTGTGTGTATGCTGGCGGAGGAGGGGAGAGTAGTAGATAAGCCATCTGCTGCACTGCCCCGTTGTCTGATGTGCACAGATGCGCTTGCACAGGAGAGAGAGCGCACACGGTGCGCTGGGGAGCGCCTGCACTTTCTTCGTGCGCGGGTGGGTGAGGCGCGGACGCTGGAGACCAGCTGGAGCGGGTAGCATAGAGGAGAGAGAGTGCAAAGCCACTAGCTAAGTGAGAAACGAGTCAGTGGCTACAGTGTCGCGTTGAGAGGCGTGAACAGTAGCTATAGTGCCGCGACGAGCGGGCGACCAATAGTGGCCGGTTCTGCATGCGTGGGCACGCTATGGAGTGCCTGTGCACGTGGAAAAGGGCTGTGCACGTCCTGCAGGCGAGTACGCGGCCACCGGCTAGGCTGCTGGTTGGCGTGCGGTGCTACTGGAGCTTCTAAGCTTAAGGGCGGAGAAGACGAACGGTGGTGGAACAAAAGGGCGAAACCACCACACCCACCTGCTCACGAAAGAGCTGGGCGGTGGTGGAACTCACAGTGGTGGTCTCAGACCACTGTGGGTTTTCTCCTGCGCATGGTGTGCCTCTTCTCAGTGAGAAGAGGTACTGTGTATGGAGAGGGAGAGGGAGGAGGTTGGCCCAGGGTGACGATGATCTAAAGGTGTCTGCAGGTGTATGAAAGTGTATGCCCGCACAAGGGAGAGAGCTAGGGGTTTTAAAGAGGAGAAGGCATGCCACAGCCATGCTTCTGGCAGCGCACATCCTGCCATGTTGTTGGCAAGAGGAGAGGCGCGAAGAGGCACGCATGCCCCATGCCCTGCAGCTGCGCAAGAGAGAGGAAAATTCAAAATCATAAAAATATGAAAAAGGGTGAAATTGCAATGCCGCACTTAATGAAGATGTTAATTAATAGATGGCCAATTATTCACACTCTCCTCCCCTCTTTAAAAATGCATGTAGGTGTCTATTTACAAATGCAATTACGGCTACATAAGATGCAATGGCAGTGCTAGGAAATAACACAAGATGACATATTTACTGGTATATTTTTGCTGTGCAAACAGTACCCTGGACCAGACCTGCCTGCAGTGGGGTAGAAGCTGAGGTGTGTTCAGTTTAGGCAGGTAATCAGGTATGGTGCCAGGCCTACGTGGTGGTGCCACGGGCGAGACGTGAGGGTAGCGGGGGACCTCACCTCCCTTGTGTACAAGGCAAACAGCTCGTATCACAAATTCAACTTATGCATGTGCTAAGCTTTGAAGACCCATGATGTGGGACTAAATCCCACTCTTCCTCTTCATGCAGCTGTGGATGAGGCCTTCTTCAATTACCGTGAGACAGCAGCCAGGTCCTTCGATCAACTACCCAGGACAACTCCTAGGACCATTCTGCTCTACCTAGAGGGTGCACTTGGAGCTTTCGATGCCTGGAGCTTGAAGAACAAAGGCGGCGATGGCGGAAGTGGCGGAGCTCCGGCGAGGACACCTGAAAGCAAGAATATGGCCTTGCGGCCAAGTTAAAATATTTTAGGAGCTTCGCTAGAGGACGGTGAATGTATTGGAGGTGGTGGCATAGTGTTTGAGGGCGTGTGGTGGTCGGTCGGAGTCGGGGACAGCATGTGAAGGTGGGTTTGTTCGGGAGTGTGTTTGGGTGAGTGGGGCCGCGAATAGGGAGAGGGCTTTGGTTGGTGGAGTCGAGGTGAAGGTTATGAGGTGGATGGAGGTGCGTAGCGGTGGAAACACCTCACTGGAGGTTCAGTTAGAGATAGAGAAGATGAGGGTGATTCACGGTGTCGAGGGGTCTTTTTGGATTTTTGGTAAGGGAAATTAATCTAAAGAACTAGAGAAACTTAACTACCTATTCTAAGTGGACGAAAGGAGGGAGAATGACGTGCCGGTGGTATGCTGGCATCAGGGAAGAATATACTTCGGTGGTGGTGACGGCGACAACAACGGAGGTTGGGGAACGCATGTTGGTATGGCACAACGTGGAGGAAGGCGAGGAAGAAGAATATGTCGCTGGTATTATGGTTGGATGATGTGAGAAGTCGGAGAGAATCGCTGGAAACTCGAGGAGCCTTTCAGTTGGAAAGGAAGGAGGAATGTGGGGAATTTTTAGCTGAAATCGAGCTTGAAGAGAACAGCTTGACCAGAGGGTTCTTTTATGGGTCTCTAGAGGTCGATTAGAGCTTGGGAAGCAAGCTTCCCAGGCTTGGAAGGTCGCCGGAGATGGAAGCTTGAAAGATACCCGAATCTCTCATGCGTTCGCATGAGAGATTGGGACGGTTGTTGGGCTCATGATCGGATTCATTGGAAAAGGAACTTTTCAAGGAATCTCCCTTCTAATTTTGGAAGGGATTGAGCGAGAAATCAGGGAGATCTTCCCATTTACAGGTCGTCAGAGTAGGAATTAGGAAATTGTAGGTGGAGAGGACCTATTTGTGAAGAAGACGGCAAAGCTGGGGGGCTATTTATAAGAAATTCAAAAGTTAGTGGCATGAGTGTGAGATAAAAGAGTCAGACATGATCAAATTGTAAACTAAGTCAAGATGATCTCACATTGGGCCCAAATTTTGGTACAAACCTAATTTGAACCTAAGGAATCCAATGGTGAAGTTAGATTTTTGTTTTGACTTAGTTTGACTGGAAATTTATGCAAAAATCTAAATTAGGGCAAATGTCTGTTTGAGACTCTATTTTGGGTCAAGACAGGTTCTGATGGTGGAAGGTATCAAACCCTACAGAATATTTTTCTATAAATTTTAGAGGATTTGGGTGAATTTTATCCTGATCGAAAACCTTAGTTAATTAAGCGAGTTTGTTTTTAGGATTTCAGATGTCATTTAATTCTCGAAAAGCGTGAAAATCCTTTTCTATCTGTACTAACCCACTTTTTAGACTCTTAAGACTATTTGACTCTTAATTAACCCCTAGAGAAACCCACGGTTATGCTGCAATTGAGATGTTCTGTTAAAACCGCAATTTTATCCATATTTTCATGTATTTTTCTCAGAATGGATTATGTAGTAAATTACGATCACCTGGCGGTTATGCAGAAGCATTTAATGATGGAATATGACTAAATAAAATTAGATATGATTGATGATGACGTGATTATCACTCATATCACATTATAGTTTAGATTCATTCACAAATCACAAAAAGTAAAGGAAAAAGTAAAACATTACTGGTATGGGATAATTCCACTCTCTTATTTACTAATTTTCCTATAAGATAAAGTCAATGTTACACAGCATAGATAAATTCTATCGTTATTACAAAATATTGTTACAATAAATGGAAGACAATAAGAATAAACAACTAATTACAAAAAAAAAAGGAAGTTGCATTCTGTCTTGATACCTAGGTATCATCTTACGATAATTGTCCATAATTTCGTGAAAATCATTAGCAATTATACTTTTTTAACTACAATGATGTTAACAATATTCTAATACACCTTTTTTCCATATAGCATAATGAATCATGTTTCCAATTTGTGGATCTTGCTTTTATGTAAGATGAAATAAGCTCCTAGGTAAGGACCTAGATTCTCTTCATAATTATAAGTATCAGACTATTAGACACAGAAAGTACTATGAGGAATGTAATTTTATCTTGGGTTAGTTTTGAATTGTGGGTATCATGTCTTAGGCATCTTTGAATAACTATATCCTTCCTATATGGGCGTGTGTTGTTGTCAACGGAGGTCTGCTCTCACATTAACAAAATTTAAAAAACCAATATGATATGTTAAGATTATAAAACCGTAAGGAGTACCCATCCGAAGCACTGGCGTCAGATCATGTGGTTGGAACGTCAAAATTAAGATAAACCACGTCTTAGTCATGCAATACAACACACTCCAATCTTTTGATTGTTAGCGTGGTACGTTCACAACGTAGGTGACCTTTTATCGTACTTAGTACGTACAACATGTTCGTTTATATCGGAAATGAAATGTCGGACATCTTTTTTTTATTTTCTTATTTTTTATTTTATTTCGTGTTAGTTATTTTTTAAGTTCTTCTGTTCGTGGGACACGGAGGATGTTTTTATTCTTTAATTAAAGATTTTCTTTTAAAAAAATAGAAAAAAATAACAATACACCCCTTTTTTTTTTCTGATTGCCTTTCAATTGCTGCTTGAATGAGCTTAGGAATAGTAACGACCCATTCTCTTAAACTTAGAATAACTAGTGTAAGCCTACTTGCATTTTATGCAAGTAAACATCTGAATGCATTACATGTTATCCTAAAAGTTTTTAAAAGTAAAGTACAATGCATATCTATAGTATGATAAAATTTTCATGCTCCTACTTATGCATAAATATTCGAAACAAAAAATATGTTACTTTTTATTCAAAATCAAATTATATAGGTACAAAAATATGAAATCAAAATGCATCGGTGATTTTTTATTTTTATTGGTGATTTTTTAAAATGATTGTGGGTGTAATAATATTTTAGGTGACTTTTTATTTTGAATCAAAATGTATCAGTGATTTTTTATTTTGCATTGGTAATTTTTTATTCATAACTAAATTACACTGATATAAAATAACTCTAAGTGTGAGGAGCATTGTCGAGGAGTGAAAAAATTGACAAATTGATAGAGGGTATAGTAGCATTATGCCACAATCAAAAGTTTTTTATACAAGAAAATAAATGAATAAAGATCGACACTAATGTGTATAATACTATCTCAATTGCTATTTATTAACATAAAGTACTGGAGTCTTCAAGATGTGCACTTGCCACTGAATAATCAACTAAAATGCATTACAATGCCTGAAACTAATGTACAACAAATAAACATCAGAAAGTAGTTAATATTACAATATGTTAATTATATACAAAAATAAAGGTAATACTTAAGTATAGCTTAAAAAGTAACTATTAATATCTACTATACTAAATTAACTTAATATCCTAATATATATAGTAACATATTTTACATATACAGTAACATCTATATACGTTGCTGTAACCCTAGTAACATACGTATATAACATAAGGTAAAAACTACAATCTATATTGACATATAAATAGATACAGTGACGGATATAACTGTCACTAAAGCTCTTGTGTTATTTATATACATATAAGAGCTTAAACATATCTGTACTTATATACTAACATATATGTATACATATAAATATGTTACTTATATACATATACCTTATTTGTTACATATATATATATATATGCATATGTTACAATTACTTTAGATAAATAAATTATTTATAAATATAATAAAATTGCATAAAATTGGCAATTTGTACAGATTAAATTAAAACTTAATTTGTTAGTTAAGGTACAAATTGGCTAATTAATTATACAATGGACCTCATAAATTAATAAATTACTAATTTTTAGATTAAATTATAAATTTATTTTATTTTAACTTAATAAATTACTTCATTAAGTTAATAACTTTTGTAATTACTGTAAATACTTAATTAAGTTTAATTACAGGTATTGTATAGTTCATATTACATACTTAAATATGTATATACAGTATTAGATACAATTTCATACATTTAGATAGGTTTATATAATTACCTATGTTATTTTACATTTAGTTAATATAAATGAATAGATAATTATACAATAAGGTTATATATACAATAAATCATACTAAATACTTAATTTCACATATAAAATACATATATAAGTTAATTATAGACAATATATACATATTGTATAGTATCTACATATAGCTTAGGTTTAACTTATAAATACAAGTATATACATAGTACAACAACAACAACCAAGCCTTTTCCCACACTAAGTGGGGTCGGCTATATGGATTTTTTGCCTTCACACAGATCGATTTTTAGCCATCTTAGGATTTAAATTAAAGTAATTGAGGTCATAATTAATAGTTTCCTTCCAACACTTGTTTGGTCTTCCTCGCCCCCTCTTAGCGGGTTCAGCCTCTAACTTCTCGCATCTCCTAACTAGAGCATGTAGTGGCCTTCTTTGTAAATGTCCAAACCACCTTAGACGTGCCTCTCTCATTTTATCCTCTATTGGTGCTACCCTAACCTTTTTTCTAATAATCTCATTTGAAATACGATCCTTTCTTGTATGACTACACATCCATCTTAACATCTTCATTTCTGCCACAGACATCTTCTGTACATGCCTATAGTTTATAGCCCAGCATTCAGAACCGTACAACATGGCTGGTCTTACCACAGCTCGATAGTATTTTCCTTTGACTTTTAAAGGAACCCTCTTATCACAGAGAACACCAGAAGCACCCCTCCATTTCAACCACCTGCATTAATTCTATGTGTAACATCTCCATCAATTCCACCATCATGTTGGAAAATGGATCCCAAGTACTTAAAAATATCTTTCATTGGAATGCACTCTTTTCCAATTTGTACATCAATCCCTTCATTGTTCCCTCTACTACTAAACTTGCATTCCATATACTCAGTCTTCGTCCTACTTATGCGTAATCCTTTATCTTCCAGGGCTTCTCTCCAAAGCTCAAGTTTTCTGTTCACTCCATCTCTTGTCTCATCAACCAACACAATGTCATCAGCAAAAAGCATACACTAAGGCACTTCAACTTGGATATGCTTTGTCAACTCATCCATGACCAAGGCAAAAAGATAAGGGCTTAAAGTCGAACCTTGATGCAGACCAATGGTGATATCAAAGTAGTCCATCAAATCATCCTTAGTCTTTACACAAGTTGTTGCTCCATAGTATATATCCTTTATGAGGTTGATATATATAACTGGCACTTATCTCTTCTCCAAAATTCTCCACAAGATATCTCTTGGGACAGAATCATAGGCCTTCTCCAAATCAATAAAAATCATATGTAAATCCTTTTTTTTTTCACTTTGTATGTCTCCATCATACGTCTCAAGAGATGTATTGCCTCAATAGTAGACCTGCCTGGCATAAAGCCAAACTGATTTTCAGTTACCATAGAGACTTGCCTCACCCTTCTTTCAATTATTCTTTCCCAAAGTTTCATCGTATGACTCATCAACTTAATATTTCTATAGTTGGAATAATCTTGTATGTCACCTTTGTTCTTGTATAAAGGTACCACAAAACTTTTCCTCCATTCCTCTGGCATCTTCTTGCCTCTCCACACAGTATTAAATAAATTTGTGAGCCAAGTTATACCATGTTCTCCCATCATTCTCCAAACGTCTATAGGAATATCATCAGGCCCAACAACCCTCCTACTTTTTATCATCTTCAAAGCCTCCTCTACTTCTTTCTTTTGTATCCTTCGATAACATGTCCGATTCACATACTCTTCTGAGTTAGCTAACTCCCCTAAGATGATATCATTCTTTTGTTTTTCATTAAATAGCTTATGAAAATATCTTTTCCATCTTGTCTTTATATCCTCACTAGCTATAAACACCCTGCCTTCTTCATCCTTGATGCATCTTACATGTGTAAGGTCCTTTGTTTTCCGCTCTCTTGCTTTAGCTAACTTGAAAATATCTTTTTCACCTTCTTTAGAATCGAGTTTCTTATAAAAATGCTCCCAAGCTTTTGCTTTTGCTTTACTAACTATTTTATTTGCTTCTTTCTGTGCTCTTTTGTAGTTTTCCATATTTTCATCGGTCTTATCTCGATATAAGGCTTTAAAGCAGGCTCTTTTAATTTTAAGCTTCTCCTGCACTTCCTCACTCCACCACCAAGCCTCCTTTTGTCCCGAAACACTTCCTTTAGGCATGCCTAACACCTCCTTTGCCACCTTCCTAATATAGTTTACCATATTTAACCACATTTCATCAGCACTACCATCAAGATCCCAAGTCTTTTGTTGCATCATCTTCTCTTTAAATCTCACTTGCTCTTTCTTAAGATCCCACCATTTAATTCTCAAATTCTTAGACACTAATTTTCCCTTCTTTGCCTTCTTCAAATGAACATCCAACACCAAAAGACGATGTTGAGCAGTTAAACTCTTCCTTGGAATAATCTTGCAATCTTTATAAGATAAATGATCCCTTCTTCTCAAAGCAAAGTAATCGATCTGCGTTTTTGTTAAGCCACTTTTATAGGTAATCAAATGCTCTTCTCGTTTTTTGAAGAAGGTATTTGCTATACATAGTAAATAGCGTATTTTTGTGTATTTTTGGTGTTTCTCTGAATTTTATAGTTTTAATAGGTATGGTTGAGGTAGGGGATGAGAGAGAAAGGCTGAGATGAGAGATAGAAGTTCCTTTTCGTTGTTTTTGAGTTTGGTTATGCATTTAAGTTTCAAAGTAGATTGAACCGTCGATTGATATGTTCCACTAAGCTGAGGGTTTAGAATACTTTGAAACTTGACGCATGCCTGTAGAAATACCTAATCTTATTGAAGATAGGTTTATTTCATTTCTTTGTGAAATTTCTTTTCTTCTTTTTTATTTACAAATCATGAAAAATTTAGTCCTTAAATGGTTTTCAACAAGGAACCTAAGCCTTAAATTTAGCTCCATGTGCTAAAACAAACATAAAACCACTTAAAGGCATTCGGCACAACATACAGAAGATATTATAAACATTAACCATGGCTTTCATCTTCATTTCTGTCATATCATAACTTGGACAATTTACTCTAAAGTACTACAACTATACTATGTTAAATATATACAACTAATATAAGTAATACTTAGAGAAATAGTTACTAATATCTACTATAGTAAATTATTTTAATAGACTAATACCTATAGTAACACATATTACATATATAGTAACATAAAAATGTGTTGTTGTAGCCTTAGCAAAATATTTGCATAACATTAGGCAAGAAGAACTTCTTTTACTAATGTATATTACTATCTACACTGATGGAATTATCTGTCACTAAAGCCCTAGTTATTTATCCAGTGCTCAACACTTGACTACAACAAGGACTTCCTTCTCTCATTTCGCAACACCTATTCAACCAAAACGTTTGTTTAATGGACGGGTCAGCCACTTTCAAGGGATGCACAACACCTATTCAGGTGGGATTAGACCTCTACTAGCGCCCAACCCTAGTTTTTAATTTGAGGGGTGTATTTCTTGCCAATTTCAAGCCCATGTAGGCCTCCCAACAGTGTGGGCCCCCGACCCACACATTATTCATACGAAGGGATAATATCATGCCAAGCTCATATTAGAGGATAGTAGAGGAATGTAATGGGTATTGGTGCGTCGAGCGATGACGACTAAAGCAGTCGGTGCACCAATTCCTATTATACGCATTCGCTATTATATCGCCACACGATGTGGCGCCATTCACAGGCATAAAATTAGCGCCTCGCTGGGTATAGCTGCGTTTGATTTTGAGGTTTTTGGCCCTTGATTTGAGGGCCAAAATTTATCTAGTATATAAATAAATTATATACATACAAAGCCCTTATATAAGGCTATCTAATTGTATAATTAATTTAGATAAATTAATTGTATATATATAATAAAATTACTCAAAAGTGGCTCTTTGTGCAGACCATATATATATTTGAATTTGTTCTTTAACTATAAGTTACTGGCTTCATTACCAAATTGTCTTTATACAAGGTTAATTTATATAATAAATTACTTGTTAAACGTTACTTATTATATTTTAGTGACTTTACTTTAATTTATTTACATTTAATTACACGTCTAAGTAAGTTTTACATATAAGTAATTTATAAATACTATAATACATTATAAATACAATATAAATAGGTTCAAAATTTTTAATATAACATTATACAAGTGTACGTTATAAATTACTTCATTATTAACTTCAATTACTAATTCCTTTTATTATAGTTAGTAAATTACTTAATTAACTTAATAACTTAATTATTTACTGTAATTACTTAATTAAATTAAATGACTGGTATTATACAACTCTTATTATATAGTTAAATACATACTTACAATATTAAATTATCATGGTTAACTATTGGAATTAAGACAAATAAAGGTTAAATTTTAGGCATTGAATTGATTAATTATGTGACATTAAATAATCTGAAAGAGGCCTTATTATAACATGTATCAAACGAACCCTACCTTTTATGAAACTTACATCATTTGGCCTTAGTTAACTCTAACTCAAGGATCCTTATTGATGGGAACACTATGATGAGTCATGTTTGATTGGATTAAAGTGATAAAAGCTCCTACATATCCATCGGAAGGTCATAAGGGCACCATACATTGATTTAAGAAGAAAATAAGAAAACATGGTTATTTCTACAAATTTATCGTTCTATCACAAAAATAGAGTAACCGTGGGTTTTCTCAGGTCAAAATATGTTTTAAAGTCTAACAAGTGGGTTCATACAGAACGAAACGGATTTTCACATGTTACAAGAATTAACGGACATCGGAAACCCTAAAACAAACCCTCTTAATTAATTGAGGTTCTAGTCAGGATAAAATTCACCCAAACTCTCCAAAATTCATAGAAAAATATTCTCTAAGGTTTGGTACCTTCAATTTGACCATCAGAACCTGTCTTGACCCAAAATAGAGTCTCAAATAGACATTTGCCCTAATTTAGATTTTTGCATAAATTACCTAGTTAAACTAGGTAAAAACCAAAATCTAACTTCACCGTTGGATTCCTTGGGTCAAAATTAGGTTTGTACCAAAATTTGGGCCCAATATGAGATTATCTTGACCTAGTTTGCAATTTGGTTCTGTCTGACTCTTTGTTTCACAATCATGCCCTTAACTTTCAAAATTTATTACAAACAGCCCCCCAGCTTCTTCGTCATCTTCACAAACAGGTCCTTCCACCATAATCGCAAAGGTTTCCAACTTCGACAACCTTTGATTGAAGAGAACTCGTTCTTTAATCAATGAATCTCTTCCAAAATTGGAAGGAAGATTCTTTGAGAAGTTCTCTCCAATGAATCCGGCCATGACCCCAACTACCTTCCCAATCTCTCATGTGAATGCATGAGAGATTTGGGTATCATGGAGATTTCCAATACCGACGACCTTCCATGCTTGAGAAGCTTGCTTCCCAAGCTCAAATCGTCCTCCAGAGGCCTATAAAAGAAGCCCCAATGCATACTGTCCATTCCAAGCTCGATTTCGACTAGATCTACCCCAATTCCTCTCTCCTAATCTGGTCAAAAGGTTCCTTGAGCTCTGGTGACTCTCCTTGCTTCTCCTCATCGTCTGACCGCAATACCGGAGACAAATCCTCCTTCCCTGCCTTCTTCCGTGTCGAGCGGTATCGACTGATGTCCCTATCCCCTTCATCCTCACCATCCAACCCCTACCGGAGCGAGCTTCGTCTCTGGCGTCGGCTATACCGCAACCGGCGCCATCTCTGTCCCCCATCGTTCGCTACATACATCAATTGACTCCTTAGCTTCTCTACGTCATGCTACTACCTCCGACACTCCGCTTCGACCTCTCCGATACCCTCCGCGACTCCATCTTCCATCTAGCTGGCATACCTCCGGTGAGTGCTAGCGGCCACCACAGATCACCTATGTCGCCGCTTCCACGCTTATTGCCAAAGTTGAAGACTGTGTGCGGTCGTATAAGAGTAAAAAGTGTCCGAGCCTTATTGCCTCAGACACTTGGGGAGTGAGGTCCCCCGCTAACCCATTCACTTGCACCTCGCTCGTGACCCATCCCCAGTGGGCCTGGCGCAGACCCGACCCACCTAACCCGACTTCACTCCTCGGCTACGACCACACCAGCAGCCCTGGACCCGGGTGCGCTCTAGGTCTGAAGCCCGATAACCCGGTACTTGGAGGCTCTGGGAGATCGTGACCCAAGGAGAGAAAGAGAGGATCGTGTGCGGGGGCAAGGGGGTTTTGCTCTAAGAGGATTTGGCTGGCACTTAACCAAAATTGAGGAATCTTCCCCCTCTGCGTAAAGAAGAAAAGAAGAGGAGCCGCACAAGTAGAGAAGAAAGAAGAGCAGAGAAAGTAAAGAAGGAAAGTAGAGGGTAGAAGAAAGCAGAAAAGAAAGAAGAAGAAGAAGGAAAGCAAGAAAAAGCAGAAGAAGAAAATCAGACGTTTAAGACGTCTCATTGAATATTCAGACGGCTGAGATCATTTCATATATATATATATTGAGTTCTATTTGCTATTATTGTAGGGAGTAATTAATGATTCAAATCACCATTTTACTCCATTCTTTTTGCAGTCTGATACTTGATCCTATTGCTACATTACTCTGAATCAATTTCTGATTACAATTTCATATCTCTATTATTTTAAATTGCAATTTTGAGAGCTGAATTCCTATTTGCTCCTAGCGAACGACCTCTGACTTTTTCGAGTATAAATTTTATCTGTTTGAGCACTACTTTGGCTATATTACAACGAAGCAATTTTAAAAACACTAATTTATCGCTCCAACATTGCCTGATTTGATACATTCTATTTACAGAACATCCAAACCCTAATTTGTGCACCTACTTAAGGTTTAAGGTATCTAGGGCAATCACTTTCTTGCTTGAGCCCTAGGTACTACGTTTGGACAAAATTGATTGACTAATCAGAGCCAACTAGGGCTTCCAATTTAAGGTTTTAGAGACACACTTGCTTAAACAAGAATCAACTTTCCCAAATAGTGTTGGCCTAAGCCTTGATTGAATTGATCTATTCAAGCAAACCCTAAAATTAGGCTCTTAATCTCACTTGAATCCTAAAAAAAGGGACCTAAATTTCTCAAGGGACAAAACAGGTGAAGTTGACCCACCTTGAGGGGTCAACCAATCTTCAAATTAGGTCACCTTACACAAAAATTTCCTAAAGTTTAAGTGAAATCATAATCACCCTTGCTCTTAATTTAAAATTGGTAGACTTAAGAGGTCAAGTTCCCATTCTGGTCTACCTGGATCCTCAGTGACAAGAAAGGTCGAGTGGGGGAAACCCTGTAACCCATGGGGACGCTCTACCGTGTAGGGGTCTTCGTGAGGCTCTCCCTTTCTGGCTGCCTAGGTAATTCTCAGATGGATGGCTTTCTGACTAAGGGGCATCATCCGCCTTGAATCTCTATGGTCATCCATTTTTTTTTTTTTCTGGGTGTCTTGATTGGGTCCATCACCTACTATTCCTCATCTATTCCATTAGTGCATGTTCACGAGGATGTCCTTAAGACCACCCTTGAGGCCTCCACTAGTCATTCACTCTTGTCGAGGCCAAGCTTCGACTTCCGTGTTTGTGCATCAACCCAACCACATTGACATATCTTCTGATTCAAAACCTACTTCCCCCTCATCAATCATGGATCCCAGAGAAGATCGACCTGACTTTGAGCAACAATTCCTTGATTTTTAAAATCGAATCAATGCCATCGTCAACCCACCGCCGCATCCTCAAATGTGAGATCACTATAATCCCGCAGCGGTGGAGATCGAACCCCGAATCAACATTCTTGCGGGAGGACCCGAGGTAGATCTCAAGCCTAGCATGCTTCATATGACCCTAAAATTTCATGGCTTGAACTTCGAGGATCCTTTCCAGCACATCAAAATTCTAAAGCATCTGCCTCACACTTTCGGGGCAGATGTGCAGAATCGGGATGGATTACTTTTGAAACTCTTCTCATTCTCTTTAGCTGACAAAGTCACGCACTGGTTTCAGACTCAACCACACACGATCAACACTTGGGGAGAACTTCAGACCGCCTTCCTACAAATATTCTACCCCATTGGTCATACAAATACAATGCGACACCAAATCACGCACTTCTCCCAAGGAGCGGGAGAATCTCTACACGAGTCGTGGGATCGCTTTTTGGATCTCATGCGTAAGTGCCCCCATCACGGAGTTCTGAAGTGGGAACAAGTCCAATCCTTTTACCACGGACTCCATGATGATATCAAGCTCTTTGTCAATGCAACATGTGGTGGTAGCATCATGGGTCAACATGAGGACACGATCTGGGAGATTCTCGAGAAATGTGCGAGAACTCCCTGAACAATGAGTCATTGGGTGTGTACGATCAGACATTCACCCGCACATTGACAAATAATCGGGGGGTACATGAATCTCGAGGCCTTTCCGCATCCGTTGATCTAGAGTTGGTAGCCAGTCAATTGGATAAGGTCTCCATTATCGAGAAGAAGGTGGACGACATCACTCGTCATCTACAC
Source organism: Thalassia testudinum (assembly GCA_037157565.1). NCBI lineage: Eukaryota > Viridiplantae > Streptophyta > Magnoliopsida > Alismatales > Hydrocharitaceae > Thalassia > Thalassia testudinum. The sequence goes on from JAZHRO010000067.1 coordinate 8,667,705, forward strand.
AAATCCACCTCTGCACCTCAAAGCACATACGTGCAACTGCCCGCGGGAAGGGAGATTGCACACAACATCTACCACTCCCCGGTGATGGATGCATATCCACCCCTGTCTGATTTTGGCTTTGGAGGCAACTCTGGGTCACCCACTACAGTTGGGGGAACTCTGAACCCCAGTATCCTGATTATCTCGGAGCTCCTCAGACCTGCGAGGACCTCCACGCCATCCAGAATAATCCTTACTCCAACACTTACAACCCTGGATGGTGCAATCATCCTAACTTTGCGTGGTCAGGAAATAACTCGAATCCGAGATCTCAATTCCAACCTCGACCACAGAATCAGCGACCGTATCAACCCACTCAACTAAGGCCTAATCAAAACTTCCAATCTGCACCATCTAAAGAAGATCAAACATCTTTGATTCTCCAAACCTTGGTTGACATGCAAAAATAACACAAGGAAGAGATCTCTGAGCTGCGAAATCAACTGGCCCAACTGGCAAGTACTTGCCAGCCTGGTGTGCTCCCTTCTCAGCTTATCCCAAATTTGAATAACGTGCCAAACTAGAGGCACGTTATGAACCCAAATCAGGGCCAAGCTCACTTCGTTTATCAGGTCCCTTCTGCTCCATCACCTGACGGGATGGATGCTTCAATTTCATACTCACGATTTCAGCAGCAGACACCTCTTTTGCCAAACCCTAACCAAAATCAGGCAGGTTTAAACTTCGTCACAACCCATAGTGGCAAAGCAACACAAGACCCACCCTTTCCTAGCCATGGCATGCCTGAGACTGTAGACCCTAACCCTAGATTGGTCATCTAGGACACGACCATCCTTGATAAAGAGCCTGAGCCAATTCTAGAGAAACCATCTAAGGTTCCATTTCCCGAGGCCTTGACCAAGGGAAAGAAGACAACCAAACTCGTGGTACTTGAGGAGGACCTGGTCAAGCTCTTTGAGCAGGTCCATATAAACATCCCCTTGATGGATGCGATTCGCCATGTACCAGCTTACGCACGATTTCTGAAAGACATGTGTACACCCAAGCGTAAGCTGTGAACCAAAGGCGAGAACCCGATCATACTGTTGGAGCAAGCTAGCTCCATCATTTTGAGCAAACTCCAGCCTAAGGAAAAAGACCTAGGCACCCCTCTGATCTCCTGTGCTATCGGTAATATTCAGTTTGACCGAGCCTTATTGGACCTAGGAGCTTCCATAAATTTGATACCCACATCCCTATTAGACCACTTGGAGGAATCTAAGCTTAAACCAATAGAGATGACTTTGCAATTAGTTGATTGATCTATTAAGTCACCAAAGGTATTCTCGAAGATGTCATAGTCAGGGTACACGATTTTTACTTTCCAGTGGATTTCATCATTTCAGACATGGATGCTCCTGAGAGCTTGAAAAATACACCGATCATTTTAGAGAGACCCTTTTTAGCCACTGCTAGGGCTAACATTAATTGTAAGGAGGGCCAAATTGAGTTAAAATTTGGGAGAAAGACGCTAAAGATCGATATCTTTAAGGCCCAACAAGGAATTAATTATAGAGTTATCGAACAAATTTGTGATATTGAGGCCGTGGTTGATGACCTGTGTATAGAGGAAAACTCGATTATTTTTTATCAACCACAAGAAGATCAAAACCCGCAATTAGAGGAGCCTAAACCTAACCTAGACACACCCATAGCTCCTTCCTTTGCCCTCGACACCAACCCAGAATCGCCTGCTGCTGCTAATAATCCTGTTATGGAGTTGAAACCTCTTCCCGATCATCTAAAATACGTCTTTTTGGGTTCCAATCAGACGTTTCCTGTGATTATCAACTCCTGACTCACATCTTATCAGGAAACACGTTTGATTATGGTCCTCCAGCAGCATCGAAGAGGCATTGGATGGACACTCGATGATCTGACTGGCATCAGCCCCTCATATTGCACACATCACATCTATGCCGAAGAGGGCACACGACCTTCACGTGAAATGCAGAGACACCTAAACCCTAATCTGCAGGAGGTCGTGAAAAATGAGATCATCAGGTGGTTAGATGTAGGGATCATCTACCCGATCTTCGACAGTCGGTGGGTGATTCCAATCCAGGTTGTGCCTAAGAAGGCAGGACTCATCATAATCACGACTGAAATCGAAGAAACCATACCAACCCGTATAGCAAACTCGTGGAGAGCCTGCATTAATTACAGAAGACTCAATACCTCCATGAAGAAGGATCATTTCCCACTACCATTCATTGATCAAATCCTGAAGAAACTAGCGGGAAATAGATTCTTCCACTTCTTGGATGGGTACTCCGGTTATAACCAGGTTGCAATCCATCTTGAGGACCAAGAGAAGGCTACCTTCACCTGCCCCTTCAGGACATACGCATTCCGAAGGATGCCATTCGGTCTCTGTAATGCACCCGCTACTTTTCAGCAGTGCATGCTTGCCATATTCTCAGATATGGTAGGTGAATACCTTGAGGTCTTCATGGATGACTTCTCAGTATTTGAAGAATCTTTTGATGATTGCCTCTTGCACTTGGTCCAAATCCTCAGGCGGTGCATTGACGTGAATTTGGTTCTTTCTTGGGAAAAGAACCACTTCAAGGTACCTGAGGGAATTGTCTTGGGACATCTCGTCTCTGAAAAAGGCATCCAGATTGATCGAAGCAAGGTGAATTTGATTTCCAAACTCCCTATGCATAGCTCGGTTAAGGACATCCAATCATTTCTGGGGCACGTCGATTTTTACCGTCGATTCATTCCTGATTTCTCGAAAATCGCACCCCCTGACTACTCTGCTTTCTAAGGATGTCCCCTTCGAAATCACCAAGAAGTGTACTCATGCGTTTGAGATCCTACGTGATCGAGTTACCCAAGCACCTATCCTGCAGTCCCCTGATTGGTCTCAACCCTTTGAGATCATGTGCGATGCATCTGACTATGCTGTGGGTGCAGTAATCAGGTAGAAAATTGACGGGAAACCCATGGTCATCTACTACGCTAGCAAGACATTGGACGAGGCTCAGTGTAACTATACAGTTACTGAGAAAGAGCTGCTAGCCGTAGTATTTGGCTTGGAAAAATTTAGATCTTATCATTTGGGTTCCCGTGTTATCATATACTCAGATCACACTGCAGTGAGGCACCTCCTCGTGAAGAAGGATGCAAAACCTCAACTAATCCAATGGATCTTGCTATAGCAAGAATTCGACCTCGAGATTCGCGACAAGGCGGGAAAGCAGAACGTGGTAGTTGACCACTTGTCGTGCCTTCCTTCTGACATTATCGACCCTTCCGAACCCATTACGGAACACTTTTCCGATGGGCACCTCCTGACTATCAGTGCGGGACTTCCCTGGTTCACAAATTTGGTGAACTACTTGGCGTCACATCAGATCCCGTTAGATTGGCCAAAGGCCAAGAAGGACATATTGCTTTCCGATGCCAAGTACTACATCTGGGAAGACCCGTACCTCTTCTGCATTGGTGCTGATCAGATCATCAGATGATGTGTCCCGGAAGCGAAAATTCAGGGCATTTTATCCTTCTGCCATGACCAGGCTTGCGACGGACATTTCTCCGGACATAAAATTGCAGCAAAAGTCTTCCAGTGAGGCTTTTACTGGCCCACAATCTTCAAGGACGCATACGATCACTGTAAGGCATGCACTCATTGCCAAACTTTGGGCAACATGAACCACCACGATATGATGCCTTTACAGCCGATTCTCATATGCGAAATCTTCGATATCTGGGGGATTGATTTCATGGGACCTTTCCCTATCTCGGACGACTTTGAGTACATTCTTCTCATTGTAGACTACGTGTCCAAATGGATCGAAGCCTTCCCGACCCGAACCAACCATCATAATGTGGTAATCAAATTCATTCATCAGAACATTTTTTCACGGATCGGCGTCCCACGTGCCAAAATCTTTGATGGAGGGATCCATTTTACAAACGCTCAGTGACGAATATAGCTGTCACTAAAGCTATAGCTTATATACATCTTATTTACTTATATACACTATATATACATACTCTATTCAGAACACTTAACACACACACACCTATATACACTACACTATTGTAAGGCATACAGGGCATTCACAAATGCAAGGTATATAGGGAACACACTACTCAACACTTCTCTTTTCTTTAGCTTTATCTCTAACACTCTCTCTGCCTTCCCTTCTTCTTCTTCTTAGACTTAGGCAAATTTTAGGTGCCTCTTTTCTCTTCTTCTTTCCTTCTCTTCTTTATCTCTAACACTTAGCTGCTTTTATCTCAAAACCCCCTCTCCGTGTAAATTCCTGATTACTATTCATCCTTGTAAAAAATTAGGTTAATTATTGGCGGGTAGCCCTTTCGAAGGATACACAGCACCCGTAAGGGTAGGACCAGACCTCTACTAGGGCCACCCTAATTCTTAATTAGGTGCATTTAATCTTGTTTACGGTTCATTGCTGGGCCTAATCAGACCCATGCATAGTGCACAGCTCCCAGCCATGCACTGCACCCATAATTCCATGCCATAGCCACATCATAATCCAATTCAATTCATATGCTCAACAAGGGGAGGGGTATATGTGTGAGGGGCACCCGATGCCAGGATAACTGGAAAGCCCTCAACACAAGTTCTTAATATATTCTTGTGGGCACCTCTCATCTACTGATGTGGCGCTATTTCGCCTGCTCTTAGTCGTTGAATTCCTAGTGTTCCAGTGTGTCATCAAGCAAGATTTGGCCCTCGATTTGAGGGCCCAATTTTATTCCAAATTTAAGTTATAATATATGGTTGTAAAGCCCTTATATAGGGCTATATAATTTATAGTTTATTTACAAAAATAATTAATTTTACTATATAAATAAATTACCTAAAATTTAGAGATTATATACATTGATTTTTAACTTAATCTGTTAATTACAGTATAAATTACTTAATTACTAGTCCAATTGACCATACATAGTATTAATATACATGTTAAATTATTTAATACATTTTTTTTTGAATTTTACAAGTTTTATTTAATTTATATACATTTAAATATCAGTTTTAGAGTATTATATATATAAATTAGGTATAAATTATATAATACAGTATAAATATAGTTAAATTAGTTTAAACTACTTAAAATAGTATAAGACAAGTATACAATATAAATTATTCCATTAATAACTTGACTAATTTATTTTATTTCAAGTTAGTAATCTACATATTAACTTAATAACTTAATTATTTACTGTATAAATATAATTAAATTAGTTTGCAGGTATTAGAGTATACATTATAAGTATATAAATACGTACATACAGTATTACTTAGAAATAATTAGATTTCTTGGGGTTTCTATAATTTTATAGCTTATAATACATATAAGTTAATATAATTAATATATAATTTACAGAATAAAGTTATATATATGTTAAGGTATCTAAAATACTTAATTTATACTATAGAATACATAAAAAAGTTATATGTTCAAGTTATATACATATTATACATTATATAAATATAGAGCTTAATATATAGCTTATATATACAAGTATATACATAGTATACATAGTGTTTTTGTGTATTTTTGTAGTTTTTCTGATTTTTATGGGTTTTATATATATAATAGAGATAGGCAATGAGAGAGAAAGAGAGAGATGAGGAGAATAGCATGTTTTTGGAATTTTTTTAGGTTTGAGTTCTTTTATTAAGTTTTAAGGTATATTGAACCATCGACTGGTATGTTCTATCAAGTTGGAGGTTCAAATGAATGTTATGTGGACCATTGATAATATATTTGCATCTTCCTAAATCACCAACCTAGATTACTCTTATCTTGATTTTAATCTTGCTTTGATGACAAGTGCAAAAGGGGCAGAAAAGCATTAGGGGGTGAATAGTGCTCCTTCTTTGCCTTCATCTTGAATTTCAAGATCTCCACATAGTTATCTTATTTAGATTATAGCATCAAAGTATCATTGAATATCAATGTAATATTCACCATTATTTTGTTATAGATCTCTTTTTATCATGCCAAATTCTTGTTATACTCTTGTTTTCCATTGATTATCATTTCTGAGTAATTTAGTTGGCTTAAATTTTCTACTCAATTACATTTTATTCAAGATTAGTGTGTAAATTCCTATTTGCTCCCTATGTTCGACCTCGAAATTTCTTTCGAGTAATAAAAATTGTATTTGTTTTCAAAGCAATTTCAACCTATACTACAACGCAACATTTAAACTCGATCTCGTCGCATAAACATTTTGGCACCATTGCCTGGGAGCAACGCACAATTCACCACTATTCTCTGCATTATCTGATTATATTTGAGCACTAACTTACCCTATTTGCTTTCTTGTGATTTTGCGAGGTACTTCATGAGGAGATCTTCCGCGCAAAACAGCCACTCCAGGGCAGGTAACTCCTCTATTCTTCCCTAATCAACCTCCTAATCTTGGGAAGACAAAAAAAGGGGAAACAATCAATTAAGAATCACCTGCCTTATTTTTCTTAGTAATTAGCATTTAAAGGGCAAGTTTCCTGATTTGCGAAATTCTTTCCAAAGCTCATTGAGTTGAAGCGATTCTGTTTAGAGATCTTACCCCAGAATTTCCTGTGCCTATTAGGGATCACGTTTAATTTCTTACCGTCTTGGACTACTAACTTTTCTTATTTGAGTCCAAGGTGTACATATCAAGATCAATTGGACTTGGAAATAGAACCAATTAGGGTTTCAATATCTAGGGTTTTGGAGTGCTAGTTTATACTTGCCTGCATAAAAGGAAACAAACCCACCCGCATTTGTGTATTACCCAAGCCCTTGGTTGAAAAGATCTAATCAATAAAAACCCTAAAAATCAGGCTCTAAATTCACTTGAACCCTAAAATACTTGGACCTAATAACCTGGGAGACAAATTAGGGTGATTTCTAAGACAGGTCAGGTGAAGTTGGTCTACGTTGTAGGCCAACCAACTTCCAAATTAGGTCACATGTCAAATCAATTGCTAATTTAAGTGAAATCAAAGGAACAAATTAGGACATAAAACTGGTAGACATAAGAGGTCAAGTTTTCCGTTCTGGTCTACCTGGACCCTCAGTGACAAGGAAGGTCAGGTGGGGGAAACCCTGTAACCTGTAGGGGCGCTCTACCGTGTAGGGGTCTTTGCGAGACTCTCCCTTCCTGGCTGCCTAGGTAATTCTCAGGTGGACAACTTTCTGATCCAAGGGTATCACCCGCCCCGAACCTCTATAGTCATCTAGAAATCTTTGGGTGCCTTGATTGAGTCAATTTCACATCCAGTCCCTCATCCCTTCTACTAAAGCACAGACACAGAGCATCTTAGGGAGTTCTATTCATAACAAATCACTTCATTCTGAGCCTGAGTTTTGATTCTACATCTAGATTCCACCATTTGATTTAAACATGCAGCCTGGCAGTGTAGGAGAAACACTTAAGAAACTTAAATCTTGAATGTCTATGAGAGATAGAATGATTGAGGATGCCCTTAGATTCTATGAGATTGATGACACAACCTTAAATTCAGTAGACGACAATCAGATTAATGTGCCAGTAACAACAACCTTCATCATGAATTGTACCCAATTACTATTGATAGAATGACAAATGGATCAACCCGGGATATTCTCATAACAGGATACATCAAGCTAGAAAAATTGCATAATTTTGAATATCTCCAATGCATGACAAATCCTGTATTTTGGGAAAGACACCAAGATAATCTTGAAAAATGAGAAGAGATGATGAAATTATTGAAAAAAGTTATTGATAAAAAATACCTGTGCATTCCCCAAGCATTTAGTGAAACATCTTGGAATAATACTGAGGATCAATCTGATTTCCCAAATCCTGGGTTTGAGACACAAATTTGTTGCGGATTCCCAACCTAGATGGAAGATGATATGCCTGATCTTGAGATAGGTTGGAAAGCTCCAATTACAGGTGATCACAACTTCGAGCTAGCCCTAGAGATACAACAACCTGGTTCTCCTAACTTTGAATTTCCAGACACCTGTGTTAATAAAACAGAACTTCTCGAGGGTGTAAACTCCGTCCCTTATTCTGATAAGGTGACTCTCGAGAATAATTCTGACATCCCACTAGAGCCCAAACTAGATGCTAGTGATTCAACCCATACCCTTAACCTAGAATCTGGATTTGAGCCTTACTAGGATTATGAGGCCCCGTGCCAAACAAATTAAATTTCAAATCTCGATTATGATTCAGGGCCCGTATTTGATGAGTACACCTCTCCAACATCCTCAAAAACACAGATTGATTTTTTGGAAGTCATGCCAATCTATGATTCAAAAATCGAGGAGTTGGAAGAGTTGGGTTTTGATTGGGTCTTCCCTACAAGTCAAAAACCCAAGCCCAAACCTAATAGGGGCATCTTTGTGAGCTCGGAATTTGAAAATAGGTTAGACTCAAGTCAGGTTGCTGATTGTCCACATCTTGATTTATTCTGTGGTGGAACTGTGATCTCAAATCAAATTCAGAGTATGAGTCTCATAAGTTTTCCGACGATTTCGAATCTTACTCTAATTTTGAAGAACTGTTATTTCCTAACAACTTTGAGCCAATTTACAACCTCAGCAACTACGACCTATCTTTTGATTATGACACTGAGGTCAATGATTTGAAAGAAAGATCTCTTCTACTTAAAAAGAACCTTCCCGAACTCGTTCTCAACCCTGACTCGCAACCGGACTCAATTTTTACTTTGATTCTCCTCTCGATGAGCTGGTCGCACATGATTCTCCTCAACATTCCAATCGGGTTTCAGACATCTATCAGACTACAAATCATGCATGGGGCTTAATTTAATAGGCCATGAATCATAATCTAGATTTGAAATTTGATTCGTTTCGCACGGGGCCTCATAATCATCCCCGTAAGGGATGATTAACTTAATTATGACGATATTAACTTAATTATGCATGTTAAATTAAGGTTTCAGTTGTTAATTAATGCACAAATTGATAAATTAATCATGCAATTGATCCTATACATAGTTAATTTATATAATAAAGTATTTATTAACCATTTTTAATTTATTTTAGAGCCTTTATTTTAATTTATTTATATTTAAATGTACGTTTTAAATAGTTACATACATATTTAAGTTATAAATACTGTAATATAATATAAATACAGTATAAATAGGTCAAACATACTTAAAATAATAGTATACAAGTGTACATGATAAATTACTTCAGTATTAACTTAATTTACTAATTTATTTTATTTTAAGTTAATAACTTACCTAATTAACTTAATAGCTTAATTACCTATAATAAATACATAATTAAATTAATGTACAGGTGTAATACAGTATATATTAATTAGTTAAATACATAGGTACAATAATATATATGATTATAGACATATACATAGTTATTTAAATCACTTAGTATTATACGCATTTAAGTTAATATAAATTAATATATAACTATTTAATAAAGTTATATGTACAGTAAATCATCATAATTAGTTAATTAAATATATAGAATACAATTATAAGTTATTTATGTACATTATTTACATATTTTATAATATCTACATATAGCTTAGTATTAAATTATATTTATAAGTATAAATACACTATACAAGATACTTTTGGGTATTTTTTCAATCAAACGTCGTTGTTCAATCCACTATCATATCACTTGAATAAGGATGTCATAATCTCTTACAAATTCCTCTCCCAACCTTTTGGAGAGAATTTCTCCCTACTTCCTACGTAGAGATGGATATCGCAACATCCGTGATCCCTTTACAACAATTTAAACAACAAAAAGAACAAGTGTTTAGAACAATTCCTTTGGAACCTCAAAGAATGCTTAGAAGATTGAAAAGCAATCTTATTGAAATAAAACAAAAAGAATCAAACCAGAATCGTTTCTCCTCCTTTGGGAAAGATAGCAGGAGTAGTATGGAAGTTATAGACCCTTCCATGGATTGACGAAGGCATGGGAAGGGCTTGAAATGCACCCAACTTGATTTTGATATCAAGGATGAAGAGTTGGGCACGTTGTGTGTTGTTTAGAACCCTTGAGAGGTATTTTTATAAGCCTTGATCAACCCCCAATATTCAAGAGAGGCAAACATGGTAGAAACAACAATTAAAGACTTTCCAAAGGGAGCCAAAATGACTGTTATTAATGGATCAAAATATTTATTGATCCATCAAAATCGAGCAATCCTCTTTTTGTTTGAGCTTGAGATTCTGATCGAACATTGTGTTGATCAATCAATTCCAAGGTTATCATCAAAACACATTTTCAAGAGCACGCTAGTACTTATATTGTACTAACAAACTATCAATATCATGTATCTGAAGAACAATTCGTCTTAACAAGGCATTTTCGAATATTGAATGCTTGAAATTCCAAATTAAGAAGTAGCTTAAGTCAATTAATTTTCTCATAATGTAACTAAGTTTGACAAAGCTTGTGGCATGACCATTTCTGTAATTGCAGGCATGTCAATATAATTGTACATAGCTACAATCTATGGGTTTTGGCTTGAAATACATATATTCTATTGCTGGTAAGTGGACTTCCTTAACCAACTATATATAAAAAAAAGAAGATTGAAAAAATGTAGAATGAGGTGTGCTATTTAATTAAGTAATTTTGTGAGAGGTAGGAAAACAGGCCACACCTATAGCAGGGGGTGGGGGAATGGAAGTGGAGCGAGATAAAGAAAGAGAAATTTACGACTAAGGAAGGAAAATCGAGTGATGGTTCAACAATTTTTGTATGCATTAATTTCTACATTAGTTTGTCGCCAAGAGTTTAGCTCAAAATAATTCAAGTTAAAGTAAATCTTTATATGCTTTCTGCCTTTTTTTCACTTTTGAGAATGATAAAAGTTTCAATTTCAGCCTCTTTAGTGGAAGGTAATGTTATAATTAAGATACTATATCGATGAAAGAGTCTAAAGATGCAAATTACCATTTTGTGAGATGGGGTTATTATTACAATTTAAAAGAATACTGACAATTCGAAATAATATGACAAAATATATTATGTAAATTAAATAGATGCAAGTAAGCAGTAAAAACGTCATTTGTTAACATTGAAAGGATACAAATACAAGAAGAGGGTCAAATTCTAAGCACACAAGTTATTTGCTATAAGGATACATTTGCAACATTTCATACTCCCCTTCTCCACTAGAATTTATACTCTCAATTGAGGCAACTATTACCATCAACATTGTTATGGAGACAATATTATCTCTTCCTTTTAATAATAAGTACAACAATATTATAAAATTTTTCACAATGGTTATCTATAACATGAAAAGATACTAGTGCAATAACGCTACAGACAACTTTCATGCAGACAATTTTAAGGAAAGTGACTGATCCCAAGCACATAGGTTATTTGCTACAAAGGATATCTTCACAACACATTATGGTCCCTTCACTAAAGTTTCTACTCTCTACGAGGAATAATTTTATTATTGTTACAAAACCATCTAGTAAACTTATATACTTGTTCAACTTGGCTATCGAGAAATTGAAAATAACCATACCTCCAATTTCTTTTGAGTAGTAATATACCCCAAAATGTCCAAAATCCCACAACGAATCCGGGCGCCATGCCAAGATAGAACCATAAGAAGCCATTGTCCACTCTGTTTTTTGACTCTGAATGCTCGACGCTGTTCACTTCACAAGCCTCTAACGGCTTTCCACATAGCATACGATTGTCTGTATATGAAGAACTTGGAAAAGTATCAAATTGTTTCCCGGTTGGTATTCTTCCTGATAAATTATTACAAGAGACATTGAATTTGCTCAAGAATGTTAATCTTGACAGAGACCGTGGGATGCCATCGGAGAGATTATTTCTTGATAAATCAAGGGACTCTAATTGTAATAAATTTCCAAGGCTTCTTGGGATAAACCCAGTTAAATAATTCTCAGACAAGTTAAGATTTTTCAAGCCAAGTAGGTTCCCAAGTTCTCCCGGTATTTCTCCTGATAATTTATTTCCAGATAAATCCACGCTTTTAAAAAGTTTAAGTATGGTATCATAGACCACAACTTGAGATTTAAATGTTGTTGTAATGTGCTCCTTGTAATAGTAAGAGGAATAAAGGTCACCTGTTATATCTATTGTCTTCATCGCAGCAAATTTGCCAAAACTGTCAGGAATGCCTCCTGAAAGATGATTCTCTGCAAGATCGAGGACCTGTAAGAACTTCAAACTGGACAGTTGCTGAGGAACTCCACCGCCAAATAAGTTTGACCTTAGCCGAAGAACCTTTAAGTCTAGCATTCCAGCGATCCAACTCGGCATAATTCCGGAGAAATTGTTATCACCTATATCAAGAATGGTCATGCCCCTGCAGCTCCCCAACCATAGAGGAAGATTCCCTTGCAGGCTGTTATTCTCTAGATGCAGGGATCTCATACTACACGAATGATTTAGTGACTCCAATCCTCCCGAGCACTGCGGAAGCTGTCCAGTAAAATGATTATTTGAAAGATCCAAGACTTGTAAATGCGTAGCTTCACATAGAAACGAAGGGATGTCACCAGTTAAATTATTTTGTGAAAGAGACAACACCAACAACTGGGATAGACCACCAATTCTTCTAGCAGTTGGAGAACCTGACAAGGAGCCCTCTAGTTTCTTGGAACCATTCATTGCAGCTGGCAGAACACCCTTTATCATATTCATGGAGAGGTCCATGACATTAATATCTGCAGAGAAATTCCATATCCATTCTGGCATGACATCCGATATACGTGAATTTGACATATTTACATACCACAGGTTTCTCTGCGTTCCAAGCCATAAAGGGAATCGTGGCCCCACTTTGCAGGAAAACATTCCCAACCATTGGAGTTTAAAAGGAGGGACCCAATTAGGAGATAGTTTAATCGTTAGTGAGTTTGATGATAAATCTAGCTGGGTTAATTGGCTAAGGTTGCGGAGATGTACATCCGAAAGTGTCCCATGCAAAGAGTTCCCGCTCAATAACAACTTGTTTAGGGATTTGCATTCCCCAAGTGAAGAAGGAAGAGATCCACTGAAATTATTATGTGAGAGATCCACCTCGTTCAAGGATGAAGTGAGACTCCAAAGAGATGAAGGTATGCTCCCATTGAATCTATTATAGGAAAGACGCAAAACCTTCAGAGACTCCATGCCACCTATTGATTCAGGAATGGAACCAGATAAGGAGTTTGCCTGAACATCCAGAAATTTAAGGCCCTTATAATCTCCCAAGGATGATGGCAAATGCCCGGTAATTTTATTCTGGCCTAGAGACAATCGAGATAGAGTGCGACGACGGTCACACCCCATGAAAAATGTACCCAACTCTGTATCAACAATTTTATTAAAAGTTAGATCCAAATCTTGAAGTTTGCAAAGATTCCCAGCGATCTTATAGGTGCGTGATACGGAATTGCCACCGAGATGAAGGAATTGAAGGCTTGTCACGTTTAGCAGCCAATTAGGTAGCTCGAGTTCCATACGATTCCAAGAGAGATCAAGTTTGGAGAGCGATGTGAAATTTGCATGCAAGAGTGACGTCAGCGAACCAGGATCAAGCCCACATCCTACCAGGTATACCAGTGAGATGGAGGGCATTCTGCTCAATGCTTCAAACAAACGAGCAGCCCTCCTAAGATTCACATGGCTCATGTCAATAAATCGAAGTGATGACAGGTTAAAGAGCCACTCACCATCACTCTCAAGACCACTTATAAAAGACAAGTCTAGAGTTTCGAGAGCAGAGAGGTTTCCAAGCTGCCAAGGTATCATCCCAGAGAAATTTGCAAGTCGAAGTTTGAGGTACATTAGACTCTTGAAGGAACCAAAGAACGCAGGAATACGACTCCCACCGAAATCACACCGATGAAGCTTCAAGTGTTCTAAATGCTCTAAATAAGCCATAGATGGGCTTATCGTACCTCCAATATCAGACAGGTCAAGCTTGATGACATGACCAGTGCGGTTATCGCAGCCGACGCCCTCCCACCTGCAACAGTCGTCCGCCCCTCCATCAGCAACCCATGAGGAAAGGTTGCCAAATTTATCGGTGGTGATTCCTTTCTTGAATTGGAGGAGGGCCTCCCTCTCCCTCGGTTTACAAAGCACCTCATGGCCGTCACATGGTGATGATGATAGTAGGAATAATAGGAGGGAGAACAAGAGAAGTGGCGCTACGTAAGGCTCGGATGTACTCATCTTGAAGCCCATGGCAAAGTGGGAAATTGAAGTGGATGTAATGATTGCTCACGATGGGGTTTCCTTGTTGATGCTCGATGTGTGTGCAGGAAGAGGGAGGAGATCAATCGAGGGCCTATTTAGTTAGAATCATCAAGCCAATATAGTTCTTGCAATTACTATTTAGTGGTCAATGTTCAAAAAAGTAGACATGGCCTTCCATGGACCACGCTCTTGTTCAAAGAAGTTACTATTGCAACTTATTTGCTATGCATCCGAAGACTTGACTAACTTTTTGAGATATGTGGATACAAAAATATACCAGTTGACGTATTTTACAATGTACAGTGAGATTTGATTTGGAAGGAAAATTCATGGATGATAATTTTTTTATATGTAAAAAAAAATTATGATATTTGATTCGAATGTAAAAATTATTGATGATATTTTATTATTTTGGCTGAGGGGGAGGGGAGGGGTGGGAGGAGTGAGCAACTATGTAAGGCGTCAATCGTAATTTACGAAGATCAGGCAACGATGTATTTTTTTACCTTAACTTATTATAATGGACATTTCTTTATTGGCATCCTTTGAAAAATTAATTTTAACGGAGTGGAGGTATTATTTTGGGTAGTTGAAAAACCAGAAAAATCCATTGGAATATGACAAGAATCAATTCGATTTGTTTTAGATCGATCTTACAATTTCTACCACCTTGAAAACTTTGTCATGGTTATCAATGAGAGAGACTTGGGATAGAAAATAAAATTGAGATGACATGAGATCAAAAAAAATATGGATCGTCGGTGGTGGCTACTGAGCATTGTTTAAGAGAGGGAAGATTATTGGAAAGATTTGCCGAAAATCTCATGTGTGTTAGGAATTTCAACGTTATATATATTGTTAGCAAAAGAAAAGAGTGGGGGCATTGCTACACCATCTTAGTAACTTTGTTATCTAAAAAATTTTGTCTAGTCTTGGGTTAATAGATTTGGAGTATGCTGGTTAGGTTTTCATGTGGACTAATAAGCGGAGATCCTAATTTCTTATTAAAGAAAGACTTATAGGGTCTTTGTTTCTAGTGATTGACTCTTGGCTTTTCCTGATGCAGGAGTGTTAAATTTGCCTGCAATTTGTAGTGACCATAGTCCTATTTTATTAAGATTGTAGAGAAAATGTAAAAAGACGAAAGCTCCTTGGAGGTTGGGAGCTGAATGCATGGTGTATCAAAGAAGATTATCCGCTAGTAATAGAAAAAGCTTGGAATGGTGAAAGATTGAATGAAGATGTATCTACATGGGAAAAGACTAAGCGTGTATAAGCTGAATTAAATAGATAGATGGAATTCTAAGTCTGAAACCAATTGGAGGATGAGAAAAATTGAAATTGAAGGGCAGCTTTCTAAAATTCATAATAGTCCAACTGCTAATCATGACTAGATTAAAGAGCAGTAGCTTTGGAGTCAGTATGAAGAAGTATTATTGCAAGAAGAGATCCATTGGTTTTAGAGATCTAAGAAAAATTGGGTTAGGAGTGGTGATAGAAATACAAAGTACTATCATGTATATGTACAAAATAGGAAAAGAGGGAATACAATAGATTGGATTTAATTTCGGAATGGGGATTACATTGGTGATCATGCAAAAATTAGAAAGGCTTTTTATGAATTCTCTCTCAAGTTATATATACTTCGGATGCAAATTCTTATAGCCAATTACTGGCCAATAATTCTTGTAATTATCCACGATACCAATTAGTGGTCAATGTTCAAAGTAGACTTGGCCTTCCATGAATACAAAAGGGTATAGTGTTTCCTACACCACAAATGTAGCTATCCACGTTAGCATGTTCCTCAATGCGAAGTGATCGGCGGAGGTTGATCTATTTGAGAGTCCAAGGACAACTAAGGAAATAATTGAATGGTGTGAATGTATGAAATAAGAGACATGTAGGTCCCTATTTTTTTGAATCACATGCTTTGTAAGGATACGTCAATCACTCCATGTTTCGAGGGAATAAACGAATTCTTCGATGGATATTGTTGAAAAAGTAGACTTAAACCTCCATGGATCGAGATACGAGCTTAGAAAGGCACTATCATTGATTTGATATGTTTCCAAAGACTAGTTCTGAAAAATTATAGTCAAATATTTTTTGCATAGTAAGAAAAATGCCTTCATCCTTTGAGGAAGACACTTGCTTTTTCATTCAAGAGCTTGAGAAGCAGGAGAATAATATTCCTGTGCAAAATTAAAATCCATATAGAGGCTTCCGGGGGTTTATTATTTCAAGAACTTTCATCTTGAAAAAATTTAAGGTTGTCGGGGAGAAGAAGTTGGAAGTAGCTATTGATTACTATATAATTAGAAATGCCTACCTAGGAAGGAATCTGTACTAACATTGTGAAAAGCAAAAAAAGCTTTAGCTATTTTAATTTAATTTCTGAAACATGCTCAATGAATATGTAAAGTACATACACACACTACAAGAAGGTACACTTTTGGCAACGGTTTAGTAAAGACTGTTGTATTATGTCGTCGCGAAAGTATGTCACGTAAGCGTATAGCTGACGGTTTCAACTTTAACCATTGTAAGAGTATGCACGACGGTTTCTATAACTGTCGTGAATATCACTGTACGACAGTTTTCATCACCGTCATCTATACTACACAACGGTCATTAAGCCGTCTTATAGTTGTATAAATGATGGTTACTTGTGAAACTGTCGTCTATCTTCATATGAGAATCGTTTGTAACACTATCGTATCAATGTGTAAACAACGATTATTGAACCGTTGTATAATTATATACACGACGGTCCTATTGCAAACCGTCGTATATATATGTATATATTTTTTTTCAATTAAAGATTCTATAATCTTATAATCTTAAAACACCGTAAACAACATACAAAAATGACACACAACATAAGAATTCAACATACAACCAACATATAACATAAAACATTCAACATGCAACCAACATGTAACATAAAACATTCAACATACAACAATTATGTATATAAACATAATCAAAAAAGTATGCCATAATGTCAATGTGAAAAAGCAATAAACAAAGGTACAAAACAAGAGATGAAAACCGTCGCCATGCCTCAGCTCCTACCCCCTGTCCTGCTCCACCACCTCCGAGGTCGTTGCCATAATGTCTGCGAGGCAAGTACTGAAAGGAAGTGTGATCCCCACCACTACCCCGTAATAATGCCATCATCTCTCTCATCTCCGCTCTCTGTTGCTCCATCTCCTTCCTCTACTCAATGAATTTCATGGCATTTTGCTAAGCTTGAGTTTGCCGATGGAGCTGTGACGTGACATCATGGAGCTGTGTCTACATCTGCTGGATGACGGCTGCTATCGTTGACCCCTTCCACCCAAACCATCTGGAGATCGTCTGACTTCTCCCCCCACTACGAACAAATCCTCCATGCTCTGGAGGCATGCTGCTCCTAAAAGTCTCCTCAGGTGTCATAGGAGGGTACTGCTGAGTGCCAGAAGCGGCGTCTGTAGGGCGATTAGTTAAGTTCATCATTTCTCCCTACAAATTACAATAATTTAATGTCATATTAAAGTAAGTATAAAAATTTAAGTAGTTGATAAATAAATGTTACATGTTTTGTCCGGTATGTCTCGTGTATCCATGTTTGCCCGCCATCGGTGGTGGCCTTACTATGAGTATCCTCATACACACCAACTCGATCGAATGTGGCACCATCGTGTGAATGTGCGTGTAAATATATTTCAGAGATTTGCAGGTAATAGTTGTAAATAAAACTTTAATTAAAAACATAAAAGTAACATAATTATAAGGAATTACTTACATATTTAACCTGAACTCTATCTATACTGGTTCGACCCAAATAATGGGTCTGTGGTGGAGCTTTGGCCCTATTGGCTTTATTCCTCTTCGCCTGATCCTGTACATATAACATATATTGTAATGGGAAAGAATTGAATAATTTATTTCCAAATGCTACTAAAAGTAATTATAGTTCCCTTTATCTCAGGTTTATTCCAATGCTCACAGCATTCTCTCCATACATCTGCTGCTATTGTAGGAGGCACATTTCTTAATGTCCCCTCATTAGACGACATTGAATTGTAATACTAAATTATATAAATAAATTATCAAAATGAATTAATTAAGTAAATAACAAAAAATGAGAAATATTACAAATTTCACCTTTCTCTTCATTGTCATCCTCCAATCACAATGTCGTCTCGCAGCATGATGGAGGATGTACTTGGTGACATTTATATTGTCACCCCAATCAAAGATCTCTTGTAATATTACAAATCGTATAAATGAATTAAATATTAATATTAAAGTAAACTTATATATATACATAAATAATTAATTATTTACCTCCATATTACGAATAAGCTGCCTCTTGATCTCCCTAGAGACCGACCTCTAGTTAAAAGAAGAAAGGGGGACGAGCTCCTTTACCATCCTAGACAGTCTGCTGGTGAAAGGAGGATAATCTGGATCTTCTCTAGCTTCATTGATATGCACTTTGATTCTCGTCCCCTTTGGAAATGCATCTAGATGTGCATTTCTTATCAGACCCCTTCCTTTTTTCTTATTACTAATAAGAAAAATATAAATATTAAAAATTAAAACATTATCAATAAATTTTATTAAAGTTTTAACCATAATTCTTACCAGTAGAACTGGTCCCTGCCTCAGCCTAAAGGTCCTGCTGAGGTGGCCTCTGTACCTCAACATCGTCCTCATCCTCACCGCCACTGTTACCCTCGTCCTCATCCTCGTCGTTGTCAGGGTAGTGGGTGGCAACCTCTGGCTCTAGCTCTGGCTCTGGCTCATGCACGACATTGGTAACCACCTTCTTGCCCTTTTTTTGGTACTATCGGGCAAGATCACTAGGTCAGACATGTTCACGCTGTTGCCGGATATATGCGGGATTAAGTATCATGACAACTGGGTGTGGGTCGGAAGTATGTAAAGGGATGTACTCAGGAATGGATGGGGGAGTTTGGGTGCAAGGTGGCTGGGTGCGGGGTGGTTGGGTGTGGAGGGGTTAGGTGGGTTGTGCTCGGTGGCTGGGTCTTATCCCTACTTGCTGAGGTGCCCTAGCCATCCTTACCCCTATTAGTAAATTTCTTGAATTTCATTTGCATATACATTAAAAAAAATAGTATTTGTATAAATATTATTAAATAAATAAATAAAAATAAAAAAATTTGAAAAAAAAATCAGCAGAATTTTCCTTATATTACGGATATTTTCCACAATCCTGTAAAAAGGAAATGACACATTCTACATGATATAAAATTACATATTTTATAGTAAAACAGAAATAGAAACATAAACATAAACATAAACAAGATCGCAAGTCAGTGTAGTAGAACCAAGTTAGATAAAGCTCTAGATAAGGTGTTACAGACCATTTAATATATGTGTTTGACAATGAGATGGTGGCATAGACCATTTAATTCCAGGTTGATGGCAGGTTAATGGTCACATGGCTACATTTTAACACATGAAGGAGTCATCTTTCGTGATTTTTGGGAAGCTAAGTTGCAGTCTATGGAGATCTGTAGATGTTTTGTTTCAAATAACAAATCTATTCTTTAGCATTGTCCAGGTTTTAATCTATTCTTCAACATTCTCTAAGTTTTAAATTTATTAATGGTAGTAGGAACCATGTTGAGCCAATGCATAAGTTAGCTAGAAATTGTTTATCTACAAGTCTTATCGGTTCCTATATCAAGCTAGAGTTCCCTTGTAACCTTTTGTTAAGACTCGTTCTATCCTGAGCCTTTTAAGATGTCTGGACTGTGGGTCAAACATCTGGACACCTTCCCAGATGTCTAGAAATCAAAATTTTTGGGTACGAGCTCACGTCTGTGCGCGGGCTGCGCACAGACAGTACCTTCTCTTTTTCCTTCCCTTCTTCTCTTTCTCCCCCCCTCCAGCAAACCCTAACCCACCAACCTTATAAACCCCTTCCCCCACTCTCGTTCTCCCCACACCAGCCACCTTCCTCTCTTCTTCTCCACTCCAGCGAGAGAGCCAACGCGAGCAAGTAAGCGCGAGAGTGGCGATGAGGAGCGACGTGAGAAGAAGAGGAGGAGTTGAGCATGCTGTGGGAGCTCATCGGAGGGTGCACTGTCGGAGCGGCGCACGCGAGAAGGAGAGGAGTGCGTTGGGGAAGTCATCCCCGACACTGCTGCAGCCGGAGCTGCAGGCGAGGAGGCGAGCCGTGGCTGCGCGCGACGAGAGCGAGAGAAAGCAGGTTCTGGTTCTGGGTTTTTCCCAGAATTAGACGTCTGGAGTGACGTCCAGATGATGGAGTGGACGTCTGGAGGCGATTCTAGACGTTTGAGGTGAGAGCTTCCCAAAGGTACATCCTCTTTGCGGATACGGCCATGTAGGCCGCTCCGTAGGTACCCTTTTGCATGCCTATTTTGAGGAGATTTGGTGGGTGCATGTAGGATTTTCTTCGAGAAGATGCGGGACACACCCTCCCATGCATTGCAGATGTCTGGGGAGCTTACCAAACAACTGGATGCTCTTCCAGACGTCCGGAGAGGTGGTCGAACGTCTGGAGCTAGGTCCAGAAGGTCCAAAAGAGTTCTTGGATGTCTGAGGTTGATGCAGAGCTTGAGGTATGTTACTGGACACTTTTAAGACGTCTGGAAGTTGTTCCAGATGTCTGATTTGAGCCAAAAATCCTATTTTTGACCCGTTTAGGGTCCGTTTGAGGTCCGTTTTATGCAAATAAGATACCGATGTTTTCCTTGTGAGTTCCTCTACTTGTTAGAAGGCTTTCTATACTGTTCTGAATGTTCCATTGTGATTGTTCCTTGTTATAGGACTTCGTTCCGTTGCGGGTTCGGAGCTTGCTAAGGCATGTGAGCTTGTTGTTCAAGCCCCCAATACTCCTGGGTTTACTGGTAGAGTGGCTTCCCCTAGTTTATCTATAAACCTGAATGCCTGTGTGGGATGAATGATTATAACCTAGGATATGACATGAATCCTAGGACGAGAAATACTTGAAATGTCTATATTGGATGATTGAATTGCAGTCTTGAATGAGTAGATAGGAATGTTAACAACTGCCTGTAAATGAATAAAAGATGCCTGTGAAATGTGAAGTACTTGTGCTAGTTAACTATTGCATGTGACTTTCCTGTTGTATACATTAAATGACATAATACGAGCTGCATGTATATAATTTGAGAATGGTGATGTGAATGATAGAAATACGAACTGCCTGTGTATAACCTGAGTATGGAAATATGAACGATAACAATACAAGCTACATGTGTATAACCTGAGAATGAAAATAGAAATGATGAAACCTGGTATGGAATGGCATGAGGAATATGAGTATGAACCCTAAGGGGAATTAGGAGTAGAGCTCCTGGAAATAAATGGAATGGATCAGGAAATGTGAGTGGGGAAGTGCGCTGGCCCTTGAGTATGTAGTACCAAGGAGAGTGACTGTCCCCTGTTTAGTGTAGAGTGAAGCTAGCCACCCTTAGGTTGGGACCCAAGATTAGGATTGGCCACTCTGCACCGACTTCTTGGCCCTTGTGTACACTGTACCGGGGAGAGCTACTAGTGTAGGGAGAGAACTAGCCACCCCACGGGGCCCAGGGTTCAGCTAGCCACCCTACATCGACTTGTTAGGCCTATTGGGCAAACCAGAGTAGTCAGGCAAGAGTGTGCAGACTGTGGAGGGGCGAGACCCCTGTTTGGTTCTTAGGGGCTAGACCCCTATTACTGAGAGGGCTAGGCCCTATATTGTTCCGTGCTGTACTTTAGGCGCACCCGTTAGCGGAAACGACTGATCGCGTGCCAGTGCGGGGTAGCTACCTGTGCGCTTATCGCGTGTGCCGTAGTCATCGTTACGTCTGTCCGTGACCTTAGGGTGGTTGACTGGGTGTAGGATCACCACGGGGGACTCTCCTGGCTAGGAGAGCACCACGTGTACCTTCTACTCTTCAGAAAAGACTGCAATCAAGATTATTCCCACAAGGAACATTCGAGATGAAGAAAGAGATTTGGGAAATATATAAACTAATGAGTGAGAAAGGAATAACTTGTAAATTAAAGAAATTGGAATAGCTAGTTACCTGTTAGCTTTGCTGCTTTAGTTAGTTGGTTGCCACTCTACTTAGCGTTCACTGACTTTGTGTACTCATAACCCTTTTCAGGTCCAGGTGTTGAGCAGCCTGAGTCTACGACTGTAGAGGGTGCTGGGCCCAGTAGAGCCCAGTAGCGGTAGCTTCTTTTGTTGTACTCCTTCTGTAATAGTGAGTTAGACTCTTGTACCTTTATATTCTGTACTTTCACATTTTGTACTTTATGTTCCTGTACCTTGTTACTTTTCTACTGTTGTGGTGGTGATATGTACTGTAGTAGTTTTTACTTCTTTACTGCTGTACCATTTTACTGTTATTTGTTTAGCATAGTGAATGTGGTTTATTTTCCTGCTTTTTGGTTACTTTCTTGTTGGAGGACTGGGTCTTGGAATTAGTCGAGTCGAGCCGGTCTCGGGTCCTGTAGAAATTCAGGAACTGGGTCGTAACACCTTTAATGGCTACTAATGAATCTTTCCTATTTTCAAAAAAAGACTCTCCATGTGGTTGTAATGGAAGTTACTTTAATTACAAGGAGACTCTCCAGAATAGGCCCAAAGACTCTTCCATTTATCAAAGATATCATTTCATCTGGACAGTTAAAGATTAACAAGCATTTATAATCTTCTACATACAACAGCAGTACCTCGAGTTTTTAAAAAAAGGAACTTTCTTGATTTCCTTTTATACTAAGATACTTAATTATGCATGAAGCTTTCACTACGAATTGAGAAATGGCAGAAGAAAAATCATATAAAAGATAATTATACCTTACATATCAATATTCATTGCACCCACACCAACTTCTGGCAAGTTTTCTTTGTAAGCATCTACTTCTACTTCATTTTCAACATCATTTTGTACGTCAAAATATTCACATGGAATTATTCGTACAGGTATAATTCATCCATTTCTACTGTTGTCAGGGACGTAGAAGACTTGAGATACTTGATATGTTAATGTAAAAGGTTCTAAAGAATAAAAAATTCGACGATTCTTATTCAAACATAAAAAATCGTGCTTCTTATCAAGTTTGAATCTAATGCCTTCTTTGAACACGTCAAACCAATTGCACTTGAAAAAGACAACTCTACGGTCATATCTGAAGCTCATCTCAACGATTTCTTCGATATGTCCGCAGTAGCCATCACAACCAATGTTCAAATCGTAACTGACAACAATACCAGCATACTGCATGGCCTTCGTATCATCTATGGATTTTATCCTGAATCTGAATCCATTTATAATGTAACCTGAATGGTAATGTCCATAACTCAACAGTTGCTCTGATATTATGTTGAGGTCCTCCACCCATCGTAGGTCATTCTCTTCTTTCATTTGTTAAACCACTCGAGAAAGTCGACCTCGTGTGTTTCTGGATGTAAATACTCCTTAAATTCATTATAAAATGCATCAACTTCTGATATCTGCTTACGAATGTACAAGTGAGCTAGACGTCGATCGATTTCAAAGATTGATTTTTACTTTGTGTGGAGGATAGTCCTTCTTGGAATATCAAATATGGAAAGACAATCTTCATCATTCTCATTATACCCTCCATCATAATTTCTCTATAATTGATTAAATCGATTATCTGTCTCATCTATATACATGGCACAGAAGTTAATGTACTCATCTACAAGATATCCTTCCATAATAAATCCTTCAGGCTTAGCCTTATTTAACACAATCTTTAAGTTTCTTTAGAAACCATTCAACTAGATACATCCATCTGTATTGCACAGGCCCAACAACTTTCGCTTCATTTGCAAGATGCAGAGTTAAATGAACCATGACATCAAAGAATGCCGGAGGAAATATCTGCTCCATTTTACATAATGTGACAACTATTTGCTTATTCCAATACTGTAATAAATCAGAATCTGCAGTTTTCGAGAAAATAGCTTTGAAATATCGGCTCATCTCTATAAACGAATCCATAATTAGATCAAGTAGCACTCCATGAATAACTAGTGGGAACAAGACTTGCATGTAAACGTGATTGTCGTGACTCTTTAATCCACTAATTTTCTTTTGAGCCTCATTTATACATCGAGAAGGTTGTGAAGAATAGCCATCTGGCACCCGTACTTCTTTCAAAAAGGTGAAAACTTTCTCTCGTTGATCATTATTTAAGCAGTAAATAGCTTCCGAAAAGTCATAACTGCCATCTTCTTTTTCAATAACATGTAACTCTGGACGAATGCCTAAAGTTATCATGTCTTTTCTCATTTTCACTATATCCTTTCGACTATCAGTTAAGTTGAACACATCCAAAATGTTGTCCATGACATTCTTCTCAATATACATCACATCAAGATTATGTCGAATAGTTAGATCTTTCCAATACGAGAGATCCATGAAGAAAATGCTCTTTTTAAAACTCATATGTTTCAAAACTATTTGATCTTTCTTAAATAGATGACCTAATCATATGTTGCCAAGTTGTTGTAATTTCTCCATTATTTCAAAACCTAATAACCTTATTGAATTTGTACTTAGCTTATTCCTCGGATTCTTAGAAGAATACCGATAACTTTTACCGTCGAACTTATCCTTAAACTGTTTTCCATCTATGCTCAACTGGCAGGAATCTACGGTGTCCCAGATAATAGAACTTGTTGCTTTCAGGTAGTCGAAGATGATGAGTGTTATCCATACATACCAGACAAGTATACTTTCCCTTTGTACTCCATCCCGACAAATTTGCATATGCGGGGAAGTCATTAATGGTCCACAATAATGCAGCGTGCATATTAAAGAATTCTTTTCTCTGTGCATCATATGTATGAATGCCGTTACACTACAACAATTTCAGTTCATCTATCAATGGTTGAAGATAATCGTCAATTGCATTTCCTGGCTGCTTTGGATCGGGAATGAGGAGGGTCAACATCATATACAATGATTGCATACAAAGCCACGGAGGTAAGTTGTAAGTTACCATCACGACTGGTCAAATTGAATAGGATGGGTATATGTTTTTGAAAGGATTAAATACATCTCTTGCAAGACCCAATATGACATTCCTTGCATCTTCTGCAAATGCTAAATGAGTGTTGTCAAACATTTTCCACTCTTCTGAATCTACAGGATGACGAATGCGACCATCTCGTGACATATTATCCTTATGTCATGTCATCAAATTTATAGTTCTACTTGAAATAAAAAGGTGTTAAAGCCTAGGAATTAATGGAAAGTAATGTAAAACATTCTTCGACTGTTTTTTGGCTCTTGTATTTAGTAGATTTCCCACTTTAAACCTCTCAACACCACATTGTGGACTACTCAACTCTACATATTCATTTCTATATAACAAACAATCATTTGGACAAGCGTCAATTTTCTCTCAATTTAAACCAAGTCCACGAATCTGTTTCTTTGTTCATACCATGTCTTTAGATAACCTTTCGGATTATTTAAAAGCTCTCCAATTAATTAAAGCACCTCGAGCATCAATTTAGAGATTACTCTATTCATAACCTTCATCCGAAAAAACTTTAAAAGAAATAACAACTTAGTAATTGACGTAATACCGGGAGCAATAGGTTCGTCCGCTGCCCTAATAGCATCATAAAACTTATTACAAGTTTCCCCACTACCCGGATCTTCAACTCTTGCTCTCATCTCATCAAGCATCTCATCAAGCATCTCATCAATGTCATCAGCTTCAATGTCAACAGCTGTCTCATCAAAAACTATCAGAGATCGTCTGTCTTCCTTTGTCTGATCCTCTCCACGCACAATCCAATTAGTATAACGCTGCCACCAACCATTGCAAATCATGTGCTCGTATATAGTATTCCAATCATGTGAATATCAATTCAAGCACCTCCTACATGGGCAAAATATCCTGTCAAACTTGTCTCCTCGTTTGAAATGCCCAATCAAGGAACTCTCTTACACCATTCTTCTAGCGAGAGTAATCCGAGTTCCTCAAAGTAATCCAAGACTTATCCATGCTAATCAACAAAAATGAAATAAAACCACCCAATAATTATAATTTGATTTCATAACAGTATTTGTATTTTGATTAATATTTTCACTTAATTGCCCATCCTTGAAGATTTGATCACAACGTTACTTATTACATGTAACCGGTGTCTAGAGAAATTTTGGCAGCATTTTCTCGCACTTCTCCAGTATACCCCGCAAGACTAACATTAATTACATTCCCAATAACTCCCATTTAAGGACGCATTAGGAACGTAGATAAGATCAGTTGATATACCAGAGAAGAGCGAAAAGATATTATTGAAATTCCTCTAGACATCGGTTCCATGTAATAAGTAATCCTAAGTTGTGATCAAATCTTCAAGGACCCCCCTTTGTTCAGAACTTCTTTGAGCAAAGGACGACGACTCTTATGGCATGCTATAAAGACAAAGCTTCATGAATGTAAGTGAGGTATACAAATACTTTGCATTGTCCATATAACATGATCATAAATGTTGACGGAAAAGTATTTTGACATGATTATCCCATCCCAAAACCTATAACCTAGGGGTTAGAATACCTATTGTTTAGCTTCAAGTGCATTTAGATCTGTGCAAGTGTGTATATCTATGAATTCATTAAAATAATAAAATTTGCAATAAAAACAAATAATTGACAAAAGTAATAAATCAAGTGGGCACACCCTACATTCATAAAAGCAATTCATTCACAAATCATAAATTAATCAACATTCTAAACCTAAGTGGGTACACCCCACTTTCTAAACCTAAGTGGGCACACCCAACATTCTAAACATAATTAAAATTCACAATATTCACCTAAGTGGGCGCACCCTATTATCTAAACCTAAGTGGGCATACCCCACATTCTAAACATAATTAAGTGAGCACACCCCACATTCACTCACAAATGAATTAAGAGAACTTAATTCCATACCTCAACAACACGTGAATCACAAAGATGGTGTTCGACAATGCGAGATACGTAAATTAAATTACAAAAATTTATAAGAAATTAATGAAGGGAATTACAAAAATTAATGTTCTATTTTATAATATAATTTTTATTATTATACCTAAATCACATTTTATATTTAATCAATGTTCTATTTTTATTTATAATATAATTTTTATTTAATTATATTTAATTAATTTTTATACAAATTAATGTATTTGCAGTGGGAGGAGGAGGGGATGTGGAGGTCAAATTTGGGGGGGGGGGGGGGGGGGGGGCGTCGGCAAGAGGAGGGGGGAGGAGGAGATGCCAGTCGGATGGGGGTAGATGGGGAGGAGGATGGGGAGATGGCATCCGAAGAAGGAGGATAAGGAGATGGCAGCCGGATGGGAGTGGATGGGGAGGAAGGTGGAGGGGGTAGCTGGAGGAGGAGCAGATGGCGTAGGAGCGGGCGAATGGGGCCGAGGCGGCGACGGCTACATGCATGAAGGACAAAAGCGGTGGCTACATGCGTGGAGGAGGAGGGCGACAGCTGTGCAAGGGGAAGAGGAGGGCGCTAGCTACGTGCATGGAGGAGGAGGGTGCCGGCTGCGTTTGCGGAGGAGGACGACAAGGTTAGGGGGTTGGAGGAGGGGGAGCACGGGCATGAGAGGAGATGGAGTGCTTATCGACAAGGAGAGGGCGACGCGACTGGAGGATTGCAGGGAAGATGAGAGGGAAAATGAAGGGGAGGGTTTAGGGGATCCAACGCGTCTGGGTAAATATTAGACATTAGACGACGATTTTATGTAAAACCGTCAGCTAACGTCGCCTTAGCATGCCATCAAACCCACCCAAAAAAATTTCACAAAATATATATATACAACGGTTAACATACAACTGTTGTTGTAAATTATACAACGGTTTTAAATCATTATGTATATGATTCCCTACATACGACGGTGATAATAATAACCATAGTTTATAACTCATCGTGATACATGATGGTTTTAATTAAAATCATCGTATAGTTCATCAATAAGATGGCTTTCAAATCGTCGCCTATATATTTCCCCTATATACGACAGTTTTTGTCAAAACCATCGCTAAAAAAGCATCACAAAAGCCCATTTTTCTAGTAGTGACATGAAGTATTATCAATTATGTGGAGTAAAGATTTAGTGAAAGAAATGATTAATTACTATAGTCTCTATTCTCACACTACTCTCATTTCTTGAATAATAAAATTCATTATTTTGAAATAAAAAAGGTCATTACATACAACGGGAGGCTAAGCATATGTGCCATGAAAACAAAAAAAAAAAAGAAGTGTTCATTTTCCCTATTAGAGTGACACCCTTCATTTTCTCTATGCAAAATCGTAGGTAAATTTAAAAGCAATAGGCATAGACAAATGGCTATGTCCTAAAGGCAAGCATAGAAGTTTTTTTCGATTGGGGTGTTAAGTAGCTTAAGTCAAATTAAAAAGTTCCATCACTTCGTAGCATAGGTGACTAGAGCAGGGTTAACATTTAAATTTGTAATTTGGAATTAAAAGTAATCTGAAGTCATCTCTGGGAGAAAAAATGCACGAATACCACTATCTTGTAAACTCTGGAAAATTTTAAAGTCTGCAATCACAATTTTAATATTCCAATTGACGAGGTAAAATCAAGTGCGAAGAAAAAATAGTCACGTAGTGCTCAACTGAAGAAAATAATAGAGAATTTATTTGATTAAACATCCAAAAAATATCAATAATAATCTTTGAACAAATTAATGCAATCAAAGCTCTAGAAAAGTATTAACAATATGCTTGAACAAATTATGCAATCAACAACTCATTTCAAGCCAAAATGTAAACCAAATGACAACTTTCATAAATCTGCCCATGCATTGTTGCGATTAGGTCCCTGTATATTCACGTTTCAACCCTTAGGAACCCTTGCAGTTGGGTCCTTTTATTACAAAACGGTCCCTAGACCTTTTCTTCTCTTCTTCCTCACAGGCTGTGGCCTAGCTGGAGCACGACCGACGTGGAGCACCAATGGTCGTGGGGGTTTGACGAAGGGCAGAGGAAGCTCAGAAGGTTCTCGTTGAATTGCTGACGGTGTTGGCATAGTGGTTGGATTAGCGAAGTGACCAGAGGTGCTCGTCGAAGTGGGGGACGACAAAGGAGTCCAGTGATGTCCTATGAACAAAATATGGGACCTTTCAATCCTAAATCAGATCCAAAAGCTTAGGGGTGATGCCCTGAAGTGTATACTTAGCTTTAAGGTGTGATTGGGTGTGTGTGGTGGCCTATCAAAGAAGCTTCAAAAGATTCCCATGGAGGTGATCAGCGGAGCCGGTAGCGTGGTCTGAAGATAAAGTAAAGGTCTTAGAAGCTACAATGGAGCACGTAGAATAAAAACCCTAACCTAATTAGAAGAAAAGGAGAGAGAATACCTGAGATGTTTGTAGGCCTTTGGCGATGGAGGAAATTGGAGCGAGTGAAGGGGTTTCTGGAGCTCAAACTTCACAAGAAGTTTTGTTGAGGAACGGGGAAGAGAAATCCCTACTCGATTAGCAGCGAGCAGCGACAAAGACAAGGGTTTAGAGCTGCTCCAAGGTCCGTCAATTGCAGCACCCAAGGAAAAAAAAAGGGAAGGATTAGGCGCTATTTCTGGATGAAAATGATGGGTGGACTCTGTAGAGGTTTTATAGCTAAAGAACTACGCTCAAGAGCCCTAGTAGTTGCAAGAAAAACTCGATGGTTTGCAAAGAAAGCTTGGTATCTTTGACTATAGATTCAAAACTCTAGAGGGGGTCTCTGGCGAAGAAATCATTGTCGTTCGAAGCGGAATTAAATGAAGAACACTTCCTTCAAGTTTTGTGGATCGCCAAGGGCTGATTCGCTTGGAATTTGGGCACAAAGTTCACCTAGAGTAGCTTCCATGCACTGTCAATGGAGGTCTTGAGGAGGAAAATGGCTGACGTCAGCATGACATCATCCACGGACCGTAATGAGATTAAAAATGGACCTAAATATAATAAATTGAAAACTTAAGGGACAAAATGCAAAATGGCTAAAAATGGGGTTCAAATGATTTCAACTTTTTAGGGTGATCTAATTAGGACCTAAGGAATCTAACGATGGCTTCAATTTTAGGTTTCGACGATGTTTGGTTGGTCAATTTATGTTTTAACCTAAATTGTATTAATTAAGTACCTAGGTCTTTGTTCTTGGTCAAAACAAGTTCCTTCTGTCAAATTGATCCTTTGAAACCTTATAAAAAAATGCACACTCAAGAGAATCAAACGTCTAAGATGGACATTCAGACGTCCAAAAAACTCAATTTTCTAAGTCTTTCAACTTGCAAATTCGTAGATGCCTTCTAACTTAATTTCCCCTTTTAATATGTTACCTTTAAGAAAATGATGTCCCACATTTATATGTTTAGTACTAGAATGATTTACAGGATTTTTGGATAAATTTATAACACTTGTATTATCACAACATATTTAGTTTGTTTAAAGTCTAATCCTAAGTTAGATAAAGTTTGTTTCATCCGAGGTACTTGAAAACATGCCAAAGCAGCTGAAATATACTCAATTTCAGTGGTGGATAATGCAACGCAATTTTGTTTCTTAGAAAATCAAGAAACAAGTGCATTACCCAAAAAATGGCACGTACCTAATGGCATCCCCATCATCCTCTGTATCTAACTTAATTTGACTAAATTCCAAATCTAAATTCACCTAATTAACACATTAAAATGGTATAACACAATTAGAAAGGAATAAGGAAGAATCAATGTAAAAGGGTTAATTCTGCTGATTTAACATGCAATTAAAAGTGAGGCTTAACCAAACGGGGAATTTACATTGAATAAAAGGTCAAATAAGTGTAAAAGCCAAACTAGTGAGCTTAAACTAATCAATCTAAGGTTTCATTAAAGTAACAAGTAAATTAATGATTAATTAACCCTACTTTTGGCCTTACTTAAATTAACAAGGCTCCGATGAAAATAAACATAATCTAAATCTTCTAAAAATCATCTTAAAATATTCTATGAGAATTAGACCAATTAATTTGACAATTGGAACCTATTTTGACCTAAAATAGATATTTAGGCTGATTTTTAATATATTTTAGGTCAAATCATAAATTGATCATGGAAACATCATCAAAATTAAAAATTGAAGTCACCATTAAGTATCTTATGTCCAAATTAGGTTATCATAAAAATTTGAGCTCAATTAGACTTCATCTTGGCCAAGTTTTCAATTTGGCCCTTAAAAACCTAGTTTCTTGCATACGGCCCCCTAACTTCTTCATCATCCTCACAAAAAGGCCCCTTCCAAGAGTAGCAATAACAGCTCATCGCCGCGACTTCGGGTGCAGATTGCAATCAATCCGTGCAGCAAAATCTCGTCAAATTTGGCAGGATTATGCACCTATCATTCTCGGGCATCCTCGCGCAATCTCCAGCTCACGTTGCCATTTGTGGAGGCCACAAATGGTGGCCGAAATCATCGCTGGAGCTCACATTGACTTTGCCATTCAAGCCATGAAAAGGTCATGTGTCACTCGTGAACATTCATGCCTAGAACCTATAAAACTCGGTTGTCCTCCTTTGATCTTCCTTGTCGAGAGTTCGTCGTGTTTCTCGCCCTTCTTCTTAACCACAACCCTCATTGTCTCCAACCTCGACGAGTTCTCTGATCCCCTTCATCGTGCATGCTCAGAACACAAGGATTGTACCAACTCCCTCCCCTTCCTCCGACCCTTGCCAATCAAAGCAAGGTCACTGAGACCCCTTCTTCCTCGTCGATTTCTTCTCCGTCTCCTCCATCTTCTTCACGGCTGGCAAGCCAAAACCAGTCACTCTCCACCTCCTCCTCATCAATAAGGTATTCCCCTCTCTTCCCCTTTCTTTGTAGTGTAGACTTAACTCTTACACCTAGGTTTCGACCACTACATCCTCTTCCTCGTCGCCTTTTTCTCCGCAACCGGCCACATGCCGGCCAAACTCCGACAAGCCACGTCGACTGCCTCCTCACCTCCTCGCGCCTTACTGACCATCCTACGACCTCTGCAATGCCCTAAAGAACAAATGCCCCAAGTTGATTTTGGCTTTCGATCACCCATGACCTCCGCCAGACACCACCATCCTCAGCCACCTTTGTCTCCAATCCCATGGAGGAAAGGAGGATCTCAAGAGAACCCACCCCTGTATCCATCCGCGGAGGTAGCTGCTTCAACAAACGGAAGGCTGCCTTTCATGACCAAAGGATCAACTGACCCACCAAGGGTCGAAA
The DNA here is from genome assembly GCA_037157565.1 of Thalassia testudinum. NCBI lineage: Eukaryota > Viridiplantae > Streptophyta > Magnoliopsida > Alismatales > Hydrocharitaceae > Thalassia > Thalassia testudinum. The sequence continues at coordinate 8,700,244 of JAZHRO010000067.1, forward strand.
CAGTGGACCTCACCAACCTCAGCGGGAGTTCTTTAAAGAGTACACTCCCTTGGCCATAAACTAGGCAAACATGTTGGTGGAGGTCTGGTCCACAAATAAGGGCATGTTACCCCCACTTAAACCAATGAAGAAGAAGGCTAACTCCAAGTCCTACTACAAGTACCACAGGGCTCGGGGTCACGCCAATGAAGACTATCGGGATCCCCACGACCAAATCAAGTCCCAGATCTAGCATGGAAACCTGCCCCATTTCGTCAAGCGAAATGAGGGCCAAGATAAAGGGAAGAGACCCATGGAGGGCCCAGAGGATTACCACAAAGAAAAGCTCCAAGAGCTCCAAGGGGTCAACATCGTCTTCATCACAGACCAGGAGCAAGATAGGTCCATGGCTCGTCAGATTGAGCAAGCGGTGTCACCTTGGCTCTCCCCAGTAGAATACCACCTCCAAGTCTTGGTGACAATACCAGTGTTACCCTAGAACGCTCACCTCCCGCCACCTAAACCCACAGGCGTAGAGGTTGCAGTAATCTTTGGGGTCAACGCCGCCCAAGCCAGCAAACCACTCCCTCCGGGAACATGCTCCTTTATGCTTTCCCCACTCTTCAGTGGGGTAAGAGGAGTACAGCCAAGCAGGCGACCTCCAGGATGTTTTCCTCTCTACCTAATCCGGTAGAACATACGAACCTGCTCTTGGTGACACTCATGCTAGCAGGGCAGTTACAACCTAGGCTCTTAGTGGATGAAGGCAGCGCCATGGACGTTCTATTTTCGAAGATGCTGCACAAGCTGGGCTTCAAAGAGGAGTACCTCTCCCCATCAGTTCAACTGATCGTGGGGTTTGGCAATCATAAAGTGATGCCAAAAGGAGAGATTAGCCTTCCCTTGTCCATCTATGATGGGGATAGGCACCTCAACAAGACAGCCACATTCATAGTGGTCAGGTTGACGGCAGCATTTGACGACATCATGGGTCGCCCGACAACCCACGCCTTTTGCCTGATCCCTTCTTCATATTTCAATTCATGCTTTTCCAATCTCCTCGTGAGGTGGGAATAGTGCATGGGGATCAAACGGCTAGGCGCGAACTCCTGAGGATTGAACCGAAATGATCCATGGAGCCAAGGACCCCCAAACCACAGAAATGGGGGAAGAAAAGAAACCAAGTCCAAGCGATCAAGCAGAAAGTAAATCTGGCTGATCTGCCAGCGACTTCAAAACTCCAGCTAGGCTCTTCAGTCATGGCTATACAACTTTACCCTGACGACGCTATCAAGCTCGTCCAGGTCGGAGCAGACCGTGATCCCTCCAAAGTTTAGGAGTTGTCACTCCTGCTCAGGACCAACGCGGACGTCTTTGCTTGGTCCACTGATCGTCAACAAACATGTTGTAAAAAAAATGTTGTTTTAAATGTCGTTGTTGTAAATGTCATTGTTGTAGTATAATCATCACAATGCAAACAGATGTCGCATCATTTTATTCATTTACTTAATCTTTACTGGTTTATTCCTGGTCGTTCACTGAGAGATAGTTATTAATATACATCACTCTCTATGTCTATTGATGCACAAAAATCTACGCATTCACAGTTGGATTCGAAAACCCATCGTTGTAGTTCGATTTGCGAAGAAATCCGTCAACAGATAAAATTTATACCGAAAATCCATAAAGAAGTTCCGGGTCGAACACAGGGAGGCAAACGTTTGATTAAAAATACGTGTTTTATTTGTTTGTTGCGAAACAAATTAGCTGGTCGAAAACCGGCTATCTATTTAACAAATAATAAATAGAAGAGAGAGAGAATATTACAAATAAAACCAAAAGAGAGGTATAATAAACATGGATTTCATTATCACAACCAGTTCATTACACTACTCATTATGACTAGAAAGCGGGAAATCTACACTAGAAAGTAATAAATCTATTCTAGAAAGTAGTAAAGAGAATGGAGAGAGAAATATCCTCCTCGACGATTGCTTGGAGGACGAGCTGGGCAGGACGATGCTTGGAAGATGGGGAACGGAGCGAGAAGAAGGAGGACGAAGCAGAAGGAACGGGAACGAAACAGCACGTCATCGTCGTCGCGAGATCCGCTTCCCGAATGCAGAGATAGGACAACTGCAGGATTCTCCACAAAGGGAAACGAAGGTGGAAAAATTATGATATCTACTCTAGAGGAGTGATGAGAGCCTCATCATGAGTCCTAACTAGCTCATTTTGACCCAAGAAAGAGAATAAAAGCTCCTACATTACTTAGAAGAGGGCTTAATTGAAGGAATAAGTATTCTGAGAAGAAAACATGAAATAAAGGGTAAAACTGTAATTTTACCATTGCAGTACATAAACGGGATTTCTCAAAGGCAAAAATAGGTCAAATGGTCTAAATAAGATAAAAAGTGGGTTGGTTCAATCAGAAATGGGTTCATGTGCGATCCAGGAATTAAATGACATCTGGTAATCCTAAAACAGACCCGCTTAATTCAACAAGGTTCTGGTCAGGATAAAAATCAAATAAACCCTCCAAAACTCATGGAAAAATATTCCCTAGGGTTTAGAACCTTCAGATTGGCCTTTGGAACCTATTTTGACCTAGATTAGGGTCCTAGCTCATCAATTGACCTAATTTGGGTTTTTGTACAAAATGTCCAGTTAAACGTGGTCAAACCTAAAATCTAACTTCACCCAATTAGGTCATCTTGACCTACTTTGCAAATTAGTACACCTAATTACATTTTGGTCCCTATCTTTTGAAAGCCATTGCATAAACCCCCTAACTTCCTCGCCACTCTTACAAGCAGGTCCCTCTGCCATTAATGGGGTGAAATCCTACTCCAGCGAGGAATAGAGGGGGAATACTCCCTGATTCCTCAGAGATCTCCTCCCAGATTTGGAAGGGAGATTCTCTAAGGAATTCCCTCTCATCTGAGCGTGGTCCTGATCTAAGATTTGCACCCAATCTCTCGTGCAAACGCACGAGAGATTTGGGTACCTAACAAACTTCCATCTCTGGCGAGGATTCCGTGCTTAGAAGCTTGTCTTCCAAGCACAGGAGTCCCTGCCAGTGCCTATAAATTGACCCCTAACTCCGGCCGCACCTCCTCAGCTCGACTTGGCTGGAATTCCACCTCGATTTCCTCTTCTTCTCCTCCGGCCAAGTGCTCCAGCGAGCTTCGGTGAGCCCCCCTCCTCTTTCTCGTCACTCTGCCACAATACCAGTGGCAGAGCTGTCCTCCCCATCCTCCTCCGCATTGCGCAACACCCACTCGAGCAGCCCTAGCGCCGTCGTTGCCGCCGTCTTCCTCCACTGGACGCCTTCTTCTCCGACGATAGCATGTACTGCCAATCGCCCTCTCGCCCCCTTCGTCCACTTAGTTAGGTTAGAATTGTTCATCTCTATCCCCTCCTTCATTTCCCTCATTCTATTTCACACAACACCCCTCGACTGTCACTGTCCACCGCCATCTTCCTCATCTCCGACCACCCTCCGGTGAGATGCCTCCGTTACTCCGCACCCCCACACGTCTCGCCACCCACCTCACAACCTCCGCCACACTCCACTAAACATCCTCCGCTCATCCACAGACCCTCTACACCACCACAACCGCCCCCAAACCTAACCCATCAATCCGGCCACAGAGCGACCTAGGCACGCACGCCTAGGCCGCTCCGCGGCCTGCCACCTACCGCCTCACCTTCGCCGTGACACGGCGAAGGTCCTCCTATAGTCTGATAGATCCGCAAGGCCCTTTTTGTGTCGTGCAGGGTCCAATCTCCAGCTGCCATTAGCGACAGCTCGAGGAGGTTGAAAGCTTGCTCCAGGATGAAGTGCTTCAGGGTCCCAGGTCCAGCAGATTCGGGGAAGTCTCGCGCATCCAGTTGTCCAAGCAATTGGTGCTGCGAGGCCTGCAGCTACTGCAATTAGACGGAAGATCTCCTGTGGGCACGTGAGCAAAAGCGGTGGAACATTAGTCCCACCTCGGTAAGTCGTGAAGTGTTCTCGTAGTTTAAATTGAATTTGTGCTCCTATCTGGTCGCCTCCAATTCACTGGGGTGAGGTCCCTCCTCACCTATCCATGCCTCGTCTGCGATTTCATCCCGCGGACCTGGTGACCCGACCCGACTACTCTCGTGCGCACTCCTCGCGCACCACACCCACGCCGGTGCGCCTGGACTCGAGCACGTGACCCGACCCGATTACCCGGCTCTGGGAGAGCATGCTGAAGAGTGATATACAGAGAGAGAGAGACTCGGGTGTGGGTAGAGGGGTAGGTTTTGCTCTCTTCAATTTATGCAGGGAAGGGAAGGAGAAGGAGAAGTGAAGCTGACACTTAGCTGAAAAAGGAAGAAGAACTAGAGAGAAGGAAAGGCAAGGCAGAGGGAAGAGGCAAAGCCAAAGAGAAGAGGAACTGAAGAAGGAAGAAGAAATAAAGAAAGGGAAAGACAAGTAGAAGAAGAAGAAAAGCTGAAGCCAAGGGAAGCAGAGCCAAGGAAGGAAGAAGAAGAAGACCCGCAGAGAAAAGAAGGAGAAAGAAACTGCAGAAGAGAGGCAAGGCAGAAGACAGAGGAAAGAAGAAGAAGGGAAAGAGCAGAGAAAGGAGCTGTAGAGAAGAAACAAGGAAGAAGGAGTACACGGCCACAGAAGAAAAAGAGGAAAAATCAGAGAAAGTCAGAACAAAGAAGAAGAGAAGTCATAAGAGAGAGTTAAAAGAGAATATCTTTTTAAGATGTCTGATCCCATGATGAGACGTCCAATTTCTCTATTTTTGTCACAATTAACTTTTAAACTCATGCATATATATATTTTGAATTAAGTTTTGAGTAATTAAGTGTTCAATTACATTCTTGAGATTAGTAATAAATTCCAATTGCTCCCTGTGTTCGACCTCGGATACTTATGTTTTCGAGTAATAAATTCTTATTTGTTGACAACCCTTGGTCACCTATACTACAACGTAACTAACTGTTAAAACACGATCTAGCCGCGACAACAAGGAGCATCCCGGGTTTGGGACAAGATCTTAGAGCTTTGGAAGGGGTGAGAGAAGAGAAGAAGAGATGAGAAATTCGTAGGGTAGGGGTCTCCTTTTATAGTTGCAAGGATTGGGACATTTTGGTCATTACAATATCAAAAACATTAATGTTATAACCGGGCATGAAGCGTCGTTTAAGACGTCTGGGAAGCGGTCCAGACGTCTGGTCAGACATCTGGAAGCCTTCCCAGACGTCAGGAATTAAATTTTTTCAGTGTACGGGTTCGCATCTGCGCGCATGCGCGCGCAGACTGAACCCGCCGCCCTCCTCCTTCTCTTTCCTCCCTCCCTGCAGACGCAGCCTTTCCTCTTTCTCTCTCCTCACGCTGCCTTCAAATACACCTCTCCCTCACCCTCACTCCACCGCCTTCTTCTTCTTCTTCTCCCTGTCAGCGAGAGAGAGAGCGGGTGAGAGCGGCAGCAGCGACTGCTGCGAGTGTGTGGGGAGGAGGAGCTATTGCAAGAGGAAGAGGGGGCTTGACCGCGAGGTTGCGAGCTCGCCGGAGCAACCAGAGCCGACCGGCGGGTGTGCAGCAAGCGTGTGGTGCTGGGGAAGAGCTGCTGCAGCTCAGGCAGCAGGCGGACGCGGCGCGGCACGGCCGTGCGCTGCGGGCGGAGAGCGAGAAGGTTCTGATTCTGGGAAAATTTCCCAGAATTAGACGTCTGGACTTACGTCCAGACGACACAGGAGACGTCTGGAAGAAGGTCCAGATGTCTGGAAGGTACATTATTTTCACTTCCTTCTTCTTCTACGTGTACGGCCATGAAGCCGTTTAGCCGAAGTTTTCTGCATCCCTTCATGTTGAGAACGGGCGATTGTGTGTGCAGGATTTATTCGGGAAGGCACAAGGGCACATCATCCCACACAGATCAGACGTCTGGGCACAGCATCAGACGACGGAGAGGGTCTCTAGACGTCCGGGGTGACAGTCGGACGTATGGAAACTAAGTCCAAACGGTTCAGCCGATTTCTGGACGTCTGAAGAACCGTGCAGATCAAGGTATGACCTGAGCTGTCATTTAAGACGTCTAGAAGAAGTTCCAGGCGTCTGATTTTGGGCAAACTCGTCATTTTTGACCCGTTTAGGGTCCGTTTGGAGTCCGTTTTCCGCGTTTCAAGTTTCGTTCTTCTCAGATTTAGTTCCTCTACCTGTTTACAGTAATTGTATACTATTCTGAGTAGCTCCTTGTCTTTGATCCTTGTGTTAGGACCTCGATCCGTTGCGGCTCTTGGGGTTATGGAGGCGCGCGGGCTTACCGATTACGCCCCCAATACACCTGGTTTTGCGGGTAGAGTGGCTCTTTTTATTAATTATCAAAAAGTATGCAATTGTGAAATAATTAATAGAGTTTAGGGTATTGCATGAACCCTAGGATTGAAAAACTAGATTGAATGATAGATCCTAGGGTATTGCATGAATTCTAGGACTGGAAAACTAGATTAAATGATAGATCCTAGGGTATGGCATGAATCCCAGGATTGGAAAACTAGCTTGAATGCATATACATTGCAATCTTGGAAAAGTAGAAAGGAAACGATAACTGCTTGTAATTAGTTAACAGTTGCCTGATTACGAATGAATAATTACGGTTGGGAACATGGGTTATATAAATAAAAAGCTGAAATGATGAAACCCAAATTGGCTGAGTTGAAAGAGCACGAACCCTACGGGGAATTAGGAGTAGAACTCCTGGAAAGTGAATGGACTAGAACTGGGGAAGTGACCTGGCCCTTGAGTACGGAGTACCAAGGAGAGTGACTGTCCCCCTGTTTAGTGCAGAGCGGAGCTAGCCGCCCCAGGGACCCGGGGTTAGGTCTGGCCACTTTATACCGACTTTTGGCCCTCGTGTACACAGTATCGAGGAGAGCTACTAGTGTAGGGAGAGCACTAGCTACCCCACGAGCCCCGGGGTTCTGCTAGCCCTCCTACACCGACTTGTTAGGCCACTGGGCAAACCAGGGTAGTCAGGCGAGGGTGCGCGGATTGTGGAGCTGCAAGACCCCTGTTTGGTTACTGTGGAGGGGCTGGACCCCTGTTACTGAGAGGGCTTTGCCCTATATTGGTTCCGTGCTGTGCTTTGGGCGCACCCGTTAACGGAAACAACCGACCGCGTGTCAGTGCGGGGTAGCTACCTGTGCGTTTATCACGTGTGCCGTAGTCACCGTTACGTTTGTCAGCGACCTTGGGGTGGTTGACTAAGGGTAGGACCATCACGGGGGACTCTCCTAGCCAGGAGAGCACCATGTGCTACTTCTACTTTTCGGAAAAGACTGCAATCAAGATCGTTCTCACAAGGAACATTCAAGATCAAAAGAAGAATCTGAGGGATAATTCGATAACGAGTAAATGGAAAATATAAAGAAAGTAATTAAAAATATAACAACTACTGTCCACCTTACTGTTTCTTAACTTTTAGTTGCCACTCTACTCAGCGTTTCGCTGACGTGTCACCTTTGTTACCTTTTCAGGACCAGGTGTTGAGTAGCCAGAGTCGGTGGCTGCAAAGGGCGCTAGGCCTAGTAGAGCCCAGTAGTATTACTTGTGTAGTACCCACTGTACTTTTCTTTCGGTTGTAGTGAGTAGTTTCTGTTACCCCTGTACTCCTTCATTGTAAGCTTCATGTTTATGAACATATTTATTTCTTTACTGTTGTTGTGGTGTATACTGTAGTATTTCTTTTCTTTACTACTGTATTTTGTTACTACTAGTTATATACATGGTGAATGTGGTTTATTTTACTTCTCTTTTGGTTACTTTCTCATTGGACGACTGGGTCTTAGGATCAGTCGAGTTGGTCCGATTCTCGTGTCTCGTAGGGATTCGGGAATCGGGTCGTAACAATTAATATGGGACCTTTAGCGACAGACTTAAACATCACTACAGGTCCGTCCCTGGGGTCGATCGGGCGGCTGAGATGGCGCCACGTGGCACCATCTTGGCTGTCCATCTTCTGTGTGTTGTAGACGGTGCCACAGGTGTTGGATTGGACCGATTTTCTCACCGTTAAGCTGCGATCGTCGATCCGAACCCATCCATGTAGTCGGATTTGTCATATGAGGTGCGGATTAATATCATCTTGGCCCTTGATTTCTAAGCTTCCTTAGACTATATCTGGTACTACAGATGTCCGATCAGGGTGATCTTGGAGTCGTTGAACTCCCGTCGTTGCCCTGATCAGATCCGTACGATTGGATCCTCGATCCAAAGCCCTGATTAAAAAGTTACCCTGTCCCTGGCAATAAAAGGAGACAATTAACCTAAATTTTGTACAGACTAACCTAAATGCGAAATAATGCATATTATGCAATATTTATAATATGTGATGCAATTCTATGCCTAAGAGCACATGTAAATAGATAGTTTATGTGATATAAACGTATTTACATCAATGTCCAAAAATGTTCTTTTATTTCAAAAATGTCAATTTTATTTATAACATGAATTAATGAATCAAACAATGAATGAATTGGTCAATTATATACAAAAGAATAAATTAATTCTACCTACAAGGCCTTAAACATATTTACAACTAAACATGCATTAAAAATTGTGTAACTAAACAATGTTAGTTATGTACAATTATCCTAAACAATACCTAAGTATAGGTACAAAAATTACTACTAAATATATTAACATATAACATTAGCTTTACTAACATATACAGTGACATAAATAAGTGTTACTATAACCTTAGTAAAAGATTTGTACAAAACATAAGGCAAAAGAATCCATTTACTAACATTTATACATATCTACAGTGATGGATATGTTCGTCACTAAAGCCTTAGGATTTATTTAAATATATAAGGCTCAAACACCTATATTATTCTAATTATATATATATACATTTATTTTATTTATTATATATTTACATGTATATACTATACATATATATTATACATACTATTTATATACACAGGTTTCACACACAACCTCTCAAGCTTCTACACTTAGACGCTCATGCACTCACTAAACTACTCGCCTCTCTCTAACAATGCACTGTTCACTTTATCAAAACTTGGTTTTTTAGAGGGCGAATCAGGTTTTTCGTGGGATACAAAGCACCCAAGAGGGTTGGATCAGACCACTACTAGACCCGGTTCTTGTTTCATTAGTATGCATTTCATTCGATTTAATTTCAAGCCCATAACAGGCCCATAGTAAGCCCAGCACAGTGCACCGCCCCCGACCCACACTGTTCACAATTATGCTCATATCAGTATGCTCGAGGGAGAGGGAGGATATTGGGTATATGCTCATTTTACTCATTTCAGCATGCTAAGCTTCCCACTGAATTCTTTTTATACATCTTCAACGACTCTGCAACGCGTGATGTGGCGCTTTGTTTAGCGCCTCTAAGGCACTATGCAGCTCATAGTGCAACTCGAATTGCATAAATTTGGTTCTTGATTTGAGGGTCATAATTAAATCCAAATTATAAATAAATTATATATTTACAAAGCCCTTATATAGGTCTACATGATTGTATAATTTATTTATAAAAATAAGTTATTTAAATATATATTAAAAGTAGTTAAAGTTAGGAAATTATGCATGTTAAATTAAGGTTTCATTTGTTAATTAATGCACAAATTGATAAATTAATCATGCAATTGACCCTATACATAGTTAATTTATATAATAAAGTATTTATTAACCATTTTTAATTTATTTTAGAGCCTTATTTTTAATTTATTTACATTTAAATGTATGTTTTAAATAGTTATATACATATTTAAGTTATAAATACTGTAATATAATATAAATACAGTATAAATAGGTCAAATATACTTAAAATAATACTATACAAGTGTACATGATAAATTACTTCAATATTAGCTTAATTTACTAATTATTTTATTTTAAGTTAATAACTTACCTAATTAACTTAATAACTTAATTACCTATAATAAATACATAATTAAATTAATGTACAGGTATAATACAGTATATATTAATTAGTTAAATACATAGGTATAGTAATATGTATGATTATAGACATATACATAGTTATTTTAAATCACTTAGTATTATACACATTTAAGTTAATATAAATTAATATATAACTATTTAATAAAGTTATATGTACAGTAAATCATCATAATTACTTAATTAAATATATAGAATACAATTATAAGTTATTTATGTAAATTATTTACATATTTTACAATATCTACATATAGCTTAGCATTAAATTATATTTACAAGTATATAAACATTATACAAAGTATTTTTAGGTATGAGAAAGAGTGAGATGACAGATTGATATTTTGAACTTTGGATCTTTTATTAAATTTCAAACTAAACCAAATCATCGACTGGTATGTTCTACTAAGGTTAAAGTTCGGAATACTTTGAAAGTTGGTATACACTTAAAGAAATACCTAATCTTACTCAAGACATATTTATTATATTTTTTTATGATTTTTATATCATTTTTTATTTATTTACAAGTTCACCCAAAGAAGGCCTTGAAAGAGTTGTTGGAAGTGAATCTAAGGCACTAAAATGGATTTGAAGGGTTGAACAACAGGTTTAGATATTCAAACACATTTAGCACATATCAAGCAAGATGTATAACCATTTAAACATGATTTCCAACTCAATTTCATTCAAATTTCACTTTGAACAGTTGATTCATTCAAGTATAGCTAACAAAAGAATCATACATATATTGCAAGCCATACACCAATAGATTTGAATCAATCACATGTACAGGAATGCTTTTTTACTAAGTCCTAACATTACAAAGTATGAAAAACTCATTTAAACCTCCAAAATAGCTTTAGCATTCTTGGAACTCCTCCATACCAGTACTACTGACAAATCTTAGCAGCTACTGCTGCTAATTAAATCAAACATCCAGCATCTCCAATCTATGTCATTTCATCAGCTATTAGTTACCAAATCTGCCAATCTACAATTTCTCCCACTAAGTTGCTGGATCAGCTCAATTAAGGACTAATCTGTAGCAATTATGGCTCAATTTCAGTAGCTGGTGTTGTTACAACTTTCACTACCCAAACCCATACTTAAAACCCAAAAGTATTGATGCTAAAAACCTCACAGATAACGATCAAAAGGGTCTGAAATTCATCTCAAAGTCAGATCTCCAATCAAAACCCATAAAGACCTAATTGACTCTTCTACAAAACAATAGGTAGCTTAGTAGAAGAAGATCAATAGGAACATCAAAACTCACTCAAAATAACTTTTAGACCTTCATTAAAACTTGTCAAATCTCGATCAAAGCATCGGTCAGCAGATGAAATATATTTAAATTCAGATCAAATGTCATCCATCTGGAATTTTTTAATTTGAGTTTGCCAAGATGATTTGATCCTCTAGGATACCTGCATACCATTGATTGGTGTTCAGGTATCCATTGCAATGCTAAGAATCTCATTAGGTCATGGCTTAAACCTGAAATCAGTGCAACTGATTTTCATAGGTCTAAACTACCCAAAAACAACATCACAACTAATTAAAGCTTCATTTTTTTTTTGGTTTGGCTATTATAACTTTATTATTATTTGTTAGGTGATTGTGCATCTTGAGGTTGATTGAGAATTTATATTTAGCAACTTCAATGGGAAACTTAGGTTGATATATCATCTCTTGGATATAAGGAGACTTTCTCAATAGAACTTTTCTATGGAGGTTAAACAAGTTTCTATCCTAGTTTGGTCAAAGGGTGATTTTGTAAAATCAAAAGTACTTTTGGACATTTTTTCTTTTAAGAACTAGAGTTGGATATGTGTATTTAAAGTTCATCTACGAATGTTGCTTAAATAATTTATCCATGAGATATGTCTAAATTTTGAACAAAATCTTATCCAACTACATATGTAACTTTTAAATCAACCTTAAAGGATAGAATCCTACTGGGTCAAACTATGAGTCATTATTTCTTACGAAAATTTTTTCAAAGAAAAATGTTAACTTAATGTGCCCAAGACTTCGTGTTATGCCAACCGTTGAAATGGAATCCAGAAGGAGGGTAGAGGACAAAGACTTTGGCCATACAAGAACTATTTGAGTAGTGGGAATCTTGTCGATGAGAATGTACTTTAAAGTATTGCATAGCTTTGCTTCGAAATGTTACATAAATATAAGTTATAAAGTACTCTTTTGATAGAGCATCTTTATATAAGTTGGTTTGAAGTATCAATATTATGGTTGGATTCTGATGAACAATGTAAACAATATTAGGTTTGCATCAAATTGTTTGTTCCAGTAACACGAATCAAACTAACAAATGCTTCCCCTTCACCTCCTTCCCTTTCTTCCTCTTTTTCTTGACAATATTCCCATTCTATGTTTTTCTATCAAATTTTTGCTTGTACGAGGTTCCTGTAATATTATTTATGAGTTTCCCGATAGCTTCTTTTATTTTACATCTATTATAAATTTGTTGTTATTTTGATGTTTTTGCTTATCATCTATTGCAAGATTACAACTTGTTATTTGATGTCTTTATTGGATTAATCGATTCATTATCCTTGTTTAATCTTCCCACAAACACACAAGAAATAGAGGATGTTATGGAATAGTAGATCTCAGTTCATGATTGTCACATTGAATGTGCCTCCACATCTTATGTTCTTTAGAATTAGTTGATCATTTGTTTCCTTCTTTCCAACAAGATCAAGTGGATATTGTTAGGAAATTTAAGTGAACTACGAAACTGTCTTTTTGTAATCGAAAGAAAGTTTCAATTGAAAGGATACAATTGTTATTTGTCATCAAATCCCAAGATGTTCTAAATGCCCAAGTGCCATAGTCAAGATATGTTGAATATAAAAGTCCAACATATTCCATTTCCATGAATCTTATTTCGATGAAAGATTTTACAAATAAAACTCCCTAAACATCTCTTCCGAGATCAAAAAATGTTACAAACCCAAACAGCTATTGCCATCCCAACATGTACGAAATGTTATATTTTTCACATTTATTATTAAGCTACTATTCTATTACTTGTTTTTATTGTTGGAAACTATGCATTACATTTGGATCGATGATGTGTGTTTGTAACTGGACAACAACCACCCTGTGAGGTTATAGATCAGTACATTGAGATTGTGACCGAACTAATGAATATGAGACATCATTTATCAACTTTGCATTAATTTAAATGGTCAGATTTGGGTTAAATTTTTTATCTATTAATTAAATGAGTTCGAATTAAGGCTTAGGTTGACCTAAGCTCAACACGACCTAAGACTCAAATTAGAGCTTGTGCATATATGTGTGTGTGAGAAAGGGGAGCGTCCAGGTGATCTGTACATAACTTACGTACATGTGCAACAATATATTCCACTAGAGTAATATTTTAGATTGAAAATTTAGGAATTGAGATCACTCTATATAAATATATTATGTACCTCAAATTTCGTAATATTTAAGCTATAAAAAATGAACCCCTTCGTTGTAATTGCTAGGAGTGTCAGATTAACTTCAAATTTGGAACAAAACATACTCATATGGAATGATCTCAATCCTCAAATTTTCAATCCAAAATATTACTCCCCACCCATTCCCATTCCTACCCATTCCCAAGTTCCCATAACCAAGTCTATTATTTGCACATGAGAATGGGTATGTTATTCCCACACGAAGTTCATCTATATAGCTAAACGGTTCTCATTCCCACCTATTCTCCTAAGATCGTAACACACTCATTTCCATTCTCATGAGTAACGCATGCCATGCACCCACCGCTAGACTCCCCCCCCCCCCCCCCCCCGCGCAACCCCAGGTTTACTAAATTGTATATTGTAACGAACGCGTGCCCCAGACGTCTGGAAGGTGGCCCACACGTCTGACAAGACGTCTGGGAGCACATCCAGACGTCTGACAAGACGTTTGGGATCGTTTCCAAACGTCTATAAAACAATTATTTTTCGCACAAGAAATTCGTCTGCGCGCCTGTGCGTGCAGACCCGCGATTCCTCTCTCTCTCTCTTTTTTCCCTCTCTCTCTGCGGCTGCAGACCTGCCGCGCTCTCTCTCCCTCCTCCTCGCACGGCCTTAAAAGGCCACGCCTCCCCTCCTGTCGTCTCCACCGTCCCCTTCCTCTTCTCCTTCCTGTGCGCGAGAGCGAGCGAGCGCGAGGGCGGCAGCGGCGGCCGCAGTGAGCGCGGAGGAGGTGCGGCGTGCTAGGGCGGAGCTCTGCCGTGAGGCAAGCTCGCCGGAGCGGCTTGCCCGGCCGGCGGAGGGCGCAGGAGGCGCGGAACGACGCGGAGAGGGACCTGCTGCGGTCTGAGCAGCAGACGCGCGAGGTGCGACGCGGGCGGCGTCGCGAGTGGAGGCCGAGCGGTGCCCTGTTCTGGAAAAATTTCCAGAATCAGACGTCTGGGTTTATAGACAGACGGCGAGGGAGACGTCTGGAAGATCATACAGACATCTGAAAGGTGAGTATTCCACTTTCTTCTTCCTTCCTGTCGACTGACCGTACTGAGGGAGGGAGTTGGCTGTGCGCAGGCTCGCTGATTCGCCATCCTTTGCGAATCAGACGTCTGGAAGTTGTACAGGACGGCGGGAGTGACCTCCAGACGTCCGGGGTGACCATCGGACGTCTGTGAGCTAGGCCAGACGTCCCCGCAGACTTCTGGACATCTGGGAAACCACGCTGAGCAGGTAATTCTCTGATCCACTTTTTAAGACGTCTGGAAGAAGTTCCAGACGTCTGATTTTACACAGTGTCGTCGTTTTCGACCCGTTTAGGGCCCATTCGGGCTCCGTTTTCCGCGATTCGAGTTGCGTTCTTTTCAGAATTAATTCCTCTACCCGTCTACAGTAGCTATACACTGTTTTGAGACTTTCCTTGTGTTGATCCTTGTGATAGGACCTCGTTCAGTTGCAGTCTTGGGAGTCGCGGAGGCACGCGGGATTCCCGATCACGCCCCCATTACTCCCGTTGTACCTGGTAGAGTGGCTTTAAGTTATTAAAATCTGTTAAATTATGAAATCATAAATAGAACCTAGGACATTGCATGAACCCTAGGAATGAGAAATAGATGGAATGATAGCTCCTAGGTGTTGCATGAATCCTAGGACTGGAAAACTAGATTGTATGATAGATCCTAGGATATGGCATGAATCCTAGGATGGGAAAACTAGTGGAATGTATAATACTGCAGTCTTGGAAAATGGAAAGAGATATAAAGGTGCCTGTAATTTGAATTAACAGCTGCCTGTTGTGAATAGATAACGTGGTTGAGAACATGGATTGTAAGAATGTGAAACTGGAAAGTGAAACCTGGATGTTTGAGTAAAAAGGATGGAACCCTACGGGGAAGTAGGAGTAGAACTCCTGGAAAGTGAATGGAATAGTTTTGGGGAAGTGAGCTGGCCCTTGAGTACGGAGTACCAAGGAGAGCGACTGTCCCCCTGTTTAGTGCAGAGCGGAGCCAGCCGCCCCAGGGACCCGGGGTTAGGACTGGCCACTCTGTACGGACTTGCTGGCCCTCGCGTACGTAGTACCGAGGAGAGCTACTAGTGTAGGGAGGTACTAGCTACCCCACGGGCCCCGGGGTTCTGCTAGCCTCCCACACCGACTTGTTAGGCCCGCTGGGGCAAACCAGGGTAGTCAGGCGAGGGTGCGCGGACTGTGGAGGGGCAAGGCCCTGGTTTGGTTACTGTGGAGGGGTTGGACCCCTGTTACTGAGAGGGCTCTACCCTGGACTGGTTCCGTGCTATGCTTTGGGCGCGCCCGTTAACGGAAACGATTGACCGCATGCCAGTACGGGTTAGCTACCTGTGCGTTTATCGCGCGTGCCGTAGTCACCGTTACGTCTGTCAATGACCTTGGGGTGGATAGACTGACGAAGACGGCGCGTTTCTTGCCGATCCGAGTCACTTTGGGACCAGCACAGGAAGGAGAAGAGGAAGGGGACGGTGGAGACGACAGGAGGGGAGGCGTGGCCTTTTAAGGCCGCGCGAGGAGGAGGGAGAGAGAGCGCGGTAGGTCTGCAGCCGCAGAGAGAGAGGGAAAAGAGAGAGAGAGAGAGAGGAATCGCGGGTCTGCGTGCACAGGCGCGCAGACGAATCTCTCGTGCGAAAAATAACTGTTTTACAGACGTCTGGAAACGATCCCAGACGTCTTGTCAGACGTCTGGATGTGCTCCCAGACGTCTTGTCAGACGTTTGGGCCACCTCCCAGATGTCTTAAAAGATGTCTGGGGCACGCGTTCATTACAATATAATAAACTCAAAGGAAGTTTCGTCCCCGAAACTTGCGCCAACTAGGGTGCGGGAAAAGACGTCCAAATAACCATAACAAACTCAAAGAGGACCGAAGCCGGTCCGAAAAGATGTACCCACGAAAAGCTCCGGGTATCGCTCCCGTATTGCCGCCTCAGGCACCCAGGTAGCCTCCTCGTACCACTGGCTCCTCCACAAAACCTTTACCAGGGGTACTTGCTTTCGTCTCAAACTGCGGACGGCTCGGTCTAGGATCTGCACTGGCCGCCTGGGGTAGGACAGGTCGTCGCTCACCTCGACGCTCTCGTGACTCAGTACGTGACTGGAATCGGCTACGTGCTTCCTGAGGTTGGACACGTGGAACCTGTGCGCGAGAGCGAGCGAGCGCGAGGGCGGCAGCGGCGGCCGCAGTGAGCGCAGAGGAGGTGCGGCGTGCGAGGGCGGAGCTCTGCCGTGAGGGCGAGCTCGCCGGAGTGGCTTGCCCGGTAGGCGGAGGGCGCAGGAGGCGCGGAACGACACGGAGAGGGACCTGCTACGGTCGGAGCAGCAGACGCGCGAGGTGCGACGCGGGCGGCGTCGCGAGCGGAGGCCGAGCGGTGCCCTGTTCTGGAAAAATTTCCAGAATCAGACGTCTGGGTTTATAGACAGACGGCGAGGGAGATGTCTGGAAGATCATACAGACGTCTGAAAGGTGAGTATTCCACTTTCTTCTTCCTTCCTGTCGACTGACCGTACTGAGGGAGGGAGTTGGCTGTGCGCAGGCTCGCTGATTCGCCATCCTTTGCGAATCAGATGTCTGGAAGTTGTACCAGACGGCGGGAGTGACCTCCAGACGTCCGGGGTGACCATCGGACGTCTGTGAGCTAGGCCAGACGTCCCCGCAGACTTATGGACATCTGGGAAACCACGCTGAGCAGGTAATTCTCTGATCCACTTTTTAAGATGTCTGGAAGAAGTTCCAGACGTCTGATTTTACACAGTGTTGTCGTTTTCGACCCGTTTAGGGCCCGTTCGGGCTCCGTTTTCCGCGATTCGAGTTGCATTCTTTTCAGAATTAATTCCTCTACCCGTCTACAGTCGCTATACACTGTTTTGAGACTTTCCTTGTGTTGATCCTTGTGATAGGACCTCGTTCAGTTGCAGTCTTGGGAGTCGCGGAGGCACGCGGGATTCCCGATCACGCCCCCATTACTCCCGTTGTACCTGGTAGAGTGGCTTTAAGTTATTAAAATCTGTTAAATTATGAAATCATAAATAGAACCTAGGACATTGCATGAACCCTAGGAATGAGAAATAGATGTAATGATAGCTCCTAGGTGTTGCATGAATCCTAGGACTGGAAAACTAGATTGTATGATAGATCCTAGGATATGGCATGAATCCTAGGATGGGAAAACTAGTGGAATGTATAATACTGCAGTCTTGGAAAATGGAAAGAGATATAAAGCTGCCTGTAATTTGAATTAACAGCTGCCTGTTGTGAATAGATAACGTGGTTGAGAACATGGATTGTAAGAATGTGAAACTGGAAAGTGAAACCTGGATGTTTGAGTAAAAAGGATGGAACCCTACGGGGAAGTAGGAGTAGAACTCCTAGAAAGTGAATGGAATAGTTTTGGGGAAGTGAGCTGGCCCTTGAGTACGGAGTACCAAGGAGAGCGACTGTCCCCCTGTTTAGTGCAGAACGGAGCCAGCTGCCCCAGGGACCCGGGGTTAGGACTGGCCACTCTGTACCGACTTGCTGGCCCTCGCATACGTAGTACCGAGGAGAGATACTACTGTAGGGAGGTACTAGCTACCCCACGGGCCCCGGGGTTCTGCTAGCCTCCCACACCGACTTGTTAGGCCCGCTGGGGCAAACCAGGGTAGTCAGGCGAGGGTACGCGGACTGTGGAGGGGCAAGGCCCCGGTTTGGTTACTGTGGAGGGGTTGGACCCCTGTTACTGAGAGGGCTCTGCCCTAGACTGGTTCCGTGCTGTGCTTTAGGCGCACCCGTTAACGGAAACGACTGACCGCGTGCCAGTACGGGTTAGCTACCTGTGCGTTTATCGCGAGTGCCGTAGTCACCGTTACGTCTATTAGTGACCTTGGGGTGGATAGACTGACGAAGACGGCGCGTTTCTTGCCGATCCGAGTCACTTTGGGACCAGCACAGGAAGGAGAAGAGGAAGGGGACGGTGGAGACGACAGGAGGGGAGGCGTGGCCTTTTAAGGCCGCGCGAGGAGGAGGGAGAGAGAGCGCGGCAGGTCTGCAGCCGCAGAGAGAGAGAGGAATCGCGGGTCTGCACGCATAGGCGCGTAGACGAATCTCTCGTGCGAAAAATAACTATTTTACAGACGTCTGGAAACGATCCCAGACGTCTTGTCAGACGTCTGGGCCACCTCCCAGACGACTTAAAAGACGTCTGGGGCACGCGTTCGTTACAATATAACAAACTCAAAGGAAGTTTCGTCCCCGAAACTTACGCCAACTAGGGTGCGGGAAAAGACGTCCAAATAACCATAACAAACTCAAAGAGGACCGAAGCCGGTCCAAAAAGACGTACCCGCGAAAAGCTCCGGGTACCGCTCCCGTATTGCCGCCTCAGGCTCCCAGGTAGCCTCCTCGTACCGCTGGCTCCTCCACAAAACCTTTGCCAGGGGTACTTGCTTTCGTCTCAAACTGCGGACGGCTCGGTCTAGGATCTGCACTGGCCGCCCGGGGTAGGTCAGGTCATCGCTCACCTCGACGCTCTCGTGACTCAGTACGTGACTGGAATCGGCTACGTACTTCCTGAGGTTGGACACGTGGAACCTGTGCGCGAGAGCGAGCGAGCGCGAGGGCGGCAGCGGCGGCCGTAGTGAGTGTGGAGGAGGTGCGGCGTGCGAGGGCGGAGCTCTGCCGTGAGGGCGAGCTCGCCGGAGCGGCTTAGCCGGCCGGCGGAGGGCGCAGGAGGCGCGGAACGACGCGGAGAGGGACCTGCTGCGGTCTGAGCAGCAGATGCGCGAGGTGTGACGCGGGCGGCGTCGCGAGCGGAGGCCGAGCGGTGCCCTATTCTGGAAAAATTTCCAGAATCAGACGTCTGGGTTTATAGACAGACGGCGAGGGAGACGTCTGGAAGATCATACAGACGTCTGAAAGGTGAGTATTCCACTTTCTTCTTCCTTCCTGTCGACTGACCGTACTGAGGGAGGGAGTTGGCTGTGCGCAGGCTCGCTGATTCGCCATCCTTTGCGAATCAGACGTCTGGAAGTTGTACAGGACGGCGGGAGTGACCTCCAGACGTCCGGGGTGACCATCGGACGTCTGTGAGCTAGGCCAGACGTCCCCGCAGACTTCTGGACATCTGGGAAACCATGTTGAGCAGGTAATTCTCTGATCCACTTTTTAAGACGTCTGGAAGAAGTTCCAGACGTCTGATTTTACACAGTGTCGTCGTTTTCGACTCGTTTAGGGCCCGTTCGGGCTCCGTTTTCCGCGATTCGAGTTGCGTTCTTTTCAGAATTAATTCCTCTACCCGTCTACAGTAGCTATACACTGTTTTGAGACTTTCCTTGTGTTGATCCTTGTGATAGGACCTCGTTCAGTTGCAGTCTTGGGAGTCGCGGAGGCACGCGGGATTCCCGATCACGCCCCCATTACTCCCGTTGTACCTGGTAGAGTGGATTAAGTTATTAAAATCTGTTAAAGTATGGAACCTTAACTAGAAACTAGGACATTGCATGAATCCTAGGAATGAGAAATGTATGGAATGATAGCTCCTAGGTGTTGCATGAATCCTAGGGCTGGAAAATTAGATTGTATGATAGATCCTAGGATATGGCATGAATCCTAGGATGGGAAAACTAGTGGAATGTATAATACTGCAGTCTTGGAAAATGGAAAGAGATATAAAGCTGCCTGTAATTTGAATTAACAGCTGCCTGTTGTGAATAGATAACGTGGTTGAGAACATGGATTGTAAGAATGTGAAACTGGAAAGTGAAACCTGGATGTTTGAATAAAAAGGATGGAACCCTACGGGGAAGTAGGAGTAGAACTCCTGGAAAGTGAATGGAATAGTTTTGGGGAAGTGAGCTGGCCCTTGAGTACGGAGTACCAAGGAGAGCGACTGTCCCCCTGTTTAGTGCAGAGCGGAGCCAGCCGCCCCAGGGACCCGAGGTTAGGACTGGTCACTCTGTACTGACTTGCTGGCCCTCGCGTACGTAGTACCGAGGAGAGCTACTAGTGTAGGGAGGTACTAGCTACCCCACGGGCCCCGGGGTTCTGCTAACCTCCCACACCGACTTGTTAGGCCCGCTGGGGCAGACCAGGGTAGTCAGGCGAGGGTGCGCGGACTGTGGAGGGGCAAGGCCCCGGTTTGGTTACTGTGGAGGGGTTGGACCCCTGTTACTGAGAGGGCTCTGCCCTGGACTGGTTCCGTGCTGTGCTTTGGGCGCACCCATTAACGGAAATGACTGACCGCGTGCCAGTACGGGTTAGCTCCCTGTGCGTTTATCGCGCGTGCCGTAGTCACCGTTACGTCTGTCAGTGACCTTGGGGTGGTTGACTGAGGGTAGGATCACCACGGGGGACTCTCCCGGCCAGGAGAGCACCACGTGCTACTTCTACCTTTTGGAAAAGACTGCAATCAAGATCGTTCCCACGAGGAACATTCGAGATCAAGTAAAAGATCTGAGAAATAAATGAAATAGTGAGACAATTGAAAGATGTAAATAAAGAAAGTAATAGAACATAACAGCTACTGTACACTCTACTGTTGTCTTTAGTTTTAGTTGCCACTCTACTCAGTGTTTTGCTGACGTGTTACACTCATTACCTTTTTCAGGACCAGGTGTTGAGCAGCCAGGGTCAGCGGCTGCAGAGGACGCTGGGCCGAGTAGGGTCCAGTAGAGTTACTACTATCTTTTGTACCTCTTTGTTTCCGTTATAGTGAGTAGTTCTTGTTTCCGCTGTACTTTCTTTACCTGCAGTTCATGTTATATGATAAATGTTGTTCTACTGTTGTGGTGGTATCTACTGTAGTAGTTTCTTTCCTTACTGCTGTACTTTCTTACTGTTAGTTATATTCATGCTGAATGGGGTTTATTTTACTGCTCTTTTGGTTACTTCCTCGTTGGACGACTAGGTCTTGGGATTAGTCGAGTCGGTCCGGTTCTCGTGTCTCGTAGGGACTCGGGAACCGGGTCGTTACATATATTTTATCTTTCTTTTTGAATAATAAATGAGTCCAATGTCATGCTCCGATAATCCTCCCAACAAATCAAGAGAGGATTATCGGGTGTGCGGATGCTAAAGTCCCAAGTACCATGCAGCTCAGGTTATAATTTGTAGTCGAATCAATTAGGTATGTCATAGAGATTAACGATTTTAAATTAATTGTAAGGCCAAAATCTACCAAAAATCTGGTAGAGTTTCCCCTAATTATTCAATGTTTATAAAAAATCTATACCTGCAATAAGCTCCTATGCATGCATACTGCAATTTAAAATGGTGGATACACTCCCATAATCTACACATGAAGATACTGAAAGTTTGTCCCTACCAGGAGGGGTGACGTAATAAAATTGCGGAAATAAAAATATAAAGCAATCTCACAAAAATAAGCAATCGCACAATGTACACAAAGATTTTTAGGTGGAAACCCAAACCGGGTGAAAACCACCACCTAACCCTCTCGAGTTAGGATTTTCCGATCAACCAAGTTGATCAAATCCACTAACCGAATCACTTTGAACGAGGGTGATTCAACCTCAATACAACCACGCTACAAGTACGAGGGTAGCGTTCCTCAACCCCTTCTCTCCACGAGAAGGATTTTGTCCCACGAAGGAGACGGGAATTCGCAAAGCGAATACCCAACCAAATTACAAAGGTAAAATAAAACAAACCTATAGAGCCAACAAAGTAATAAACCTAAGCTTCTATAGGATTTAGGAAACTCCCCTTTGCAAGGAGTGCGTCGACGATGACGCGGGTGCGTGAGCCACGCGACGGCGCAACTTCGCTCTCGTAGACAACGGCGGGAGAGCGGGTGCGCAACGGCTGGATGCTCTCAAGATGTAGAACTTGAGCTTAGAGAGCAAGAGCTTCTTGGACACAAGAGTGTGAGAGTGTATAGCTAAGTGTGTCTTGTGTCTTTCTTAGTGTATATCTTGTGTGTTTTTTGAGTTGCAAAGACTCCCCTTTATTTATAGAGGCCTTAGGAAGGCTTTGGAAGGCTTGGAAAAGCTTCCATAGCCGTTGGGTGCAAAGCCCAAGAGAATCAGGCCGAAATCAGGACAATGATTGCATTTGACAGGGTTATCAGACGTCTAACTCTGGCATCAGACGTCTGGAAGGCCACTTTAAGACGTCTGATTTAAAGGTCAGACGTCTGATTCTATGCGGGTTTCTCCCTGACTTGAATCAGATCTAAACAGGGTTTTTGTACAAGTCCATCAGACGACATAGAGGACGTCTGGCACTAAGTCTGGACGTCTGGAAACCTACTTTTGCCGTGGGAATTGATTTCCAAACGTTGCAACGGCTAGAAAATCTCTGAGAAGAGATTTTGGGTCAGCCGAGGCAAAACGGTCATTTATCAGACGTCTGTGAAGTCCTATGGACGTCTGATAAGGCTCTAACGGTCATATTCTTGAGTGTCTTCTAAGCCAGCCAATGGTCCACTAACTGGACGTCTGGCAAAGTCATCAGACGTCTCCTAAGACGTCTGGTATAAGGTCTGGACGTCTGAATTCATCAGACAGAACTAACTATGTCCAGCCTAAAAGTTATCAGACGTCTGAAACAACAGTCAGACGTCTTAAAATCCTTTATCAGACGTCTGATTCGTGAATTAGACGTCTGGAAAGTCAGTTTTAACCCTATATTGGTTTTCTAAGTGTTCTACAGAAAACCTACGTATCCTAGGGTTGTGCAGGTGTTCCTAGGACTACTGTTAGGGTTCTTTGAGGCTCTTTAACATAATGTCTAAGGAAAATAAAGAGCAAGAAAATAAATACAAGAGATACATGAAAGGATAAAAAAGAATCTATCCTATTCTTCTTGTCTTCCATCTCCAATCTTTCGCTCCACGCGAACCTCCTCTATTTTCCGTCAAGCTCCTCCAATCCGTCCTGGATGCGAGCTCGAGTTCCGTCTAAACACGTCTTCATTTGCAATTGACCTGAAATCTAGGACTCAAATTGCAAATGTTAAATAACACGTGTTTTGTTATCATCAAAACAAATGATCGTGGTGCTCTAGCACCAACAATCTCCCCCTTTTTGATGATGACAAAACCGTAAATAATAAAAAATCCTCCCCCTTTTTGACATTATCAAAAAGGTTTGATTGATTTTATATTTCCTATTACTCCCCCTTAAAACATGCTCTTCTATTTATTTTAACAAAGGTAATGTCCTCCCCCTTTTTATAACAACAAGATAGCTATTATTTTTCTCCCCCTTACTAAAGGAAATTTAGCTAACTTGTATCTCCCCCTTAAAAATTGACAATAAGCTCATCATTTTTAACTCCCCCTATCTAAATGCTTATAAAAAGGATAGGGTTAAGAATTTTACCTCACCTACCATGGCCAATAAAATGGCCCGAATGGTGGTGGTGGATGCCACATCGGATGGGGTTCCCATCCGTAGCTTGGAGGCCCGGGCATCGGCGCCGGTCTCCAATCTGGTGGTCGACGTGCGGCGGGTCCGTCGTTTGTTCGCCGTCTCGTCGGTCTTCTTGTTCTCCTCCTTGGTCTACTCATTGGTTCTCCCAACTTAAGTTGACCAGCCTTGAGCTTGTAGGTCCAGTCCTGTGTATTGTAGTTATCCCTGAATCCTACAAAACAAGATTCTAATTCCTTTTTCGGTATCCAAGTGGGCTTGGATCCGGATTTGTTAGAGGGTCTCCTTGATGGAGATCCTTTCTCAACCTTAGGGCTATAAAAATTATCAACTTTGTTGATTAATTTGTTAGAATTTTCCCTAAGACATGCAATTTCTCTTTCTATAATTTGCATCTTAGTCTTTAAATCAAAAATTTCTAACTTTAGACTATTATTTTCCTCAATCAATTTATTATTTTCATTGATGAGGTCTTGATTTTCTAATAACAGGTTATTATCCTTAGGACTAGTCTCTATATCCTTGAGTTGTTTTTCTAACCTATCATTTTCATTTCTAAGAAAACTAAGGTTCTTTTTAATGCCTTTATTTTCTACCCTAAGTGATTTACTAATCTCAAAAAGTTCATTAAAAGCTTCTTGTAAATCCAGGTTTACCTCATTGTCGGAGTCGCTTTCGCTGTCGATGTCGCTTTCTCCGATTGCCATGAAACCAAGGCACGTGGTTTCCTTCTCTCCGAGATCTTCTTCCGAACTCGTCTCCTCATGAGTGCCTTCCAACCTCCTCCATATCTCGTGGGCGGTGGTGCACTCTTGGATTCGTTCGAATTCCTTCGGACTCAACGCGCAGTACAAGGCATTCATTGCCTTTGCGTTGAGTGAGAGCTCTAGAATCTGCACCTGCGAGTAGCCTCCTTGGGGTCGCTTCGGGATCTCATATGGGGTTTCGCAACATCCCCATATCTCGAATTCAGTGGCTTGGAGCCACGTCTTCATCCTCAACTTCCAATATCCGAAGTCCCTCCCGTCGAAATAGGGTGGTCGGACGGTGGATTGCCCTTCGGAGATTCTGACTGCGGCTATGCTTCCCTCCATGATCTAGATCCTCGCCGGTTTGTAACGCCGATAATGCGAGACCTGCTCTGATACCAATTGAAAGTTTGTCCCTACCAGGAGGGGTGACGTAATAAAATTGCGGAAATAAAAATATAAAGCAATCTCACAAAAATAAGCAATCGCACAATGTACACAAAGATTTTTAGGTGGAAACCCAAACCGGGTGAAAACCACCACCTAACCCTCTCGAGTTAGGATTTTCCGATCAACCAAGTTGATCAAATCCACTAACCGAATCACTTTGAACGAGGGTGATTCAACCTCAATACAACCACGCTACAAGTACGAGGGTAGCGTTCCTCAACCCCTTCTCTCCACGAGAAGGATTTTGTCCCACGAAGGAGACGGGAATTCGCAAAGCGAATACCCAACCAAATTACAAAGGTAAAATAAAACAAACCTATAGAGCCAACAAAGTAATAAACCTAAGCTTCTATAGGATTTAGGAAACTCCCCTTTGCAAGGAGTGCGTCGACGATGACGCGGGTGCGTGAGCCACGCGACGGCGCAACTTCGCTCTCGTAGACAACGGCGGGAGAGCGGGTGCGCAACGGCTGGATGCTCTCAAGATGTAGAACTTGAGCTTAGAGAGCAAGAGCTTCTTGGACACAAGAGTGTGAGAGTGTATAGCTAAGTGTGTCTTGTGTCTTTCTTAGTGTATATCTTGTGTGTTTTTTGAGTTGCAAAGACTCCCCTTTATTTATAGAGGCCTTAGGAAGGCTTTGGAAGGCTTGGAAAAGCTTCCATAGCCGTTGGGTGCAAAGCCCAAGAGAATCAGGCCGAAATCAGGACAATGATTGCATTTGACAGGGTTATCAGACGTCTAACTCTGGCATCAGACGTCTGGAAGGCCACTTTAAGACGTCTGATTTAAAGGTCAGACGTCTGATTCTATGCGGGTTTCTCCCTGACTTGAATCAGATCTAAACAGGGTTTTTGTACAAGTCCATCAGACGACATAGAGGACGTCTGGCACTAAGTCTGGACGTCTGGAAACCTACTTTTGCCGTGGGAATTGATTTCCAAACGTTGCAACGGCTAGAAAATCTCTGAGAAGAGATTTTGGGTCAGCCGAGGCAAAACGGTCATTTATCAGACGTCTGTGAAGTCCTATGGACGTCTGATAAGGCTCTAACGGTCATATTCTTGAGTGTCTTCTAAGCCAGCCAATGGTCCACTAACTGGACGTCTGGCAAAGTCATCAGACGTCTCCTAAGACGTCTGGTATAAGGTCTGGACGTCTGAATTCATCAGACAGAACTAACTATGTCCAGCCTAAAAGTTATCAGACGTCTGAAACAACAGTCAGACGTCTTAAAATCCTTTATCAGACGTCTGATTCGTGAATTAGACGTCTGGAAAGTCAGTTTTAACCCTATATTGGTTTTCTAAGTGTTCTACAGAAAACCTACGTATCCTAGGGTTGTGCAGGTGTTCCTAGGACTACTGTTAGGGTTCTTTGAGGCTCTTTAACATAATGTCTAAGGAAAATAAAGAGCAAGAAAATAAATACAAGAGATACATGAAAGGATAAAAAAGAATCTATCCTATTCTTCTTGTCTTCCATCTCCAATCTTTCGCTCCACGCGAACCTCCTCTATTTTCCGTCAAGCTCCTCCAATCCGTCCTGGATGCGAGCTCGAGTTCCGTCTAAACACGTCTTCATTTGCAATTGACCTGAAATCTAGGACTCAAATTGCAAATGTTAAATAACACGTGTTTTGTTATCATCAAAACAAATGATCGTGGTGCTCTAGCACCAACAGATACTAATTGGAGTGCCTCATTCTATTTGAATATGAAACTAGAGGTAGTGGTAGAGAGGGTTTAAATTAATGAAGTGGTCAAAATAAAATTTGTATAACCTAAGTTTAGTTGCCTCCATGAGGGGATAACATATCTTTCTTCGCGAAACTCACCATTGACATGAAGTGAGACCAGGCAATTAATGGAAAGAGGAATCCATTCATGAGAGACATACATCGCCTAATTGAAAGGATAATTCTTTCTATTTATCTTCGAAATGTTTCAAATGTCGTAAAGATCTTAGGCAATTAATACCTTTGAGGAAAAAAAGTGGAACTCAATGTTGAACTTGAAAATGTTTAAGATAGTACCGTCTAATAAGAATGGTATGTAGGTTTTTGTGTGTGGCAGATATATTAAATGAAGCAGAATTCACATATTAGCTTAATCTAGATAATAAGATAACTATCAAATTCCTTGCAGATCTTTCGACTATACTAAAAGGGGGTGAATAGTGTAGTCCTTAAGAAATTGTTAAATATAAATTTCAAAGAATGTAAAATGAAATGCAAGAAAAGGAGAACACTTAATTTAGAGTGGAAACCCTTTCAGGTGAAAATTACTACCAAGATTTTCTCAACCTATGATTTTTTTGAACAAATGTCATTGATCAATCCACTATCATACCACTTGAACAAGGATACCATAACCTCTTACAAATTCCTCTCCCAACCTTTTGGAGAGAATTTCTCCTTACTTCCTATGTAGATCCCTTTACAACAATTTAAACAACAAAAAGAACAAGTGTCTAGAATAATTTCTATGGAACCTCAGAGAATGCTTAAAAGATTGAAAAGCGATCTTATTGAAATAAAATCATTTTTTCTCCTTTGGAAAAGATCGCAGGAGCAACAAGGAATTTACGGGCTCTTAAGTAGATTAACGAAGGCATGGAAAGAGCTTGAAATGCACCCAACTTGATGTTGATCTCAAGGATGAAGAGTTGGTTACATTGTGTGTTGTTTAGAACCCTTAAGAGGTATTTTTATAAGCCCTTGATCGACCCCCAACACTAAAGAGAGACAAACATGGTAGAAACAACAATTAAAGACTTTCCTAAGCGAGCCAAAATGACCGTTATTGATGGATCAAAATATTTATTAATGTTGGTGCTAGTGTACCACGATTGTTTATTTTGATGATAACAAAACACGTGTCTTTTAACATTTGCTTTTGAGTCTTAGTTTTCAGGTCAAATTGCAAATGAAGACGTATTTAGACGGAGTTTGAGCTCGCATCCATGGCGGATTGGAGGAGCTTGACGAAGAACGAAGGAGCTTCGCGAGGAGCGATAGCTTGAAGAAGCATAAAGACAAGAATATGATAGATTTCCTTTTATCTTGTTCTATGTAATTCTGTTTCTTTGTTTTGCTCTTTATTTCTTTCTTAGATCTTATGTTAAAGAGCTTCAAAATACATTCATAGTAGTCCTAGAAATACTTACACAAACCTAAGACACTTAGGTTTTCCGTAGAGAACTTAGAAAACCTAAATATGCTTAAGACAGCCTTTTTAGACGTCTAATCTGAATATCGGATGTTTGATAAAGATATTTAAGGCATCTGATTGTTGACTCAGACGCCCAATAACTTAGGATGGACTTAGTAAGTTCTGCCTGTTGATTTTAGACAACCAGACCTTAGTCAAGACATCTTAGAAGACGTCTGATGAAATCGTCAGATGTCCAATTAATGGAACGTTGGCTTAGAAGATAACCATTGAGGTTTATTACCTTTAGGCTTCTATCAGACATTCGTAGAGGACCTTAGATGTCTGATAAGTGACTGTTAGCCCTTGATTGAGCCGAGATCACTTGTGTTGAGGATTATAGTCATTTGCCTTTCTTAGAAATCGATCCCCACAGACAAATAGGTTTCCAAACATTCAGACCTAGTTCCAAACGTCCTGTACGTCGGCTGACGAATATACACTAGAACCTTGTTTAGGTCTAATGTTAGTCAGTAAGGAAACCCATCTAGTAGTAAACGTCTGACTTAGTTCCTAGACGTCTTAAACTACTTTTCCAGACGTTTAATATCTGGAACAAACATCTGATGACTCTATCAAAATCATTAATGATTCTGATTACAGCTTGTTTTGCCTTGGGTTCATCCCCAACGGCTATGGAAGCCTTCCAAGGCCTTCCAAAGCCTTCCTAGGTCCTTTATAAATAGAGGAGGACCCTTGTCTTGTAGACACAACCCTTGAATATCATTTCCACATCAATTTGTGTCTTTTGATCTTGAGAAGAAAGCTCTAGCTCTCCAAGCCTAGTTCTACATCCGAAGAGCTTCATCTGAGTTCCGCACCCACTCTCCCGCCGTAGTTCACGAGAGCGATGAAGTGCCTACACGTGGTTCACGCACCCACGTCATCAAGCCGACTCACTTCCACCAATGGGAAGTTCCTTCACCTATAGTAGCTAGATTCAATCTTTTACTTTGTTGGCTCTATAGGATCATTGTATTTTATTATCTTTTGTTGGATATTCCCTTTGTGAATTCCCGTCTCCATCGAGGGACAAAATACTCCTCGTGAAGAGGAGGGGTTTGAGGCACACTACCCTCGGTCTAAGTAGTGTTCTTGTAAGAGGTTGAGTCACCCTCGTTTAATTGACTCGTTAGTGGATTTGATCGACTAGGTCGATTGAAAAATCCTAAACCGAGAGGTTTAGGTGGTGATTTTTACCCGGGTTGGGTTTCCACTTAAAAGTACTTATGCCATTTGTGTGTTTGCTTTTTGTGAGATTGCTTACATAATTCCACATTTTATATTACGTCACGCATATCTCACCCCCTCCACGTAGGGAATTTCATTTGGTATCCGAGTAGGCCTCGCATAATCGACGTTACACACCGGCGAGGATACGATGGAGGGAAAAGCGTTCGTGTGCACCGAAGGACACAATACCTCTCGATCACCATACTTTGCAGGTGTAGATTTCATTTATTTGAAAAATCGTATGACTATGTGGTTGCAGGCCTACAACTTTTGGGTGTGGGAAAAATGCGAATCCACATTTGTGATTCCCAAGAAACCCGTAAGAGGTTACTCAAAAGATCAAGTTCGGGATCTCAACCTCAACGCAAAGGCAATGAATGCCTTGTATTACGCGTTGAGTTCGAAGGAATTCGAGCGAATCCAAGAGTGCACCACCGCCCATGAGATATGGAGGGTGTTGGAAGGCACTCATGAAGAATCTACTTCAGAGGAAGAAGAAGAGAAGGACGAAGTTGCTTGCATGGACTTCATGGCCATGGCAAGTGATAGCGACAGTGACAACAGTGACGATGAGGTAAATTCCGATTTACAAGATGCCTTTAATGAATTGTATAAGCTTAGTAAATCACTTAAAGTAGAGAATAAAAACTTTAAAAAGAATCTTAGTTTTCTTAAAAGTGAAAATGAAAGATTAGAGAAACAACTTAAGGATCTAGAAACTAGTTCTAGTTCTAAGGATGATAACTTGCTATTAGAAAATAAAGACTTAATCAATGAAAATAGTAAGTTGATTGAGGCAAACACATGTTTAAAATTAGAAATTTCTAGTTTAAAAATAAAAATGCATGTTGTAGAAAATGTGCATGCATGTCTTGGGGAAAAATCTAACAAATTAATCAATAAAGTAGATAATTTATATAGCCCTAAAGTTGAAAAATGATCTCCTTCTAGGAGATCAACTAACACATCCGGATCCAAGCTAACTCGGATATCGAAAGATCAACTTGAAACTTGTTTTGTAGGTTTCAAGGGAGAGTTCAACACAAGGATTGGAATTACAAGCTAAAGGATGGTCAACTCAAATTGGGAGGACCAAGGAGGAAGACGAGAAGATTGATGGATGTTTGAACTGCCATACGTTGACCGCCTGATTGGAGACCGACGCCAATGCTTAGACCTCCAAGCTACAGATGGGAACCCCATCCAGTTTTGGCATCCACCACCATTTGGGTCATTCTATTGGCTATGGTAGGTGAGGTAACCATTGACCCTATCTTTTTATTATAAGCATATAGATAGGGGGAGTTAAAATTGATGAGCTAATTGTCCATCTTTAAGGGGGAGTTGTTAACATATCTATATTTCCTTTAGAAAGGAGATAATCAATTAGCTATCTTATTGTTTCAAAAAGAGGGAGAACATTATTCTTGTTAAAAGATATTTAACCCAAAACTAAAAGAGCATGTTTTAAGGGAGAGTTTAGAAGAATTAAAATTAACAAAAATCTTTTTGATAATGTCAAAAAAGGAGAAAATTTTATGAATTATTTTTTATGATTTTGTCATCATCAAAAAGGAGGAGATTGTTGGTGCTAGTGCACCACGATCGTTTATTTTGATGATAACAAAATACGTGTCTTTTAACATTTGCTTTTGAGTCTTTGTTTTCAAGTCAAATTGCAAATGGAGACGTGTTTAGATGGATTCGAGCTCTCATCCATGGCGGATTGGAGGAACTTGACGGAGAACGGAGGAGCTTCCCGAGGAGCAATAGCTTGAAGAACCATGAAAACAAGAATAGGATAGATTTTCTTTTATTTTGTTTTATGTAATTTTGTTTATTTGTTTTGCTCTTTATTTCTTTCTTAGATCTTATGTTAAAGAGCCTCAAAATACATTCATAGTTGTTGAGACCCACAGCATCAAACGTCTTTTAAGACGTCTGGGAGTTGGTCTAGACGTCTGGTCAGAAGTCTGGAAGCCTTCCTAAACGTCTAGAAATTAATTTTTTGCGGCGTACGATTGCGAATCTGCGCGCATGCGCGCGCAGACTGAAATCATCACCCTCTTTTCTTCTCTCTCTTCCCTCCCCGTCCTGCAGGCGCCATCTTTTTTCTTCCTCTCTCTCTCCCCACGGCGCCTTCAAATATCTCCCCCTCTCCTCTCCCTCACCACCACTCCACCATCTCCTCCTTCTTCTTCCAGTGATAGCGTGAGAGTGAGAGGGCGAGGGCAGCAGTTGCTACCGGGTGTGCGCGGGGAGGAGGAGGTACAGCGAGAGGGAGAAGAGGTGGAGAGCGTAGGAAGAGAGGGCGAGCTCACCGAAGTAGCCAGGGCCGACCGGCGGGCGCACAGCAGGAGTGCAATGCTGGGGAAGTTGCCCCGGTGCTGCTGCAGCTCAGGCAGCAGGCGAGCGCGGTGTGGCACGGCCGTGTGTAGCAGGCGGAGGGCGAGGAGGTCCTGATTCTGGGAAATTTTCCCAGAATCAGACGTCTGGACCTACGTCCAGACGGCGCGGGGGATGTCTGGAGTGAGACCCAGACGTCTGAAAGGCACAATATTTCTTTTCTTCTTCCTTTCGCGTGTACGGCCATGCGGGCCGTTCCGCCGAAGGATTCTACCTCTTTGCCGTGTTGAGGTCGGTTGTGTACGCATGCAGGTTTCATTCGGGAAGGCGCAAGGGCACGCCCTCCCACACAGATCGAACGTCTGGGCACAACACCAGACGGCGAAGAGAGTCTCCAGACGTCCGGAGTGACAGTCGGACGCTAGAACTAGGTCCAGATGGTTCAATGGGATTCTGGACGCCTGAAGAATAGTGTAGAAGTGAGGTATGATCTGAACCATCATTTAAGACGTCTGGAAGATGTTCCAGACATCTAATTTAGGGCAGTATTGTCATTTTTGACCCATTAAGGGTCCGTTCGAAGTCCGATTTCCGCGTTTGAAATCCCGTTCTTCTCAGAAATTGTTCCTCTACTTGTTTAAAGTGCTTGTATCCTATTCTGAGTGGTTCCTTGTGTTTGATCCTTGTGTTAGGACCTCATCCCGTTGCGACTCTGGGGGTTACGGAGGTGCGCGGACCTGCCGATCACGCCCCCAGTACTCCCGATTTTGCGGGTAAAGTGGCTCCCTTTAATTATTTATCAACATTTATGCACTTGTGAGATAATTAATAGATTCTAAGATATGGCATGAACCCTAGGACTGGAAAACTAGATTGAATGATAGATCCTAGGGTATGGCATGAATCATAGGACTGGAAAACTAGATTGAATGATAGATCCTAGGGTATGGCATGAGTCCTAAGACTGGAAAACTAGATTAAATGATAAATCCTAGGGTGTGGCATGAATCCTAGGAACAGAAACACCGAAACAAATGTCGTGAATATATGAATTGCAGTCTTGGAAAAGTAGAAAGAAAAATGATAATTGCCTGTAATTTGATAACAGTTGCTTGTTATGAATGGATATTAACTGTTGAGAACATGGGCTATATGAAAATAAAGCTGAAATGATGAAACCTAAATTGGCTTAGTTGAAGAAATATGAGCATGAACCCTACGGAGAATTAGGAGTAGAGCTCCTGAGAGGTGAATGGAATGGAATTGGGGAAGTGAGCTGGCCCTTGAGTACGGAGTACCAAGGAGAGCGACTGTCCCCCCTGTTTAGTGTAGAGCGAAGCTAGCAGCCCCAGGGACCCGGGGTTAGGTCCGGCCACTTTGTACCAACTTTTGGCCCTCGCGTACACAGTACCGGGGACAGCTACTAGTGTAGGGAGAGAACTAGCCACCCCACGGGCCCCAGGGTTCTGCTAGCCTTCCTACACCGACTTGTTAGGCCCACTGGAAAAACCAAGGTAGTCAGGCGAGGGTGCGCGAACTGTGGAGGGGCAAGACCCCTGTTTAGTTATTGTGGAGGGACTAGACCCCTGTTACTGAGAGGGCTCTGCCCTATACTGGTTCCGTGCTGTGCTTTGGGACTCACCCGCTAAGGGAAACAACTAACTGTGTGCCAGTGCAGGGTAGCTACCCGTGCATTTATCACGCGTGCCGTTGTCACCGTTACGTCTGTCAGCGACCTTGGGGTGGTTGACCGAGGGTAGGACCACCACGGGGGACTCTCCCGGCCAGGAGAGCACCACGTGTTACTCCTACTTTTCGGAAAAGACTGCAATCAAGATCGTTCCCACGAGGAACGTTCGAGATCAAGAGAAAGATCTGAGGAATAATTCAAGAATGAGTAAATAGAAAAATAAAGAAAGAGATTAAAAATAACATCTACTTGTCCACCTTACTGTTTTTATTAGCTAGTTGGTTGCCACTCTACTCAGCATTTCGCTGACTTGTCACCTTTGTCACCTTTTCAGGACCAGGTGTTGAGCAGCCAGAGCCTGCGGCTGCAGAGAGTGCTGGGCCTAGTAGAGCCCAGTAGTTTTACTTGTGTTGTACCTACTGTACCGTTCTTCTGTTGTAGTGAGTATTTTCTGTTACAACTGTACTCTTTTATTGTAAGCATCATGTTTATGTACCTGTTTAATTCTCTATTATTATGGTGGTGTGTACTGTAGTAGTTCTTTTCGTTACTGCTGTACTTTTGTTACTGCTAGTTATATGCATGGTGAATGTGGTATATTTTACTGCTCTTTTGGTTACTTTCTCGTTGGACGACTAGGTCTTGGGATCAGTCGAGTCGGTCCGATTCTTGTGTCTCGTAGGGATTTGGGAATCGGGTCGTAACAATAGTAGTCCTAGGAATACTTTCACAAACCTAAGATACTTAGGTTTTCCGTAGAGAACTTAGAAAACCTAAATAGGCTCAAGACAACCTTTTCAGACGCCTAATCTGAATATTGGACGTCTGATAAAGATATTTTAGATGTCTGACTGTTGACTCAGACATCCAATAACTTTGGCTGGACTTAGTAGATTCTGTCTGTTGATTTTTGTTGCGACCCGGTTCCCGGATCCCTATAGGACCCAAGACCGGCTCTCCTCGACTAATCCTGAGACCCAGTCGTCAAACAAGAAATAACCAAAAAGCAGGAAAGTAAACCACATTCACACATGCAATATAACTAAGCAGTAAAAGCGTATAAGCAGTAAAGGAAAGTAAAGCTGTTATTCCATTACATACCACCACAGCAACAGAACAACGAAAACGAAAGTAACAGTAAAGACAACAGTAGCTAAGAAAAGTCTGGAACTCACTACAACAGTAAGGAGGACAACAAGAAAGTGTAGAAACTACGGCTGGGCCCAACTGGGCCCAGCACCCTCCGCAGCCAGAAGCTCTGGCTGCTCAACTCCTTGTCCTGAACAGTGGTAAGGAAAAACAGAGTCAGCGAATGCCGAGTAGCGTGGTAACTATACTATCTAAAGCAGTAAAAGTAACAGGTTTAATTCTGTTACGACCCGGTTCCCGAATCCCAACACGATACAAGACCGGATTGACTCGACTGATCCCAAGACCCAGTCATCCAACGAGAAAGTAACCAAAAAGCAGTAAAGTAAATCACATTCACCATGCTAAGCAACTAACAGTAACAAAAGTACAGCAGTGAAGAAGTAAAACTACTATAGTACACACCACCACAACAGTAGAAAAGTAAACGGGTACGAAAGAGTACAGAATATAAAGGTACAAGAAGCTACTCACTACTACAAACGAGTATAAGAAGAGCTACAACTACTGGGCTCTGCTGGGCCCAGCACCCTCTGCAGCCGTAGGCTCTGGCTGCTCAACACCTGGACCTGAAAAGGGTTATTAGTACACGAAATCAATAAACGCTGAGTAGAGTGGCAACCAATAACTAAAGTAGTAAAAGTGGACAGGTAGCTGTTGTTTTTCAATTACTTTCTTTAGCCAATTATTCTTTTTCATCACTTGGTTTATTTATCATGTCTCTTTCTTGATTTCGAATGTTCCTCGTGGGAACGATCATGATTGCAGTCTTTTCCGAAGAGTAGAAGGCACACGTGGTGCTCCCCTGGCCGGGAGAGTCCCCCGTGGTGATCCTATACCCAGTCAACCACTCCAAGGTCACGGAAAGACGTAACGGTGACTACAGCACGCGTGATAAGTGCACGGGTAGCTACCCTGCACTGGCACAAGGTCAGTCGTTTCTGTTAGCGGGTGCACCCAAAGCACAGCATGGAACCAGTATAGGGCATAGCCCTCTCAGTAATAGGGGTCTAGCCCCTAAGAACCAAATAGGAGTCTCGCCCCTCCACAGTCTGCCCACCATCGCCTAACTACCCTGGTTTGCCTAGTGGGCCTAACAAGTCGGTGTAGGGCGGCTAGATGAACCCCGGGCCCCGTGGGGTGACTAGCTCTCTCCTTACACTAGTAGCTCTCCCCAGTACAGTGTACACGAGGGCCAAGAAGTCAATACAGAGTAGCCAATCCTAACCCCGGGTCTCAACCCAAGGGCGGCTAGCTCCGCTCTGCACTAAATAGGGGGACAGTCGCTCTCCTTGGTACTCCGTACTCAAGGGCCAGCTCACTTCCCCACTCACATTCCCAATTCAATTCCATTTATTTCAAGGAACTCTACTCCTAATTCCCCGTAGGGTTCTTGCTCATATTCCTCACATCTTTCCATACCAGGTTTCATCATCTCTATTTCCATTATCAGGTTCTACACATGTAACATGTAACTCTATTGTTCACATTTCAGGTTATTCACAGGTAGCTCGTGTTTCCAACATTCACCTTTCCATTTTCAAATTATATACATGCAGCTCATATTATGTCATTTCACGTGTGCGACAGGAAAGTTACATACAACAGTTATTTAGCACAAGCACTACATATTTCGTAGGCAACTGTTATTCATTTACAGGCAATTATTATCATTCTATCTACTCATTCAAGACTGCAATCCATTCAATCAATACAAACATTCCAGTATTTTTAGTCCTAGGATTCATGCCATACCCTAGGATCTAATCATTCATTCCATACATGCATTCAGATTTGAATTTAAATTAGGGGAAGCCACTCAACCAGTAAACCCAGAAGTAGTGGGGGCTTGAACGACAGGTCCACGTGCCTCAGCAAGCCCTAAACCCGCAACGGAATGAGGTCCTATCACAAGGATCAATCATAAGAGAATACTCAGAATAGTGTAGAAAGTATTCCAACAAGTAAGGGAATTCATACTAGAAACATCGGTATCTTAATTGCGAAAATCAAACCTCAAACAGACCCTAAACTGGTCAAAAATAGTGATTCTGACTCAAATCAGACGTCTGGAACAACTTCCAGACGTCTTAAAAGTGTCCAGTGCCATACCTCAAGTCCTGCGCTACTCATCAGACGTCCAGGAACTCCGCTGGACTGTCTGGACCCAGTTCCAAATGTCCGACCACCTCTCCGGACGTCTGGAAACGCTTTTCGTCGTCTAGTGCCTCGCCCAGATGTCTGAAATGCATGGGAGGGTGTGTCCCGTGCCTTCCCGAAGCAACTCCTACGCGAATCAACCAAAATCTTCTCAAATCGTCATGAAACAGTGCCTTGGCGGAACAGCCTGCATGGCCGTATCCGCAAAGAAGATGTACCTTCACGAAGCCTACTTCTCAGTTGTCTGGAACCTCTTCCAGACGTCAGTTACGTCGTCGGGACGTCGCTCCAGACGTTTGATTCTGGGAAAAACCTAGAACCAGAACCTGCTTCCGCCCTCTCGCGCAATGCGTGGCCGTGCCGTGCCCTCTCACCTGCTGCTCCGGCTGCAGCAATGTCGGGGAGGACCTCCCCGACGCACTCCTCCGCCTTGCGCACGCGCCGCTCCAGCCGTGAGCATATCGACAAGCTCCCACGTGAGCTCGCAAGCTTGCTCACCTCTCCTCCCCACGCCGCTCCTCCTCTCCTCTCATGCCGCTCCTTCTCTCCACTGTTCTCGCTCGCTCGGTTGCTCTCGCTGGGGGGAAGAGGCAGGTGGCTGGAAAGTAGGGTGAAATGAGGGAGAGGAGGGGGCTTATATAAGGTGTGGGTTTAGGGTTTTCATCGGGCGAAAGGAGAGAGAAGAAGGAGAAAACGAGGGAAGTGTACTGTCTGCACGCAGTACACGTGCAGGCGCGAGCTCGTACTCAAAATTTTTGATTTCCAGACGTCTGGGAAGGCGTCCAGACATCTGACCAGACGTTTGACCCAAATTCCATATGTCTTAAAAGGCTCAAACAATACGGGTCTTAACATCATAACAAACTCAAAGGAAGTTTCGTCCCTGAAACCTGAGCTAGCTAGGGCACTGAAAAAGAACAACATACGCATACCGAAGCCGGTCCGAAAGGACATACTCTCAAAAAGCTCCTAGTACCGCTCTCGCATCACCGCCTCAGGCTCCCAAGTAGCCTCCTCGTACCTCTGGCTCCTCCACAAGACCTTCACCAGGGGTACCTGCTTTTGTCTCAAACTCTGGACGGCTCTGTCTAGTATCTGCACTGGTCGCTCGAGGTAGGTTAAGTCGTCACCCACCTCAACACTCTCGTGGCTCAGAACGTGATTGGGATCGGCGACGTACTTCCTAAGGTTGGACACGTGGAACACGTCATGCACACCAGAAAGCTGGGGAGGAAGGGCAAGCCTATAAGCAATGGGTCCAACCAGCTCCAAGACCTCAAAGGGCCCCACAAACCTCGGTGTGAGCTTCCCTTTCACCCCAAAATGCTGCAGGCCCTTCATGGGCGAAACGCAAAGGAAGACGTGATCCCCAACCTCAAACTGCACCTCTCTGCAATCCCGATCGACATAGCTCTTCTGCCGGCTCCTAACAGTGCGGAGCCGTCTGTGAATCTACTCAATCACCTCCTGACTCTGCCGGATCAGCCTGGGGCCAACCTCCCACTTGGTCCCCACCTCAACCCAACTCAAGGGTACAGTACACCTCCGTCTGTACAGAGCCTCGTAGGGTGCCATGCCAATGCTCGAGTATAGATGTTATTATATGCAAACTCTACCAGGGCCAAGTGATCCTCCCAAGAGCCCCTCCAGTCCAGTACATAGGCACGCAAAAGGTCCTCAAGCATCTGTATCGTGTGTTCTGATTGTCCGTCCGTCTGGGGGTGGTATGCTGTGCTGAACCTCAACCGTGTCCTCAACGCCTGCTGAAACTCAACCCAAAACTGAGACGTAAAACGGGTATCCCGGTCAGATACAATCTCCCACGGAACTCCGTGCAGACGTACCACGTCACGGATATACCTTTCTGCCAACTGTGCTGGTCCCAAGGTGACTTGGATCGTCAAGAAACGTGTCGTCTCCGTCAATCTGTCTACAATCACCCAGATTGCGTCATGTCCTCGCTGGGTAACGGGCAAGCCCACCACCAAGTCTATGGTCATGCTCTCCCACTTCCACTCCAGCACTGGAAGTGGCTGCAACGACCCTGCAGGTCTCTGATGCTCAACCTTCACCTGCTGTCACAGTAAACACTGCTGCACGAACTCACCTACATCCCGTTTCATCCCCCTCCACCAAAAGTCACGTCTCAGATCATGATACATCTTTGTGTTCCCGGGATGTATGGTGAACCTGGAACCGTGTGCCTTAGTCAGGAGCTCTCTCAGTAACTCCTCGTCCTTGGGAACACACAAACGTCCCCTCATGCGCAGCACCTCGTCAGTAAAGGAGAAGTCTCCAGGGTCCCCTGACAGTACTCTGTCACGCAACGACTGCAGGTACGAGTCTACCATCTGTCCTATGATGATGCGA
The DNA here is from genome assembly GCA_037157565.1 of Thalassia testudinum. Classification (NCBI taxonomy): domain Eukaryota; kingdom Viridiplantae; phylum Streptophyta; class Magnoliopsida; order Alismatales; family Hydrocharitaceae; genus Thalassia; species Thalassia testudinum. The sequence continues at coordinate 8,739,430 of JAZHRO010000067.1, forward strand.
TCTATCAACTCTAGCCTCGTCTGTCGTGTCACAGTCACTGCCCCATAGTATCCCAGTAACTCTAGGGGTCGCCAATTACCCATCTCCTCCATGAGTCTCCAACTCTGTGCCTATAAACTGGCCAAGTGGGCGGACACCTTCCGGCTCAAGGCGTCAGCCACCACGTTGGCCTTCCCTAGATGGTAGGAAATGCTGCAATCATAATCCTTCAAGAGCTCTAACCAACATCTCTGTCTCAAACAAGTACCTGAGGCTCTTATGATCTATGAATATCTCAAAAGTCTCACCGTATAAGTAGTGCCTCCAAGTCTTCAGCGCGAAGACGACAGCTACCAGCTCTAGGTCTTGGGTAGGGTAGCTATGCTCATGGGGCTTCAGTTGCCGTAAAGCGTATGCGACAACGTGACCCCGCTGCATGAGCACACCCCTTAACCCCTGCAAAGAGGTATCCATATACACAATGAAACCGCCACTGCTGTGTCGGATGGTAAGCACGGGAGCCGAAGTCAACCTCTTCTTCAGCTCCTGAAAACACGCCTCACAAGCGTCTGTCTAAGAAAAGGGCACGTCGTTCCGAGTCAACTGTGTCATAAGACGTGCAATCTGCGAGAAACCCCTGATAAACCGCCGGTAGTAGCCTGCCAGTCCCAAGAAACTACGGATCTCTATCACTGTACGTGGTCTCTCCCACCTGAGCACTGCCTCAACCTTGGCTAGGTCCACAGCCACGCCATTCCCTGAAATCACATGACCTAAGAAGGTCACCTCCCTCAACTAGAACTCGCACTTGCTGTACTTGGCATACAGCCTACGTCGTCTCAATATGTCCAAAACCATCCGCAAGTGCTGTCCGTATTGCACCTAACCCCGCGAGTAGTTTAGCACATCACCAATAAATACCATCACGAACTGATCCAGATATGGTCTGAATACCCGGTTCATCAAATCCATGAATGCAGTGGGGGCGTTGGTCAGCCCAAACGGCATGACCAAAAACTCGTAGTGCGGAAAGCTGTCTTGGAGACGTCGGCCTCCTTGATCCTCAACTGGTGGTAGCCAGACCTCAAGTCTATCTTGGAGAAGACCGTGGCACCTCGCAACTGGTCAAACAAGTCGTCAATCCTCGGTAGCGGATACCTGTTCTTGATGGTGACCCTGTTCAGCTGTCTGTAGTCCACACAAAGGCGTAAGGTACCATCCTTCTTCACAAATAATACCGGGGCTCCCCACGAAGACGCACTAGTTCTCACAAAGCCCTTCTCCAGAAGGTTCTGCAACTGGGACTTGAGCTCTAGCACCTCAAGTGGTGCCATCCTGTAAGGTGCTATAGAAATGGGGTTGGTCCTCGGTACCAGTGAGATCTCGAACTCGATCTCACGCTCAGGCGGTAGTCCTGGCAGCTCCTCTAGAAACATGTCAGCGTACTCTCTGACTACTGGGATACTCTGAAAGTCTGCCACGGAGCTGGGCTTTGCCACTACACAAGCCAAAAAGCCCTCACACCCCTAGCCCAAAAGTCTCGCTGCCCGAAGTGCAGAAATGCACCTGAAGCCTCCGTCCACTGGCTGTCCGTGAAACTCAAATGAAGGCATCTCCGATGTGGAGAAGACGATCTTCCTCTTGAAACAGTCCACCAAAGCGTGGTAAGTGGACAGCCAGTCCAGCCCCAGAATCACGCCAAAGTCCTCCATCGGTATCACAATCAGATCAGCGGGGAGGCTGTGTCCCCCAACACTAACCTCACAGCCTGTGTAAACCCCCTCAACTACAAATAGCTGACCACCCGGACCTCTGATCACAAACAGATCCTCTAACAACACGCAGTCCTGTCCTAAACTAACAACAAAACTAGCAGCAACAAACAAGTGCGTGGCACCGGAATCAAAAACTGTGTAAACTAGTCTGCCGGAAACTGTAACCATACCTGCCACCACTGAACCCAAAGCTTTGGCGTCTCTATGTCAGGGAGTTGATACGTCCCTCATCTCTCGGTGCGGATAAAGCAGCCACACTCTGCGTCGAGCGGGTAGCCGCTAGCCGGTACCCTCCCGGCGACTGCTGACCTCCCCCATGCGTCTGGGAACCACGACCTCCTGCTCGTCCTCCAGCGCTTAGTGCGGGAAGCATCTACTGACCTCCAATCCTAGATGGACAGTCCCTCCTGTTGTGGCCCGGCTGGCCACACTGGTAGCAAAGGGGAACTCAACTTCCGCCCTCGGTAGGTCCCTGCTGACGACTGGGCGGGGGTTCAGTGCTGGCAGCTGGCCCCTGTCGAGGGCCCCCAAAGGCCACTGACGACCTCGCAAAGCGTGACGGCTCTCCTGCGGGCACCGCGTGCCTCCTCTCTTGCCGACCCTGTAAGTAGTCTGGCTGGTAGAATATCTTCCGTCCACTATCAATGTCACATGCGGTCAGGTTGATCTCCACATACTAGATGGTTCTGAATTGAAGATGTAGCTTCGCTTTTGAATAGGTATTTGCTAACATGCCAAAGTGGCTGTTGGGTTCTCAACAAGGATATACACATGTTGACAAACATGGGTTTTCCTTTTCTCAGAAATTCCATTGGCACCGCCACATGGAGAATGATATAAGATCGTTGACTCTTATGATTGCACGGACATTTGATGTAGTCTTGGTGGTAGAGATCGTTGGCATCCAAAATTCTTGATTTCTCCATATAAATTAATATTATCTAGGTTGACATTGTGTTATCATCCCAATTGTCCGGAGCCTTAATTTTGTGATCCCAAGATATTATTGCCTCTTTTAAATTTCAACGGAGCCTTTGTTTTTTTTTTTAAGTAAAAACTCCCACGGATCTACATTAACAATTTGCTATTCATCAAAATGAAACAATATCAAAAATTTGACTATATGATCTAGTTCTAAGAAAGTGAAACATGTTGTACTAATAGTTATTGCAATTGAAATTTCCACATATAAAGTCTTGTCTTAAGTATTATAAGTAGTCGTTTGATGTTTAATGGTCACATTGAATCTTAAATTACGTAGTAATAATGTTCTCTAAGTGCTTTGAAATGTTGGTACCCATCTAGTGGATAGCATGATAACTGTCACCGTGCTAATTAGAGTCACTTAATTAGCACACCAATATGCTAAAAGAACAAAAATTAGTTTACATGAAATCCTTGTAAATTTAACTTGGGAAGTGAGTTTATTTTTGTTAATATATACATTATAAGTTTTCTAAAATATATAGTAATTGGAAAACAATTCAACCTTTTCCAAGTAATATGAAGTTAATATTGTGAAATGGAAAGAATTATGCATGGTTTGCTATATCACAAATGTCTTTTATTTAACTTCTACATTTCGTCAACTGTCCACTATGGGATTTAGTTTGAGCATTTAGCTAGAAATGTGATACATATCGGTGATTTTATTGAAGGAAAAAGGGATAAAAAAAGTATTCATCTACTGTGAAGTGAATACATCTTTACATCCTTCTATGCAATTATCCATATCCTGTTCAACAAAATATGCTCTCCTCTATCACTTTAATAAAGAAATAAAAAAACCGTGCTTACTCTAAAATCTTGTTTATGGTCGACCAAATTTAACGTCTCATCCAAGAGCTTCGTACTTTTTCTTGGCTACTTCTTTACAAAAATCTCATTGCGCCGACAACCTACTAATATCAATGATATTTTTTACATTATGAGACATTATGATCTCAACTTGCTTATTCGTATACTAAAATAATTTCTTTCTTAACCTAACAAATGTGTTCGAATAAGCAAAATTTTCCTCATCACTCAAGCTACTTTGGCCTAGTTTGGTTGGTACGCTCTTTAACAATCTAAGAGAACAATGTATGAATTTTTTCATGGCCTAATCTTATTTAAAGAAATCTTGTTTTATGTAAAAGAATGTCATAAGGACCAGTAATATCAATTCCTACTCTTTCCGTATAGCTTGCTTGTTTACCCTCTAAATTTTATTTTTTATATGTCATTGTGTAAAATAATAATAAAGCTGTTGGATTTTTCAAAATTTTGAGTACCATGCCATTTAACTTGGGGTTATCAAAACCTTCTCGCTTTGTAGTTGTCTTCTAACCCTCTAAATTTTTCTTTTTCTCTTTTAGACTTTTATTAATGATTTCCTATATCATGAAATGAAATATTTTGCTGGGCATTTTTTTCCTTTTGCCAGAGCACATACACATCATGAGTGTCCCATACAATAGTAAGTTGATGGTTACTGAATTATAATATTTTATTAACTCGTTGATCACGCTGGTACACATATTCACATTCCAACCCCTTAAATTAAAGGCAGATGCAAACACAATAGCTTACCTATCCAATCCACTTGCATCTATTCAGTGGCAACTGCACATGTTGAAGACTCCAATACTTTATATTAATAAATAGCCGTTGAGATACCACCGTATGCATCAGTATCGACCGTTATTCATTTATTTTCTTGTATAATAAACTTTTGATTGTGGTATAATGATATTATATCCACTATTGATTTGTTATTTTTTTCGTTCCTTAACGATGCTCTTCCCACTTGAGAATTAGTTTACATTAGTGTAATTTAATTTTAAATAAAAAATTATCAATGTAAAATAAAAATAAAAAATCACCTAAAATATTATTACACCCACAATCATTAAAAAAAATCATCGGTAAAAAATAAAAAATCACTAATGTATTTTAATTTCATATTTTTACATCATATAATTTGATTTTGAGCCAAAACTAACATATTGTTTGTTTCGAATATTTACAAATAAGTAAAAGCATAAAAATTTTATCCTGTTATAGATATGTATTAGACTTTAGTTGTAAAAACTTTTAGGATAACATGTAATGCATTCATATATTTGCTCCCATAAAGTACAAGTGGGCTTACAATAGTTATTCTAAGCTTAAGGGAATGTGTTGTTAGCATTCCTATTTTCTTTGGAATCAGGGAGCCCATTCAAGCAACAATTGAAAGGCAATCAAGAAAAATTTTGAGGGTATTGTTTTTTTATTTTAAAAAGGAAACTTCTTATTAAGAAAATAAAAACGATACATGATGCAACCCATAAAGGTAGGGAAGAAAAACATCTTCTACATCCCTCGAAGAGGGGAAACTTATAAAATAATTAACATGAAATAAAATAAAAAAGAGATATCCGGCATATCATTTCCAATGCAGAACGGACATGTATCACGTACTAAGTACAATAAAGTATCACCGATGGACGTACCACGCTAACAAGCAAAAGATTCGAGTGTGTTGTATTGCACGACTAAGACGTGGTTTATCATTAACTTTGACGTTCCAACCACATGATCTGACCCAATTGCTTTTGATGGATACTCCTTACGTTTTTATGGCCTTAACATATCATGTTGGTTTTTTAAATTTTGTTAATGTGATAGCAGACCTCCGTTGACAACAACACACCTCCATATGGGAAGGATATGGTTATTCAAAGATGCCTAAGATATGATACCCACAACTCAAAATTAACCCAAGATAAAATTACATTTCTTATGTTACTTTTTGTCTCTTTGGTAGGGGATAGTACTATACCGAGATAGAATTGAAGTGGAATAAATATGAGAAGGTATTTGGTTGGTGCGATTGTAATGATCGTTAGGATTGTTAATGATTGATATGTTATTTTTGTAAGAGAGAAGAGAGAGTTAGTGGGTTTTAATTTTATAGTAAGCGAGTTTTTTTTAAAAATATAATAGGCTGTAGTTATTAGGTAGTATTATTTGAATGAATAATAATATTATAGATAAGATGTTGAGTATTAGATATGTTTATATTTTATGAAATGGGTAAATTACGTAGTAATCCAATGATGTATTCCGAAATTAATTTTGAGCATTTTTTAAATGAGGATGGTGTTATGGAGTTTGTAGATATTTCACATGAGGTATATTAAATTATTTAAGTATGAGAAATAACATAAATGACCGAAAACATCAAATTAGTGTAAAAAACACATAATTAGGTCACAAAAGTGCATTTATTATTGAAAATTTTAATTTGATGATACAATTGTAAATTGAACACTTATTTGGGTTGAAAAAATCAAATTGAAAGAGAAATCAACTTTATAAATGTTCAATTGTACTTTAATAAAAACATGGTTGCATTTGGACATCAATACAACCTTGCATATAGAGTCCTACATTCAGGACCTCAGTAATTCACATTTGATGAGTACGAAACCTTTCAAGGATCAATTTGAGAGACTCTGGGAACTTATATGCATGATCTAAGGACTGTATTGTTATACTTCCTTTCACTTATGGACCTTTTCATAAATATTCTACCCCTTCGTCTTTTTGGACTTGAGAGCAAATTACCCATTAGACCTGGACCGCGGTGGATGTACTATAGACACGCGATGAACTGAAGTAATCGCAACCATCCATCCCATGTTGTCTCAATCATAGGGTTGATCTCACATAGATGTTTCACGCGACTTTGCGCGGAGGATCACCATTGAAGTTGTATGCATTTTCGCATCGATTCATACATCTCTCCCTACACTTGACAATCCATATTTCTTCCAAATTTCCATATCATTTCATTCACATTTCACCCATCCAAATTGAGGATTTGGAAATCTCAAGTTTCATGATCTAGATAGCTCTTACAATCACATGGGGGGTCTTCCCATTCATTCCATAAATACATGAAAACCCCCCGATCTGGTTTTCATTGAACCAATTTACTCAACTCTTTAAGATTTGTACATCATAGCCAATTTTCCAATTGGAGTCAATTTGTTTTAAACACATTTAATCGAGTGATTCAAGTTTTTTCGAACTAAAATTAGGTATAATACAAGTATTATGAGGTGTTTTAAGTTGATTTCTATGCTCAGATGAGTATTATCCTAATCTAAGTTTTGCATTTGGCTAGTTTTAGCAAGGTAAATCAGAATTTTTGATTGGAGGTGAAAACAATGACCCAATGGTTTTTATGGGTTCTGTAGATCTTCTCGAACATCAGTCAATGTTGTTCAAAAGGATCAAGTGATCAAATAACTTGTGATCCACATATGACATTTGAGGCCATTACACCTCGTTATGATGGCAATTAATGCCAGTCTTGTCACACAACTCAACAAAACTCAGTTCCTGCAGTGATTGGGCACCACTTGCGGAAGGTGACGCTTACATCACATTACTACTCGGGATGCTGACCTTTTAAGGACGTTAGGGACTCAGGCGGCGGTATGCTTATATTCCCCTCATTAAAAACTGATATCTAGGCCAGTAGGAACTCAGGCCTCGTAAGGCTGGCAGAAAGATAGGCGAAACATACATACGTTGCCCTTACTTATTATATGTTGACCTCTTAAGGCCAACAGGAACTCAAGCGAGATACTCCCACGTTACACACATATTTCAATGGTCATGCATCACAAGATTAGAGGCACCTTGCCTGCCTTAAGTTAAAACTTCCCCTTCATGGCAAATGTTTACCTTGCTTGATAGACAACCAGAAAATCATCTAGGGGCATCGTATACTGTGAAGTTTTAAGTACCTTGATTATTCTCTCAACAGCATCCACTAGCTAGAGAGTGGGGGCATATGATGAGGGACAAAAAGTGCCCTTAGACTTAAAACTTCACATGAAGCCAAAAAAATAATCCGGCTACCCGGATACTAGGCAAATAGGCGAATTTGGCTCCGCTCGAACTGCCTATGCTCAAACGAATTCAGACCCGCCTTTATCCAGGCGGATCCAGATAGGATCGACTCACCAAAGGACCCAAGTTGACGAGAGTCAGAGAGGTGGCAATAATACCCACTACACCCACGTAAGCAGTAACGGCGGCATTACCAGCGCTATTAATAGTCAAATGATGGACGTGCCGGAGAATCCGCGAAGATTGTTGAGAAAGATCTTACGTTGTTAGGATATCTCCTATACTATAAATAGGGAAGAGAGACCCTCGAGGGTCCTCTTCACGCAATTCGAGAGAGAGAAAAATAGAGAACTTGTATTGCCGCTAATTCTAGTGGAGTTTCGAGAGCATCGCCCTCCTAAGATGTACATCCCTTGCGGTGGAATTGGGTCACCAATTTCTTTGTCACTTTGTCTGTGATTGCTTGTGTGATTGTTGAATCGAATCCTCCATTTACGAAGGAACCTAACCAGTGACTAACTAATTGAGAAATTAATGCGTCCATAATTTATCGCCCTGTCACTCGATTTCCCTTCCTTAGTTCTTAATCTCTCTTTCTTTATCTCGCTCCACTTCCATTCCCCCCCTACAATAGGTGTGATTTGTTTTCCTACCTCTCACAGAATTACTTAATCAAATAACACACCTCATTCTACATTTTTCCAGTCTTCTTTTTTTTTTTTATAGTTGGTCACGGAAGTCCACTTACCAGCAGTAAAATTATGTATCAAAAAATTGGATTTCACTCCATATAGATTTCAAGCCAAAACACATAGATTGTAGCTATGTGCAATTATATTGACATGCCTACAATTACAGAAATGGTCATGCCACAAGCTATGTCAAACTTAGTTATATTATGAGAAAATTAATTGATTTAAGCTACTTCTTAATTTGAAATTTCGAGCAATCAGTGTTTGTAAATGCATGGTTAAGAGGAATTGTTCTTCAATACATGATATTGGTAGTTAGTTAATACCATATAGGTACTAATATACTCTTGCAAATGTATTTTGATGATTCTCTCGGAATTGATGGATGAACACAATGTTCGATCAATCAAACCAAAATCTTAGGCTCAAACAAAAAGAGGATTGTTCGATTTTGATGGATTAATTGAAGTTTCCTACATTGAGGGGGTGAGATATGCATGACGTAATATAAAATACGAAATTATGTAAACAATCTCACAAAATGCAAATACACAAATGGTACAAGTATTTTTAGGTGGAAACCCAACCTGAATAAAAACCACCACCTAAACCTCTCGATTTAGGATTTTTCGATCGACCTAATCGATCAAATCCACTAATGAGTCACTTAAATAAGGGTGATTCAACCTCTTACAACAACACTACTTAGACCGAGGGTAGTGTGCCTCAAACCCCTCCTCTTCACGAGGAGTATTTTGTCCCTTGATGGAGACGGGAATTCACAAAGGGAATACCCAACCAAAGATAATAAAATACAATGATCCTATAGAGCCAACAAAGTAAAAAGATTGAATTTAGCTACTATAGGTGAAGTAACTTCCCTTTAGTGGAAGTGCGTCGGCTTGATGACGTGGGTGCGTGAACCACACGTAGGCACTTCGTCGCTCTCATGAACTACGGCAGGAGTGTGGGTGCGCAACTCAGATGAAGCTCTCTGGATGGAGAACTAGGCTTGGAGAGCTAGAGCTTTCTTCTCAAGATCAAAAGACACAAATTGATGTGGAAATGATATTCAAGGGTGTGTGTCTACAAGGCAAGGGTCCTCCTCTATTTATATAGAACCTAGGAAGGCTTTGGAAGGCCTTAGAAGGCTTCCATAGTCATTGGGGATGAACCAAAGCAAAACAACCCATAATCAGAATCATTAATGATTCTGACAGGGTCACCAGACATCTGTTCCAGATATCAAACGTCTAGAAAAGTAGTTTAAGACGTCTGGGAACTAAGTCAGACGTCTACTACTAAACGGGTTTCCTTACTGACTAACATCAAACCTAAACAGGGTTCTAGTTTATTGTAACGACCCGATTCCCAAGTCCCTACGAGACAAGAGAACCGGATAGACTCGACTAATCCCAAGACCTAGTCGTCCAACAAGGAAGTAACCAAAAGAGCAGTAAAATAAACCACATTCAGCATGAATATAACTAACAGTAAGAAAATACAGCAGTAAGGAAAGAAACCACTACAGTATATACCACCACAACAGTAGAACAACATTCTTAACATAATATGAACTGCAGGTAAAGAAAAGTACAGTGGTAACAAGAACTACTCACTACAGCGGAAACAAAAGGAGGTACAAGAGAACAGTGGTAACTCTACTGGACCCTACTCGGCCCAAGGTCCTCTGCAGCCGCTGACCCTGGCTGCTCAACACCTGGTCCTGAAAGGTAACGAGTGTAACACGTCAGCAAAACGCTGAGTAGAGTGGCAACTAAAACAAAAGAAACAGTAGAGTGTACAGTAGCTGTTTTATTTTCTTTCTTTCTTTATTTACGTCTTTCTATTGTTTCTCCATTGTCTAATTCTCAGATCCTTTACTTGATCTCGAATGTTCCTCGTGGGAACGATCTTGATTGCAGTCTTTTCCGAAAAGTAGAAGTAACACGTGGTGCTCTCCTGGCCGGGAGAGTCCCCCGTGGTGGTCCTACCTTCTCAGTCAACCACCCCAAGGTCACTGACAGACGTAACGGTGACTACAGCACGCACGATAAACGCACGGGTAGCTAACCTGCACTGGCACGCTGTCAGTTGTTTCCGTTAACAGGTGCGCCCAAAGCACAGCACGGAACCAGTACAGGGTAGAGCTCTTTCAGTAATAGGGGTCCAACCACTCCACAGTAACCAAACAGGGGCCTTGCCCCTCCACAGTCCGCGCACCCTCGCCTGACTACCCTGGTTTGCCCCAGTGGGCCTAACAAGTCGGTGTAGGAGGCTAGCAGAACCCCGGGACCCGTGGGGTAGCTAGTGCTCTCCCTACACTAGTAGCTCTCCTCGGTACTACGTACACGAGGACCAGCAAGTCGGTACAAAGTGGCCAGACCTAAACCCCGGGTCCCTGGAGCGGCTAGCTCCGCTCTGCACTAAACAGGGGGGACAGTCGCTCTCCTTGGTACTCCGTACTCAAGGGCCAGCTCACTTCCCAAATTCCATTCCATTCACTTTCCAGGAGTTCTACTCCTAATTCCTCGTAGGGTTCCAGCTCTTTTAACTCAGCACATTCCGGTTTCACCTTTCCAGTTTCACGTTCATACATCCCATATTCTTAATCATGTTCATTCATTCATAACAGGCAGCTGTTAAACCAATTTACAGGAAGCTATTTGTTCCTTTCCATTTTTCCAAGATTGCAGTATTCGTATATTCCACTAGTTTTCCCATCCTAGGATTCATACCATACCCTAGGATCTATCATACAATCTAGTTTTCCAGCCCTAGGATTCATGCACACCCTAGGATCTACCATTCATTCTAGTTTCTCATTCCTAGGATTTATGCAATGTCCTAGGTTCTATTTATGATTCCATAATTTAAGAGATTATACTAATAAACTTAAAAGCCACTCTACCGGTTACAACAGGCGTACTGGGGGCGTGGTCGGGAATCCCGCGTACCTCCGCAACCCCCGAGACTGCAACGGAACGGGATCCTATCACAAGGATCAAACATAAGGAGTTTCTCAAAATAGTATACAACTACTGTAGATGGGTAGAGGATTTAATTCCGAAAAGCACGCAACTCGAAACACGGAAAACGGACTCCGAACGGGCCCTAAACGGGTCGAAAACGACGAAACAGTGCAAAATCAGACGTCTGGAACTTCTTCCAGACATCTTAGAAATGGAGATCAGTTGGTACCTTGTCCTACGTGGTCTCTCAGACGTCCAGAAGCATGCGGGGGCGTCTGGCCTAGTTCCCAGACGTCCGATGGTCACCCCGGACGTCTGGAAGTCCTTCCCGTCGTCTGGCACTGTAACATTTATATGCATCAGACGACGTACAGGATGTCTGGCACTAGGTCTGGACGTTTGGAAACCTATTTATCTGTGGGGATCAATTTCCAAGAAAGCCAAACGGCTATAATCCTCAACACAAGTGATCTCAGCTCAATCGAGGGCTAACGGTTACTTATCAGACGTCTAAGGTCCTCTACGGACGTCTAATAGAAGCCTAAAGGTAATAAACCTCAACAGTTATCTTCTAAGCCAACATTCCACTAATTGGACGTCTGGCGATTTCATCAGACGTCTTGACTAAGATCTGGTCATTTGAATTTGTAAAGACCCATCCCACTTTTAGCCCTTTAAGATGTCTGGAGTGTCCGTCAGACGTTTGTCCTGACGTCTTGACCCTTTCCCAGACGTCTGGAAATGAAATTTCTGTATGCGTACTGCGCCCTGCACGTGTGCGGCGTGCAGGACCTTTTCTCTCTCTCATTTCTCCTCCTTCCTACCCGAACCCTAAACCCCCACGGCCTCTATAAAAGGCCACCCTCCCCTCCTCTCCTCTCCACTACACACACCACCATCTCCACCTTCAGAGTGCGGCGGAGCGGCGAGAGGAGGCGAGCGAGGGAGTGCTTGAGAGCAAGGAGGAGGAGGCCGAGGTCGGGAGCTCGGTGGAAGCTTGTCGGAGCTCGCACGGCCATTGCGGCGCGTGCAGGAGGAGGAGGGAGTCCAGAGCGACAGTCTCGACCACCTGCAGCAGCTGGAGCTACGGCGGAGCAAGGAGAAGCACCGTGGAGCACGGCGAGGAGCGTTGGGAGCACATTTTGATACTGGAATTTTTTCAGTATCAGATGTCTGGAGAGGAGTCCAGATGGCTAGGAGAGCATCTGGATGTCTGGAGTCAAGACCAGACATCTAAAAGCACCTTCATCGCGGAGGTACGTTCTTTTCATGGTTACGACCATGTAGGCCTCATCGTAGAGGGATATGTTGGTCTGATTTTGGGGTGGCTACTCTGTTGTACATAGGAGCAGCCTTGGGAAGGTGCGCGGAATGCCCTCCCACGCACTTTCGAATGTCTAATCAACTCACCAGATGATTGGAGGTGCTTCCAGACGACCGGAGGAGTGGTCAGACATTTGGAACAGCCTTCAGACGATCGCAGGGGAGTCCTGGACATCTGAAGACACCGCAGGGACTTGAGGTGAGATTCTGTATCTTTTAAGACGTCTGGACTTGTTCCCAAACGTCTGGTTTTGGTCAGTAGACACATTTTTGACCGGTTTGGGGTCCGATCAGGATTCATTTTACTCAAACGAAGTATCTGTAGTTTCCTCTCAAGTTTCTCTGCGTACTAGAAACCTTTATACACTATTCTGAATCCTCCTTTGTGATGTATTCCTTCATATAGGGTTTCGACCTGTTGCGTGTTTGGGGCTCGTAGAGATGCTTGGGCTCGCGGTTTGAGCTCCCATTACTCTCGGATTGTCTAGTAGAGTGGTCTACTTCTGTTAAATATATTAAATAAGAATGTGTCTGTGGAATTAGTCAACTGGAACCCCTAGGATATGGCATGAACCCTAGGATAGAGAAATGAATGAACCAACTATACTGCATGATTGTATTTGCATACATGATTAAGTTAAACTGCTAGCAATCGCCTATAATATAGATGTGAGTTGCCTGTTAGAATATGAGCTGCTTGAGATAAATGAACAATTACCTGTGAAATCATTAATTGCATGTATGGAATTATGGAAACACAAGCTGCCTGTATATAAACGAGAACTGAATTGTGAATGGTGGAATCTGAATCGGAATAATGTGGTAAACCTTAGTATGAACCCTATAGGGAATTAGGAGTAGAGCTCCTGTGGTTAGATGGAAATCTGGAATGTAGACGAGAAGTGTGCTGGCCCTTAAGTACGTGGTACCAAGGAGAGCGACTGTCCCCTTTTTTGTGTAAAGCGAAGCTAGCTGCCCTTGGGTTGAGACCCGGGGTTAGGATTTGTCACTCTACACTGACTCCTGTTGGCCCTCGTGTACGCGATACTGAGGCGAGCTACTAGTGTAGGGAGGGAGCTAGCCACCCCACGGGGCCCGAGGTTCAGCTATCCACCCTACACCAACTTGTTAGGCCCTCTAGGCAAACCAGGGTAATCAGACAAGGGTGCGCGAACTGTGGAGGGGCGAGACCCCTGTTTGGTTCTGAGGGGATTGACGCCTGTTTTTGAGAGGGCTAGGCCCTATACTGTTCCGTGTTATACTTTGGGCATACCCGCTAGCGGAAACGACTAACCGCGTGTCAGTGCGGGGTAGCTATCTGTGCGCTTATCGTGCGTGCCGTAGTCACCGCTACGTCTGACAGTGACCTCGGGGTGGTTGGCTGGGTGTAGGACTACCACGGGGGACTCTCCCGGCCATGAGAGCACCACATGTACCTTCTACTCTTCGGAAAAGACTGCAATCAAGATCATTCCCACGAGGAACATTCGAGATCAAGAGAATTTGAAAGTTTGAGGAAAAGGGGTGAAAAGGAAATGCATGTAAAATAAAATAACTAGAAAAGAGAATTTGTTAAGACCGGTGCTGTTTGAGCCTTTTAAGACATCTGAAATTTGGGTCAAACATCTGGTTAGATGTCGGGACACCTTCCCAAACATCTGGAAATCGAAAATTTTGAGTACGAGCTCGCGTCTACACGCATACTGCGCGCAGATAGTACACTTCCCTCGTTTTCTCCTTCTTCTCTCTCCTTCCGCCCGATGAAAACCCTAAACCCACACCTTATATAAGCCCCCTCCTCTCCCTCGTTTCACCCCATTTTCCAGCCACCTTCCTCTTCCCTCCAGCGAGAGCAGCTGAGCGAGCGAGAACAGTGGAGAGAAGGAGCGGTGTGAGAGGAGAGGAGGAGTAGTGTGGGGAGGAGAGGTGAGCAAGCTTGCGAGCTCGCGAGGGAGCTTGTCGGTAAGCTCACGGCCAGAGCGACGCGTGCGTAAGGTGGAGGAGTGCGACAGGGAGGTCCTCCCCGACACTGCTGCAGCCAGAGCAGCGGGCGAGAGGGCGCGGCGCAGCCACGCGCGATGCGAGAGGGCAGAAGCAGGTTCTGGTTCTGGGTTTTTTCCAGAATCAAACATCTGGAGCGACGTCCAGACAACGTAGCCGACATATGGAGGAGGTTTTAGACGACTGAGAAGTAGGCTTCGCGAAGGTACGTCTTCTTTGCGGATACAGCCATGCAGGCTATTCCACCGAGGCACTGTTTCATGCCGATTTGAGAAGATTTTGGTTGATTCATGTAGGAGTTGCTTCGGGAAGGCGCGGGACACACCCTCCCACGCACTTCAGACGTCTGGGTGAGGCACCAGACGACAGAAAGCGTTTCCAGACGTCTGGAGAGGTGGTCGGACGTCTAGAACTGAGTCCAGACGATCCAGCGGGGTTCCTGGATGTCTGATGAGTAGCGCAGGACCTGAGGTATGGCACTGGACACTTTTAAGATGTCTGGAAGTTATTCCAGACGTCTGATTTGAGTTAGAATCACTATTTTTAACCCGTTTAGGATCCGTTTGAGGTCTGATTTTCGCAATTAAGATAATGATGTTTCCCGTATGAATTCCCTTACTTGTTGGAATACTTTCTACACTGTTCTGAGTATTCTCTTGTGATTGATCCTTGTGATAGGACCTCGTTCCGTTGCAGGTTCGGGGCTTGCTGAGGCATGTGGACCTGCCGTTCAAGCCCCCACTACTTCTGGGTTTACTGGTAGAGTGGCTTCCCCTAATTTAAATTCAAACCTGAATGCATGTACGGAATGAATGATTAGATCCTAGGGTATGGCATGAATCGTAGAACTAGAAATACTGGAATGTTTGTATTGATTGAATGGATTGCAGTCTTGAATGAGTAGATAGAATGATAACAATTGCCTGTAAATGAATAATAGTTGTCTGTGAAATATGTAGTGCTTATGCTAAATAATTGTTGTATGTAACTTTCCTGTCGCACACGTGAAATGACATAATATGAGCTGCATGTATATAATTTGAAAATGGAAAGGTGAATGTTGGAAACACGAGCTACTTGTGAATAACTTGAAATGTGAACAATAGAGTGACATGTTACATGTGTAGAACCTGAGAATGGAAATAAAGATGATGCAACCTGGTATGGAAAGACGTGAGGAATATGAGAAAGAACCCTACGGGGAATTAGGTGGAGAGCTCCTGGAAATAAATGGAATGGAACTGGGAATGTGAGTGGAGAAGTGAGCTGGCCCTTGAGTACGGAGTACCAAGGAGAGCGACTGTCCCCCTGTTTAGTGCAGAGCGGAGCTAGCCGCCCTTGGGTTGGGACCCAGGGTTAGGATTGGCCACTCTGTACTGACTTCTTAGCTCTCATGTACACTATATCGGGGAGAGCGATTAGTGTAGGGAGAGAGCTAGCCACCCCACGGGGCCCGGGGTTTAGCTAGCCGCCCTACACCGACTTGTTAGGCTCACTGAGAAAACCAGGGTAGTCAGGCGAGGGTGCGCGAACTGTGGAGGGGTGAGACCCCTGTTTGGTTCTTAGGGGCTAGACCCCTGTTACTGAGAGGGCTATGCCCTATACTGGTTCCATGCTGTGCTTTAGGTGCACCCGCTAACGGAAACGACTGACTGCGTGCCAATGCAGGATAGCTACCCATGCGTTTATTGCACGTACCATAGTTACCGTTACGTCTGTCCATAACCTTGGGGTGGTTGACTGGGTGTAGGATCACCACGGGGGACTCTCCCGGCCAAGAGAGCACCACATGTGCCTTCTACTCTTCGGAAAAGACTGCAATCAAGATCGTTCCCACGAGGAACATTCGAGATCAAGAAAGAGACCTGATAAATAAACCAAGTAATGAAAAAGAATAATTAGCTAAAGAAAGTAATTAAGAAACAACAGCTACCTGTTAACTTTTACTGCTTTAGTTAGTTGGTTGTCACTCTACTCAGCGTTCGCTAATTTCGTGTACTCATAACCCTTTTCAGGTCCAGGTGTTGAGCAGCCAGAGCCTACGGCTGCAGAGGGTGCTGGGCCCAGTAGAGCCCAGTAGTTGTAGCTCTTCTTGTACTCGTTTGTAGTAGTGAGTAGCTTCTTGTACCTTTATATTCTGTACTCTTTCATACCCGTTTACTTTTCTACTATTGTGGTGGTGTGTACTGTAGTAGTTTTACTTCTTTACTGCTGTACTTTTGTTACTGTTAGTTGCTTAGCATGGTGAATGTGGTTTACTTTACTGCTTTTTAGTTACTTTCTCATTGCACGACTGGGTTTTGGGATCAGTCGAGTCGGTTTGGTCTCGTATCCTGTAGGGATTCGAGAATCGGGTCGTAACAAGATGGTATCAGAGCAAGGTTGTCCCGAGAAGTGAACCAACTAGCTGGAAAATAACCAATTCACGTGCTTGTAACTAGAGTAACCACCACAACGTACCTTTTAATATCTGTTCTGAGGTTCTTTTGCTGAATGTCCGTTGGAATTGACATCTTCCTGTTCTATGTTCGCGTCTCCTTGCAGGAGATGCCTCGACGTGGAGTCATTAAGGCGGGCCGCGGACGCGGCCGAGGTCGAGGTCGGAGGGGTGGATGTGTTGAGCCCGACGTCTCAGTGGACCAGCCACTACTTCCGGGCATTCAGGCCCAGGACCTCGCCCAGCTGATACGGGAGATCGTACGAAAGGAGCTCCACCAGCCTCCACGGGTGCCTCTCCCTGGGGCTGCGGAGGGGGAGTCCTCTGTGGGACCGCGAGACAGACATAGCGCTGGACGTGGGGGAGGGGGTGGTCCTCCACCGCCCCCACCATCCTCTGACACTTCCGAGCACGAGCCCTCCCTGCCCGGAGGCGTACCAGTTTCCCCACTTCAGCGCCATTACGAGCTTTTCAGACAGTTCTGGAAGCTAAAGCCCCCCTCCTTCAATGGGGATGAGGACCCGACCGAGGCGGAGGACTAGCTCGAGCAGGTCAAGAAGGTGTTTGACACCCTTCGCCCCCCTGCGGAGTGTCGCGTGGCCTTTGCCACGTACCAGTTGGAGAGCACAGCACACAGGTGGTGGAGGGCAGTCAGAGATCAGGAGAGGGCCGAGCCAACTTGGGACCAGTTTGTCACCCTCTTCTGCGAGCAGTACTTTCCTCAGACGTGGCAGGATCAGAGGAGGCGGGAGTTCCACACTCTCCGCCAGGGAACGATGACAGTGAGCGCGTATCGCACACGTTTTCTGGAGCTGTCTCGTTTCACTGCAACAACTGTAGCTACTGAGGAGGAGCGCCTGTGGAGGTTCACCGAGGGGATCCGACCTGCTAT
Source organism: Thalassia testudinum (assembly GCA_037157565.1). Classification (NCBI taxonomy): domain Eukaryota; kingdom Viridiplantae; phylum Streptophyta; class Magnoliopsida; order Alismatales; family Hydrocharitaceae; genus Thalassia; species Thalassia testudinum. The sequence continues at coordinate 8,757,390 of JAZHRO010000067.1, forward strand.
TCGGGGGTATGTCAAACTCCTGAAGCTGCCTACATTCTCTAGAGTGGTGGAGGCAGCTATTATACTTGCCACCTATTATAACTTCACCTTTTAAAATCACACTAAATAGAGCCCTAAGGCCTCGTTTGATAAGGGAAATAAGTTTGTGTAGTAAATGAAAAAAATAGGAAAGAAGTGGAACAAATAGTGGAATATGTGAGTTAACTCATTTGGATATTTTAACGGGTTAAAATTATTCTATAGAGAATGCAGAATAACTTTATCCTAGGTTAAGTACCACTTAACTTGATGTAAGTGTCGACTGGGTTAAGTGGCGGGCTACGTATTTAACCTGACGCAACTCTACTTAACCCGCTAGCCAAACAAGGCTTAAGCAATAACTCATCGAATCTTTAATGTTCGAACAACTTCGTAGGAGTTAAAGGATCTACCATTTTCGTGCTTAATTGCGTTGCTTTCTAAAATAAATTGGGATGTTTCATTCATATATGTATAGTCACATCTAATTACATCTATATCCTTGAAAAGTTCATACATACATTTATACCCTTTTGAACTTGCTAACTAGACATATTTATGCCCTTAGGTTAACTTTCCATCAACTAAAGGGAAATAATTCACAAAATATTTCCCCTAACGCCATTACCTTTAATGGCATAAATCCTAAAAATTACATCAATGTTTCTATGAATTTTTTTCACCATTGCCCCCTTCCCTCCTAGAAAAAAAATGAAAAAGAAAAGAAAAAAACCTTGAGGAGGGAGTTAGAAAGATAACAACAGATATGAAGGACATGACCATGAGGATGCTAGTCACCACCTCTAGGGTGCTTGTGAGTTCAACATATGTTGGAGTTGTAAATGGCCCCTATGGGTGGGTAGTTGGGGCTTGTCGCGAGGTCGACATTGTATGTGGCGGTGGTGACGTCCATGGAGACCTCGAGGTTGGGGAGGCAGTTGGTGAAGATGAGGAAGGGTGGTGTAGAAGCAATCGAGGCTAGCAAAGGACAAGAAGGGTTGTTGCCAGCGAAGAGCTGCCAAATGGAGTAGACAGTGAGGACGAGGTAGGAGAGGGGCCAAGGGAGGCAGTCAATGTTGAGTTGGTAGAGGACCTTGATCCAGGTGTTACAGTTCATGGGGAAGAAGCTGAGTTGGGAGAGGAGGTCAGGGGTTGATAGGAGAGGGAGATGCAGGAGGCATCGAGCTTGATGGCACCATGGGCAATGAAGCCAAGCTTGTCTAGTGGGATGTGGGGGCAGTCGTCGGAGAGGATTCAAGCAAAGTAGGGGGGGATGAGTGTAAGGGTGGTGGCTGAGGACAAGGGGGATAGTAACGAGAGGCAGCCAATGGCACAGTAGAGGAGGGGAGGAGACTCGATTTGGAGTGGTGGAAGATGGTGACTATGGGGGAGAAGAAGTTGGTAAAGGAGGATAGAGGATGGGTTGAGGGAGGAGAATGGAGCAAGTGGTGGTTTCAGGAGATGGAGGTGCTAGTGTGGGAGGAGATGGGATCTAGGAAGAAGGCAGTGGTTTTTTTGTTAATGGTAACTTTGGCATATAGTTAAATTTCAACCATGGTTAGTATACAGGACTATTAAATATTAACGATAGGGCATATGTGATAAATGGCGTAAGTTTGTATGGGTATATATAAAGTTTTTAGGGGTATGATGGCGAAAATACGTGATTTTTAAGATTAGGGTTTTAAGTCGCTGCAATGCGTAAATCCGTTTGCTGTTAAAATTTATAACCTAAATAGTGGAAGTATCTAAGGTCGTCCAAGGAGGCAGTTTGCAAATAAAATACGACTCTTGCTTGGAAATGAAATTCATCTTTCTTTTTGGTCTTTTTCAATATATCATTTTTATGTTTTTGAAATTAAGGCAACATGCGAAATTGTTGGCGGGAAAAATTACTACACCTAGTATGCTAATCTAAGTGACAAAAATTATCCTCTTTCTAAGCTCAAGCTAGGTGCGTGGAGGCCTAGGTTAATTAGAAAGGAGTGAAACTACACTAAAGATAAAGCAAGGTAATGCAATAAAAAGAGTGCAACAAAAAATCAAGGTAACTTCTTTTTCTATATTAAAGGAAATTGTCTACAAGTAGATGAATGCTTCTACAAAAAATTGAAAAACAAAATAAAGATAAATCCTTTAGATGATGATGGTGATGAAGAGGGTGAAGCTCTTCTTGCTCCAAGCCTGGTAGCTCCTGGGCTTGAAAAGAAGGTCTTGAGCTCCTTCCTTCTATAGCTCCGCCAAGATGATGTCCTCCAAGGCAAACCCTTAAGGGGCATGCCCTATGCTTCTCTCCAAGGGTGGACGTCCACCCTAGGTCCTTCTCTTTTGTCTGGTCGTCCTCCTTGAAGTAGAAGACTCCTCCTCCTTGGCATGGGACAAGAAGAAGAGAGTGGGGAGAAGAAGGCACCAAGGGGGCGGGTGGTGTGCCCCCTTAATCTTCTTCTCTACTCCTTCTTCTTGGCCGTAGTGTGTAGGTGGAAGTATGGTGGAATTACACTAAATGGAGGATGATTTTTATGTGGTGATATGGTGGGTTTATATAGAGGTGGAGAGGGGGATAGTAGGCGTGGGTTAGGTGGAGGGCTAGGATGTGTTTAGGTGGTGGTTATGGGTAGTTAGAATGATCCTAGGGCTAGGGTTAGTTGGCGCCAACTAAAGGGGTGCCATGGGGTGGTTATGGTGGTGAAAGGGCACCTATATTTGGCGTCAACTATGGGGCTTCTAGAAAGTAGGTGAGGTGGATGGTGGAGGTGGGTTTAAGGCTTATGTGTAGGGCAGAGATTGATGGGTTTTTGGAGGGAAAGTTGGTGCCAAAAGGGAAGGGTTCTAGAAGGTTATTTTGGAGGGAAAATAGGTGGCTTTTGGTGGAAGGTGAGGAGTGAAGGGATGGCCTAGGTTGGTGCCAACTTAGGGGTAGACTAGGTTAGCTAGTTGGACTTAGGGTTAGGGTTGAGTAGTAGAGCTAATTAGGTGGGATTTTATGGTAGTAAATGTCAAGGGAGCTGGAGTCTAGCTAAGCTAGCTTAGCTAGTAGTGGAGTAGAGGAGTAGGCATGTAGAGCTTAGGGTTTGAGGAGAGGAGCTGGACGGAAGAGGTTTGGAGCTGAACTGGAGCTGGCAACTACTGAAGAGGCTAGCATGAGGCTACTCAAGCTGGCTTAGCTTGCTAGTTCTTTGCTAGCTGCTAAGCCAAGCTAAAGTGAGCTGGCTTCTGCTACAATGAGCTGAGGTAAGCTAGGTCTGGTGCTCTCGGGGAGGATCGAGCTGGTTGAGGTAGCTAAGGTAGCTTAGCTCAACTGAGTTGAGCTAAGCTGAGTCCCCGGGAGCTGGACTTAAGATTCCTGAGCTGGAATGAAGTCATCTTCAGCTGGCTGGAGTTGAGTGGAGCTGGATGTAGCTAGACCTGAGCTTAGGTGAACTCCAGTCAACTCAGTTAAGCTAGCTAGAGCTCCCTGTGAGCTCATGGGAGTTGAGATGAGCTAGACTCAGCTAAGTTGAACTGGATTTGACCTGACCTGAGCTGAGGTGAACTCCAGTCAACTCAACTGAGCTAACTAGAGCTCCCTGTGAACTTACGGGAGCTGAGATGAGCTAGACTCAGCTAAGTTGAGCTGGATCTGAGCTGACCTGAGCTAGGGTGGGCTGAGATGAGCTCTCTTGAGCTACCATTCAGCTGAGATGAGCTAAATGGAGCTAGGGTTAGCTAACCCTAGTCCAAGTGAGCTGGATCAGGTTGAGTTCCAGTTGATCTGAGCTGCTCCTTCACCAGTTTCCTTCCTGAGTGCTAGGGTTTTAGGGATTTGTCAATCTGTATATCCCCAACACTCATAAAAATACATTAAAAAGATAATAAAAAATGTAATGCATGCGTAACCTAATTAATGCCTAAATGCAGCCTAAAAACCTATTTGCGGAGCCAAATCCTAAGAGCTACATTTGTTTTAGAGCCTAAGGATGATGATAAACTGGTGTTTATCAGGGTACTAATGTAATTTGGTATGATTATAAGGGTATTGATGTAAATATCCCAAATAAATTTTATTTTCAATTTTTTACATAAATATTCTCAAAAAGCTTTTGACATCACATAATTACCATTACAATCCTCCTATTTCCATAGATAATATCACAAAGTTGATTGTCTTTACAAAATTATCACTCCAATTAAGTTCACCATCAAATATCTTTGCAAAAAAGAAAGAAAAGCACGTTGCAACACATTTTGCAATATGCATTTCCTACTCAACAAAACACAATGATGTATTTTTTATTTTCAACCAATGTGTTTTGATTTTCTACAGGAACACACTGGTTGAAAATTAAAATAAACTAGTTGGAAATGAAAATACATTGGTGTATTTTAATTTTTAATCATTGGAAAAAGGATTTTCACTTATGGGTTTTGGATTTAAGATTTAGGGTTTAGGTTTAGGATTTAGGATTTGGAGTTTAGGGTTTATGGACAATGATTTTACCTATGAAAAGTAATTTTTTATCTGAAAAGTGATTTTTCACAAATATTTAAGTTGAAAGTTATTGGTGGATATACTTATGCATGAAACCCTATTGATATTCACTATACTTGTGACATTTTTGAAGTTTTGCATGTACTTATGTGAATTTATAAATCACGATCCTAAAAGTTTCTCGCTGGAGAGGGATAAGTGGCAGTGGATGTTGAGATAAGTAATATTTGTATGGTGAAATAACATTTTTTCCTTTGTTGGAATTTTGAGAAAAGATGGCATGGGAAGGCTTCATGAGAAATCACAAAATGCATGAGATGTCCCACTGGTGCTATTTCCAATCCCACTTACATATATATCTTAGAGGCAAACACATACTGCATGGAGATTATACGTGTACAATCGGCTTAATGGGGTCAAATTAACGGGTTAAAGATGCCACAAAAGATAAGAGATCTCCGCAAGAAGTACAAGGATCATGGATTCGATATCAGATGCCCATTGCTTGTGGGGGTATCAATAGGATTTACCTTCATGGTCTGTAATAGAGGTATCAATATAATAATGAACCCCCTTTCTTTACCCTTTTTATCTCTCCCCTATAGCCCTCAAAATCCCTAATCCAACTTTGTTGCCCAACCCTAGCCAGCCATTGTGCGGGCTGGGGCCTTTCTCCCTCAGCCTTCCTTCCCTATGGTCCATAATCGACTTTTTGCAACATTTATCAAACAATCACAATAAAGCGCTGTTAACGAGTTTTTATCCTCAGCAACGATGCCAAAAATATGTTGGTTCGACGACTGGTTCGCACTAAAAAGGGATTTTTAAATGTCATTGTTGTAGTATATGTTACAAATACAAATCGTTGTTGCATCAATTTTATTTATATACTTAATTTTTACTAGTTTAGTCCAGATTGTTCACCGGGAGGCAATTATTGATATACATCTCTCTAAGTCTAAAAATATTCTTTAATTCCAAAAATGTTGATTTTATTTACAAAAATGAATGAAAGAATCAATGAATAAAAAATTTTGGTTAATTATGCACAAAAGAATGAATTAAAATACATTACAATGCTTAGAAATAAATGTATACAAATAAGCATTAAAAACTATGTACAACTACTCTATGTTAGTTATTTATAACTAATATAATTAATACCTAAGTTTAGGTACAAAAATAGTTAATAATATTTACTATACTAACTCATTATAACATACTAATATCTATAGTAATATATATAATATTTACTGTAACATATCTAAGTGTCACTAAAACCTTAGTAAACTATTTACATAAGGGAAAAACTATTATCTATACTAATAACCTATGTGCAGTGACATATATAAACATTAGTGTAGCCTTAGTAACATATTTGCATTACCTAAGGCAAAAACTACTTATACTAACATACATATATATATACAGTGACAGATGTATTCGTCACTAAAGCCCTTAGTATTATATATATACATATAAGAGCTTAAACACTTATACTAATCTATATACACTATCATACTATTATAATATACATTATATTATATTCTTTATATACGTGTACATTATATATTTTATTCTTATATATATATATATATATATACATACTCACTGGTACACGCACACTTATATACACACACAACTCATTAACACACACACTCACGCACAGACACACACACACACAGAGTACACACTCTAAGGCATAGGCACAACACTTAGTCGATTTCAGTCTCCGCTCTCCTCTTCTCTCTTCTAACATTCGGTTCAGACCGACTCGGTTCAATCTCTCAACTAGTTCAAAAATTGGTTTTTAGTGGGCAGGGGACCTTTTCGAGGGATACACAGCACCCATTACAGGGTGAGACTAGATCTCTACTAGGGCCACCCTAGTTCATTATTAGGTGAGTTTTAATCTGATTTAATGCTCATTATTGGGCCCACCACGCCCACACACAGTGCACGGCCCCCGACCCAGTGCATCGCACACATACATGCATATGCTCGTATCGGTATCAAAGAGAGGAGAGTAATGGGTATAAGGTTCTGCGCCCGGTGCATATGACGACTGCAAAGGGAAATGTAGAAAACACTTATAAACCGGTGCAACAGCTCCATAGCTATCGATGTGGCACTATTGATAGCACTCTTCAAGCGCTGCAGCTGTGCACGGAGCTGTCTGATGTGCTTACTTTGGCCCTTGATTTGAGGGCCATAATTTATTATAAATTAAAAATAAATTATGAAATTTTAAATCCCTTACATAGAGCTACATAATTATGTAGTTTACTTTACATAAATAAGTTATTTTATTATATAATTAAATTAGCTAAAGTTTACTATTTATACACATTAAATTAAGGATTAATTTACTAATTATAGTATAAATTAGTTAATTAATTATACAATTGACTTAATACAGTACTAATATACATAATAAATTATTTACTACAGATTTTTATAGTATTTTATAAGCTTTATTTTAATTTATATAGATTTAAATACATATTTTAGCTAGTTATACATATAAATAAGCTATAAATACTAAAATATAGTATAAATATGATATAAATCAGTTGAAAATATTTATTATAATATAGTACAAGTATACAATATAAATTATCTCAATATCAACTTAATTTACTAATTTCTTTTATTTTAACTTAATAAATTAATTATTTACTATATATATAATTGAATTATATTACAGGTATTATATGATACATAATACATATATAAATATGTATGTACAATATTAGGAATAGATATGTATATTTAACTATGTTTGTGGAATTACTTAGTTATTATACATTTAAGTTATATAAATTAATATAAAATAATACAATAAAGTTATATATACATTAAGTTATCTTAAATACTTGCTATACTATATAAAATAAATATATAAGTTATTTATAGATATTTTATACATATTATACAAAGTTACATATAGCTTAGGTTTAAGTTATATATACAAGTTTATACATAGTATACATGGTATTTTTAGGGATTTTTAGGGTTTTTCTTATTTTTATGAGTTTTATAGGTGTAGTAGGGATAAGGGATGAGAGAGAAAGAAAGAGATGAGAGAGAATAGATGTTTTTAGTGTTTTTGAAGTTGATATCTTTTATTAAATTCCAAGGTAGTCTGAACCATCGATTGGTATGTCCTACCAAGCTAAGGGTTCAAAATGCCTTGAAACTTAGCACACACCTAAAAATATACATATTCTTGAGCAAGACAAGTTTATTTTATTTTTTGAAAATTTTTTGTAATTTTTATTTATTTACAAAGTTCACACAATTTAGGACTTGAAAGGGTTTTTCAACAAGAACCTAAGGCCTTGAATGAGGTTCTAGTGGCTAGAAAGGAGGTTTTAACATATCAAAACATCCAACACACTATATTAAACATGCATGGGTAGTTAAACTTGATTTTTGATGTAAATGTCATTAATAATGTTATTTGGACAGTTAAGCAAATATAGATAGCTAACAACAGAAATTTAAACAAGAAATCAACACATTCAACTCAAAGTTTAAGCTATAACAGTACATGAATGCTTGATACATGAGATTCTAACACTATCCAACAGGTCAGCTTCATTTAAACTTCAAAACCCAGTTAGAAGTCAGCTCTGATCAAACTCCAACACAGCATCAGATTAGCTACTGCAGCATACAACAGCAGTTGCAATTCAGCAGCAACAGCTACTGCTGCTAAACTCAGCAACTGATCTGATGTGCAATCTTAGTAGGAATTAGATCAGTGAACCAGATACTAGACGTCTTAAACTTAGTTTTGCAGCCACTGTGTAACGACCCGGTTCCCGAGTCCCTACGAGACACGAGAACCGGACCGACTCGACTAATCCCAAGACCTAGTCGTCCAACGAGGAAGTAACCAAAAGACAGTAAAATAAACCACATTCAGCATGAATATAACTAACAGTAAGACAGTACAGCAGTAAGGAAAGAAACTACTACAGTAGGTACCACCACAACAGTAAAACAGCATTTATCATATAACAAGAACTGCAGGTAAAGAAGGTACAGCGGAAACAAAAACTACTCACTAGAACAGAAACAAAAGGGGTACAAAAGGCTGTGGTAACTCTACTGGACCCTACTCGGCCCAGCGTCCTCTGCAGCCGCCGACCCTAGCTGCTCAACACCTGGTCCTGAAAAAGGTAACGAGTGTAACACGTCAGCAAAACGCTGAGTAGAGTGGCAAACTAACTAAAGGCAACAATAGAGTGTACAGTAGCTGTTATGTTCTATTACTTCCTTTATTCACATCTTTCAATTTTTCTCACTATTTCATTTATTTCTCAGATCCTTTACTTGATCTCGAATGTCCTCGTGGGAACGATCTTGATTGCAGTCTTTTCCAAAAGTAGAAGTAGCACGTGGTGCTCTCCTGGCCGGGAGAGTCCCCTGTGGTGATCCTACCCTCAGTCAACCACCCCAAGGTCACTGACAGACGTAACGGTGACTACGGCACGCGCGATAAACGCACAGGTAGCTAGCCCGCACTGACACGCGGTCAGTCGTTTCCGTTAACGGGTGCGCCCAAAGCACAGCACGGAACCAGGGCAGAGCCCTCTCAGTAACAGGGGTCCAACCCCTCCACAGTCCGCGCACCCTCGCCTGACTACCCTGGTTTGCCCTAGTGGGCCTAACAAGTCGGTGAAGGAGGCTAGCAGAACCCCGGGGCCCGTGGGGTAGCTAGTACTCTCCTAACACTAGTAGCTCTCCTCGGTACTACGTACACGAGGGCCAGCAAGTCGGTACAGAGCGGCCAATCCTAACCCCGGGTCCCTGGGTGGCTGGCCCCACTCTGCACTAAACAAGTACAGGTACTTCCCTTGGTACTGCGTACCCAAGAGACAGTACGAACAACATCTCAGTTCCATTCCTTTCTCTTTCCAGGAGTTCCACTCCTAATTCCCCGTAGGGTTCCATCCTTTAATCTCAGAACATCTTATGTTTCACTTTTCAGTTTCACGTTCTTACAAACCATGATTTCAGCCATGTTCCTTATTCATAACAGGCAGCTGTTAATTAAATTTACAGGCAGCTTTATATATTCCTTTCCATTTTTCCAAGACTGCAGTAATATACATTCCACTAGTTTTTCCATCCTAGGATTCATGCCATATCCTAGGATCTATCATACAATCTAGTTTTCCAGCCCTAGGATTCATGCAACACCTAGGAGCTATCATTCCATATATTTCTCATTCCTAGGATTCATGCAATGCCCTAGGTTCTAGTTATGGTTCCATACTTTAACAGATTTTATTAATACTTAAAGCCACTCTACCAGGTACAACGGGAGTAATGGGGGCGTGATCGGGAATCCTGCTTGCCTCCGCGACTCTCAAGACTGCAACCGAATGAGGTCCTATCACAAGGATCAAACACAAGGAGTGTCTCAAAACAGTGTATAGCTACTGTAGATGAGTAGAGGAATTAATTCTGAAGAGAACGCAACTCGAATCACGGAAAACGGAGCCCGAACGGGCCGTAAACGGGTCGAGAAAGACGATACTGTGCAAAATCAGACGTCTGGAACTCCCTCAAGACGTCTTAAACGGTGGATCAGAGAATTTACCTGTTCAGCGTGGTTTCCCAGATGTCCAGAAGTCTGCAGGGACGTCTGCCTAGATCCCAGACGTCCTATGGTCACTCCGGACGTCTGGAGATCACTCCCGCTGTCTGGTACAACTTCCAGATGTCTGATTCGCAAAGGATGGCGAATCAGTGAACCTGCGCACAGCCAACCCCCTCCCTCAGTACGGTCAGTCGACAAGAAGGAAGAAGAAGAAGGCAGAAACTCACCTTTCAGACGTCTGTATGATCTTACAGACATCGACCTTGCCGTCTGGCTATCAATCCAGACGTCTGATTCTGGAAATTTTTCCAGAATCAGGGCCCTGCTCGGCCTCCGCTCGCGACGCCGCCCGCGTCGAACCTCGCGCGTCTGCTGCTCAGCCCGCAGCAGGTCCCTCTCCGCGTCGCTCCGCGCCCCCTGCGCCCTCCGCCAGCCGGCCAAGCCGCTCCGGCGAGCTCGCCCCCACGGCAGAGCTCCGCCCTCGCACGCCGCACCTCCGCGCTCACTGCGGCCGCCGCTGCCGCCCTCGCGTCCGCTCGCTCTCGCGCACAGGAAGGAGAAGAAGAAGGCGGTGGAGACGGGAGGGGAGGCGCGCCCCTTTTAACGCCGCGCGGAGAGGAGAGAGAGAAGGCGCCGCAGGATTCTGCAGCCGCAGAAGAAAAAGAGAGAAAAAGCGGTCTGCGTGCTCAGGCGCGCAGGCGACTCGCGTGTGTCGAAAATAACGGATTTCCAGACGTCTTTAAACTATCCCAGACGTCTTATCAGACGTCTGGTTGTTATCCCAGACGTCTTGTCAGACGTCTGAGCCACCTCCCAGACGTCTTAAAAGACGTCTGGGGCACACATTTGTTACACACTGCTACCATCTCAGCAGCAACAGTTGCTACTGTTATCTCTGAAATTTAGCCCAGATCAGACCTAAGAAGGTCTGATCTGAGGCACACTAAATCCAAAAAGCACTTCTGGTTGATCATCCCAAAAGTATTTTTAAATTCATCATTGAAAATCTGAAAATCCATTACTGAACAAAATTTCCCAGATTGAATTTTGTGCATAACCAAAAACCATGTTGCCATGATTTGGGCTTTTACTGTTATTTGATATCTGATTAATCATCTGATCTGTTTAAACACCATTGATTGGTGTTTAAGATGATCTAATGATTATCTCATAATCAATTGGGTCCTCGTTTGACCTCAAATCAGTTTTACTGATTATCCTTGGGCAAACTCTCCAAATAATACTTAAATTAAGTGCATGCTAATCTACAAATTAAAAATCAAATCCAAAACATTGGATTCATTGCATGAAACCTAATTAAGTAATTAAAACCCTCAAAAAGCTTGATTGAATCTAATGAAAACTAAATGAGTTCCAAATCATGAGATTTGGCATTAAAAACAAACCTGAAAAAAAATCGAGCAATTTGAGACAATCAAATCAGATCGGGGGGGTCTTTGTGGATTTATGGGATGAGTGGGAGACCCCCCAAATGGATTTTAGGTGCTAATTTCATATCTAGGAACCAAGATTCCAGATATGAAATTAGGCCTTGATGTATTGGTGTTTTGTGAATTAAATTGTTGAGGAAATCAGAAAATGCGAGTAATGAGATGACAAGGGAGATTAATGGATCGAAATGGTCGTGGAAAAACACCTCTCTGATCTGAATTGATTAGAGAGGGCAAGGTTGGATCTAGGCTACTCTACTCCTAGCTAAACTAACAAATCAGTGAATTCTATCATCTAATCTACTCTTAAGCTAATCTAAATTACACTAACTACACTAAAACTAATCTAGAAAGTAGGAAAGTTACTCTACAAAGAATTAAATCCTAACTAAACAGAGGATGGGACCTTTGGGTCTCCACCCGGTGGATGGCTAGGAAGAAGAGAGGGAGGAGGTGCTCCAACGGATGGAAAACTCGCTAGTGGAGTTCTGGGTCACCCTCAGGTGCTATGATGTCCTTAGCGCGGAGGAAAGTCGGAGAGGAAGGTGGAGCTTCATCACCAATGGCAGTGAAACAGAGACAGTATGAGGAGAGGAGTTGGAGTGGATGAATGACCGACTCAAGGGATGTAGGAGGGAGTTGATCCTTTGCGCGCGAGCTCAGGTAAGGGTTTAAGTAGGCAGGGCACTGGATAAAAGCACCGTAGTGGTGCGATTAGGCACCTAGGGTACCGACGGTGGGGATCGGTTAGCGAGTGCGTGCGAGCATCAAATCAAAATGCGGCCATTGGATGGGATCTGGGCAAGGTGGTGACCCCACGCACCAAAGCACGCTTGGATCAGAGCCACACGATTAAGAAATCAAGGATGGACGGTCGCGATGCAGTATGTTCGGCTATAGTACTCCCGCATGGTTGCAGATTTGCAAAGAAGGCCTTATGGCGAAGGGGTAGAAGATTTACAGTAAAGCCCATAAGTGGCTAAGAACTAATTCAGAGTAGTCCCTAGATTTTGCAAATAGGCCCTTGTAGTTTACAATGTGATCCCTGGAAGGTTTTTAATGTGAATAAATGTATGTTAACAAAGGACCTAAATGTAAAACTACTAATGCAAGGTCCTAATGATGTCCAAATGCAACAAAATTTTTGTTAATAAATAGAATATCTCATTTAATGACCTAATTTTACATTTTTAACATAGAATTGATGTTTTAGGTCTTTTTCCTTATTTCCCACACTTAACGCATTTCATATGTTAATACAGTAGTGTTTAACCTAGTTTCTAGCTTAACTTGGGCATTTTAGCTATGATGAGCCACACCTCATCAGTCACATCCATCTCTCTATTCTACCAATTTTTCTTGCGTTCTTGGTCTTGGTCGGTCGTGGATGTGGGTGTCAATAGGGTTGATGGTTGTCCTATGGGTGGCACTGGCTCTCCTACAGGTGGCTGCTAGTTGTCAAGCAAGTGGTCCGCCGACCTCCGTGCCTCTATAACTCCTTAGGTGGCACTTGATGTTGTTTCCTTCTTCGATTCATGTGGTGTCCAACGTGTTGGTGCCAATGGCATCCACAGTGCCATTCAAGGTGACCTCCTCCAAGCTTCCTAATGCATGTGCTTTGGTTGTTTGACTGTTGCCTGTTAGGTGTCATTTGGTCGTGACGCTTCGTTGTCACTTTCGCCTACAATTTTGGCATCATTGACTATTTTTGTTTGTTTCTGCAACCTTGATAGATTGCGACTATGTGTTAAACTACTCTAAATCATCACAGATTTTATGACCTGAAATCTGACTCTAAGCCCAAATCTTGATTTAATGTGTCAAGATGAATTCATTGACGCTTATTGGGTGTGAAAAGGGTTAGTGTAGCCCGAAAATGGAGAAGCATGGGTTTTAGTCAACTCTGGTCAAACCTTAGGGAAAATTTGCATGAAAGGTGTCATGTTGGGTACCGTTGGATTTCTTTCATCGTTAGCTTTCCAATGACTGCATGGGTTGTTGTTAACTCTGGTCAAACCTTAAGGAAAATTTGCACGAAAGGTGCCATATTGAGTACCATTGGATTTTTTTCATCGTTAGGTTTCCAACGACACCTGTTTTATGGAAATCCGAGTTGTGTAGCACAAGTTTTGCTTAAAACACATTTAATGAGGACATAAGCACACGTAAATCGAAATCAAGAATCTCTAGGGTCATCGTTGTCGAAATATGGGTTCTGAATTGATTTAGATTGTTTGCTTCATTTCAGAACCATTGGTACTCGTCGGGGTCGAGCTGAGCAAAATGCTATGTAAACTGCGAAAATGCATAATTGTAGTCATCCCTTGGTCAAACATTCTCAAAAGGGGGTCTTATGTGGCATCGTTGGGTTCTTCTTATCAACAGTTTTCTAAAGAGACCTAGTTCGTAAAATCGGAGATCTGTAGCAAAAGTTACATGAAAATACGTTTTGTGGGGCAATTGAGTTAATGGACTAAGGGGGAGGGATAGTTTAGTCTTTTGACCTGTAAATCTAATTAGGGTTGTGATAAGTTGATAAATAGGTGATTAGGGTCCCTAATCCCCTCTCATAAACTTCCTATGGTGGCACACATCTCAACAAAGGGAGAAGGAATAGAGGAGAGAGAGGGCCACATCGACAGTCGACATGTAGAGCGTGCAGTGTCCACTAGTGGCTCGTGTGTGGAGAGACGCATAAAGGAAGCAGAGTGCATAGTGTGAGTGTGTTGCATGAATTTGCATGCATGTTTGTGTGCAAGGAAAGCGTGCGATAGTGATTAGACTACGCAACACAGGTGAGTTTGCGAGCAATGCATGTGCAAAGTGCACGTAGGGCACTCATAGCATGTGTGTGAAGGAAGGACATGCATGCATGCACGTGATCGAATGGTGATGGGCACACAAGTCATGATCTGCGAGTGCGCTACACATCCAAGAACGACGTGATATGTAGAGGAGACATGTGGAATCGATTTAACAGCCAATTCATGTAGGTTGGATTGGTCTAAGTTGGTTTAGTGACCCCCTTGTAATCTTTTGGTCGGTTCAAGGTCTTTCCAACCTCAGAATTACACAAATAAGGTACTCTTTTGGTCGGTCGATTTGTATTTTCGTAATCTACATTCCTATGTCTTCAAAAGTATTTTTTATCATGTTTATGATGTGATAAATCGAAAAATAGATTTTAGTGGCTTATTGACCTCTAACTTGTCATTCTGGTTTAGTGGGCTATTGTGCTCTAATTTAGTGAGCCACATGTCATTGAAATCGTTTTGAGACGAGCTTCGAAATGATGAGTTTAAATTACACATTAGAGGTGGTAAATTATGTCTTTACCCCTACAAACTCTTATGTTAGACCCGATTCCCGAATCCCTACAGGACACGAGAATCGGACCAACTCGACTGATCCCAAGACCCAGTCGTCCAACGAGAAAGTAACCAAAAAGCAGTAAAATAAACCACATTCAACATGCAAGTAACTAACAGTAACAAAAGTACAGCAGTAAAGAAAAAAACTACTATAGTAGATTCCACCACAACAGTAGAGAATTACAAACAGGTACAGAATATGAAGGTTACAATAAAAAAGTACAAGTGAAACAGGAATACTCACTACTACGGAAATACGGTACAACAAAAGTACAACTACTGAGCTCTATTAGACCCAGCACCCTCCACAGCCACAGGTTCTGGTTGCTCAACACCTGGTCCTAAAAAAGGGGACAAAAGTGACACGTCAGCGAAACGCTGAGTAGAGTGGCAACTAGCTAGCTAAGAAAAACAGTAAAGGTAAATAAGTAACTGTTGTTTTAATTTCTTTCTTTATTTTACTCTTTCTTGGTTTATTTCTCAAGTCTTTCTCTTGATCTCGAATGTTCCTCGTGGGAACGATCTTGATTGCAGTCTTTTCCGAAAAGTAGAAGTAGCACGTGGTGCTCTCCTGGCCGGGAGAGTCCCCCGTGGTGGTCCTACTCTCAGTCAACCACCCCAAGGTCACTGACAGACGTAATGGTGACTACGACACGCGCGATAAACGCACGGGTAGCTACCCCGCACTGGCGCGCGATCAGTCGTTTCCGTTAACGGGTGCGCTCAAAGCACAGCACGAAACCAGTATAGGGCAGAGCCCTCTCAGTAACAGGGGTCTAGCCCCTCCACAGTAACCAAACAGGGGTCTTGCCCCTCCACAGTCCGCGCACCCTCACCTAACTACCTTGGTTTACCCAATGGGCCTAACAAGTCGGTGTAGGTCGGCTAGCAGAACCCCGGGGCCCGTGGGGTGGCTAGCACTCTCCTTACACTAGTAGCTCTCCCCGGTACTATGTACGCGAGGGCCAAAAGTCAGTACAAAGTGGCCAGACCTAACCCCGGATCCCTGGGGCGGCTAGCTCCGCTCTGCACTAAACAGGTGGACAGTTGCTCTCCTTGGTACTCCGTACTCAAGGGCCAGCTCACTTCCCCATCCACTTTCCCAGTTCCATTCTATTTATCTTCCAGGAGCTCTACTCTTAATTCCCCGTAGGGTTCATGCTCATATTTCTCTGACCAAGCCATTTTAGATTTCATCATTTCAGTTTTATTCTCACATAGCCCGTGTCTCCAACATTTAATATCAATTTATATACAAGCAGCTCAAATTTAGTTTTCAACAATAGGAATCACATGTAGCAATTACTAGCAACAGCATTCTATTTTTTTCACAGGTAGCTGTTATCCAATTACAGGCAATTATTCTATCTACTTTTCCAAGACTGCAATTCATGTATTCATGACATTCGTTTCAGTGTTTCTGTTCCTAGGATTCATGCCACACCCTAGGATCTATCATTCAATCTAGTTTTCAAGTCTTAGGATTCATGCCATACCCTAGGATCTATCATTCAATCTAGTTTTCAAGTCCTAGGATTCATGCCATACCCTAGGATCTATCATTCAATCTAGTTTTCAAGTCCTAGGATTCATTACATACCCTAGGATCTATCATTCAATCTAGTTTTGAAGTCTTAGGATTCATGCCATACCTTAGGATCTATCATTTAATTCAGATATGTGTTAATGTTTGTAATTAACTAGGAGAAGCCACTCTACCCGCAAAACCAGGAGTAATGAGGGCTTGATCGGCAGGTTCGCGTGCCTCCGCAACCCCCAGAGCCGCAACGGGAGGCAATCGAACCTCGAACGGATCCTAAACGGGTCAAAAACGACAACTCTGACCCAAATCAGACGTCTGGAACACCTTCCAGACGTCTTAAAAGGTAGTCCAGGTCATACCTTACTCTGAGCTATTCTTCAGACGTCCAAGATCCCGCTAAACTATCTGGACCTAGTTCCAGACGTCCGACTATTACTTCGAACATCTGGAGACTCTCTCCATCATATGGTACTGTGCCCAGACGTCTAGTCTGTGTGGAAGGCCATGTCCTTGCACCTTCCCGAAACGAAACCTGCACACGTACGCAAACACTCTCAACACGACACATCTCAGAGCTTACGGCGGAACGACCTGCATGGCCGCATCCGCAAAAAGGAGAAAGATGAGAATATCGTACCTTTCAGATGTCTGGATCTCACTCCAGACGTCACCCGCATCGTCTGGACGTAGGTCCAGACGTCTGATTCTGGGAAATTTCCCAGAATCAAGACCCCCTCGCCTTCCGCCTGCTGCACACGACCGCGTCGCGCTTGCCCACCTGCTGCCTGAGTTGCAGCAACACCGCGGTAGCTTTCCCCGGCACGACGCTCCCGCTGCGCACCCGTCGACCGACCCTGGGCTGCTCTGGCGAGCTCGCTCTCTCTTCCTCACGCGCTTTGCCTCTTCTCCCTCTCGCTACACCTCTTCCTCCCCCCGCGCACCCAGCAGCAGCTACTGCCCTCGTTCTCTCACTCTCACGCTAACACTGGAAGAAGAAGGAGGAGACGGTGGAGTGGTGGGTGAGGGAGAGGGAATGGGGGAGAGGGTATTTGAAGATATCGGGGGAGAGATAAAAGAAAAGAAACACACCTGCAGGTCGGCGGGCACAGTCTGCATGCGCATGCGCACAGACTCGCAATCATACGCTGCAAAAATTTATTTCCAGACATCTGGGAAGGCGTCCAGAAGTTTGACCAGACGTTTGGACCAACTCCCAGACGTCTTAAAAAGCGTTTGATGTCTTGGGTCTTAACATCTTATAATTACCTTTTGATCCTGTTCTTTAATTGTTTGATCTAGAATTGAAAGTCTGAAGCGTGCACAAGAATTGACGAGGCTTGAGAAATGTCAACAGTCATCAACCAGATTTTTTGGAGGCTCGACAAATGTCAAGAGTCTTCGATCTGATTTTTTGGAGTCATAGTTGTTGGATTGAAGAGTCCAATTACATCATTTGGAATGCAATTATTATATGGTGACGTGGGAATTAAAGTTGAAATCAGTGAGATTTGGGAGAGATTTTTAGTCGCATACTAGAATTGGACAAACCTTTTGGTGGGTGTAAAACACTTCTGCCTCTTATTATTTATGTAACAAAGAGTGAGAGGTGGGGTTGGGGACCACGGATGCAAATGCGCACGCGCACCCTGCCCCGCCCTTGCTCTAGCTCGAGCTCGAACTCAGGTGAGAATCAATTTGGAACTTGGACTCATTTGCTACGGATTTTTAATCTTACGATTTTGACCTGAATTGATTGATCAAAAGGTAAAATTAATCGATCAATGAGTTAAGTTTAGTCGATCAATTGGTTTGGTCAACCAAAAAGTTAAGTTTGAGCAATCAATTGATTTTGATCAATCAATAAACTTAATTGATCGATCAATTGCCGTATTTCCATAAAATGTCTGGTCGTTGGTTCTATATAAGGGCCACAAGGTGGCTCTCATTTGACACATAACAAAAGCAGAAAAACTCTCTCCACTCTCTCCCGCTCTCTCGTTCTTGCCTCTCCTTTTTTATGCATTCATTCGATGTGAGATTGGTAGAAAAATCTCCAATCACTTTTGTCGATCTTGCATAAGGAGATTGAGAGATCTACGATAAATTTTTGGTTGATCAAAACATTAAATTAGTAGATTAATCAGGAATTTAGTTGGAAACCAAATTACCTCGATTTTGTTCTCCTAAGGTGATTTTCGAGGATGTCCAAGATCAGAGTGCGTCGAATCTTGGAGGATCTTGGAGGTGAATCATCGTATCTTGAAAGAAGTTCGTTAAATCCTAACGCACCGGTATTGTAGGAGGCGATACCTTTTCTAAAGAAAGTCCTTCATTAGCACTTCGATCGAAGTAATCTTTAACCCTTCTTCATTTTGTTTATTTGTGTTATTGCATGTTATTTGTTCTTTATTTTATTTTGAATCTTGCTAAATCATATTTAACTTTCTTAATTTAATATTTTCTATCTATGCAAAAATGCTGAAAATGCATATATTTTTATTTATTTATTTTGTTTATGCATTTATTTCAACTATAGTGACTTCCTAGTAATCTTAAGTAGAGTAGCTCTACTATTCTTTTCCCGTGGTTTTCAATGTATGGCTAGATGGCTATTCAAAATTACTTTGATCCTGTAATTCCTCTTGCTGGGTACTTGACTCTCACCTACTTGTTATTCGATCATACCTGTATACTTGATTAATTAGATTGATAAGTGGAGTTGTCTAAACTAATAATGGATTTTGTACATGTTGAATGTTATCAATGATTAGACAATCTATTCATAATTATATGCGTAACTAGAATAAAAAATCCCATGCCGGTAAATTTATGTATAATGAGATGCTAAGTTTTGACCGGTTGCTAAACCTAATAATATCTTTTTTAATAAAAGAAATGGTGACAAGTATTGATATATGAAATTACTTGGAATTTCCTAAAGAGTTTCAAAAGAAAGTACGAAATACAGATAGCTGCACTGTCTCGAACATGAACGGAAATAGAAAATGAAAATGGGGGTTAATGGATGGAAATTGGTTGACAACTTAAAGTTGTGAGATTACTTTGAAGGTTAGTCTAGTGCCTAGTATTAATGATATGACTGGCTATACTTTTCTGGGGTAGAGATGACTTGGGGAGTGAGCTTGCCTCATTGCAACTTGTTTGTTAGGTTGTGTTGGCCAATTGGATAGTATGCGTTACTATTATGAGAGGTTGGAGTTGTTCGTTTTCGTACCCTATGGTGGAAACAACTGGTCGTGTGCTACTATGGGATAGCTCTTTACATGTTTATCGCATGGATCGTAGTTACCACTTCACCTTGTTAATTAAGACTCCAGGGTAGTTAACTAGATTGTAGAGTAGGTACGGTTTCCCCCTTGGCTAACGGGGTGTATCATATTCAATCTATCACATAGGATACCGCAGTGAGATCTCCTTGAGCCTTCCAAGAAATTTAATTTGGGCATATGATGATCGAAATATGTGAAGGCAAAACAATAAGGTTAAATTAAAAAAAACTTCAATAATTGAAAACAGTACACTTTTTCTTTATTTCTTGCACTTGCTTAATTTTACTCTTTCTTTCTCTTTTTGCTACTCTACTTAGTATTTGCTAACGTTTTCTGTAAACTCTGTACTTAGATCTTGGTGAGATACAACCAGACTTCTTAGCTGTAGGAGCTAACGGTGTCAATCCGAATGCAACACCTTAATCTAGTACTCATAGTTATATTTCATTGAATTCAATGCTTTTCTTTTTAGTTTTCTTTGGCACCCTATTTCAATTTTCTTCGGTACTTGTGTTTGATTTCTTCTATTATGTAACAATATATTTGTCAACTATAGTTATTCTAATGATATCTTATAACTCAACTTTTCCTTTTGTTTCAAATGTGTGTGTGATATGATGGGTTATGAATGAATTTATTATTTTATGTTTATATGGATAATCAAATCTTAAGTAATTAGTGAATTGATTTGAATTTCTACTAGAGTGGGGACTTAGGTTATAATAATTGAGTTGTTTTTCATTTACTTCCGAGCAACTGTAACTCGTGAGTGTGGATCGTGTTGATCGCCAATGACATATCAGTGGCACTACTGCATCTCGTAGCATGAGCAATCGACCTTTGGCTCTGCTACAAATTACGTTAACGATGGTTCCTTTTCCCCTTGTTTTTTTTTTTTTGTTTTATTTTGGTTATTTTCTTGTATTTTGGTACTCCCCCTCCTCTTCTAGAGGGCATTTCGATTGTCCATCTCTTTCTTGGTCTACATGTGCTGTATCTTTTTCATTCCCTCAAGAAAGTATCTTCTTTAGAAAATAAAATACAATAAAAAAAACTAAGCACCAGTTTGTTGTTATCTACCAACCCTAATTATGATATTGCAATGGATCCAACAAAAGCAACAAACCTCCCGATATGCCGGACGGATTGGAGAATAACCGTTGAACCAAATGCTAATTAATTAGTATGGGATGACATCCTAACTATCCGACAAGGGAGAAAAAAAAATTGCAACGGTAAAATTTGGCCATTTTAAGTAGTCTTCAAAAGAAAAAACCGTGAAAAAGAAAAAGAAGCCATCGATCATTTTTTTTCACGTCGAAATTTTAGTTACACGCATTAAGAGATAACATTTCATGTCCAGAGAAAAACCCCAAGCCATCACTACCATTTAAGGCTCGCGTAGTGCTTAAATAGACCAAAGAAACAAAGCACGAGTAGACCGAAGAAAAACAAGGCCAACCAACTTAAAAGACCGAAGAAACAAATTAAGATATGCCCAAATTCAAGAAATCAAAATGCATAAAAATTGTAAAACAGCAATGGATAAAGATATG
Organism: Thalassia testudinum; assembly: GCA_037157565.1. Classification (NCBI taxonomy): domain Eukaryota; kingdom Viridiplantae; phylum Streptophyta; class Magnoliopsida; order Alismatales; family Hydrocharitaceae; genus Thalassia; species Thalassia testudinum. The sequence continues at coordinate 8,778,701 of JAZHRO010000067.1, forward strand.
TTCCAACCAAGTCGTAGTTCGTGTTCAGATATGATACGTGTCTTCTAAGATGCACATCTATTCTTTCTAATTTGTAAGGGTGGGGGTGTGGAATGTGACCTTGAAAAAGGTTTCTATTCAATTTGGTTAGTTGTGATGGTAATTTACAACTTACCTCCGTAGCTTTGTATGTAATCGTTGTTTATAATGTTGACCCTCCTCATTCCATGTCCAAAGCAACTAGGAAATGCAATAGACGTTTTTCTTCAACTATTAATAGATGAACTAAAATTATTTTGGTATAACGGCAATCATACATATGATGCACACAGAAAATAATTCTTTAATTTGCATGTTGAGTTATTGTGGACCATTAATGACTTCCCTACGTATACAAATTTATCGAATTGAAGTACAAAAGGGAAGTCTACTTATTCAGTATGTATGGATGATAGTCATCATCTTCGACTACTTAAAAGCAATAAGTTCTGTTAGTTGGAACACCGTAGATTCCTACCTATTAAGCACAGATGGTGAACTGCAGTGTTTAAGGATAATTTCAACAGTAAAACTTGACAGTATTCTTCAAAGAATCTGAAGTATAAATTGAGTACAAATTCAATAAGGTTGTTAGGTTTTGAAGTAATGGAGACTTTACAACTTGGCAACATACGATTTGGTCGTCTATTCAAGAAAGATCAAATAGTTTTGAAACATACGAGATTTAAAAAGAAGGGCATTTTATTCATGAAACTCCTATATTGAAAAGAGCTGATAATCCGACGTAATATTGATGTGATGCATATTGAGAAAAATATTATAGACAATATTTTGGATGTGTTCAAGTTAACTGATAATCCAAAGGATACAGTGAAGACGATGAAAGACATGATAACCTTAGGCATTTATCCAGAGTTACATGTTATTGAAAAAGAAGATGATAGTTATAACTTTTCAGAAGTCATTTATAGCCTAAATAATGATTAGCGAGAAAAAAATTTTTGCCTTCTTGAAAGAAATACGGGTACCAGATGATTATTCTTCACAACTTTCTCGATGTTTGAACGAGGCTCAAAAGAAAATTAGTGGATTAAAGAGTCACAACTCTCACATTTACATGCAAGTCTTGTTCCCACTAATTATTCGTGAAGTGCTACCTGATCCAGTTGTGGATTTATTTACAGAGATGAGTCAATATTTCAAAGTTATTTGTTCAGAGACATTAGATTCCGATTTATTAGAGTATTAGGATAAACAAATAGTTGTTACATTATGTAAAATGAAGCAGATATTTCCTTTAGCTTTCTTTAATGTCATGGAACATTTAACTCTGCATCCTGCAAATGAAGTGAAAATTGCTGGGCCTGTGCAATACAGATGGATATATCCAGTTGAACAATTTCTAAAGAAACTAAAAGATTATGTGTTAAATAAAACTAAAGGATCAATTATTGAAGGATATCTTGTAGAAGAGTCAATTAACTTCTATGCCATGTATATGGATGAGACAGACAACCGATTTAATTGATCATAAAGAATTTATGATGGAGGGTATAATGAGAATGATAAAGATTATCTTTCCATATTTGATATTCCAAAAAGGTCTATCCTCCACACAAAATACAAATTAATCTCTAAAATCGATCAGAGTCTAGCTCACTTGTACATTCTTAAGTAGATTTCGGAAGGTGATGCATTTTATAATGAATTTAAGAAATGTTCATATCCAAAAACATGCGAGGTTGACTTCCTCGAGTGGTTTAAATAATGTGTTACTAAATGAAAGAAGAGAACTACCCACAATGGAAGACTTTGACATAATATCTGATCAACTGTTGAATTATGAACATTATCATTCATATTACATTATAAATGGATTCAAGTTCAGAACAAAATCCATAGATGATATGAAGGCCACGCAGCATGCTGATGTTTTTGTTAGTTGTGATTTGAGTACTAGTTGTGATGGCTATTACAGGCAAATCGAAGAAATTGTTGAGATGAGCTTCAGGTACGATTGTAGAGTTGTCATGTTCAAGTGCAATTGATTCAAAGTGTTTAAAGAAGGCATTGGCTTCAAACTTGACATGAAGCATGATTTTTTAAGTTTCAATAAGAATCGTCGAATTCCTCATTCTTCAGAATCGTTTTCATTATCATATTGTTCGCACGCTAAATCAGTGTTTTAAAAATTGTTGCGTTGCAGTATAGCCGAAATAGTGTAACGACCCGGTTCCCGAGTCCCTACGAGACCCAAGAACCGGATCAACTCGACTAATCCCAAGACCTAGTCGTCCAACGAGGAAGTAACCAAAAGAGCAGTAAAATAAATCACATTCAGCATGAATATAACTAACAGTAAGAAAATACAGCAGTAAGGAAAGAAACTACTACAGTATATACCACCACAACAGTAGAACAACATTTATCATATAACATGAACTGCAGGTAAAGAAAAGTACAGCGGAACAAGAACTACTCACTATAACGGAAACAAAGAGGTACAAAAGACAGTGGTAACTCTACTGGACCCTACTCGGCCGAGCGTCCTCTGCAGCTGCCGACCCTGGCTGCTCAACACCTGGTCCTGAAAAAGGTAACGAGTGTAACACGTCAGCAAAACGCTGAGTAGAGTGGCAACTAAAACTAAAGACAACAGTAGAGTGTACAGTAGCTGTTATGTTCTATTACTTTCTTTATTCACATCTTTCAATTGTCTCACTATTTCATTTATTCCCCAGATCTTTTTCTTGATCTCGAATGTTCCTCGTGAGAACGATCTTGATTGCAGTCTTTTCCAAAAAGTAGAGTAGCACGTGGTGCTCTCCTGGCCGAGAGAGTCCCCCGTGGTGATCCTACCCTCAGTCAACCACCCCAAGGTCACTGACAGACGTAACGGTGACTACGGCATGCGCGATAAACGCACAGGTAGCTAACCCGTACTGGCACGCGGTCAGTCGTTTCCTTTAACGGGTGCGCCCAAAGCACAGCACGGAACCAGTCCAGGGCAGAGCCCTCTCAGTAACAGGGGTCCAACCCCTCCACAGTAACCAAACCGGGGCCTTGCCCCTCCACAGTCCGCGCACCCTCGCCTGACTACCCTGGTTTGCCCCAGCGGGCCTAACAAGTCAGTGTGGGAGGATAGCAGAACCCCGGGGCCCGTGGGGTAGCTAGTACCTCCCTACACTAGTAGCTCTCCTCGGTACTACGTACGCGAGGGCCAGCAAGTCGGTACAGAGTGGCCAGTCCTAACCCCGGGTCCCTGGGGCGGCTGGCTCCACTCTGCACTAAACAGGGGGACAGTCGCTCTCCTTGGTACTCCGTACTCAAGGGCCAGCTCACTTCCCCAAAACTATTCCATTCACTTTCCAGGAGTTCTACTCCTACTTCCCCGTAGGGTTCCATCCTTTTTACTCAAACATCCAGGTTTCACTTTCCAGTTTCACATTCTTACAATCCATGTTCTCAACCACGTTATCTATTCACAACAGGCAGCTGTTAATTCAAATTACAGGCAGCTTTATATCTCTTTCCATTTCCAAGACTGCAGTATTATACATTCCACTAGTTTTCCCATCCTAGGATTCATGCCATATCCTAGGATCTATCATACAATCTAGTTTTCCAGTCCTAGGATTCATGCAACACCTAGGAGCTATCATTCCATCTATTTCTCATTCCTAGGATTCATGCAATGTCCTAGGTTCTATTTATGGTTCCATAATTTAACAGATTTTATTAATAACTTAAAGCCACTCTACCAGGTACAACGGGAGTAATGGGGGCGTGATCGGGAATCTCGCGTGCCTCCGCGACTCCCAAGACTGCAACTGAAGGAGGTCCTATCACAAAGATCAAACACAAGGAGTGTCTCAAAACAGTGTATAGCTACTGTAGACGGGTAGAGGAATTAATTCTGAAAAGAACGCAACTCGAATCGCGGAAAACGGAACCCGAACGGACCCTAAACGGGTCGAAAACGACGACACTGTGTAAAATCAGACGTCTTAAAAAGTGGATCAGAGAATTACCTGTTCAGCGTGGTTTCCCAGACGTCCAAAAGTCTGAGGGGACGTCTGGCCTAGCTCCCAGACGTCCGATGATCACCCCGGACGTCTGGAGCTCGCTCCCGCCGTCTGGTACAACAGCCAGACGTCTGATTCGCGTTGGATGGCGAATCACCAAGCCTGCTCACACCCATCTCCCTCCCTCAGTACGGTCAGTCGACAGGAAGGAAGAAGAAGACGGAAAAACTCACCTTTCAGACGTCTGGACGGTCTTCCCAACGTCTCCCTCGCCGTCTGGCTATCAACCCAGACGTCTGATTCTGGAAATTCTTCCAGAATCAGGGCGCCACTCGGCCTCCGCTCGCGACGCCGCCCGCGTCGCACCTCGCGCGCCTACTGCTCAAACCGCAGCAGTCCCTCCTGCGCCGTTCCGCGCCCCCTGCGCCCTCCGCCGGCCGGCCCTAGCAGCCCCGGCGAGCTCGCCCTCACGGCAGAGCTCCGCTCTCGCACGCAGCACCCCCCTCCGCGCTCACTGCGGCCGTCGCCGCTGCAGCAACCTCACGCTCGCTCACTCTCGCGCACAGGAAGGAGAAGAGGGAGGAGACGGTGGAGACGACGGGAGGGAGCGCGTGGCCTTTTAAGGCCGCGCGAGGAGGAGAGAGAGGACGCGGCAGGCGTCTGCAGCCGCAGGGAAAGAGGGAAAAAAAGCGAATATCCGATCTGCGCGCTCAGGCACGCAGACAACTCACGCGTGTCGAAATTAACGGATTTCCAGACGTCTGGAAACGATCCCAGAAGTCTGGTCAGACGTCTGGACTGTTGGTGCTAGAGCACCACGATCATTTGTTTTGATGATAACAAAACACGTGTTATTTAACATTTGCAATTTGAGTCCTAGATTTCAGGTCAATTGCAAATGAGGACGTGTTTAGACGGAGTTCAAGCTCGCATCCAGGACAGATTGGAGGAGCTTGACGGAAAACACAGGAGGTTCGCGTGGAGCGAAAGATTGGAGATGGAAGACAAGAAGAATAGGATAGATTCTTTTTTATCCTTTCATGTATCTCTTGTATTTATTTTCTTGCTCTTTTTGATTCCTTAGAACATTATGTTAAAGAGCCTCAAAGTACCCTAAAAGTAGTCCTATGAACACCTGCACAACCCTAGGATACTTAGGTTTTCTGTAGAATACTTAGAAAACCAATATAGGGCTCAAACAGCATTTCCAGACGTCTAATCCAAAAATCAGACGTCTGATAAAGAATTTTAAGACGTCTGACTGTTGTTTCAGACGTCCGATAACTGTTAGGCTGGACATAGTTAGTTCTGTCTGATGAAATCAGACGTCCAGACCTTAGACCAGACGTCTTAGGAGACGTCTGATGACTTTGCCAGACGTCCAGTTAGTGAACCGTTGGCTGGCTTAGAAGACACTCAAGAATATGACCGTTAGAGCCTTATCAGACGTCCATAGGACTTTACAGACGTCTGATAAATGACCGTTTTGCCTCGGCTGACCCAAAATCTCTTCTCAGAGATTTTCTAGCCGTTGCAACGTTTGGAAATCAATTCCCACAGTAAAAGTAGGTTTCCAGACGTCCAGACATAGTGCCAGACGTCCTGTATGTCGTCTGATGGACTTGCACAAAAACCCTGTTTAGATCTGATTCAAGTCAGGGAGAAACCCGCACAGAATCAGACGTCTGACCTTGAAATCAGACGTCTTAAAGTGGCCTTCCAGACGTCTGATGCCAGAATTAGACGTCTGATAACCCTGTCAAATGCAATCATTGTCCTGATTTCGGCCTGATTCTCTTGGGCTTTGCACCCAACGGCTATGGAAGCTTTTCCAAGCCTTCCAAAACCTTCCTAAGGCCTCTATAAATAGAGGGGAGCCTTTACACACCAAACACAACAAGAGAAACACAAGAAACACTTTGCAATACACTAAGATCAAGTATTTCCACTCTCTTGTGTCCAAGAAGCACTTGCTCTCTAAGCTCAAGCTCCATCATCTTGAGAGCATCATTCCCGTTGCGCACCTGCTCTCCCGGCGTAGATAACGAGAGCGACGTAGCGCCATCGCGTGGCACACGCACCGCGTCATCGTCGACGCACTCCTTGCAAAGGGGAGTTTCCTAAATCCTATAGAAGCTTAGGTTAATTACTTTGTTGGCTCTATAGGTTTGTTGTTTTATTTTACCTTTGTTATTTTGGTTGGGTATTCGCTTTGCGAATTCCCGTCTCCTTCGTGGGACAAAATCCTTCTCGTGGAGAGAAGGGGTTGAGGAACGCTACCCTCGTACTTGTAGCGTGGTTGTATTGAGGTTGAATCACCCTCGTTCAAAGTGATTCGGTTAGTGGATTTGATCAACTAGGTTGATCGGAAAATCCTAACTCGAGAGGGTTAGGTGGTGGTTTTCACCCGGTTTGGGTTTCCACCTAAAAATCTTTGTGTACATTGTGCGATTGCTTATTTTTGTGAGATTGCTTTATATTTTTATTTCCGCAATTATTTTTACGTCACCCCTCCTGGTAGGGACGAACCTTCAATTGGTATCAGAGCAGGTTTTCCGCCGACAGGAGTAACATCCGCGGAAAGATCACATGGAGGGAAGTTGTTCCACAAGTAGGATTTCCGAGGGGCAGTCCACAACCCGTCTGCCCTACTTTGACGGGAACAACTACAGCTACTGGAAGCTGAGGATGAAGACGTGGCTCCAAGCCACTGAATTCGAGGTATGGGGATGTTGCGAAACCCCATACGAGATCCCGAAGCGACCCCAAGGAGGCTACTCGCAGGTGCAGATTCTAGAGCTCTCACTCAACGCAAAGGCAATGAATGCCTTGTACTGCGCATTAAGTCGAAGGAATTCGAACGAATCCAAGAGTGCACCACCGCCCACGAGATATGGAGGAGGTTGGAAGGCACTCATGAGGATTCCAGCTCGGAGGAAGAAGAAGAAGAAAAAGAAGAAGAAACCACTTGCTTTGGTTTCATGGCTAGAGGAACCAATAGCGACAGTAAAAGCGGAAGCGACTCCGACGACGAGGTAAATTTTGATTTACAAGAAGCTTTTAATGAATTATTCGAGATTAGTAAATCACTAAAAATAGAAAATAAAAGTATTAAAAAGAACCTTAGCTTTCTTAAAAATGAAAATGATAGGTTAGAAAAACAACTCAAGGATATAGAGACTAGTCCTAAGGATAATAACCTGTTATTAGAAAATCAAGACCTCATCAATGAAAATAATAAATTGATTGAGGAAAATAATAGTCTAAAGTTAGAAATTTCTGATTTAAAGACTAAGATGGATATTATAGAAAAAGAAATCGCATGTCTTAGGGAAAATTCTAACAAATTAATCAACAAAGTTGATAATTTTTATAGCCCTAAGGTTGAGAAAGGATCTCCATCAAGGAGACCTTCTAACAAATCTGGATCCAAGCTCACTTGGATACCGAAGAAAAAATTAGAATCTTGTTTTGTAGGATTCAGGGATAACTACAACATAAAGGACTGGACCTACAAACTAAAGGCTGGTCAACTCAAGTTGGGAGAACCAAGGAGTAGACCAAGGAGGAGAACAAGAAGACCGACGAGACGGAGAACAAACGACGAACCCGCCGCACGTCGACCACCAGATTGGAGACCGGCGCTGATGCCCGGGCCTCCAAGCTACGGATGGGAGCCCCATCCAATGTGGCATCCACCACCACCATTCGGGCCATTTTATTGGCCATGGTAGGTGAGGTAAAAATTCTTAACCCTATCTTATTATCATAAGCATTTAGATAGGGGGAGTTAAAAAATGATGAGCTAATTGTCAATTTTTAAGGGGGAGATGAAAGGTAGCTAAATTTCCTTTAGAAAGGGGGAGAAAAATAATAGCTATCGCATTGTTACAAAAAGGGGGAGAATATTACCTTTGTTAAAATAAACTCATAGAAGAGCATGTTTTAAGGGGGAGTTATAGGAAATATAAAATCAATTAAACCTTTTTGATAATGTCAAAAAGGGGGAGGATTTTTATGCATTATTTACGGTTTTGTCATCATCAAAAAGGGGGAGATTGTTGGTGCTAGAGCACCACGATCATTTGTTTTGATGATAACAAAACACGTGTTATTTAACATTTGCAATTTGAGTCCTAGATTTCAGGTCAATTGCAAATGAGGACGTGTTTAGACGGAGTTCAAGCTCGCATCCAGGACGGATTGGAGGAGCTTGACGGAAAACACAGGAGGTTCGCGTGGAGCGAAAGATTGGAGATGGAAGACAAGAAGAATAGGATAGATTCTTTTTTATCCTTTCATGTATCTCTTGTATTTATTTTCTTGCTCTTTTTGATTCCCTAGAACATTATGTTAAAGAGCCTCAAAGTACCCTAAAAGTAGTCCTATGAACACCTGCACAACCCTAGGATACTTAGGTTTTCTGTAGAATACTTAGAAAACCAATATAGGGCTCAAACAGCATTTCCAGACGTCTAATCCAAAAATCAGACGTCTGATAAAGAATTTTAAGACGTCTGACTGTTTTTTCAGACGTCCGATAACTGTTAGGCTGGACATAGTTAGTTCTGTCTGATGAAATCAGACGTCCAGACCTTAGACCAGACGTCTTAGGAGACGTCTGATGACTTTGCCAGACGTCCAGTTAGTGGACCGTTGGCTGGCTTAGAAGACACTCAAGAATATGACCGTTAGAGCCTTATCAGACGTCCATAGGACTTTACAGACGTCTGATAAATGACCGTTTTGCCTCGGCTGACCCAAAATCTCTTCTCAGAGATTTTCTAGCCGTTGCAACGTTTGGAAATCAATTCCCACAGTAAAAGTAGGTTTCCAGACGTCCAGACATAGTGCCAGACGTCCTGTATGTCGTCTGATGGACTTGCACAAAAACCCTGTTTAGATCTGATTCAAGTCAGGGAGAAACCCGCACAGAATCAGACGTCTGACCTTGAAATCAGACGTCTTAAAGTGGCCTTCCAGACGTCTGATGCCAGAATTAGACGTCTGATAACCCTGTCAAATGCAATCATTGTCCTGATTTCGGCCTGATTCTCTTGGGCTTTGCACCCAACGGCTATGGAAGCTTTTCCAAGCCTTCCAAAACCTTCCTAAGGCCTCTATAAATAGAAGGGAGCCTTTACACACCAAACACAACAAGAGAAACACAAGAAACACTTTGCAATACACTAAGATCAAGTATTTCCACTCTCTTGTGTCCAAGAAGCACTTGCTCTCTAAGCTCAAGCTCCATCATCTTGAGAGCATCATTCCCGTTGCGCACCCGCTCTCCCGGCGTAGATAACGAGAGCGACGTAGCGCCATCGCGTGGCACACGCACCGCGTCATCGTCGACGCACTCCTTGCAAAGGGGAGTTTCCTAAATCCTATAGAAGCTTAGGTTAATTACTTTGTTGGCTCTATAGGTTTGTTGTTTTATTTTACCTTTGTTATTTTGGTTGGGTATTCGCTTTGCGAATTCCCGTCTCCTTCGTGGGAAAAAATCCTTCTCGTGGAGAGAAGGGGTTGAGGAACGCTACCCTCGTACTTGTAGCGTGGTTGTATTGAGGTTGAATCACCCTCGTTCAAAGTGATTCGGTTAGTGGATTTGATCAACTAGGTTGATCGGAAAATCCTAACTCGAGAGGGTTAGGTGGTGGTTTTCACCCGGTTTGGGTTTCCACCTAAAAATCTTTGTGTACATTGTGCGATTGCTTATTTTTCTCCCCCTTTCTAAAGGAAATTTAGCTACCAGACGTCTTAAAAGACGTCTAGGGCACACGTTTGTTACAATATAACAAGCTCAAAGGAAGTTTCGTCCCCGAAACTTGCGCCAACTAGGGTGCCGGAAACGACGTCCAAGGAACCATAACAAACTCAAAGAGGACCGAAGCCGATCCGAAAAGACGTACCCGCAAAAAGCGTCGGGTACCGCTCCCGCATTGCCGCCTCAGGCTCCCAGGTAGCCTCCTCGTACCGCTGGCTCCTCCACAAAACCTTTACCAGGGGTACTTGCTTTCGTCTCAAACTGCGGACGGCTCGGTCTAAAATCTGCACTGGCCGCTCGGGGTAGGTCAGGTCGTCGCTCACCTCGACGCTCTCGTGACTCAGTACGTGACTGGAATCGGCTACATACTTCCTGAGGTTGGACACGTGAAATACGTCGTGCACACCAGAAAGCTGCGGGGGAAGGGCAAGTCTGTAAGCAACGGGTCCAACCCGCTCCAGGACCTCAAAGGGCCCCACAAACCTCGGTGCGAGCTTCCCTCTCACCCCAAACCGCTGTAAGCCCTTCATGGGCGAAACACGAAGGAAGACGTGGTCCCCAACCTCAAACTGCACCTCTCTACGTCTCCGATCCGCGTAGCTCTTCTGTCTGCTCCTGACGGTGCGGAGTCGTCTGTGGATCTGCTCAACTACCTCCTGACTCTGCCGGATCAACTTGGGGCCAACCTCCCACTTGGTCCCCACCTCAACCCAACTCAAGGGTGCTGTACACTTCCGTCCGTACAGAGCCTCGTAGGGAGCCATGCCGATGCTCGAGTGATAACTGTTGTTGTATGCAAACTCTGCCAGGGGCAGGTGCTCCTCCCAAGAGCCCCTCCAGTCCAGTACACAGGCACGCAAAAGGTCCTCAAGTATCTGTATCGTGCGCTCAGACTGTCCGTCCGTCTGGGGGTGGTAAGCCGTGCTAAACCTCAACCTTGTCCCCAAGGCCTGCTGAAACTCAGCCCAAAACTGGGACGTAAAGCGGGTATCCCGGTCGGATACGATCTCCCGCGGAACTCCGTGTAGTCGTACCACATCACGGATATACCTCTCTGCCAACTGTGCTGGTCCCAAAGTGACTCGGATCGGCAAGAATCGTGCCGTCTTCGTCAGTCTATCTACTATTACCAGACTGCGTCGTGTCCCCACTAGGTAACAGGTAAGCCCACCACCAAGTCCATGGTGATGCTCTCCCACTTCCACTCTGGCACTGGAAGCGGCTGAAGCGGCCCTGCAGGCCTCTAATGCTCGGCTTTCACCTGGTGGAACACTAAGCACTGTCGCACGAACTCACCCACATCCCGCTTCATCCCTCTCCACCAAAACTCGCGTCTCAAGTCGTGGTACATTTTCGTGTTCCCGGGATGTATGGTGAATCTGGAACCGTGTGCCTCAGTCAGGAGCTCTCTCAACAGCTCCTCGTCTCTGGGAACGCACAACCGTCCCCTCAAACGTAGCACCTGGTCTGTGAAAGAGAAGTCACCTGGATCTCCTGACAGTACTCTGTCGCGCAAAGACTGCAAGTACGGATCAGCCATCTGTCCTGTGATGATGCGGTCCATCAACTCTGGCCTAGTCTGCCGTGTCCCCGTCACTGCCCCACAGTACCCTCGTAACTCTAGAGGTCGCCAACTGCCCACCTCCTCCAAAAGGCTCCAACTCTGTAACTGTAGACTGGCCAAGCGTGCGGGCGCCTTACGGCTCAAGGCGTCAGCCACCACATTGGCCTTTCTCGGGTGGTAGGAGATGCTGCAGTCGTAGTCCTTCAGGAGCTCCAACCAACGTCTCTATCTCATGTTGAGCTCCTTCTGATCAAAAAGGTATCTGAGGCTCTTGTGATCTGTAAAAATCTCGAAAGTCTCACCGTACAAGTAGTGCCTCCAGGTCTTCAGCGCGAAGACAACAGCTGCCAACTCTAGGTCGTGGGTAGGGTAGGTATGCTCATGGGGCTTCAGTTGCCGCGAAGCGTAAGCGACAACGTGACCCCTCTGCATGAGCACACCTCCTAACCCCTGCAAGGAAGCGTCCGTGTACACAACGAACCCGCCACTACTGTCAGGAATGGTGAGCACGGGAGCCGAGGTCAACCTCTCCTTCAGCTCCAGAAAACACGCCTCACAGGCATCTGTCCAAACGAAAGGCACGTCCTTCCGGGTCAACTGTGTCATAGGACGCGCAATCTGTGAAAATCCTCTGATGAACCGTCTGTAGTAGCCAGCTAGTCCCAGGAAACTGCGGATCTCAGTGACTGAACGCGGTCTCTCCCACCTGAGCACTGCCTCGACCTTGGCTGGGTCCACCGCCAGGCCATCTCCAAAGATCACATGACCCAAGAAGGTCACCTCCCTCAACCAGAACTTGCACTTGCTGTATTTGGCGTACAGCCTGCGTCGCCTCAGAGTGTCCAAAACCATCCGCAAGTGTTGTCCGTGCTGCGTCCGATCTCTAGAATAGATGAGTACATCATCTATGAAAACCACCACGAACTGGTCCAAGTACGGTCTAAACACCCGGTTCATCAGGTCCATGAAGCAGCGGAGGCATTGGTCAGCCCAAACGGCATGACCAAAAACTCGTAGTGTCCGTACCGGGTGCGAAAAGCTATCTTGGAGACGTCGGTCTCCCTAATCCTCAACTGGTGGTATCCAGACCTCAAGTCTATCTTGGAAAACACCGTGGCACCCCGCAACTGGTCAAACAAATCGTCGATCCTCGGCAGCGGATATCTATTCTTGATGGTGACCCTGTTCAACTGTCGGTAGTCCACACAAAGACGTAGGGTCCCATCCTTCTTCTTCACAAACAGTACCGGGGCTCCCCAGGGAGACGCACTGGGCCTCACGAAACCTTTCTCCAGAAGGTCCTGCAGCTGAGACTTGAGCTCTCGCAGCTCAAGCGGTGCCATCCTGTATGGCGCGGTGGAGATGGGGCTGGTCCCTGGTACTAGTGAGATCTCAAACTCAATCTCACGCTCGGGCGGTAGTCCTGGTAACTCGTCTGGAAACACGTCAGGGTACTCTCTGACCACCGGGATGCTCTGGAAGTCTGCCACAGGGCTGGGCTCTTCCATCACACAAGCTAGGAAGCCCTCACACCCCTGGCTCAAAAGTCTCACCGTCCGAAGTGCCGAAATGCACCTGAAACCTCCGTCCACTGGCTGTCCGTGAAACTCGAAAGAAGGCAACTCCGGAATGGAGAAGACAATCTTCCTCTCAAAACAGTCCACCAAGGCGTGGTAAGCGGACAGCCAATCCATCCCCAGAATCACTCCAAAGTCCTCCATCTGGATCATAATCAGGTCAGCTGGCAGGCTATGTCCTCCGACGCTGACCTCGCAATCCGTGTACACCTCCTCAGCTACAAACAGCTGACCACTCGGACCTCTGATTACGAACGGATTCTCTAACAGTGTATAATCCTGGTCCAAACTAACCGTGAAACTGGCTGCGACAAACGAGTGCGTAGCGCCGGAATCGAAAAGCGTATAAACGAGTCTGCCAGAAACTGAAACCATACCTGCTACCACCGATCTCGAAGCTCTGGCGTCCCTGTGTGTTAGGGCGTTGATACGCCCCTCAGCTCTAGGTGCGGACGAAGCAGCCACACTCTGCGTCGGACGGGTAAGTGCTAGTCGGTACCCTCCTCGCGACTGCTGTCCTCCTCCTCGCGCCTGAGAACCGCGGCCTCCTGCGCGCCCTCCAGTGCTCTACGCGGGGAGTATCTGCTGACCTCCTGCCCTAGATGGGCAGTCCCTCCTGACGTGGCCCGGCTGGCCACACTTGTAGCAGAGGGGAACCTGACTCCCGCCCTCAGTGGGTTCCTGCTGTCGACTAGGCGGGGGTCCGGTGCTGGCGACTGGCCCCTGTCGAGGGCCCCCAAAGGCCACTGATGGCCCTGCACAACGTGACGGCTCTCCTGTGGACGCCACGTGTCTCCGTTCTCGCCGGCCCTGTGAGAAGTCTGGCTGAAAGGGCCTCTTCCGCCCGCCGTCGGTGTCTCGCGCGGACGGGTTGGTCTCCTCGTAAGTCATAGCTGCCTCTACCACCCTCGAAAACGTAGGCAGCTTCAGGGGTTTGACATACCCCCGGATCGCAGGCCGGAGCCCCTCGGTGAACCTCCAAAGGCACTCCTCCTCAGTGGCTACCGCTGTCGCTGCAAAGCGGGACAGCTCCAAGAAACGCGTGCGGTACGCGCTCACAGTCATCGTCCCTTGGCGGAGAGTGTGGAACTCCCGCCTCCTCTGGTCCTGCCACGTCTGGGGAAAGTACTGCTCGCAGAAGAGGGTGACGAACTGGTCCCACGTCGGCTCATCCCTCTCCTGTCCCCGGACCGCCCTCCACCACCGGTGTGCCGCACTCTCCAGCTGGTACGTGGCAAAGGCCACGCGGCACTCCACCGGGGGGCGAAGGGTGTCGAAGATCTTCTCCAGCTGCTCAAGCCAATCCTCTGCCTCGGTTGGGTCCTCATCCCCCTTGAAGGAGGGGGGCTTCAGCTTCTGGAACTGTCCGAAAAGCTCGAAGTGGCGCTGTAGGGGAGGTGCTGGTGCACCTCCAGGCGAAGGTGCCTCATGTACAGAAGTGTCGGAGGAAGGTGGGGGCGACAGCGGCCTATCCCCTCCCTCGTGTCCAGCGCCGTGTCCGTCGCGTGGTCCCACAGAGGACTCCCCCTCTGCAGCCCCAGGAGGAGGTGCTCGGGGTGGTGGGTGGAGCTCCTCTCGTACAATATCTCATATCATTCTGGCGAGGTCCTGGGCCTGGATGCCCGAGAGTGGTGGCTGGTCCACCGAGACGTCAACAACAGCACGTCCACCTCGCCGACCTCGCCCTCGGCCGCGCCCGTGGCCAGTCTCGCCAGTCCCACGACGAGGCATCTCCTGCAAGGAGATGAGAAACAAAACGAAAACGTCAAAACAGACGGTACCTAACGAAACTTCTAAGAGCTCATGTCAAGAGATATGTTGTGGTAGCTACTCTAGCTATAAACATGTGAATTGATTATTTCCAGTCAGTTGATTCACTTCTCGGGACGACCTTGCTCTTATACCATCTTGTAACAACCCGGTTCCCGAGTCCCTACGAGACCCGAGAACCGGACCGACTCGACTAATCCCAAGACCTAGTCATCAACGAGGAAGTAACCAAAAGAGCAGTAAAATAAACCACATTCAGCATGAATGTAACTAACAGTAAGAAAGTACAGCAGTAAGGAAAGAAATTACTACAGTATATACCACCACAACAGTAGAACAACATTTATCATATAACATGAACTGCAGGTAAAGAAAAGTACAGCGGAACAAGAACTACTCACTATAACGGAAACAAAGAGGTACAAAAGACAGTGGTAACTCTACTGGACCCTACTCGGCCCAGCGTCCTCTGCAGCCGCTAACCCTGGCTGCTCAACACCTGGTCCTGAAAAAGGTAACGAGTGTAACATGTCAAAAACGCTAAGTAGAATGGCAACTAAAACTAAAGACAACAGTAGAGTGTACAGTAGCTGTTATGTTCTATTACTTTCTTTATTCACATCTTTCAATTGTCTCACTATTTCATTTATTCCCCAGATCTTTTTCTTGATCTCGAATGTTCCTCGTGGGAACGATCTTGATTGCAGTCTTTTCCAAAAAATAGAAGTAGCACGTGGTGCTCTCCTGGCCGAGAGAGTCCCCCGTGGTGATCCTACCCTCAGTCAACCACCCCAAGGTCACTGACAAACGTAACGGTGACTACGGCACGCGCGATAAACGCACAGGTAGCTAACCCGTACTGGCACGCGGTCAGTCGTTTCCGTTAACGGGTGCGCCCAAAGCACAGCACGGAACCAGTCCATGGCAGAGCCCTCTCAGTAACAGGGGTCCAACCCCTCCACAGTAACCAAACCGGGGCCTTGCCCCTCCACAGTTCGCGCACCCTCGCCTGACTACCCTGGTTTGCCCCAGCGGGCCTAACAAGTCGGTGTGGGAGGCTAGCAGAACCCCGGGGCCCGTGGGGTAGCTAGTACCTCCCTACACTAGTAGCTCTCCTCGGTACTACGTATGCGAGGGCCAGCAAGTCGGTACAGAGTGGCCAGTCCTAACCCTGGGTCCCTGGGGCGGCTGGCTCCACTCTGCACTAAACAGGGGGACAGTCGCTCTCCTTGGTACTCCGTACTCAAGGGCCAGCTCACTTCCCCAAAACTATTCCATTCACTTTCCAGGAGTTCTACTCCTACTTCTCCGTAGGGTTCCATCCTTTTTACTCAAACATCCAGGTTTCACTTTCCAGTTTCACATTCTTACAATCCATGTTCTCAACCACGTTATCTATTCACAACAGGCAGCTGTTAATTCAAATTACAGGCAGCTTTATATCTCTTTCCATTTTCCAAGACTGCAGTATTATACATTCCACTAGTTTTCCCATCCTAGAATTCATGCCATATCCTAGGATCTATCATACAATCTAGTTTTCCAGTCCTAGGATTCATGCAACACCTAGGAGCTATCATTCCATCTATTTCTCATTCCTAGGATTCATGCAATGTCCTAGGTTCTATTTATGGTTTCATAATTTAACAGATTTTATTAATCACTTAAAGCCACTCTACCAGGTACAACGGGAGTAATGGGGGCGTGATCGGGAATCCCGCATGCCTTCGCGACTCCCAAGACCGCAACTGAACGAGGTCCTATCACAAGGATCAAACACAAGGAGAGTCTCAAAACAGTGTATAGCTACTGTAGACGGGTAGAGGAATTAATTTTGAAAAGAACGCAACTCGAATCGCGGAAAACGGAACCCGAACGGGCCCTAAACGAGTCAAAAACGACGACACTGTGCAAAATCAGACGTCTGGAACTTCTTCCAGAAGTCTTAAAAAAGTGGCTCAGAGAATTACCTGTTCAGAGTGGTTTCCCGGACGTCCAGAAGTCTGTGGGGACGTGTGGCCTAGATCCCAGACGTCCGATGGTTACCCCGAACGTCTGGAGGTCGCTCCCACCGTCTGGTACAACAACCAGACGTCTGATTCGCGTTGGATGGCGAATCACCGAGCTTGCGCACACCCATCTCCCTCCCTCAGTACGGTCAGTCGACAGGAAGGAAGAAGAAGACGGAAAACTCACCTTTCAGACGACTGGAAGATCTACCAGACGTCGCCCTCGCCGTCTGGCTATCAACCCAGACGTCTGATTCTGGAAATTTTTCCCAAAACAGGGCACCACCCGGCTTCCGCTCGCGACGCCGCCCGCGTCGCACCTCGCGCGCCTGCTGCTCAGACCACAGCAGTCCCCCCTCCGCGTCGCTCCGCGCCCCCTGCGCCCTCCGCCGGCCGGCCCTAGCAGCCCCGGCGAGCTCGCCCGCACGGCAAAGCGCCGCTCTCGCACGCAGCACCTCCTCCGCGCTCACTGCGGCCGCCGCTGCCGCCCTCGCGCTCACTCTCGCGCTCTGGCTGAAGGAGAAGAGAAAGGAGACTGTGGTGACGGAGTGATGGGAGGCGTGCCCTTTTAAGGCCGCGCGGAGAGGAGAGAGAAGGATTTGCGGCAGGGGAATCTGCAGTCGCAGGAGGAAGGAAAGGCCAATATGCGGTCTGCGCGCTCAGGCGCGCAGACGACTCGCGCGTGTTGAAAATAACTGATTTCCAGACGTCTGGAAACGATCCCAGACGTCTAGTAAGATGTCTGGACCACCTCCCAGACGTCTTAAAAGACGTCTGGGGCACCCGTTCGTTACAGTAACAGGGGTCCAACCCCTCCACAGTAACCAAACCGGGGCCTTACCCCTCCACAGTCCGCGCACCCTCGCCTGACTACCCTGGTTTGCCCCAGCGGGTCTAACAAGTCGGTGTGGGAAGCTAGCAGAACCCCGGGACCCGTGGGGTAGCTAGTACCTCCCTACACTAGTAGCTCTCCTCGGTACTATGTACGCGAGGGCCAGCAAGTCGGTACAGAGTGGCCAGTCCTAACCCCGAGTCCCTGGGGCGGCTGGCTCCACTCTGCACTAAACAGGGGGACAGTCGCTCTCCTTGGTACTCCGTACTCAAGGGCCAGCTCACTTCCCCAAAACTATTCCATTCACTTTCCAGGAGTTCTACTCCTACTTCCCCGTAGGGTTCCATCCTTTTTACTCAAACATCCAGGTTTCACTTTCCAGTTTCACATTCTTCCAATCCATGTTCTCAACCACGTTATCTATTCACAACAGGCAGCTGTTAATTCAAATTACAGGCAGCTTTATATCTCTTTCCATTTCCAAGACTGCAGTATTATACATTCCACTAGTTTTCCCATCCTAGAATTCATGCCATATCCTAGGATCTATTAGACAATCTAGTTTTCCAGTCCTAGGATTCATGCAACACCTAGGAGCTATCATTCCATCTATTTCTCATTCCTAGGATTCATGCAATGTCCTAGGTTCTATTTATGGTTCCATAATTTAACAAATTTTATTAATAACTTAAAGCCACTCTACCAGGTACAACGGGAGTAATGGGGGCGTGATCGGGAATCTCGCGTGCCTCCGCGACTCCCAAGACTGCAACTGAAGGAGGTCCTATCACAAAGATCAAACACAAGGAGTGTCTCAAAACAGTGTATAGCTACCGTAGACGGGTATAGGAATTACTTCTGAAAAGAACGCAACTCGAATCGCGGAAAACGGAACCCGAACGGGCCCTAAACGGGTCGAAAACGACGACACTGTGCAAAATCAGACGTCTTAAAAAGTGGATCAGAGAATTACCTGTTCAGCGTGGTTTCCCAGACGTCCAGAAGTCTGAGGGGACATCTGGCCTAGCTCCCAGACGTCCGATGATCACCCCGGACGTCTGGAGGTCGCTCCCGCCGTCTGGTACAACAGCCAGACGTCTGATTCGCATTGGATGGCAAATCACCTAGCCTGCTCACACCCATCTCCCTCCCTCAGTATGGTCAGTCGACAGGAAGGAAGAAGAAGACGGAAAAACTCACCTTTCAGACGTCTGGAAGGTCTTCCCGACGTCTCCCTCGCCGTCTGGCTATCAACCCAGACGTCTGATTCTGGAAATTCTTCCAGAATCAGGGCGCCACTCGGCCTCCGCTCGACGCCGCCCGCGTCGCACCTCGCGCGCCTGCTGCTCAGACCGCAGCAGTCCCTCCTGTGCCGTTCCGCACCCCCTGCACCCTCCGCCGGCCGACCCTAGCAGCCCCGGCGAGCTCGCCCTCACGGCAGAGCTCCGCTCTCGCACGCAGCACCCCCTTCCGCGCTCACTGCGGCCGTCGCCGCTGCAACAACCTCGCGCTCGCTCGCTCTCACGCACAGGAAGGAGAAGAGGGAGGAGACGGTGGAGATGACGGGAGGGAGCGCGTGGCCTTTTAAGGCCGCGCAAGGAGGAGAGAGAGGACGCGGCAGGCATCTGCAGCCGCAGGGAAAGAGGGAAAAAAGCGAATATCCGGTCTGCGCGCTCAGGCGCGCAGACGACTCGCGCGTGCCGAAATTAACGGATTTCCAGACGTCTGGAAACGATCCCAGATGTCTGGTCAGACGTCTGGACCACCTCCCAGACGTCTTAAAAGACGTCTGGGGCACACGTTCATTACAAATAGTGTTCAAACAAATAAAGTTTTATTACTCGAAAAGATTCTGAGGTCGAACACAGAGAGCAATATACGAATTCATAAATCAATATCACAATTTGAACTAAAAGAAATTGCGATAATAATAATAATGTGTAAAAAGATGGGAGTAAAATGGTGATTTAGATTACCAATTACTCACAAATAACACTTAAATTAAAGCCTCAAATAGATGTAATCAAATGTATCAGACGCCTTAAATAGCCCTGTGCTTCAATGCTAGTTAGAGACTCAAGAGCCTCTCTGCTTCTTCTGCCTTTCTTCTGTTGCTCAGGCCTTCTTCTCTTCTTCTTTCTCTTCTGCTTCTCTTTAGCTACAGCCCTTCTTCTTCTTTCAGCCTTCTTCAGCCATGACTCTTCCTCTTCTTCCTTCTTTCTTTCTTTGACTCTTTCTTTCCTCAACACTCCTTCTGAAATTGGCTAAGTGTCAGTCAGTTCACCCTGAGAGCAAAACCCTCCCCCAACCAGCGCAGCTCTCCTCTCTCTTTCTCTCTTTAGGATTCACTCGCCCAGAGCCTTTCTCAGGTAATCGAGTTGTCGGATTCAAGCATACCCAGGTCCAAGCTCACCAGCGTGCGGTGTTGAGCGAGGAGTGCAAGTCTAGGCAGGTTATCGGGTCTAACTAGGTCCGCGGGCAAAGGTCACGAATGAGGCCAGTGGTTGGGTGAGCGGGGACCTCACCCCCAGTGATCTGAGCCAAACAACCTCTATGACTTTTGAGTAAAATACACTTGTAGGAGCTTCTTTGAATCTAAATGTCCCACCTTCCTCTGCGTATGCTATGCTGCCGCCTTCTTCGTAATTGTAGCAGCTGTTGGGGCTCATGTTCGCAATCAAAGACCTGGATGTGTTCGTGAATCGTTTCCACATGACCTGGAGTGGAAACGTGGAGCAGGGGCACCTGGAGTGAGCTCTCAAGCAAGCTCGAAGCTTGCTCGTCAATGGCGGAGGATGCAAGTACCTGAAATCAGCAAGAAGGCCTTTCAGCTGCGTCATAATGCTCAAGAAGGGTCGCCAAACCACTGCGAGTGCGACGGTGATGGTTGTGTGGCATGGCGAGGTCCATGAGTGCATGGCGGAGTCGGACTGTGTGTGTGAAGGTGGGTGTGTTCGAGGGTGTGTGTGGGTGAGTGGAGTGGTGAATGAGGAGAGGGGAAATCAACAGAGAGGTGTGGCAAAGGTTTTGAGGTAGTCGGCGAGGGGTTTGGTGGTCTGTGGTGGTGAGATGGGCTCGCCGGAGGGGTGGCCGGAGGTGGAGGAGATGAAGTCGCGTGGTGTCGTCACTGGTCGAAACAAGGTGTGGTGGGTATGGGAAGAAAGTAGAGGATATAGGGAACGTTGCTAGAAGGTTGGTGGACAAAGCGAGGCAGAGATGGCGTCGATTGAAGTACGACCGACGCCGGAGACGAAGGTGTCTCCGGTGGGGGAGAAACGACGAGGACGAAGGAGGAAAGGGCATCTGCTGGTATGGTGAGATGCGAAGAGAGATAGGGAGGATAAATCCGCCGCTGGTATGGCGGATGGACGACGAGGAGAAGCGGAGGGGGTCGCCGGACGTTCGAGGAGCCTTCGGCCGAGTGAGAGAGAGGAATTTAGGGTGAATCTTGGCCGATTTCAAGTGTGAGGTGTTCGGGAAGATCTGGCGGTCCTTTTATAGGGATCCAAAGGCAAGGAAAGCTTGGAAACCAAGCTTCTAAGCTCGAAAACATTTGCCGGAATTAGAAACTTTTTGATACCCAAATTTCTCACGCGTTCGCATGAGAGATTGGGAAAGATTCGGAGCACATGAACGGATTCAAATGGAAGATAATTTCTCAAAGAATCTCCTTTCTAATTTTGGAAGGGATTCACCAACCAATCAGGGAGAAATCCCCAGTCAAAGGTTGCCGAAGTAGGATTCTTCCGCGACAATGGTGGAGGGACCTAATTGTGAAGACGACGAAGAAGTTAGGGGGCTGATTGTAAAGGTTTTTGAAAGTTAGGGGTTTGATTGATGTAAAAAGAGTCTGACTGAAACAAGTTGCAAACTTGGTCAAAACGGTCTCAGATTGGGCCCAAATTTTGGTACAAAGCTAATTTTGACCCAAAGAATCCAATGGTGAAGTTGGATTTTGGTTTTGATTAAGTTTGACTGGGTAAATTGCACAATTACCCAAATTAGGGTAATTTTTCGTCTGAGACTCTGTTTTGGATCAAAACAGGTTCTGATGGTCAATTTGAGAATGTCAAACCCTAAAGAATATTTTTCTATGAATTTTAGAGGGTTTAGGAAAATTTATTACTGACCAAAATTCCCGTAATTAAGCAGGTCTATTTTTAGGGTTTCGGATATCCATTAATTCTCAAAATATGCGAAAACCCTTTTTTGTCTATTCTAACCCACTTGTTGGATATTTAAGATCATTTGACCCTTAATTACCCCCTGAGAAAACCCACGGTTATACTGCATTCAAGATATGATGGTAAAATTACAGTTTTAACCCTATTTTCTTATCTTTTTAACAGAATGGTCATGCCATGCGTTACAGTCCTCTTCAAGTTATGTAGGAGTTTTTAATGACTTTATAGGATCAATTTGAGCTAGTTATGGCTCATGATGGTGTTCCCATCACATGTTAAGTATCTCAAGTCTTCTACGTCCCTAACAACAACAGAATTGGATGGATTATACCCGTCTGGACAATTCCACGTGAATATTATAACGAGTAAAAAGATGTCAAATCTGAAGTAGAAGCAAATGCTTATCAAGAATACTTACGAGAAGTTGGTCCAGGTGCAATGGATATTGATATGTAAGGTATAATTATCTTTCATAACATTTCTCTTTTTATTGGATTCTACAACCTTTTTTTTTACCAATTCGCATACCTACGTTTTTGCCATGTTGACAGATCAAAGGGAGCTGAGTAATCTTGATGGAGGAATCCATGTAGCCAGGCATATCACTGTGTTTAATGAACATAATCCATATCTCATGGTGAGTGTTGTATTAAACATGAATTAGTTATTATTCTCATGGTGATTTGTTCCAAGCTCCATTTTTGGTAGGATCCTAGTGAAGGGCATTTTCTCCTATCACTCTCATAATCCATTCCAATTATGTAATATAAACAACAAAAAAAGGGCAAATCAAATTGTCACTATAAAGATACCAAGCCTATTTATAAAAGTGGTCGTTATACATATACAATAAATGTCATTGTAAATCTCTTTTTTTTTCTTTTCATAACATAAATATGATGCATGAGCATGAGATTAATTTGATATCATGGTCTCTTAGACATCAATGAAGTTAAATATTATCTAAAATACCGTTCGGCGGTGATGATTTTCTAAAGGATGTTCCTGTGTAACACATTAAGATCACTCGACCAATTGACGTACACTTTTTTGTTTGGAAAAAAAATGCTCAAACCTCATATGGAACAATATAGAAAAAAAGACTCAACGATAAGTAAGATAAAGCAAACTGAATTGAAAAGTACACAATTTTTCCCGCGTATGATCAAGCGTACCTCACACTTGAGTTGTGTCTAAACACCTATTAATTTGCTCATTAACAACCTGAGCAACATTATTATTATTATTTTTCTTTCTTTTTTATGATCCAAGATCATGGGTATAATTCTATAGCAACTTAACAGTGAAGGACCTCCCGCACAGCACCCACCACGCTCGAAGGGGCACCTCATGCCTGATGAAGTCAGGGGTGAGGCCAACCTCGATTGAGATGTACCCTGACGCAACCATTCCCTTTGTAGCTAAACTAGCCATTTCCTTGCACAAAAGAACATCTTTTTTGTTGCTTTTGTTGTGGTCTTGATTCTAATTATCATGGTTATGCGAGTAAAATTTCTTTGTTCTTTCTCATGGTGATGTGAAGTTTTTACCAAAAAAATAAAAGGGGGGGAAAAAACAAGAGAAAAAACGACTTACATCATGTAATTGTGTGTATTAATGTGAATAATTTTGATCCAAAAAATGAGATTATATATATACAATGCATCTTTTTGGGACACGTCACCCCCCAACCAATCCGCTCTTCACCTCTCTCATGGTGCTGCTTCCTACGCCATCTCAATCTCTAACCCCTCAACCCCAACCTTCCATGTGCCATTTATTGTTCTGCTCCCACACACCCTTACCGACGAACGCACCCCCTCCCTCTTCTGTGCAAGTTCACTTCTTCCTGAACTCTTTTCTCAGCTTTTACTGCTGCACCTCATTTGTGCTTCAAGGGAGGGGGGATGTTGGAAGTGTCGGTGCAAAGTGCTAATTAATTCAATTTTGTTGTTAACAAAATAAGATATATTTGTTTAACTTTATATTTCAAAACTCTAAATATGTAAGAGATATACGTGAATTAAAAATCAAGATGGAGATGCTTAAATACTAGGCTACATATGTTTGTGATTAACTCAAGGAACCTAAGTCATGCGATTCAAGGCCTCATCAAATTCGAAGTAGCTTCAAGGATTTATTTTAACATTTCTAGAAACCTCTGCTTAAATACTTTGGGACTTATCTATAAAAACACTTAGAAATTTAGTTTAAATTTAAAAATATTCAAAATTAATTGATTAGAGATATTTTGAGATAGGTTGATTACAAGTTTAAAAACACTCTCTCAAAGAGACACTGAATTCAAATTTTATCATGTTCAAAATAAAAATTTAATCGATTAAAAAAAATCATTAATCGATTAATTCCAATGATAGGTAGAATGGTTAATCGATTCAAAATGTGAATCAATCAATTAATAGTATATTAGGTAGTCTAGACTTGAGTTTATCGAGTAATAAAATCGATTAATCAATCAATTTTAAATTTTTATGTCTTGGATTGAATCGAGATGCATAGAAATTAATTAATTTTTTTTTTTTTATCGATTGATTAACAATAGTAAATTAATCGATTAATATGAGTCTTAATAAATTAATTTTGGAATTTTTTAATTATTTAACATCTTTTGAAAAGGAAACCTATTCATTTTAAAAAATTAATCGATTGAGAAAAATCATTAACCGATTAATTTCAATGTTGGATAGAATGGTTAATAGATTCAAAATATGAATCAATCAATTAATAGTATATTAGGTAGTCTTTGGGCTTAAGTTGATCGAGTAGTAAAATCGATTAATCAATTAATTTTAAGTTTTTATGTCTTGGATTGAATCGAGATGCATAGAAATTAATTAATTAATTTTTTTCATCGATTGATTAACAATAGTAAATTAATCAGTTAATATGAGTGTTAATAAATTAATTTTGGAATTTTTAAATTATTTCACATCTTTTGAAAAAGGAACTTATACATTTCAAATCCAAATGTTTAATTTCAAAATTAAGGTGGTCACTAAGATTTTAATCACACTCTATAAATATCTTATGAAAGTTTAGGATCAAGATATACAACATATTATCTCTTACTCTAAATTTTTATCATTCTTGAGATTACAAGTGATTTCAAAGGCACTCAATTGCTCATTCTCCATCAGCGTAACACTTTTATACTCCACTTCATTCATACTACACTTTGTAATTTCGAAAAAAGGAAGTTTGAGAGAGTATTTTTCGAGGTCTTATTTGTATACGCTTTCATTTCACATGATCTTGCCTATGTAAGACTTGTATATTTTATATTTATATCTTAGTGTTGTTGGATATTTTAGTTGTAGGCTTCCCATTCTTCAACGTTAAGGAGAAACAAAATACTTGTTAGGGTTGTCCAAGAAGTGGAATTGTATTAGAGGCATGCCACTCTCAAATTTGTGGCATAATTAAGCCATTCTTGCATTTGTAACGGTAAACTTCCAGCTAGGGATAACTAGGTAGAGGTTTTTTCCGATTTTGATTTTCTCTCTAAATTTTGGTATTCAATTGTGATTTGATTCTCATGGTATTATTTTTTATTGCATATATTTTTATTTTAGCACAAATCACCCCTCTTCTTGTGCTGATTTCAAGAAGGAATGCGGTGGATAGGCATGGCATTATCGTGGTTGCTACAGGAGAGCTGGTAGTTTTTTAAGTGGCTAGAAACTGTTGTATGCATCCATGGGGCTACTTCTTCATCTTACCTTAGGTCTACTTCACCTCCCTTCCCCATGCATGCTGAAGACCCATCCTTTAGTCCCCCTTCCTTGGCCTCTCATTGTCGGCAGCCATGGCTCGAACATGATTAGAAAATGTCATCAGGCACCACCACCAATGATAGCAACAATATTACACTGGTGATGGTGATACCATCTTGTCATTGCAACTTCGCCAGTGACATCCTGTTTAACCTCCACACTACCTAATGCTGCTAACATCCTTGCATGGATAAGACCCTATTGTTGGTGTTAGAGTACCACGATCGTTTATTTTGTTGATAACAAAACACATGTCTTTTAACATTTGCCTTTGAGTCCTAGTTTTCAGGTCAAATTGCAAATGGAGACAGGTGTTTAGAAGGAGTTCGAGTTCGCCTCCGTGGCGGATTGGAGGAGCTTGACAGAGGCGGAGGAGCTTCACGAGGAGCGAAAGCTTGAAAAATGAAGGAGATGAAGAATATGATAGATTTCCTTTCTATTGTACTTTATATTTTGTTGCTCTTTATTTTATTTCTTAGATTCTTGTTAAAGAGCCTCAAAGTACCCTAACAGTAGTCCTAGGAACACTTGCACAAACCCTAGGATACTTAGGTTTTCTGTAGAGAACTTAGAAAATCAAAATAGAGTTCAGACAGCCTTATCAGATGTCTGACTGTTTGATCAGACGTCTAAAACATCTAGGCTGGACTTAATAGGTTTTGTTTGTTAGAATCCGTCATCCAGACCTTAGTCCTGACGTCTTAGAAGACGTCTGATGCCTTTGCCAGACGTCCAATTAGTGGAACGTTGGCTGCCTATGTAAACATTGAGGAAAAAGACTGTTATCCTTATATCAGACGTCCATAGAGGACCCCAGACGGCTGATATGTGACCGTTTTGCCTCGGCTAACCCAAAATCTCCTTTAAGAGATTTTCTAGCCGTTACCTTCCTTAGAAATCCATTTTCGCAGAACAAATAGGTTTCTAGACGTCCAGACCTAGTGCCAGACGTCCTATATGTCGTCTAATGGCCATACACTAGAACCCTATTTAGGTCTAATTCAAGTCAGGAAGGAAACCTGCTTAGAATCAAACATCTAACTTAGTTCCCAGATGTCTTAAATAGGTTTTCCATACGTCTGATAACCCTGTCACAGTCATGATTGATCCTGATTTCGACTTGATTTGCTTTGGATTTGCATCCAACAGCTATGGAAGCCTTCCAAGGCCTTCCAAAGCCTTCCTAGGCCCTCTATAAATAGAGGAGAACCCTTGCCTTGTAAAGATACACCAAGCAACACACTTTCATATCAATTTGTGTCTTTTGATCTTGAGAAAAAAACTTTAGCTCTCCAAGCCTAGTTCTACATCCAGAGAGCTTCATCTGAGTTGTGCACCCGCTTTCCCTCCCCGTTTACGAGAACATCGTTGTGCCAAAGCGTGGTTCATGCACTCACATAGTCACGCCGACGCACTTCCACCAAAGGGAAGTTTCCTAACTCCTATAGAAGCTAGGTTTTAATATTTGTGGCTCTATAGAATTGTTGTACTTTTATTGTTCTTTGATTTGAGTATTCGCCTTGCGAATTCTCGTCTCCATCAAGGGATAAAATCCTCCTTATGAAGAGGGGTTGTGGAACGCTACCCTCGTCTTGTAGCGTGGTTGTACTTGAGGTTGATCTACCCTCGTTTAAGTAGTTCGTATAGTGGATTTGATCGATTAGATCGATCAGAAAATCCTAACTCAAGAGGGTTAGGTAGTAGTTTTCACACGATTTGGTTTCCACCTAAAAATAATTGTGTATATTATGCAATTGCTAATTTTGTGAGATTGCTATTTTTTTAATTTTGCATTTTATACATCACGTATATCTCACCCCCTCCAAGTAGGAAATTTCACCTACAACCTAGAGGGACCGGAGGAAGCAGTACGAAGAGGAGGGGTCCACCATAGATAGAAATTTCTAGTGTGTCACCTACAGGAAGTCCCTACAGTCCTGTTTGGTAGAGGTTTAAAGAGATGTTTTATCTTATGTGTCAAGGGTAAAGTGAACAGTATATGAATAGTAAAAAAATTTTATTTCCCACCTATCACATCTACCTCTCACCAATCATTTCTATCCCACTAACACACTCTTACATATCACATCCGCCTATCACATCTATCATATCAACCAACTCCCAATACCAATAATAACATATCAACTCAACTATCACATTAACCTTTCTCTTATCCATTCACTTATCTTTCACTGAGACTTCTTAAACTTTACATAGTCTTAAAGTTTAAACCTCTATCAAATAAGGCCTATGGGTCTACACTGCAGACAATGGTGGTGACCGATTAGTCATTGACCCGTTCAAGGTGTTGTATTTAAAGTTAGTGTGGAGAAACGGAGGATTTAAGGGTGTCAAGGAAATTCCCACCTCAACGAAGAGAAAGCCCCAATGAATTCACAGCTGGAGGGATCAATTTGGTGTCTTCAGACATGCATATCCTATTGGTTGCCATTACCTTTTCTGGTCGATAACTAGATCTTTTATGTTTAACAATTGAGCAAACATTATTTTAGTCAATGCTACGACCCGGTTCCCGAATCCCTACAGGACACGAGACCGGCTCGACTTGACTAATCCCAAGACCCAGTCGTCCAACAAGAAATAACCAAAAAGCAGGAAAGTAAACCATATTCACTATGCTAAGTAACTAACAGTAAAAGAGTACAGCAGTAAAGGAAGTAAAAGCTACTAACAGTACATATCACCACCACAACAGTAAAGCGGAACAAAGTACAGCAACATAAATGGTAACAAGAGTCTGAACTCACTAACAAAAAAGGAAGTAAAACAACAGGAACTACTGCTGGGCTCAACTGGGCCCAGCACCCTCTGCAGCCGACGGCTCGAGCTGCTCAACTCCTTGACCTATAAAGGGGGTACGGGAAAAACGAAGTCAGCGAATGCTGAGTAGAGTGGTAACCAAACTAACTAAAGCAGTAAAAGCTAACGGGTAATTTATCTTTTCCAATTACTTTATTTTACAAGTCATTCCTTTTTACCCATTGGTTTACTTTTCAGATCTCTTTCTTGATCTCGAATGTTCCTCGTGGAAACAATCTTGATTGCAGTCTTTTCCGAAGAGTAGAAGGCACACGTGGTGCTCTCCTGACCGAGAGAGTCCCCCGTGGTGATCCTACACCCAATCAATCACCCCGAGGTCACAGACAGACGTAGCAGTGACTACGGCGCGCACGATAAGTGCATGGGTACCTACCCCGCATTAGCACGCGGTCAGTCGTTTCCGCTAGCAGGTACGCCTAAAGTACAGCATGGAACAGTGTAGGGCTTAGCCCTCTCAGTAACATGGGGTCTAGCCCCCCAGAACCAAACAGGGGTCTCTCCCCTTCATAGTCCGCGCACCCTCGTCTAACTACCTCGGGTTACCCAATGGGCCTAACAAGTCGGTGTAGGGTGGCTAGCTGAACCCCGGGTCCCGAGGGGTGACTAGCTCTCTCCCTACACTAGTAGCTCTCCCCGATATAGTGTACGCGAGAGCCAAAGAAGTCGGCATAGAGTGGCCAATCCTAACCCTGGGTCCCAACCCAAGGGCGACTAGCTCAGCTTTACACTAAACAGGAGACAGTCACTCTCCTTGGTACCACGTACTCAAGGGCCAGCACACTTCCCACTCACATTTTCAGATCCATTCCATTTATCCACAGGAGCTCTACTCCTAATTCCCCGTAGGGTTCATGCTCGTATTCCCCATGTCATTCCATACCAGGTTTCATCATTCACATTTCCATTCTCATATTATACACATGCAGCTCGTATTTCCATCATTTAACATTTTCAACAAGTAATGTCACAGGTAACTGTTTAACTAGCACAGACATTTCATATTTCATAGGCAGCTCTTATTTATTAATAGGCAGTTATTCACATTTCTATTCATTCATTTAAGATTGCAATTTCAAACACGCATACAAACAGTGCAAGTACTTCTCGTCCTATGATTAATGCCACATCCTAAGTTTCTAATTATCCAATTTCACATATGCATTCAGGTTTTATAATTAAAATAGGGGAAAACCACTCTACCAAACAATCCAGGAGTATTAGAGGTTCGAACGGTAGGCTCACGTGCCTCAGCAAGTCCCGAACCCACAACCAATCGAAGTCCTATACCAAGGAACATACCACAATGTAACATTCAGAATAGTATAAAAGGATTTCTAACATGTAGAGGAACTCTCAAGGAATCCACAGATATTTTGTTTGCGAAAAACGGACCCTAAACGGGCCAAAAACAAAACTGCAGATCTAAATTAGACATCTGGCACAAGGTCCAGACGTCCTAAAAGTAACCAGAGTCTCACGTCAGGTTCCTGCGACAACTTCAGACATCCAGAACCCCTTCTTGACCGTCTGGACCCAGCTCCAGATGTCCAACCTCTCCTCCAGTCGTCTGGAGTGCTTCCGGTCGTTTGGTAAGCTGTCCAGACGTCCGAGACACATGGGAGGGCGTGTCCTGCGCCTTCCCGAAGCTATCCCTGCACGTGACAGACATATCACCTATCTTTAGCCATGCAGATCGAAGCTGCGGTGCGGCCTGCATGGCCGTATCCACAAGAGGAACATACCTTCGCGGAACACTGCTTTCAAACGTCTGATGTCGTCACCAGACGCCCAACCCATCATCTGGACGGCACGTCAGACATCTGATTCTAGGAAAATCCCAGAACCAGAACTACCTTCTGCTCCTCCTCGCCACGCGCAGCCGCAGCCTCGTCTTCTCGCTTGCAACTCCGACTGCAGCAAGTGTCGGGGACATCTCCCCCGACGCGCTCCTCCTCCCACACATGCCGCTCCGACCGTATGCCCTTCGGCGAGCTCCCACAAGCTTGCGAGCTCAAACTCTTCCTCCTCTCCTCACGCCACCTCTACTCCTCGTCGCTTGCTCTCGCGCCCTCTCTCACACTCGCCCTTCTCGCTGCAGTGGAGAGGAAGGAAGGAAGGTGGTTGTGGTGGAGTGGGGAAGAGAGGAAGGGGGAGAGGGGTTTTATAAGGGTGCGCTAGGGTTCGGATGGAAGAGAGAAGAGGGAAGGGAAAAGAGCGGTACTGTCTGCGTGCAGCCTGCGCACAGACGCGAAGTTACGTACAAAATTTTCAATTTCCAGACGTCTGGGAAAGGGTCCAGACGTCTAACCGACAGTCCAGACGTCTTAAAGGGCTCAGAACAAAATGGGTCTTTGCAGTCAATTTGTTCTGTATTGGTTTATTTGCATACGATCATTTACCAGTTGCTCATGAATTCAAGATTAAGGAACGGAATGGATGTGCAATCGTTAGAATTATTATCCACATGGTACTTTTAATTCCCAAAGTTTTAATTTCTGATGATTTATGGTCCCTAGATAAGTTTGGTAAGAATTGGCTTTCATGTATTTAACTTAAACTGAAATTGAAGGAACATGGTGGTTTGGCAAAACGTGTTTTGATTCGGTGCAAAATAAAATATGTATGCTTTTTTTTCTTTTTCTTGGAGAGAGGAATTTTGTGTGGCTCTAGTGATGGGTGCCCTATCAGGAAGGAAAACTTTTGATTTGAGAGATTTCATGATTGAGGTTTTGTTTGATTGACATGTTAAGTATTTAATCCGTCACTTAAGTCACTTCTTATTTACTTTTTTTTTTTTAAGAGAAAGGATAGTTATTCAACTGATAACCACCCCAGCTATATTATAAGAAAAATTGGCCTTTCAGGCTACATCGGGAACTCACTTCCTATTTACATCGGGTAAAGTGAATTTAATCCGAGGTAAAGTTATTCTACCTTCTCTGTGGAATAACTTTAACTCATCAAAACGTCCAAACAGGTTAACTTACTTATTCCACCATTTATTTTACTCATTCAACTTATTCTACAAACTTATTACTCTTACCAAATGGAGCCTGAATGTTTATAATGGGATCCTTCCTCGTACTCTTCTATTCATTCAAATAAAAAAGAATTGAAAATTGTTGAATGAATCATTGTAAAAGTTAAAAAGAAGTGATGAAAGGAGAAGCATTTTTCCTTTTAATGAAATCAGGAGCTACTTGCTTGCATGATTTTCGATTGGAAAGGATAAAGTAGGGTACATAACTTGGCAACAAACTCTGGTCCATTCAGAGTCACATGTAGAATTGATTAAATTGGATCATGTCACTTTGGTAGCAACCATACTTTCTTTACATTTGTGTCATAACATATAGATCGAATTAGATTTTCCTAAGTTTTATGTCTTTTTGGATGACTTAGTTTGTTTACGTCTCTTTTTTTAATAGGACAACATTTAATGATATGTAATTTCGAAGTTGTTGCAATGCTCCTTGCCTAAGTTTGTTGGCTGTTATCATTTTCTTTTTCAATGTATCATTTTTCACTTAGCAATAGATTTCGCATTTTAGTATTTTTTCGAGGTGATGAAGTCAACCGATTCTCTCCCATAGCAATGCACTTGTAAAGAGGAGCTAATTTGCACGGTAAAAGTGTTGTCGACTACTCTAGCCATTAAGGTTATATTTGGGAGAGGGATAATTCTTATATTAGGATAAAATATTATAAAGATAAATGAAAAGAGGTGTTTAGCTAGAATGTAAGAATAAGTGATAGAATAATATAATTAGTATTATGATGTAATATTAGTAGATATTTATTTAATATTATGATTTGAGTGTGAGCAAGTTGATGTGATATAGTAAATATGTTTTAATAGGTATATTATGTTGGGATATGTATATTTGAACGTATATTTATTTTGATGTAATGTATTGGGATAGTTTAATTGGGATGTTGATTGAAATGATTTATTCCCCCAAATTCCCTCTCTCCCCTCCCTGGGTGTGGGGGTTCGATCGGTTTAAGTGGATTCAGGTTATTCAGTTCAAGTCATATCGTATTCGATTTGGGTTGAATAAAATGACCACTCATGATCCAACCTTTGAGAGGACAGAGGAGGTGTAAAGCTACTTTCTTTACTTGTTCATTATAAATAACATCTTATAGATGTGTAAAGTACGCAAACAAAAGAAACATTTTGAGTCCTTGACTGGAGTTAAAGGTTTGATTTGCCTTGCTAATCCCAAAGTAGTAGATTTTGAAGAATGTGTCATCCTTGCCTTGTGGACAAACAACAGTTATTGAGAGGGAAACAAGTGTTCATTGCTTCATTCATGGGTTTCAGTTTGTGTCTTGCCTTCAACATACTCACCTTATTCTCTCTTCATCCCCCACGACAATGCACCTTTCCTTCCCTTCTCCAACTTGCACTCGTTTCGAGTAGAAAGGATAATAACTCTTAGAACATGTTGCCTCCTTGTAAAAGCATGTGAATTATATTACATGACCCTTTGATACCGAGTATGGAAAAAAAACATCGTATTTTTCCTCTTGAATTTACTTCCACCAAAAGGATCATGCCAAAGCAATCCAATCGGTTGTTTCAAATTTAGACTGATTAAAGTCATAGGACGATATCTTAATTCTAGAGGTATACGAAGGACAATGGGTGAGCATGGTCACTTCCCATTTTTAAAAATATTTCTAAACAGTTTTATATCCTTGGTGTCAGCTCAAGGATCTAAATAGAGGCTCAGAAGCTCTATCCTATGTAGGAACCAGCGAGCTTTAAGGCTGCGTTTGGCTGGGGTCATTGGCTACCTTTCATGGGATAAAGAAATTGCAGGGAAAGGGATTAGGTGAAGGGAAGGAGTGGGCCTTATTCATGTCAATCCAAGTAATCCATCTAAATCGTTGGAAATTGATCATTTGATTTCAATTATTTATGTTATGAGTTGGGTTGAAATTCAAGTCATAAAAGTTATATGAGTTTTGAGTTGATTAATAAATCTAGCATATATAATCTAAACTATCCAAACATCTCAAATTATTAAATCGAATGACCTGTGGATCACATCTACCTACCTAACTCAAACCCAAATGCCTAGTTGAATTAATTTGTAAGTGATATTGACACATCTTTTAGATGTTTAACGAATATGTGCAAAATTTTGCTCGAAGGTTATTACACAAGGAGATGATCTTATTTTGAAGAACGAAAGGGTGCAATTTCACAACGAGTGCATGGATGCTTTTGCGAGGAGGGAAATGGTCGGCACGCCTAGTTGAATTCTTTTACCATACTTTGTCACCAATTGACAAGAAGCTATATCAAGCTTCTCTCTAGAATATCATAATAAGTAACTTTAAACCTTTATGCAACGGGCCTCTATAAGCCAACCTGGCCCATGAGTGAGTTGGGCTTTGGTTGGAAAAACAAGCACAGGCCCAACCTGGCTCAACCCATGATAAGAGCCATTTTTTTTTGTAGGAAGGCTTTGGCAAATCATTTACGGCCCATCTTATCCCCACTTGACTTAAGGAAACCAAAGGGTAAAACCTCCAAATGCAATAGTTCTCCAATCTCAAAGCCCAGACTCTTTAACCATCTCATTCCTAATATATGTTAAATTGCAGAATAACTTATTGCTTACTCAAGAAAGAAACATAACATCCATGTAATACTTTGTATATTCCTTTTTTAGATTTAATTTATTTGAGGGGTTAACTTCTCAAAAAGGAGGTTAATCTCTATTTAGCTAAACCTATATTAAAATCGTATACCACTTATGTTTCTGACAACTCTTATAGTTCATATTCTTAACACCACTGTCAAATAAATGTCACAAGAGTTAATACTACAATTTAACATCGATTCAAGTGAACACATACTGATATTAATACTACTATATAAGCAAACATAATTGTAAATTAACATTAGTTTTACATTTTTTTCACATTAATTTTCTAACATTTCAAGTAAACTAACCCTTAAAAAATTCTCTCAATCAAGATACTCTGGGTACCAGCTTGACCGTGGCTAACCCCAAAATGGGCCAGGCTTGGGCTATGTATGGGGCCTACGAGCTCGCTTAACTAGAGCTTGGACATTGGCATTTTAGAGTGAGGCCCATTTGCCTAGACTCGGGGTGTGCTTCAGTCTGCTCCTTAGACAGCTATAAATTCAAGGTCTCCCTAATTGACAATTTCATTCCCACATTTTCAGTGAAAGGGGCGTTACAACAAAAACATCCCCAAAGTATGTTTGTTGGGATGTGTGGGGGATATAATTATTTAAAATTCTTTGAAGAAAGGTGCACAATTGCGACAATCCAAGGCTAAGTTCATATAATTGGGAGAAAGAAGAGTCCAATTAGCCAACTCAAATTACTTA
This sequence comes from Thalassia testudinum, assembly GCA_037157565.1. Lineage (NCBI taxonomy): Eukaryota > Viridiplantae > Streptophyta > Magnoliopsida > Alismatales > Hydrocharitaceae > Thalassia > Thalassia testudinum. Next base: position 8,813,419 of record JAZHRO010000067.1, read on the forward strand.
ATCTATAATTACCCACAGTTAATCAATCAATCAATCTTTATAACTTGTATTGTAGGGCTAAATATGAGTTATTATTGCTTTCGTTATGTAGAACTCAATACCACCTTCTTCTCAGGAGAGTCCAATCACTGTTGTATGTGGGCTTCTGAGATAATGGCTAGCATATGCTATAGAATTAGGTAATCTCACTCTTTTTTTCAGTCAAAGCCGAAAGAAATGCCATTCATCAAAGGCAAACGAGAACATGCAAGATAGATAAGGGCGATAGGATAGACTCCCATCTAATGTTCATCAAAATACAACCAAACATGGATTTAAACCTTGGAAATCTAAATAAAAAGCCTAAAAATGATTAAGAAAAGCTGCTAATGACATTACCAAAGCTAGCAATGCAGTAGTTCAACCCTGGTCACTGAGAAAGGCTAACGACCAGTGAGATGCTTGAGCCTGCATGCCCTTGAAAGTCAAGATTTTTGCATGACTCCTCGACCAAAAGAAGAAGAAGAAGAAGAAGAAGAAGAAGAAGAAGGTTGATTATGAGGACTTATAGGTTGAAGATTACCCTTGAATTGGACACTTCCATTTTTTTTAAGTGTCCTTTGGCTTCGAAGGTATGGTCACGCTTAGGTGGGCTGTGGTCATCTCACTCTGATTGAGAGCATTTTTCCCAAAAATTCTGCAAAAGTTTTTTTCAATTTAAGTGGGTACGAGCATATCCTTTCGCAGTTCTTTGCACAATCTAACTACGAAGCAACGCTGTGGTCTTTAAGGGAGAGGCATTTCGTCGAGAACATTTGCAGAGACGCCTCTTTTTAAAGGGGCTTTGGGAGAGCATTTGATGTCTCTGTATCTTTTTTTTTTTTTTGTAATCTTCCCATTTAATTCTTTTATTAATGCATTTGGATGGTCACTTACCTTAAGTAATCATCTTTTATTCTTTTCAGAACAGCAGCAACAACAACAAAATAATAATAATAATAATGTAAAAGACATCTGTACTTGTCTGCTAGTCTCGATCCTCTGGAAATCTGGCCAACAACATGTGATGAACTGAAAACCTATGCGGAGAAATCTTGAAAAATGCATCAAGGCATCATCACACCATGCTTGATAAGTTGCACTAATCAGATCGACCAACATCCTAAGTAAACACCAGATCTCAATGAATACCAGTAACACCATGCCATCCTAGAGAAACAAATTCATGTTTGTCAGCTAAATAATCTTACAAAGGATATCAAACTCAATGAACCTGCTCGGATAAAGTAGCTGGCAATTCAAATCAGCGTGGATTCGCATAGTCGATTTGCAAGCTTTACTCAACTAAAGATTTTGTTAGCACTGTGCCAAGTACTCTAACCAAAATGGTAGGGCCAATTGACCCACCAACATGGTCAGCTGGATACTCGTGAATATCAGGCAGAGATGGTTATATTGTTTGTATCAACTCAACTAGCAAAAAGTCACCACTGAAACTACCATCCCTAGCGAAATCAAACTAAGTCACGGATGACTAATTTGACAGATTCTTTGGTGAAGCTGCAGCCTGACCAACAACACAACATCAATCTGCCCAACAACTGACATTAACGGCCAAGTGAATCTTGACCAGTTGGTTCAACATAGATCAAACAACCATATACCAATTCTTCCACATCAATCGTCTTAATAGTGGCTAAGTAACTTCATTCAAAAAAATGTCCTCCTCTCTCACCTGATCCATCAAACAACAGTACTACTTTGAATGTATTCAAAGCTAGCATATGATGCAAGACTGCTTTTCAATTTAAATGAATTTCTGACCAGACAATTCTTTTATGTGCAAAATAAGCCACCATGTTTAATATCCACAGACTCTACCTGCTTCTCTCACATGACAAAAATTTGAAAATCAATCCATACAATGGAAGACTAGAGCTACGCCATCCTTTTCCATGATTCCACTGCTAGAACAAGGACAAGTATCTACATCCTAAGATAGTGAGATCTCTCAATCTCTGATGATTTGAAATTTTCCTCGTGCACTCCTCTAGATTTCAGATCTTCAGGAACAGCATCAATCGGTAGTTCATTTGTTTAACTTTCTTCATCTATCACCTGCACAATCTAACATCAATTTATCATTCATGTCAGCAAACATTACTTTGTGATTAAAAAATATTGTCTTGTGCAAAACATACCTTTCTCTGCTTTGATGTAGTTTTAACCTGAGCCGGTGTCAAGTACAGGAAGCCTGCAGTAGAAGCTAATTGATTTGTCTGTTTGCCTACTTCCTGGAATGAAGAACTGAAATATCATAGTCAAACACGCATTCATTGGAGCTATGCCTGCAAAATCAACCATGTAATAGAAGAATTTAAACCAAAGTGCACCATCAAATTAATCATACTTTCAAACTTGAGGATAGATACCATAGAAAGCACAGTCTGGCTTTGCCACTTGGCACTGCAGACTCTTGGCTAAGTGCTTCAAGCTTACTTGCTGTAAGTTAAGGAAATAGACCGTTTAAGGCTTGCACAATTTGAATACTGTGACAAACAAAAGCATTGACAGGAAACCGACCACGGACTGAGCTTCTCCTCTTCGAAGTGCCATTTCAGTTCGAGACGTGGCAGTCAAATTTTGATCCATTGCAGGAGCATCCGCTGAACAAAGACAGTTGCATCAAAGAAAGAAGAGCTGCCAGATGGAATAATTTAAGTAAGCTGCATACCACGTACACCAAGAACTCTAAGCCTGCGCAATTCCAAGCCTACAGTTATAAGAGAAGTGGAGACTTGCAAATGAAGATCACCATATTGAGTGATTGACACACTAAGCAAATCACCCACATTTTTAAGTCTGTCTACCAGGTTTTGCAGCTGGGCCAGATCAGGGACTTGAACCAAAGTCTGGAACCAGAACCAGCTGTCAGAATGGGTTGCAGTGAACCAACACATAACAAAGCAAAGGCCACTATAAGATGACCTGGGGAAGATCCTGAGCTGCATCGAGAACAGCTTGGAGCTCCATTATGTCAGCCCTTGACAACGGCTTTGAAATTGGGACATCATGTATCACTGCTGACTTGTATCCCTGAAATCCAAATTGCATGGTCAATGGTCAAGGTAGCTATAATTTCCACACTAAGAATGCTCAATTAGTACATAAATGCTCCAAAACACATAACAAACACAATTCTAAGATGTCGTCGGGCACTTGGGACCATCCAAAATGACAAACTTGTCTCTTGCATTTTCCTAATGATCATCACAAAGCCAAAAAGGATAACCAACACAATTACTAAGAACATGAGCAGTTCTAAAATGTCTAATATAGAAGATACAAGTAAACTTGCAAAGTAAAAGCATACTCCCAATTGTCACACCACACCTATTAAGCACGACCTCTTACTGGAGTCATGTCCACGTATAACCAAAAGATAAACCAAAAAGTAGCTAAAGAACCATCTCCACAAACACCCTCGCTTGAAATGGGAAAAGGAATGGTTTTGGCTTGCAGTAAACATTATACAAGCCTAGAGAACAACCTGAGTAAGAAGATAAAACGCATCTACTCCCTCAGATCCAACTCTTCATGCCAATCCTACCCTTCTCACGGTCCCATAAGTATCACCATGGCATAATTGGTTTCCACGGCTTCTGTGGAGAATAAAGTGCCACGTGGCCCCATTGCCACATGGACAGTCCATGTGGCAGCCTACCCAAAATCCCAATAAGGCTGTGTGGCCATTAGACATTTTGTTGGCTTGTTTGCCACGGTTTTGTGGCAAACTTGTGGCGATTTGATTGTGTCAAATATTCTGTTTTCCTCATTTAGTAAATTAGGATTGTGATTTCTGTTTTCATGTTTTAGATAATAGGTCTGTTAACTTGCTTTCCTATTTTGTAGGAGAGTTGCTCTCTTTAAAAGGAGAGACATCTCTTCATTCTTTCCTTGAGTCAATCAATAACATTTTCAAACTACAAAGGACTCCTCTCATGTTCTCTCCACCGCCCCCCATCTCTCTATTTCTCTCGCCAAGCCTCTCTCCTCCTCTCTTCTCTTCATGCATGAACATCACACACAGAAGGAAGAGGTCCACACCATGCTAAGTGCTGTGATTCTTGATAGTCTCTTTCTCCCTTCACTGCCGTATGTTCAAGTATCATCATAGCAGTTTTAACTACTAAACGTGTTGTTTGTTTGAGCAATTTAGCCACTTCAATTCACAAACAGCATTCTAGTGACGCAAGTTTGTAGCACCTCGACAGACACCATACACTAGCCCATGACGATGGATCACATCAGAACTCAACATCAGAATTCGAATACACATGTTCTAAGCAGAATCATGGATACCCCCCAGCGAAACACGGGCCATCCCAGCTAACTCCAACCACAAAACCAATAACAGACACAACTTTGAATTACCGAATTATGGATACCCACTCACGACCGTTATTATTCTCCAACAACCTAAATCGAGCTGCTGGTGAGGTCATCTAAGCTCATACCATGTACCAAATCATAACGAATCATGTAGAAACCAAGCACCGGAATCCGACCAGTATTGCAATGAATGCTTCCCGATAGAATTGTGCATCTTCTCAGCCAACTCCAACCAACAACACATGCAAGCAACATTTTCCAATCAACCCCCCTCTCTTTCCTTCCCAATAACAGAATAGTCCTAATCAACACGAGCACTTCCCAGTGACAGCAAATTTGCAGCACACGAGTTCACAACGATTCCCATCGAAACCAGGCAGCTGAATCCGAACAGGATCAGTGAATACCTTCCTGATCGAATCACAGATCGGAAGCAAACTCGGATAGCATCATAGACAACTCTAAACAGAAGAAATTGGGCATTTTGCAATCAACCACCTATTGTTTCTCCTATTTGCAAAAGGTCAACTCAACAACGAGGGTGTGGAAAAAGGGAAAAAATCCTGACTACAAATCCGCGAATACCTTCCAGATAGAATCGCAGATCGTCCCAAATGGTAACCAAGCGAAGTCGACAGCATCCTAGCCAACTCCAAACAGAAGAAAGTGGACATTTTGCAATCAACCCCCTATTGTTCCTCCTATTTGCGAAATGGTCCACTCAACAACCGGGATGGAAAAAGGGGTAAAGATCCCGACTACAATCCGCGAATACCTCCCTGATCGAATCGCAGATCGTCCCAAACGGTAACCGAAGAGAGTCGGAACTCCAAACAGAAGGAAATGGACATTTTGCTATCAACCCCCTATTGTTCCTCCTATTTACGAAATGGTCGACTCAACATCCGGGGTCGAAAAAGGGGAAAAATCCCGATTACAGTCCGTGAATACCTTCCTGATCGAATCGCAGATCATCCCAAACAGTAACCGAAGCGAAGTCACGGAGAGCATCGTAGATAACTCTAGACAGAAGAACTTGGACATTTTGCAATCAACCCCTTATTGTTCCTCCTATTTGCGAAATGGTCAACTCAACCACCGGGGGGGAAAGGGGGAAAAAATCCCGATTAGAACCCGCGAATACCTTCCTGATAGAATCGCAGATCGTCCCAAACTGTAACCGAAGCGAAGTCGAGAGCATCGCAGACAACTCTAAACAGAAGAAATTGGACATCTTGCAATCAACCCACCATTGTTCCTCCTATTTGCGAAATGGCCAACTCAACAACCGGGGGGTAAGAAAGGGGAAAAAATCCCGATTACAATCCGCTAATACCTTCCTGATCGAATCGCAGATTGTCCCAAACTGTAACCGAAGCGAAGTCGAGGGCATCGTAGCGACGTGGCCACCTCCAGAATCCAAACATATTTGCGAAATTGCAATCAACCCCCTATTGTTCCCCCTATTTGCGTAATGGTCCCCTCAACAACGGAGGTGAAAAAAGGGGGGAAAATCCCGAATACCTTGGTCTCGAAGGAGAGGAAGGGCGCGGGTTGCCGGGAGCCGACGGGGAGCTTCTTGACGAGCTTGATCTGGACGTGGAGGAGATCGCGCCCTCCATCGTTGTTGTTGTTATTGTTGTTGTTAGTATTACCATTACCAGCGGGAGCGTTGGATTGGGAGAGGATGGAGAGGGCGCTGCGGAGGGCGCGGAGGAGGAGGGCGAGGTCGAGGGCGAAGGCGATGCGGTCGGAGCTCTGGCTCGAGATCCGGTAGTCCGAGAAGAGGACCTCCCTCTGGATCTGCGCGGCGCACTGCAGGCCGTCCGATGAGGAAGAGGGAAGGGCGTGGAGGAACGTGGCGTGATCTCGTGTGAGGTAGAGGTGGCAGACCTTCCCCACCTTCTCCAGCGCCGGCACGAACCCTAACATAACAAGTTGTTCTTAGGACTGGACAAATTGTGAACAAGCCCCTTGCATTCATGCAAAGAGGGAGGGGTAGAGGGAGAGAGAGTACTCTTCTCGAGGAGTTGGACGCCGTCGGCCGTTAGGAGGGCTTTGAACTTCATCTCCTGCTCTGTGGCTACCGCTGGTGTGTGTGCTCTCCTCCTCCTCCTCCTCCTCCTCCTCGATCTCACCTGTTTCGTGTTTCCCTCCAAAAAGACGGAAAAGGGTCCGTCCGTAGAGGGATGGGTTTGGAACTTTAGCCATACCAGCCAAAATCAACACGAGGCTACCCCTCACCTAGCGATGAGCATTGGGTCGGGTAAGTCTGACCTAGTTTGAGATTTAATTCAATTGTATAGATCTAAGCTGAAGTTTGAAATTAACTTAGGTTAGATTTAGATCGTAAATATAATTTATTTATTAAATAGATTGAATTTTAGGTTAAGGTGATTTAAATACAACTAGACTCATGTGATTATGTTGGTCTTTGACTTAGTTTGTTAGTTTAATTAAGTCAATATATGCCATATATATATATATATATATATATATATATATATATATATATATATATTCATAATATTTATCAAAATATATATCATGGATGTATAATATATTATATGCATTAAATGAATATGAATTATTTTTGTTATTTTCTATCAACAAAATCTTGAAATCATTGTGTTCTTTGTATTTGTAAGTTGTGTAATTTTATGATTCCATTCAAATTAGATATTAACTATTAATTTCTTACCATAAAAAAGTACGGGCATCCATGTTTGAATTAAAAACAAACACATATTTTAAGCACTTTTACTTTTTATTGTAATTTCTTTCTATTTGATTACATTTAATTATCTTGACATATGTCATATATGTAAACTATTCGATCCAAATATTTGCAATGCAAGCTACCGAATCATTTTAGTTGCACGTGTACTCACAAGAACTTAAAGATCTTTTAATTTACAAATATGATACTCTTGTCGTTGACATAATGTAAAATGCTAATTATCCTTTATAAGTCTTTTTTTTAACTTATACCAAATCATATCGTTGCCCATACTTTTAAAATAATTACCTAGTGAGTCTCCTATTTAGATATTATTTTGTAGGCATCACTAAAATAAATAACAAGATCGTAAATAAATTGACCGACTCAGCTCAGCTCGAACCCTTTTTTTTTTTGGGCCAAGCCAAGCTTGGGTCACAAAAAATTATTTTAGGCAGGTCTTGGGTCACCTTTTCAACGTATTTATTAAATAGGTTTGGGTTATGCCGAGCCCAACTCACAAGAGTTCAACCCAATGCTTATCCCTACCCCACCCTAAGCCCCAGAGGTCTAGTTTGTTTGGTGGATAATTTTATTTTGATTGTCAAACTGGATTAACTTAAGTTACAAGAGATTAATTTGATGATAAGTTATCATATAGGTTAACATTCTTTATCTCAACAAACAGAAACAAAATAAGCTATGGTTATCCCATAGGATAGCCATTCATATTATCTTACTACATTCCAAATAATTTAACCCAACAAGGTAAACCTTTTGACTCTCAAGCTTTGATGTTCATCACCCCAGTTCGAATGTACCGACTTAATTTTACAATTGAATTGTGTCTGAACATACGCATAAGACCGAAGGAATATATTGTACACATCATATTTCTAATCAAGTCGAAAATCCTAAGTATATTTTGTACAAGTTTCAATAAATGTAGATGCATATTTGTAACCTTCGTTAGAAAAGATAGGAGATGTCCATACATACGTAAATATAATATCAGAAGGAGACTTGCTAATAGTGTTAGTAGGGCGGAAACATCATCTATTAGCCTTGGTTTGTAAGCATGCAGAACATGGTATAGCATTATCATTTGACAAGGATAAGCCAAGTTTATTGACAATAGTATTGGTTAACGTGTAATTTACATTGGCTAAAATTAAAAGAACCATTCATGACGATCCTGTGGTATCGCAAAAATGTGAAAAATACAAGAATAGATATTTTAAAAATTTTCACAAATAAGACCGAAGTGATGTCAGAAATCAATTAAGTAAAATGACAACAAAACACCTAAGATTGAAACACATGGAAAGAATTAATTTCCTCTTATTCCAAGATCCTACAAGTGGAGGGATTACACCTTTGAGGCGATGTGATGCAACACCTCATGTGGTGATGCCTCCTTAAATAAGTCCCGGAAATACCCTATTGATCTTCAATTGGCAAATCAAGCCCTTGTGTCATGTAAAACAAATCCCACTAGAGATCCACGAGCTCCTTTACAAATCGAGGCAATAGTTGCCTCAAAATCCAACCGAATTTCAAGAACAACTTTTAGAGATGCAGCAGCAGTTGCACCCGTAGTAGTTGGTCAATGCCTAGAAGATCCAATCGATTGGCTACAAAGGGGATTGGGAGGGGGTACAATAGAGAAGGGGTACGATTTCAACCCTTTAGTGGTCGTCAGCTGGTTTGCTAATCGTATGACTAGTTATTGCTGTAAGCACCGACCAAAAATTATTTTAGTCAGCTGGCTACTACTAGCAATAGGGGTGACTGATATTTCTATATTTATTTACATTAATTATGCCTATCTAATGCTAATTTGAGGGTGAAGTAGGTTAGAAAGCATTAGTTAGGTCAAAATAGCCATATAGGTGCATTTTATAAATATTACATTATGTTGGATTTTTCTGCAATTTTCCCTAATATATATCTAGTACCTTGATGTCCTTGTTGTAATATGTGCAGGTACCAGATTTGGAACAATTCAGAGCCTTGTAGATTGGGATTCCATGATTGAGCTTATTTGTGTGAAGAGGAGGAGCCTATTTTTCTAAACCCTGACTAATTTAGCATTAAGGCTAACCTAATTAGAGACCAAAATTTAAAAAACCCTGGACCCACCCACCTAGCCTAATTACCAACCTAATTTGGCCAACCATGGACCTATTTGTAGACCCAATATGGTCAACCATTTAAGCCTAATTAAAACCAAAACCTACATCACCTTATCCCTTCCTAAAACAACACCTTAGCAAAACCCTAAACCTACTCTATCCTCTTCGTAACTGCCACCCCTAGGTCTTTTTAGAGCCTCCTAGCCATCCCCTCTAAGAGCCCTGCCTATCCCTTAGATTCCTATCCTATGGCCATAATACAACCTATCCTAAAATCCCAACAAATCCTATTTAGTGATCTTATCCTCTCCCTTTAATCCTAGCCCTTAAACCTTGATCCTAAAGCCCTAAAACCACACCCTATGGCTGGACATGACCCTAGGAACAACCTCTTAGGTCCCCTCGCACCCCCCCCCCCCCCCTTCATTCCTTTGATCTCAACCATCCATCATCCTTCCCAATAAATCCTAGCCTTCCATTGATTCCAACAAAATTTAAGGTCTTATATTTTAATCCTAGTAATTGATCCTAACCTAATTAGATCGTAGCCCTCCATCTAGAACTTAGAAATTCCTATAAATAGACACCTAGCCCCCCTCCTACTTAAGTCTCCTTAATCTGGAATAGTCCACCATCTCACCACCTTCATTAGCTTTTCCAAGTAAAGTACCTCACCACCTTCCTCTCTCTCATCTCTACATCCAAACTTTTCAGAAATTCTTTGGTGGTCATCCTCCTCATCAAGTCTAGACTCTCTGTCTCATCTCCATCTCATTTTTAAGGCAACTGCATCAACAGCCATGCTCCATCTTATCTATTTTTATTTTTCTAGTTCTTTTCTAGTTGTAGTTTTAGTAGATTTCTACTTGTTCTAGTTCTTGTTTTAGTAGTTTTAGTTGTACTTCTAACTTTTATTCCAATAGAAATAAAGTTTGATTTCCAATTATCTTATGTGCAAGTCCTTGCCTCTCACCCCCCTTCTCTATATATTTGCTTAAGTTTGATCTCCATCTTCTCATCTTCTTTATAATAGCTAGTGTAGATTCCCTGGTAGGAGGGAGTGACGCAATAAAGTGCGGAATAAAAAATATAACAATCTCACAAAATGACAATCACACAATGAAGACAATTAGTTTTAGGTGGAAATCAAAACCAGGTGAAAACCACCACTTAACCCTCTCGAGTTAGGATTTTCCGATCAACCAAGTTGATCAAATCCACTAACGTACTACTTAAACGATGGTAGTACAACCTCAAATACAACCACGCTACTTTATACGAAGGTAGCGTACCTCAAACCCCTTCTCTTCACGAGAAGGATTTTGTCTCACGAAGGAGATGGGAATTCGCAAAGCGAATACCCAACACAAATAACAAAGTAAATTACAAATATAGTCCTATAGAGCCAATAAAGTAAATCTTAACCTAAGCTTCTATAGGAATTAGGATGCTTCCCTTTACAAGAAGTGCGTCGATGACGCGGATGCGTGAACCACGCGGTAGCGCTTCGTTACTCTCGTAATCGTAGAGGGAGAGCGGGGCGCAACAGGAATCAAGCTCTCTAAGTGTAGAACTAAGCTTGGAGAGTAAGAGCTTCTTCTATAGATCAATTTGACACTAAAGAGTGGACAGTATGTAGCTTGGATGTGTCTTGGTGTATCTAGGTGTGTTTTTGAGTGGCAAAAGTTTCCCTCTATTTATAGTGGCTCTATGAAGGCTTTGGAAGGCCTTGGAAGGCTTCCATAGCTATTGGGTGCAAACTCCAAGAAAATTAGGTCGAAATCAGGGTTAATCATTACACTGACAGGGTTATCAAACGTTTGATCCTGGCAACGGACGTCTGGAAAACTATTTTTAAGACGTCTGGGAACAAAGTCAGACGTCTGATTTTAGGCGGGTTTCCTTCCTGACTTGAATCAGATCTAAACAGGGTTCTAGTGCAAGTCTATCAGACGACATACAGGACGTCTGGAACTAAGTCTGGACGTCTAGAAACCAACTTTTTCTGCGGGAATGGATTTCCAAGAGATTGTAACGGCTATAAGATCTCTAAAAAGAGATTTTGGGTCAGCCGAGGCAAAACGGTCATTTATCATACGTTTGGGAACACTTACGGACGTCTGATAAGGCTCTAACGGTCATATCCTTCAGTGTTTACAAAGGCAGCCAACGATCCACTAATTGGACGTCTGGCGAAGTCATCAGACGTCTGGTCTAAGGTCTGGACGTCTAATTTCATCAGACAGAACTACATAAGCCTAGCTCAACATAATCAAACGTCTAAGTCAACAGTCAGACGTCTTAAAAGTATCTATCAGACATCTGATTTTCAGATTAGACGTCTGAAAAGGCTATTTAAACCCTATTTTGGTTTTCTAAGTTCTCTACAAAGAGCCTAGTATCCTAGGGTTGTGCAGGTGATCCTAGGACTACAGTTAGGGTTCTTTGAGGCTCTTTAACATGAGTCTAAGTAACAAAATAATGAGCAACAAAAGAAACAAAAAATACAAAGATTACAAGGAAAGGAAATCTATCCTATTCTTCATCTCCTTCCTTCTTCAAGCCATTGCTTCTCTGTTCTTCGTCAAGCTCCTCCAATTCGTCCTGGATGCGAGCTTGAACTTCGTCTAACCACGTCTCCATTTGCAATTGACCTAAAATCTAAGACTTCAAATGCAAATGTTAAATGGGACGTGTTTTGCTATCATCAAAATAAACGATCGCGGTGCTCTAGCACCAACAGCTAGTTCATATTTGCTTCACGTTTTACATCTAGTTAGAAAAATCATACGCCTCCACATGTTCGACCTCGGACTCACCAAAGCCTCGGTAATTTTATTTCTGTTTCAAAAAAATCGTGCTACGACGACTGCTTTATATTTACTTTGCATTTTTTTACGGACAAGTGTCGCCCTTCTTCCTATTACAACTAACTACGATTGGTGGATTTGGTGGTGGAGATCTCAATCAATAAATTGATTGATTAGAATGCAATTAGGGTTTCTCCCTTTGAGAGATAGTTATAGGGATTCCTTTCCAAATCCTAAATTGATGGGATCCATTGGATCTCCATCCAAAGGATGGAATTGAATCCTAATTGATAATTGCATATTTGGCCCAAAATATATTTTGGAAAGTTTAGATCAAGTATCCAAACTTAAACTAATTATAATTCAACACTTGAATTTTTTGTATCTAATTAAATTAGGTGTAATTAATTACCAAACAAAATGTAATTTAACTTTTTAAATTACAATTGATTTATTCTTCAATTAAGAACTCATTAATAATCATTATTGGTTTCATCACTTAAATAATAAAACTAGAATAAGTGGAATTTTGACACTTTACCCTCTCAAGTATTTCGAATACTTGTAAATCCTTGACACTTAGAGGAAAACATTATCTTAAGATTTAATCTCATTAGATAGATGTCATTCCTCCTTGGATAATATTATTTTTTATCTCCATGCATCATTGGGATGAGAGTGAAGATTAGAACATTTCCTAAAGGTTTATCTTCTTCTCTTCTTACCTTAACTCTAATGAGGATGCTGTGACTACATGCGGAATTTGTCATTCCCAATATATGCGGAGTGAGTTCATAGCTCCAATCTATCACATACACCTATGCAATAGATTTGTGTGATCTCTTTGAGAGATCATGTTGATGCCTTTAAAGCCATAAGAAAATCTGAATCAAACAAAGAAAAATCCCCATGGAAGGGGTTTTCAATAAATCCCAAAATTATTGCTATCATCAAATCAACCCAAAATGTAGAGATGGAAATATACCTGAGCCCATATCTAGGAACAAGGAACAGAGGATGCACATAAAGACCCTTCAGAGTTGATGAAGTAGTTCCTACGGCAATGGCTATGGCACTTCCAAGGGTGTAGAGAGTGAGAGTGGAAGGAAAGAAATGATGTGTTGTCTCTCGAGTTCTCTTCCCAGGCCCTTATATTCTCTGTGATGAGGTGCAAAGAAACATAATTGCCCACTCCTCATATACCCGTGGGGAGCATAACCTTTGTATTGAAATTAATGACTCTTCCCATCAAAGAACCAAATTTCTCTCAAAATGGTTTTTACATAATTTATCTCATATCATTAAAGGTGCAATTTGTTCAATAATTATTAGATCACCTTACAGACAAATATATGATATTGATTAATGTGGGTTTCCTTAAGATAATATATGTAAGCCTACATAATGATTCTAACATATGTGCCTTTTGTTCCTTCCCACATACACCAACTTTCCCGTATCAACATCAAGGTGGGTGCATCAACTTATTGATTTGTTAAATGCATGTGTTAATAAATAGAGACGCATATCTGTCTCAGGTCTAAGGATATGCCTTCTCCATGACAGCACCAAAGGACTTTTGCTATCTCTTATTTTATTAAGTTAACTCTTTATCCCAACCCATGTGACAATTCTCAAATCTCAATTCAAGAAAATAAATTATGCAACAATCTCTAAAGAATGTTGCCATCCCAACTCAAACCGGAAACATATGATCGAATTAGATGGATTTTTGATGTGCTATTGGATCTCCTATACCATTTAGATCTCTAAATCAACACACATCGAATTTATTCGATCTAGCCAAACACATAATCCTAATCATACTAAGGGACCCAAATCATTAGCTGGAAAATAATTAAATTCGTTATTCAGATAAAATGTAATCTTATTACAAAAATCCGAATAACTCACTCGAGGCATACAAAATCCAACAAAAATGCTTATGCCAAGTAGATAAAGTTTCTTTGTTGGCTGTAAGAGCGTGAACTGAGGAAGTCACCAATGGAGCAATTGTAGACTTTAGTAATTTAAACAGCAGCCGCAAGTGGTATATGCCAATTTTAGCTTTGCCTCTGAGAAGTATCTGCTTTGCTGCAATGTCCTTTACATATAAATTTTGGGGATAAAGTTTTAAATAACAACGATTATTAGAAGTAAACGTGGGAATAAACAATAACTTTTTAGTAGCATCAATAACATGAAGACCATCTTTAAGAACAAGTGGGCATGGAGGGTGAATGAATAAATTTAGAACCAGTATGAGTACTCATCGAACCTTGTCCATTCCTGAACTTTACTTCATTAGTCCCTTGATATTGAATGCCCAAGTCAAGGGAAGAGCGTAAGTTGGTTATATGGTGCAAAGCACCTAAGTCAGGAAACCACAATTCCAGGCCGTGAGCTATATCTGCAGTATTAGCAACTGGAGAGGAAGAATTATAGTCTTGATTGTCGTGATAATAACATGTGTTTGCTGTGTGAATTGTTCACCCACAAATTTGACATGCACCTTTATAGAAGGATTTTTTATTGAAATTATTTCACAGGACTACTAGAAAGCAACCTCTGCCAAAGTAGGCTCCCCCTTGTTTGAACAATCATGGCCTTTAAATGATGAAAAACCACATCCTCTTGACACCTAATTTGCAGAAATATCAATAGAAGCATTAATCCTTTAAATGCACTGCTCATAAGAAATGAGCATACCAACTAAGTCTTCAAATGTTAAGGGTTCAGACCTATTGGTAGCGCCAACAATAATAGGATCGAAATATGATGTTATTCCATTTAGAATCGAAATAACTAGTTCATCATTATCTAAGGGCTTGCCTGAAGCATGTAAGGTGTTTCTTGCAATACTTTTGGCTTTGGTAAGATGTTCATCTATCGAGAGGTTGCCTTTTTTCAGATTAATCAGCTCAAATTTTAAATGAAATAAGCGATTATGTGATTGCCTGGCAAAGAATCTTTCAATGTAAAGCTATAGATCACGAGCTATATCAAAGTGTGTGAGTTGTGTGCCAATGTCCTCAGAAGTGGAGACTAGGAACCAACTTAAGACTAGTTGGTCCTTCCTCTTCTAGGAAACATATGATTCATTGGGAACAATAGTACCTGACTCATCTTTTGCACACTCAAGAGGTTGTGAACTGCCATCGATTAAGTCATAAATATTGTACGCATAAAACAACGGTAGGAGTTACGCTCACCATGTAGAATAATTCGTGCTCGACAACTTCATAAAGATGAGATTTTACACATTAGTAGGTAAGGAGATGGTGGGAACTGTATTCAAGAAGGCCAAACTTCGTGAGTTGGCAGCCATTGCTAGAGGTCAAGCTCTAGATCAAAGATTTATAGCTCTAATACTACTCAATGACTTGCGACATTCATCAATCAATCATAATAAAGCACTGTTGTCAGGTTTTTGTCCCCAACAACGACACCAAAAATATGATCGTCAACTAATTATCTACAATAAAAATGTTCTTTTATGGTGTCGTTGTTGTAGTATATTTGTTACATTGCAAACAGATGTCGTATCATTTTATTTAATTACAGTTTTTACTGGTTAGTTTCCAAGTCATTCACTAGAAAGTAATTATTGATATACATCAGTGTTTAAGTCCAAAAATGTTCTTTTATTCCAAAAAATGTTAATTTTATTTACAAAATGAATGAATGAATCAAACAATGAATGAATTGGTCAATTATATACAAAAAGAATCAATTAATGTGCATTACAATGCCTTAAACATATTCACAAATAACAGGCATAAAAAACTAGTTAAAACTACACTACGTTAGTTATATATAGTTTACCCTAAGTAATACCTAAATATAGGTACAACAATAGCTACAAATATCTACTATGCTAAGTTATATTAACATACTAATATCTTTAGTAACATATATTTTATATACAGTAATATATTTATACGTCAGTGTAGCCTTAGTAAAATATTTGCATAACATAAAGCACAAAAATACTTACAGTAACATATATACCTATGTACAATGACGGTTATAACTGTCACTAAAGTCGTAGTTTATTTATATACATAAAAGGCTCAAACATATCTACTCTACTTCACTTATACACATACATCTATACTGTTATATCAATTATTTACATTACACTATACATTTGTATACATTATTTATATTAGTTATTTACCTACTATTATACATATAGTATACATAGCGCACATAGCAACACTTAGCCGGATTTCAAACCTTTCCTTCTTTCTCTTCTTCACCCTCAAACACTTAGGCAAATTTCTTAGGGCCTCTCTCTTTCGCGAGCACTTTAGAGTTATTGTTCATTACCTCAAAAATTATGTTTTTAGTGGGCAAGCCTACCCATTTTCGAGGGATACACAGTACCTCGGAAGGTGGGACCAGACCTCTACTAATGGGCTAACCATAGTTTAATTTAGGTGAATTTTTGTACATTTTTAGCCCAATAATAGGCCCAACAAGCCCACACACGTGCCTACACGTGCTCACGCACACGTCCTCAAGTGCACACAAATCAAGGATAATACATGCTCATGAGAAGGGATGGGAATAAGTTATTTGGCACCCAGCTAATCGATAGTTTGCAGTTTAAAAAGATATTCGCTGTAGTATATTTCAAATCATCGCGAAAACAATTATCAATTTTATTTACTCGAAATTCAAAAATATTCCAAGGTTGAACTCAGGGAGCAAATTGGTATCTTAGAAGTAGAAAATCACAATCTCAAATTTTACTTGAAAGATAATGTTCAATAATAATGCAATGTATATAAAGGCTAGAGAGTAAAAAGAAATATATTTTTCTCTTTTCTTCCTTCTTCTCTTCTCTCTTTCTTTTTCTTTGCTTTCTCTCTTCCTTCTCTTCTTTCTTTGTCTTTTCTTTCTCAAGCATCTGATTCTATGAATCAAACATCTTAACTGGTGATTGCTACAGTGCTTTTTGGCCTTCTCTTTCTCTCTTCTTTCTTCTTTTTCTCTGCGGCTGTGCTTCTTCAGCCTTCTCTCCTTCTTTCTCCTCTGCTGCAGCTTCTCTCTGCCTTTGATTTCTCTCTTCCTTTCTCTGCGGCTACCTCTCTGTTGCGCCTCTTCCTTCTTCTTCTTCCTTCTTCCGCTCCTGCTTTGCCTTTCTTCTGCCCTTGCTTTGTCCTTGGCTTCTTCTTCTTCTCTTTTTGAGCTGTTGTGCCTCCTCTTTCTTCTTCTTCCCTGCGCACACATAGGAGAAAAACCTAGCCCCTACCCTCCCCCACGAACTCTCTCTCTATTTCACTCTTAGGCTTGCTCTCCCAGAGCCATCTCGGGTAAATGGTCGGGTCAGCGCGCCCGAGACCAGGTGCACCGACGTGGGTGGTGCGCAAGGAGTGCACAGGTAATCGGGTCAGGCTACCAGGTCCGCGGAGGTGTGGGTCGCGGACGAGGCGTATGGGATGAGTGGGACCTCACCTTGTGCCAGGAGGCAATAAGCCCCTGACACTTTTTCAATTTATGTCGCGCCTCCCACTTCAAAGCTTCCAAGGTGGGACTAAATGTCCCACCTTCTCGCGTGCGTCCACAGCAAGTGACGCACTCGATTGCAGCAGATGAAGTGCCCTAGGACTCCAATTGCTGGCGTGAAGGGTTCGCGAAGGGAGCCCGCGCACCTCACAGGCCTGTCAAAACACTCGGAAGGCTTCGCCGTGACACAGCGAAGGTGACCCGGTGGGTGGCGTGGCACGGGGTGACCGGGTCGATCTTTCGCTTTTAAGTCGTTTGTAGTTTAATGTGGTGGAAAAATCGACTAATCAATTTTTAATAAGAAATAACCACTCGCAGAGGAGCGGGTCGTATCCACAGGGAGGCAATAACGTATTAAAATTCGCGCCACTTAAAAATGTTTGTTCGGAGTCAATTTGGACAAGAACCAAGCCAAGATTGCCTTTAGATTAAGGTTTAAGCAAGAAACAATGCTGAAATGGCAATTATGAGAAACTACAGGATATTTTCCGCAATGCAGAGTGAATAGAATATGATTAAAATGTGGCAATGGCAGAAAATGTAAATTTTAATTAACGTTTTACTATAGCAAAACAGGGGAATTTTTCCCCGTTGTCTTGCGCGACGAGGAGCCGATGGTCGGGCGCGGGAAGCTCGGAGGAGGTCCCTTGGATCAAGGGCTTCGAATCGGTGGTGGCGGCGAGTCGCGCGGCGGTCGGAGGTGGCCGGACGAGCTCCGGCGGAGGTGCTGCAGCCGGCAGCTTGCGCAGCCTGTTGGCGTGAAGTCCGCCGCCTGCTGCTGCTGCGGGGGTGCTGCTGCGGCTGGCGTGGCAGGCGTTCGTCTACCGGCGCGGGGAAGAGGGCGCTGCAGGCGGTTCTGCAAGCGCGACGGAGGGTGCTGCAGCGCGGTTGGAGGATGGCGTGCGCTGCGGAGGGTGCTGCTGGCGGTTCTGCAGGCGCAGTGGTGAACGGCGTGGACTGCAGGCGCTGCAGGAGGGCGCTGGCGCGGTTGTGCGTGGGCGGTGGTCTGCAGGAGACTTCAGGCGTGCGCGGTGAAGTGAGCGGGTAACTTCAGACGGGTGCGCCGGTGGTTGCGCGTGGAGATGGCGAAGGCTGCAGGTGCAGGGAAGGTGGCGTGAGCGGGCGTGAGGGCTGGAGGTTGTGCACGCCTTGCATGCGGTTGGAGATGAGCGGGCTGCTGTGGCGTGGGTGGTGGAAGTGAAGTGAGAGGACGGAGATTGCTGCTGGAGTGGGGGTGGACTTCAGACGTCCGGGAAATTTCCCGGACGTCTTAAGTGACTGAAAGGGTGATTGCACGGTGGCTCGGCGGTGGTGGTTTGCGACGACGGCGAGGAAGATGCACGCTAGGGTGCTCACGGTGATGCGGGCGAGCTCCGGATGGCGGTGTGGCCTGTCACACCACACGCCCACAGTGGTGGAGACTCGCCGCCACGGTAGAGGCCGGCAGTGTGGAGTGGAAGAGAGAGGTTCTCTCTGCACAGTGGTGGGTCGGTGGCGGAGGCCTCCTGAGCTCGGCTGCCTCCGTGCTCCTTTTGTAGTGTCTTGAACAATTTTGAAATCAGCCGCCGACCAGATCCACCACATCCGCTCCCCCTTGAATGGCTTCATCACTGCAGCAGCCGGGCGTTGGAGCGGCAGCCAGCCGTTCTGAAAGAAGACGAATAAAGAAAATATTATTAAAATATTAGGGTTATTTATGTATAGACCCTCAACTTCTATGTTAATAAAAACAATATACCTAATTGGTTATCTAATTAGATGAATGCTATTCTAAGCTAATTCTAAATGCACTTAAGATATGAATGCAATGTATGGATTATGTAATTAGATTAAAACTATGAATTAATCTATTTACATCCTAATTTATACTAAATAAATGTTAGAATTAACCTAATGTGTAGGCACTTAAATACTTAAATAGCCCACAACTATGGGCTAATCAAATACCCCCATGCCTAGTTTTTGCTAGTCCCTAGCAAAATTAAGCGAAACCTAGCACTCTAAGTAGACTAGTCAACTCACTTAGTCTTCCTTCATAAGCATATTAAGTTCAGGTTCTAAACCCAAGGTTCCTAAGTAGTTGCTAAGTTACAAACTAGGTCGGCTAAAGACGAGTTGCAAGCACAAGTTTCCTTGATTTCTGACTCTACCCTAAAGTTTATTGATCCCTGAGATTAAAGCATCCGTGCTTTTGCATTGGTCTGAGTTATTTGAGTTAAAGGATTTTTTTTTTTTTTTTAATATATATACTTTTTTTTTTTTTGATTCTTCTAAGTCTAACCTCAGATCAGCTATCAACACGGTCTGTGTCGGATTCATTGTCCCCATTACCATACCTCGAAGGGAGCCTGGCTTTCGATGCTTCGAGATAGCACCGCCCATAACGACCCCAAGAACTCCTGGCAATCGACACTTCGAGATAGTATCGCCCATGGATTTCTTAAGCGAATTCAGGCCTATGGCAATCGGCACTTCGAGATAGGGCCGCCCATGGTACCTGAACCGCGCAATGCGCTTACATGCCCCCAGTAGGATGGATATCCTAAGAGACAAGCACCGAGGAGGTAATATGTTACCATCGCATCCTCAAGGTGAGTATATACTCCACCTCTCCTGCGGCGGGAACTCTTCCAATCAAAATGTGTTTTCAAGCCTCTCTTAAGCCAAAACTAAGAGAACCAAATCTCTTTTCAGGAATTAAGTTAATTACCAGACCAAGTGTGAAAAATTTGGATGCTTGGGTTACAAGGACCCGTAAACCAAAAGGTAGAATAAGACTCCAGGTACTACCCCACCTTTTAACTCAAACCCTAGCTTCCCTTCCTCAACCTCTTGAAGAATGGTCCACAACTTAACTCCTACTTAAGTTTTTAAGTCCACAAAGGACCCTAAAGGTCTAAAGCTAGTAGCTTATTTAGCTTCTAAAGTTTGACCCTAGAATTAACTTAGTCTACCCTAGAGTTCTGATTTGCTTAAGACGGCAAGATCTAGCCAGTTAAGCTCAAAACCTCTTTTATATATATATATATATATTTTTTTTCTTTTTTTTTTTTTTCTTTCTTCTTTTTTTTTTTTATAAATGCATGCTATAAACAAAATGCCTGAGGTCCTCTCCCCCATGCCTGGTTCAAACAATGTCCTCATTGAAAATCAAAAATAGCTAAAGGAAGATATTACCTGAGGCGGAGAATAGTAGGAGCTAAGGCTCCTCAAGAGTGACTTCGTCAACTAGATGGCCATCTAAAGTTATGTACGATTTTAACCGTTGACCGTTGACGATAAAGGGAGTTGCTGAAGAGGAAGGATTTTTGATCTCCACAGCTCCATGGGGGAATACTTTGGTGATTATGTAAGGCCCATCCCAACGAGATTTTAATTTTCCAGGAAAAAGCTTAAGTCTGGAATTGAAAAGCCAGACTTGTTGGTTAGGTTCAAAGGTCTTTCGAAGAATAAACTTGTCATGCAAGACCTTAGTTCTTTCTTTATAAGCTTGAGAGGTGTCATAAGCATCATTCCTCAGCTCCTCAAGCTCACTTAATTCTAGAAATCGTGCCTTACCTGCCTTCTCTAAATCCATGTTAACACTTCGAATAGCCCAAAGTGCTTTATGTTCCAACTCAACAGGTAAATGGCACGCTTTTCCATACACAATCCGAAAGGGAGAAGTACCCAAAGGGGTCTTATAGGCCGTTCGATAAGCCCACAAAGCATCATCGAGCTTTTGGGACCAATCTTTCCTATCAGGTCTAACGGTCTTTTCCAAAATATTTTTTATCTCCCTATTTGATACTTCAACCTGACCACTTGTCTGAGGGTGGTAAGGGGTAGCAACCTTGTGAGTCACTCCCAAACTCTTAATTAACCGATTGAAGTGGTGGTTTCGGAAATGAGGTCCCCCATCACTTATAATAGTCTTGGGGCAGCCGAAACGGGATATGATATTGGCCTTCACAAATTTCAAAACCACAGAGTGGTCATTTGTGCGCGTCGGAATGGCCTCTATCCATTTAGAGACATAATCAACTGCCACCAAGATATATTCAAAACCATGGGACGACGGGAAGGGGCCCATAAAGTCAATTCCCCACACATCAAAAATTTCAACAGATTGAATAGGATGTTGAGGCATTTCATTCTTCTTCCCAATCGTTCCAGTCCGTTGACATCTAATACAGGCCTTAACAAAATTATGAGAATCCTTAAATAAGGAAGGCCACCAAAAACCAGACTGGAGAACCTTAAAAGCAGTTTTCCTAGCACCAAAGTGTCCTCCACAACGAAGTGCATGGCAAAATGTCAGCACACTTTGTTGTTCCTCTTCAGGCACACAACGTCTCAAAACTTGGTCTTGTCCAATTCTAAATAATTCTGGCTCTTCCCAATGAAAATATCTCGCTTGAGAAATGAATCTCTTTCTTTTCTGCTTATCCCAAGAGCCAGGAGTTTGTCCAGTGACCAAGTAATTTACAATGTCTGCATACCAAGGTAAAGTTGGTGTTACCGCCATCAGAGTTTCATCGGGGAATGTCTCGCGAATGTCTTCAGAAATAGAGTCGTTAAGAGGAAGACGAGACAGGTGGTCAGCCACAACATTTTCTACTCCTTTCTTTTCACGTATTTCCAAGTTAAATTCTTGAAGGAGTAAGATCCACCTAATCAGACGTGGCTTAGAATCTTTCTTAGCAATGAGATGTTTCACTGCTGCATGATCAGTAAAAATAACCACCTTAGACCCAAGTAAATAAGACCTAAACTTCTCCAGAGCAAAAACTACAGCAAGTAATTCTTTTTCAGTGACGGTGTAGTTTTGCTGAGGTTCAGTTAAAGTCTTGCTTGCATAATGCAGCACATGAGGTCTTCCCTCAACCCTTTGTCCAAGGACTGCTCCCACTGCATAATCCGAAGCATCACACATAAGCTCAAAGGGGAGTGCCCAATCAGGAGCTTGGAGAACAGGCGCAGAGATCAAGGCCTCCTTTAGAGTTTGAAAGGCCTCGGCACACTTTGAATCAAAACTGAAGGAAGATTCCTTCGCCAATAAGTCACAAAGTGGCCTAGAAATCTTACTAAAATTTTTAATAAAGCGCCTGTAAAAGCCAGCATGGCCCAGAAAGGATCTAATCTGTTTGACATTCGTAGGCAATGGAAGTTTGGAAATAGAATCAATCTTGGCTTTATCTACTTCCAAACCTTGCTCAGATACAACATGCCCAAGTACAATTCCTTTCTGTACCATGAAGTGACTTTTCTCCCAGCTGAGGACTAAACCAGTCTCCTTACATCGTTTCAACACATTCTCCAGGTGCAGGAGACACTGGTCGAAAGACGAGCCATAAATAGAGAAGTCATCCATAAATACTTCGACACACTCGTCAATCATGTCCGAAAAGATAGACATCATACACCGCTGGAAAGTTGCAGGGGCATTACATAATCCAAACGGCATACGCCTGAATGCAAAAGTACCGTAAGGACTCGTGAATGTCGTCTTTTTCGTGCACAAGTCCTTTAAGAAGCGGGCATAAGACGGAATTTGCCTGATAGCTTCAAGCAAAGGCAGGTTAATCTGCACTTGCTTGAAAGTTTCCATAATCTCATCCGTCTTATCTTTGGCTCCAGATGAGCCAGCAGAAGTCTGCCCAGAGGTGGATAAGCACTCTGGAAATGGCACTCTCGATCTCTGGGTGGAAGGGTTGTCATGTCGAGTAAGGGGTGGAACGGGGGCAACTTCTTCCGGTGAGGTGATTTCAAGCGGAGAAGATTTGGGCAAATCTTCTTCGGTGGGGGTGGAAGTCGGGGTGGATGTTTTTTTAGGGGGTGAGACTATAGGAGCATCGGGTTTGGAAATTTCTTTCCCACTCCTCAGAATAGTCACCGCCTGAGCATGCTCCCTAAAGACAATCCCTTTTCCTTTAGGATTTTCCTCAGCAGCACTTGGAAACTTCCCAGTCTCCCTCTGTCTAACGGCCTCAACAAGGTGTCCAATTTGTGATTTCATCTCATGTATAGCCTTGTCATGAGATTGGATGATGGCACTTTGACTTTCTTGCATAGTTTTCAAGATCGCCTTCAATTCATCCATCTCAGAGGTTTTAGGTTGGGCAAAGGTCTGAGGTTGGTTCATTTGATGGTTTTGAAAGGATTGCGGTTTGTAATTCCCTGAATTTGAGACATTTCCTTGTCTCCATGAAAAGTTTGGGTGGTTCCTCCATCCCTCATTATAAGTGTTGGAGAAAGGATCATTACGAGGTCTTGGACGGAACCCTTGAGCGGCATTCAAATCTGCTTGTACAAGCTCAGGGAATTGGGAGGCTAAGTGGCAATCCACAGTGGCGTGTGTATTGCCTTGACAAATTACACATTCGGAAGCTTGGGATGTGGAGGTGTTAGGTGTGAATGAACTCGGGTTCGACATAAGCCTTTCCATGTTTTGATTCAGTAATTGAATTTGATAAGCTAAATTCTGGGTTTCCCTTGCTTCATTCGCCTCCAACTTTCTTTGCATGAGAGTGGGCTTTCTATCCATGTAGGCAGAATTCAAGTGAATAGAATTCTCACTCAAAGTATCAAATAAGTTCCAAGCTTCATCCTCAGTCTTAGATAGAAAGGTTCCTGCACAGGCACCATCCACAATTTGCCTATGAGAATCATTAAGTCCGGTGTAGAACCTTTCAACCAGTTGCCATTTAGGCACCTGGTGATGTGGGCAAAGTCTCAGCAAATCGTTAAAGCGCTCCCACGCATCATGGAAAGCTTCCCCATCCTTTTGAGCAAAACTCATGATTTCCCTCCTAAAGTGATTTGTTTTGCTCATGGGGAAGTACTTCTTCAAAAACTCCTTTTTCAGGGCATCCCAAGTATTTAAATTATCAAGGGTGTGATACCAATACTTGGCTTTGTCCTTTAGGGAGAAGGGAAAAAGGGTCCGCATTTGAGCGTCATCAGTAACGCCCTGCAGCTTCACCGTGGAATAGACCTCGGTGAATTCCTCAATATGCCTGTAAGGGTCTTCCCTAGTAGTACCATAAAAAGAGGGTAGCAAGGATATGGTACTACTTTTGATCTCATATGGATTATCCCCTCCAGGTCTACGTAGTGCTGGGCCAGCTTGGTTGGTTGGGATGAAATATTCCTTAAGGCTCCTTTGACCGGCCATTTCTACCCTCGGGAGGTCTTTTCTTAGGATTCTTTCTGGTTCAGGATCAAATACAAGTTGTCTCCTAAGAGAACGCCTACCAAGCATGCACTACAAACACAATTCAAACGGACTTGTTTGGTCTTTACAGATTTAGGCTTTTGAATTTAATTCAAATTGTAGGTGACAAAACAAGTTACCCAATCAATTACGCGCCTATTGTCAACCTACGGCTCGCCTAAAAAGACCTAGTTGGAACTTAGGTAATCTTCCCTAAATCTCAAATGGTCAAGTAAATCCAAAGACGGAAGATCGAGGGATGCAAGTAGGCCTAAGCCTTCCTTTGAAGCTGTGCTTTCGCGGTGCTCCTCAACTACCCCCAAAAATCCGTGACAGGGTATCCCCCTCTTTGGATTTACAAAACCTTTGATCTCAAGTTCCGAACACTTCAGAATCCAACGAAAGGAGGGCTCTTGTCCTAGTATTTCCAAACCTAAGGAGTGTCTAGAAACGTGCCGTGGTGCAGGTGAAATAAGTGTGCATACACCGTCAAAGATTTTGAACTTTGAATCGCACGCCAAGTTTGAAAATCAAATCCTTGGTTTTTAAAATGTCCTTCCTTTAATTAGTCCTTTTTCTAAAGAAAATATGTGACCACTTGTTAGATTTATTCAGTACAGATTAGGTGGTCTTCGCATTAAATCCCAAATGCAATGCGTGATCAAAAATAGGATGCAAAGTAAGAGAATGCATACCTTGCCTCCAGCGATCTTCGATGCAAAAATGCACGCAATGCAGAAAAGCAAATCTAGAGGCTGCTCATACAGACCTAAATGGTTCGTCCTAGGGCAGGCAGCTTCTAGCAAGCAGCTCGTTTTTTTTCTTTTTCTATTTTTTTTTTTTAGAACTACTTATGCACAAGCATATAAAAGAAATAATAAAAAAAATAAACCTAAATCTAAAGAAAATGGAACAGGCTCCCAAAAATTACCCAACACGGGTCCAAAACAAAATCGGGGAATAAACCCCTCAAAATTTACCCCAGAACAAGGGTTTCAAACTAACTGTAATGAAAAATTAAGTCTTCAGTCTTAATCCTATTCTAATTAAATTAGCGATTAAATACAATGGTGTCCGTCGCGTCCTCGTCCTTCTCCTCCTTTCAAAATTGCTTGTCCACTTCTCGTCTGGCGACGTCAAGGGTCGCCTCTCACAGTGGCTGATTCTTGCACAAAATTTCTCGCACAGAAAAGAAAATAATAGATGGTCAAATCTCTGTGCAATTGACAAATAATCAAACTAAAATTAGGCGAAATTATTACGTCTGTTGCCTCCCCGGCAACGGCGCCATTTGACCGGGTCGATCTTTCGCTTTTAAGTCGTTTGTAGTTTAATGTGGTGGAAAAATCGACTAATCAATTTTTAATAAGAAATAACCACTCGCAGAGGAGCGGGTCGTATCCACAGGGAGGCAATAACGTATTAAAATTCGCGCCACTTAAAAATGTTTGTTCGGAGTCAATTTGGACAAGAACCAAGCCAAGATTGCCTTTAGATTAAGGTTTAAGCAAGAAACAATGCTGAAATGGCAATTATGAGAAACTACAGGATATTTTCCGCAATGCAGAGTGAATAGAATATGATTAAAATGTGGCAATGGCAGAAAATGTAAATTTTAATTAACGTTTTACTGTAGCAAAACAGGGGAATTTTTCCCCGTTGTCTTGCGCGACGAGGAGCCGATGGTCGGGCGCGGGAAGCTCGGAGGAGGTCCCTTGGATCAAGGGCTTCGAATCGGTGGTGGCGGCGAGTCGCGCGGCGGTCGGAGGTGGCCGGACGAGCTCCGGCGGAGGTGCTGCAGCCGGCAGCTTGCGCAGCCTGTTGGCGTGAAGTCCGCCGCCTGCTGCTGCTGCGGGGGTGCTGCTGCGGCTGGCGTGGCAGGCGTTCGTCTACCGGCGCGGGGAAGAGGGCGCTGCAGGCGGTTCTGCAAGCGCGACGGAGGGTGCTGCAGCGCGGTTGGAGGATGGTGTGCGCTGCGGAGGGTGCTGCTGGCGGTTCTGCAGGCGCAGTGGTGAACGGCGTGGACTGCAGGCGCTGCAGGAGGGCGCTGGCGCGGTTGTGCGTGGGCGGTGGTCTGCAGGAGACTTCAGGCGTGCGCGGTGAAGTGAGCGGGTAACTTCAGACGGGTGCGCCGGTGGTTGCGCGTGGAGATGGCGAAGGCTGCAGGTGCAGGGAAGGTGGCGTGAGCGGGCGTGAGGGCTGGAGGTTGTGCACGCCTTGCATGCGGTTGGAGATGAGCGGGCTGCTGTGGCGTGGGTGGTGGAAGTGAAGTGAGAGGACGGAGATTGCTGCTGGAGTGGGGGTGGACTTCAGACGTCCGGGAAATTTCCCGGACGTCTTAAGTGACTGAAAGGGTGATTGCACGGTGGCTCGGCGGTGGTGGTTTGCGACGACGGCGAGGAAGATGCACGCTAGGGTGCTCACGGTGATGCGGGCGAGCTCCGGATGGCGGTGTGGCCTGTCACACCACACGCCCACAGTGGTGGAGACTCGCCGCCACGGTAGAGGCCGGCAGTGTGGAGTGGAAGAGAGAGGTTCTCTCTGCACAGTGGTGGGTCGGTGGCGGAGGCCTCCTGAGCTCGGCTGCCTCCGTGCTCCTTTTGTAGTGTCTTGAACAATTTTGAAATCAGCCGCCGACCAGATCCACCACATCCGCTCCCCCTTGAATGGCTTCATCACTGCAGCAGCTGGGCGTTGGAGCGGCAGCCAGCCGTTCTGAAAGAAGACGAATAAAGAAAATATTATTAAAATATTAGGGTTATTTATGTATAGACCCTCAACTTCTATGTTAATAAAAACAATATACCTAATTGGTTATCTAATTAGATGAATGCTATTCTAAGCTAATTCTAAATGCACTTAAGATATGAATGCAATGTATGGATTATGTAATTAGATTAAAACTATGAATTAATCTATTTACATCCTAATTTATACTAAATAAATGTTAGAATTAACCTAATGTGTAGGCACTTAAATACTTAAATAGCCCACAACTATGGGCTAATCAAATACCCCCATGCCTAGTTTTTGCTAGTCCCTAGCAAAATTAAGCGAAACCTAGCACTCTAAGTAGACTAGTCAACTCACTTAGTCTTCCTTCATAAGCATATTAAGTTCAGGTTCTAAACCCAAGGTTCCTAAGTAGTTGCTAAGTTACAAACTAGGTCGGCTAAAGACGAGTTGCAAGCACAAGTTTCCTTGATTTCTGACTCTACCCTAAAGTTTATTGATCCCTGAGATTAAAGCATCCGTGCTTTTGCATTGGTCTGAGTTATTTGAGTTAAAGGAATTTTTTTTTTTTTTTAATATATATACTTTTTTTTTTTTTTGATTCTTCTAAGTCTAACCTCAGATCAGCTATCAACACGGTCTGTGTCGGATTCATTGTCCCCATTACCATACCTCGAAGGGAGCCTGGCTTTCGATGCTTCGAGATAGCACCGCCCATAACGACCCCAAGAACTCCTGGCAATCGACACTTCGAGATAGTATCGCCCATGGATTTCTTAAGCGAATTCAGGCCTATGGCAATCGGCACTTCGAGATAGGGCCGCCCATGGTACCTGAACCGCGCAATGCGCTTACATGCCCCCAGTAGGATGGATATCCTAAGAGACAAGCACCGAGGAGGTAATATGTTACCATCGCATCCTCAAGGTGAGTATATACTCCACCTCTCCTGCGGCGGGAACTCTTCCAATCAAAATGTGTTTTCAAGCCTCTCTTAAGCCAAAACTAAGAGAACCAAATCTCTTTTCAGGAATTAAGTTAATTACCAGACCAAGTGTGAAAAATTTGGATGCTTGGGTTACAAGGACCCGTAAACCAAAAGGTAGAATAAGACTCCAGGTACTACCCCACCTTTTAACTCAAACCCTAGCTTCCCTTCCTCAACCTCTTGAAGAATGGTCCACAACTTAACTCCTACTTAAGTTTTTAAGTCCACAAAGGACCCTAAAGGTCTAAAGCTAGTAGCTTATTTAGCTTCTAAAGTTTGACCCTAGAATTAACTTAGTCTACCCTAGAGTTCTGATTTGCTTAAGACGGCAAGATCTAGCCAGTTAAGCTCAAAACCTCTTTTATATATATATATATATATTTTTTTTCTTTTTTTTTTTTTTCTTTCTTCTTTTTTTTTTTTATAAATGCATGCTATAAACAAAATGCCTGAGGTCCTCTCCCCCATGCCTGGTTCAAACAATGTCCTCATTGAAAATCAAAAATAGCTAAAGGAAGATATTACCTGAGGCGGAGAATAGTAGGAGCTAAGGCTCCTCAAGAGTGACTTCGTCAACTAGATGGCCATCTAAAGTTATGTACGATTTTAACCGTTGACCGTTGACGATAAAGGGAGTTGCTGAAGAGGAAGGATTTTTGATCTCCACAGCTCCATGGGGGAATACTTTGGTGATTATGTAAGGCCCATCCCAACGAGATTTTAATTTTCCAGGAAAAAGCTTAAGTCTGGAATTGAAAAGCCAGACTTGTTGGTTAGGTTCAAAGGTCTTTCGAAGAATAAACTTGTCATGCAAGACCTTAGTTCTTTCTTTATAAGCTTGAGAGGTGTCATAAGCATCATTCCTCAGCTCCTCAAGCTCACTTAATTCTAGAAATCGTGCCTTACCTGCCTTCTCTAAATCCATGTTAACACTTCGAATAGCCCAAAGTGCTTTATGTTCCAACTCAACAGGTAAATGGCACGCTTTTCCATACACAATCCGAAAGGGAGAAGTACCCAAAGGGGTCTTATAGGCCGTTCGATAAGCCCACAAAGCATCATCGAGCTTTTGGGACCAATCTTTCCTATCAGGTCTAACGGTCTTTTCCAAAATATTTTTTATCTCCCTATTTGATACTTCAACCTGACCACTTGTCTGAGGGTGGTAAGGGGTAGCAACCTTGTGAGTCACTCCCAAACTCTTAATTAACCGATTGAAGTGGTGGTTTCGGAAATGAGGTCCCCCATCACTTATAATAGTCTTGGGGCAGCCGAAACGGGATATGATATTGGCCTTCACAAATTTCAAAACCACAGAGTGGTCATTTGTGCGCGTCGGAATGGCCTCTATCCATTTAGAGACATAATCAACTGCCACCAAGATATATTCAAAACCATGGGACGACGGGAAGGGGCCCATAAAGTCAATTCCCCACACATCAAAAATTTCAACAGATTGAATAGGATGTTGAGGCATTTCATTCTTCTTCCCAATCGTTCCAGTCCGTTGACATCTAATACAGGCCTTAACAAAATTATGAGAATCCTTAAATAAGGAAGGCCACCAAAAACCAGACTGGAGAACCTTAAAAGCAGTTTTCCTAGCACCAAAGTGTCCTCCACAACGAAGTGCATGGCAAAATGTCAGCACACTTTGTTGTTCCTCTTCAGGCACACAACGTCTCAAAACTTGGTCTTGTCCAATTCTAAATAATTCTGGCTCTTCCCAATGAAAATATCTCGCTTGAGAAATGAATCTCTTTCTTTTCTGCTTATCCCAAGAGCCAGGAGTTTGTCCAGTGACCAAGTAATTTACAATGTCTGCATACCAAGGTAAAGTTGGTGTTACCGCCATCAGAGTTTCATCGGGGAATGTCTCGCGAATGTCTTCAGAAATAGAGTCGTTAAGAGGAAGACGAGACAGGTGGTCAGCCACAACATTTTCTACTCCTTTCTTTTCACGTATTTCCAAGTTAAATTCTTGAAGGAGTAAGATCCACCTAATCAGACGTGGCTTAGAATCTTTCTTAGCAATGAGATGTTTCACTGCTGCATGATCAGTAAAAATAACCACCTTAGACCCAAGTAAATAAGACCTAAACTTCTCCAGAGCAAAAACTACAGCAAGTAATTCTTTTTCAGTGACGGTGTAGTTTTGCTGAGGTTCAGTTAAAGTCTTGCTTGCATAATGCAGCACATGAGGTCTTCCCTCAACCCTTTGTCCAAGGACTGCTCCCACTGCATAATCCGAAGCATCACACATAAGCTCAAAGGGGAGTGCCCAATCAGGAGCTTGGAGAACAGGCGCAGAGATCAAGGCCTCCTTTAGAGTTTGAAAGGCCTCGGCACACTTTGAATCAAAACTGAAGGAAGATTCCTTCGCCAATAAGTCACAAAGTGGCCTAGAAATCTTACTAAAATTTTTAATAAAGCGCCTGTAAAAGCCAGCATGGCCCAGAAAGGATCTAATCTGTTTGACATTCGTAGGCAATGGAAGTTTGGAAATAGAATCAATCTTGGCTTTATCTACTTCCAAACCTTGCTCAGATACAACATGCCCAAGTACAATTCCTTTCTGTACCATGAAGTGACTTTTCTCCCAGCTGAGGACTAAACCAGTCTCCTTACATCGTTTCAACACATTCTCCAGGTGCAGGAGACACTGGTCGAAAGACGAGCCATAAATAGAGAAGTCATCCATAAATACTTCGACACACTCGTCAATCATGTCCGAAAAGATAGACATCATACACCGCTGGAAAGTTGCAGGGGCATTACATAATCCAAACGGCATACGCCTGAATGCAAAAGTACCGTAAGGACTCGTGAATGTCGTCTTTTTCGTGCACAAGTCCTTTAAGAAGCGGGCATAAGACGGAATTTGCCTGATAGCTTCAAGCAAAGGCAGGTTAATCTGCACTTGCTTGAAAGTTTCCATAATCTCATCCGTCTTATCTTTGGCTCCAGATGAGCCAGCAGAAGTCTGCCCAGAGGTGGATAAGCACTCTGGAAATGGCACTCTCGATCTCTGGGTGGAAGGGTTGTCATGTCGAGTAAGGGGTGGAACGGGGGCAACTTCTTCCGGTGAGGTGATTTCAAGCGGAGAAGATTTGGGCAAATCTTCTTCGGTGGGGGTGGAAGTCGGGGTGGATGTTTTTTTAGGGGGTGAGACTATAGGAGCATCGGGTTTGGAAATTTCTTTCCCACTCCTCAGAATAGTCACCGCCTGAGCATGCTCCCTAAAGACAATCCCTTTTCCTTTAGGATTTTCCTCAGCAGCACTTGGAAACTTCCCAGTCTCCCTCTGTCTAACGGCCTCAACAAGGTGTCCAATTTGTGATTTCATCTCATGTATAGCCTTGTCATGAGATTGGATGATGGCACTTTGACTTTCTTGCATAGTTTTCAAGATCGCCTTCAATTCATCCATCTCAGAGGTTTTAGGTTGGGCAAAGGTCTGAGGTTGGTTCATTTGATGGTTTTGAAAGGATTGCGGTTTGTAATTCCCTGAATTTGAGACATTTCCTTGTCTCCATGAAAAGTTTGGGTGGTTCCTCCATCCCTCATTATAAGTGTTGGAGAAAGGATCATTACGAGGTCTTGGACGGAACCCTTGAGCGGCATTCAAATCTGCTTGTACAAGCTCAGGGAATTGGGAGGCTAAGTGGCAATCCACAGTGGCGTGTGTATTGCCTTGACAAATTACACATTCGGAAGCTTGGGATGTGGAGGTGTTAGGTGTGAATGAACTCGGGTTCGACATAAGCCTTTCCATGTTTTGATTCAGTAATTGAATTTGATAAGCTAAATTCTGGGTTTCCCTTGCTTCATTCGCCTCCAACTTTCTTTGCATGAGAGTGGGCTTTCTATCCATGTAGGCAGAATTCAAGTGAATAGAATTCTCACTCAAAGTATCAAATAAGTTCCAAGCTTCATCCTCAGTCTTAGATAGAAAGGTTCCTGCACAGGCACCATCCACAATTTGCCTATGAGAATCATTAAGTCCGGTGTAGAACCTTTCAACCAGTTGCCATTTAGGCACCTGGTGATGTGGGCAAAGTCTCAGCAAATCGTTAAAGCGCTCCCACGCATCATGGAAAGCTTCCCCATCCTTTTGAGCAAAACTCATGATTTCCCTCCTAAAGTGATTTGTTTTGCTCATGGGGAAGTACTTCTTCAAAAACTCCTTTTTCAGGGCATCCCAAGTATTTAAATTATCAAGGGTGTGATACCAATACTTGGCTTTGTCCTTTAGGGAGAAGGGAAAAAGGGTCCGCATTTGAGCGTCATCAGTAACGCCCTGCAGCTTCACCGTGGAATAGACCTCGGTGAATTCCTCAATATGCCTGTAAGGGTCTTCCCTAGTAGTACCATAAAAAGAGGGTAGCAAGGATATGGTACTACTTTTGATCTCATATGGATTATCCCCTCCAGGTCTACGTAGTGCTGGGCCAGCTTGGTTGGTTGGGATGAAATATTCCTTAAGGCTCCTTTGACCGGCCATTTCTACCCTCGGGAGGTCTTTTCTTAGGATTCTTTCTGGTTCAGGATCAAATACAAGTTGTCTCCTAAGAGAACGCCTACCAAGCATGCACTACAAACACAATTCAAACGGACTTGTTTGGTCTTTACAGATTTAGGCTTTTGAATTTAATTCAAATTGTAGGTGACAAAACAAGTTACCCAATCAATTACGCGCCTATTGTCAACCTACGGCTCGCCTAAAAAGACCTAGTTGGAACTTAGGTAATCTTCCCTAAATCTCAAATGGTCAAGTAAATCCAAAGACGGAAGATCGAGGGATGCAAGTAGGCCTAAGCCTTCCTTTGAAGCTGTGCTTTCGCGGTGCTCCTCAACTACCCCCAAAAATCCGTGACAGGGTATCCCCCTCTTTGGATTTACAAAACCTTTGATCTCAAGTTCCGAACACTTCAGAATCCAACGAAAGGAGGGCTCTTGTCCTAGTATTTCCAAACCTAAGGAGTGTCTAGAAACGTGCCGTGGTGCAGGTGAAATAAGTGTGCATACACCGTCAAAGATTTTGAACTTTGAATCGCACGCCAAGTTTGAAAATCAAATCCTTGGTTTTTAAAATGTCCTTCCTTTAATTAGTCCTTTTTCTAAAGAAAATATGTGACCACTTGTTAGATTTATTCAGTACAGATTAGGTGGTCTTCGCATTAAATCCCAAATGCAATGCGTGATCAAAAATAGGATGCAAAGTAAGAGAATGCATACCTTGCCTCCAGCGATCTTCGATGCAAAAATGCACGCAATGCAGAAAAGCAAATCTAGAGGCTGCTCATACAGACCTAAATGGTTCGTCCTAGGGCAGGCAGCTTCTAGCAAGCAGCTCGTTTTTTTTCTTTTTCTATTTTTTTTTTTTAGAACTACTTATGCACAAGCATATAAAAGAAATAATAAAAAAAATAAACCTAAATCTAAAGAAAATGGAACAGGCTCCCAAAAATTACCCAACACGGGTCCAAAACAAAATCGGGGAACAAACCCCTCAAAATTTACCCCAGAACAAGGGTTTCAAACTAACTGTAATGAAAAATTAAGTCTTCAGTCTTAATCCTATTCTAATTAAATTAGCGATTAAATACAATGGTGTCCGTCGCGTCCTCGTCCTTCTCCTCCTTTCAAAATTGCTTGTCCACTTCTCGTCTGGCGACGTCAAGGGTCGCCTCTCACAGTGGCTGATTCTTGCACAAAATTTCTCGCACAGAAAAGAAAATAATAGATGGTCAAATCTCTGTGCAATTGACAAATAATCAAACTAAAATTAGGTGAAATTATTACGTCTGTTGCCTCCCCGGCAACGGCGCCATTTGACCGGGTCGATCTTTCGCTTTTAAGTCGTTTGTAGTTTAATGTGGTGGAAAAATCGACTAATCAATTTTTAATAAGAAATAACCACTCGCAGAGGAGCGGGTCGTATCCACAGGGAGGCAATAACGTATTAAAATTCGCGCCACTTAAAAATGTTTGTTCGGAGTCAATTTGGACAAGAACCAAGCCAAGATTGCCTTTAGATTAAGGTTTAAGCAAGAAACAATGCTGAAATGGCAATTATGAGAAACTACAGGATATTTTCCGCAATGCAGAGTGAATAGAATATGATTAAAATGTGGCAATGGCAGAAAATGTAAATTTTAATTAACGTTTTACTGTAGCAAAACAGGGGAATTTTTCCCCGTTGTCTTGCGCGACGAGGAGCCGATGGTCGGGCGCGGGAAGCTCGGAGGAGGTCCCTTGGATCAAGGGCTTCGAATCGGTGGTGGCGGCGAGTCGCGCGGCGGTCGGAGGTGGCCGGACGAGCTCCGGCGGAGGTGCTGCAGCCGGCAGCTTGCGCAGCCTGTTGGCGTGAAGTCCGCCGCCTGCTGCTGCTGCGGGGGTGCTGCTGCGGCTGGCGTGGCAGGCGTTCGTCTACCGGCGCGGGGAAGAGGGCGCTGCAGGCGGTTCTGCAAGCGCGACGGAGGGTGCTGCAGCGCGGTTGGAGGATGGCGTGCGCTGCGGAGGGTGCTGCTGGCGGTTCTGCAGGCGCAGTGGTGAACGGTGTGGACTGCAGGCGCTGCAGGAGGGCGCTGGCGCGGTTGTGCGTGGGCGGTGGTCTGCAGGAGACTTCAGGCGTGCGCGGTGAAGTGAGCGGGTAACTTCAGACGGGTGCGCCGGTGGTTGCGCGTGGAGATGGCGAAGGCTGCAGGTGCAGGGAAGGTGGCGTGAGCGGGCGTGAGGGCTGGAGGTTGTGCACGCCTTGCATGCGGTTGGAGATGAGCGGGCTGCTGCGGCGTGGGTGGTGGAAGTGAAGTGAGAGGACGGAGATTGCTGCTGGAGTGGGGGTGGACTTCAGACGTCCGGGAAATTTCCCGGACGTCTTAAGTGACTGAAAGGGTGATTGCACGGTGGCTCGGCGGTGGTGGTTTGCGACGACGGCGAGGAAGATGCACGCTAGGGTGCTCACGGTGATGCGGGCGAGCTCCGGATGGCGGTGTGGCCTGTCACACCACACGCCCACAGTGGTGGAGACTCGCCACCACGGTAGAGGCCGGCAGTGTGGAGTGGAAGAGAGAGGTTCTCTCTGCACAGTGGTGGGTCGGTGGCGGAGGCCTCCTGAGCTCGGCTGCCTCCGTGCTCCTTTTGTAGTGTCTTGAACAATTTTGAAATCAGCCGCCGACCAGATCCACCACATCCGCTCCCCCTTGAATGGCTTCATCACTGCAGCAGCCGGGCGTTGGAGCGGCAGCCAGCCGTTCTGAAAGAAGACGAATAAAGAAAATATTATTAAAATATTAGGGTTATTTATGTATAGACCCTCAACTTCTATGTTAATAAAAACAATATACCTAATTGGTTATCTAATTAGATGAATGCTATTCTAAGCTAATTCTAAATGCACTTAAGATATGAATGCAATGTATGGATTA
The DNA here is from genome assembly GCA_037157565.1 of Thalassia testudinum. Lineage (NCBI taxonomy): Eukaryota > Viridiplantae > Streptophyta > Magnoliopsida > Alismatales > Hydrocharitaceae > Thalassia > Thalassia testudinum. The sequence goes on from JAZHRO010000067.1 coordinate 8,849,314, forward strand.
TGTAATTAGATTAAAACTATGAATTAATCTATTTACATCCTAATTTATACCAAATAAATGTTAGAATTAACCTAATGTGTAGGCACTTAAATACTTAAATAGCCCACAACTATGGGCTAATCACGGGGCGGCCTGGGCGTGCGTGCCTAGGTCGCCTTGTGGCTGTGAAGGTGGGTGTGTTCGGGGGGCGTGTTGGGAGCGTGTGGCGGTGAATGGGAAGAAGGGTTATGATCAGTGAGTCGTGGCGGAGCTTGTGAGGTGATTGGCGATGTGGGTGGATGCGTGGAGTGGTGGGAGCACCTCGCCGATGATCTGGTCGGAGGTGGGAACAATGGTGGTGGTCAGTGGCAGTCGAGGGGTCGAACGTGTGAATTAAAAGAGGGGAAATGAAGAGGGGGAGAGGAGGAACTTATCTAGGGTGTTTGGAGCGAAGGGGGGATGCGGAGGGCGAGCAGCGCGTCTTTGTCGTTGCCAGAGACGAAGACTCTGAGATGGAGAGGCAGCAACGATGAGGAGGTCAGAGTGGCTCACGCAGGTACGGCGCGATGCGAAGGAGTGAGGTGGAGATGGCTCTGCCACTGGTACGATGGCAGAGTGACGAGAAGAGGGAGGGAGAGTCGCCGGAGCCTGCGGGTAGATGGCCAGAGGAGGAGGAGACGAAATTGGGTGGTTATCTCTGGCCAAAACAGGCTTGGGAGGTGCGGAATGATCTGGGCTTCTTAAATAGGAACGACTAGGAGGTTATTTACAAGGAGGCGACCAAAAAGTCATCGTAGGAGGGGGAACCCATACCTCTCGAGCGTTCGCACGAGAGGTATGCGGCAATTCAGGGCATGGGGAGCTACTCAGGCGGTAGGGGGTGTCGCAAAGGACTCCCTTTTCAAATCTGGGAGCAACTCTCCATGGAAACGAGGAGAAAACCTTCGCAAAGTCGCCGACGGTATGGGTCCTTGCTGCAATGGTAGAGGGACCAAAATGAATAAAGTGACGAAAAATTGAGGGGGTATTTGCAAGGGTTTCCAAAAGTTAAGGGTCAAAATGTAATTTGGTGGACAAATTTGCAAAGTAGGTCAAGATTCCCTTCCCTTAGGTCCAAATTTTGGTACAAATCTAATTTGGACCTAAGGAATCCAATGGTGAAGTTGGATTTTAGGTTTGACCACGATTGACTGGATATTTTGCATAAAAATCTAAATTAGGTCAAATATTGGGCTTGGACCCCAATCTAGGTCAAAACAGGTTCCAAAGGCCAAATTGAAGGTTCTAAACCTTAAGGAATATTTTTCCATAAATTTTAGAGGATTTAGTTGATTTTTATCTTGGCTGAAACCTTGTGAATTTAAGTGGATTTGTTTTAGGGTTAAAGAATGTCATTTAATTCCTAAATTTCACAATAACCCTTTTCCGACTAAACCATCCCACTTTTTCTCTTATTAAGTCCAATTGACCTATGTCTAGACCCTTAGAAATCCCGTTGATGCACTGCAATGGTAAAATTATAGTTTTACCCCTTTGTTTCATATTCTCTTCCCAGATTATTGATCCATTGAATTAAGCCTTTCTCTTAGTTATGTAGGAGCTTTTGTTCACTTTGTTAGGTCAAAATATGCTAGTTAGGGCTCATGATGAGGTTCTTATCATACCCCCATGCTTAGCTTTTGCTAGTCCCTTAGCAAAAATTTAATGTTTTAACTTCTGTTCTAGACCATGAGTTTCTTTCACCAATTATGATAAGTGCTTTTTCTTATTTGATTAGGTCAGAATGCCGACAATGGGCCTAAAGGTACTCTAGTACCAACCAAGATCAGGACCTGACCAGCTTTAGCCTCGGTCCTCCGCGAAGGTTGTTAAGGCCCACAGGAACTACCCTAAGATTCATTGGACTCCGTGGTTAAAGCACCCGTGCTTGAGACATATTTTAGCCTTGGTTCAGTTTGCAGTGCATTTTTGTAAGAGAGAGACAGAGGATTTATTTGTTTGGAGAGTTTTCTCTCTCTTTTCTTTTTATTTCTAGCTTCGGATTGGCTTCTCAACACGATCTATATCGGATTCCTCGTCCCCATCATCAATCCTCAAAGGTCCCTGGCAATCGATGCTTCGTGATAGCACGGCCCATGGTAACCCCCAGAGCCCTGGTTTTCGAGATTTCGAGATAATCCTGCTCATGGCGTTCCGTGGCCGAATCCAGACCCCGACAATCGACATTTCGTGATAATGCCACCCATGATATTTGAACCAACAGAGTACTTACATGCCCCCAGTAGGATATATAAATATCCTAAGAGACAAGCACCAAGGAGATGATATGTTGTTACGCATCTTCGAGGGGAATTTCCCGCCTCTCTGCGTCGGGAACTCGTCCAAATCAACTTGTGTTGATCAGCCGCTCCTAATCTAGACAACATTTTCAGAATATAAAAATGCTTTTTGAGTGATTTTGATTATTATGTGCATTGAACCAGACTGTGTGTGGATTGGGGTGCTTAGGTTACCGAGTCCCGCAAACCGAAGGTCAGTTAACGAGGCCGAATACTCCCTAAGCCTTAGACCTAATACTTAAGCTTTGCATTTTCCTCAACCTCTTGAGGATATCCAGATCTTAGCGGGTACTAAGAGTCTGGCCAAAAAGGCCTAAGGTCAACATTCTTACTAATCTTTTTTTGTCTCTTTGGCACTTTCTCTTTACTTTTCTTAATGTAGTCTAGAACTTTGGTTAATTCCTTAATTTCTTACTAATGACTATCTCTTTCTTTTTCACTTTGTGCTCCTTTTTGTGTTTTTGCTCTTTTTCTCCTCCTCATGATTATGTGGCTCACAAAATTTGCTCTCCTCTTCTCTGGTTTTTTTTTAGATGATATGTGATTTTTTTTTTGTTAAAACATTTTCTTGATATGAGTTTTCATCCATTTTGCACTTTCATACCCCTCGGTGCCTAAGATTTGCAATGTCCCCATTGTAAATTAGGTGGGTTTGTATTAGCTTGGTTCATTCATTAGGATAGGTGTTGGGTGAGTGAACGGTAAAGGTGACTGATGAGGACAATTTCTAAACTCGGGTACAGGTACCTGTGGTGGAGTCGGCTACCCTAATAGATGAACCCTAAAGTGCAATATGAATTCAGCAAAGAAATGTTAGGAAAGGTTTCGGGTTTTTCAAAGAATGACGGGTTGCCTCCCGTTAAGCGCTGAGTTTTACGCCAGCGGCTGGATGCAATGGGCTCAGGGAGAATGGAGGATAAAGGATGACTCAGCCAAATCTGTATTGGTCATGTCAATGAACGGTTTGAGTCTTTGACCGTTCACGACAAAGGGTTCAGAATCGTGGCTGAGTGGACTGATCTCAATGGCTCCATTTCCAAAGATTCGTCGAACTAAATAAGGTCCGATCCACTTAGATCGTAGCTTCCTTGGGAACAGTTTTAATCGAGCATCAAAGAGTAGAACCTTTTGACCAAGGTGAAAGATCTTTCTAGATATGTGCTTGTCATGAAAGGCTTTAACCCGCTCTTTGTAGATTCACGAGTTTTCATACGCATCGAGGAGTAATTCATCAATCTCGCCTATCCAAAGCTTTCTATGGGTTTCAGCCATAGAAAGATCTAAGTTGCAGTTCCATACTGCCCAATAGGCTTTATGTTCCAATTCGATGGGGAGGTGACACACCTTCCCGTACACCAGTCTGAAAGGAGGCATGCCTAATTAGGTTTTGTGAGCGATATTATAAGCCCACAAAGCTTCCGGAAGCCGAGATGACCAATCCTTCCTGTTAGGTCGAACAGTAACCTGAAGGATTTTCTTGATCTCCCGGTTTGATAGCTCAGCTAGACCATTAGTTTAAGGGTGGTAAGGAGTAGAGATTCGGTGCGACACCCTATATTTGGTCATCAGTGACCTAAACTGAGCGTTTGTGAGATGGGTCCCTCCATCAAAAATGATCGCACGTGGAATCCCGAACCGTGAGAAGATGTTTTGGTGAATGAATTTGATAACAACTTTGTGATCATTAGTTCGGGTCGGAATGTTTTCGATCCATTTGGGCATGTAGTCAACAGTGAGTAAAATGTATTCGAAGCCGTCCGAGATAGGGAAGGGTCCCATAAAATCAATCCCCGAAATGTCAAAAATCTCGCATACCAGAATTGGCTGTAAAGGCATCATGTCACAACGGCTCATGTTGCCCAAGGTCTGGCAACGGTTACATGCCTTACAATGATTGTATGCATCCTTGAAAATTGTGGGCCAGTAAAAGCCACACTGGAGGACTTTTGATGCGATTTTGTGCCCAGAAAAATGGCCACCACATGCCTAGTCATGGCAGAAGAGAGTATGTCTTTGATTTCCACTTCTGTGACACACCGTCGAATAATTTGCTTAGCACCAATGCGGAATAAATACGGGTCTTCCCAAATATAATACTTGGCATCGGAGTGTAATTTATCCTTCTTGGCCTTCGGCCAATCAGACGGGATCTAATGTGATGCCAAGTAGTTCACTATGTTAGCAAACCATGGAAGCCCGATATTGATAGTCAAGAGGTACTCATCAGGAAAGTGTTCTGTGATGGGTCCGGAAGGGTCAATGATCTCATAAGGAAGGCGGGACAAGTGGTCAACTACCACGTTCTGTCTTCCCACTTTGTCGCGAATCTCGAGGTCAAATTCTTGCAACAGCAAGATCCATCGGATTAATCGTGGTTTTGCGTCCTTCTTTGCAAGGAGATGCCTCATAGCAATGTGATCCGAGTAAATAATAACGTGGGAACCCAGGAGGTAAGATCTGAATTTTTCAATGGCAAATACTACGGCTAGCAGCTCTTTCTCAATAACAGTGTAGTTACGCCGAGCCTCGTCAAGTGTTTTGCTAGCGTAGTAAATGACCACGGGTTTCCCGTCAATTTTCTCCCCCAAAACCACTCCTACAGCGAAGTCAAATGTGTCACACATGATCTCAAAGGGTTGAGACCAATCAGGGGACTATAGGATTGGGGCTTAGGTAACTCAATCACGGAGGATCTCAAATGCTTGAGTGCATTCCTTGGAGATTTCAAAAGGTACATCCTTGGAGAGAAGAATGGTTAGGGGGAGCGCGATTTTTGAAAAATCAGGGATGAATCAATGGTAAAAATCGATGTGCCCTAGAAAAGATCGGATGTCCCTGATCGAGCTAGGCATAGGGAGTTTAGAAATCAAGTTAACCTTGGCTCGATTGACTTGGATGCCTCTCTCCAAAATCAGATGTCCCAGGACGATCCCCTCAGGCACCATGAAGTGGCTCTTTTCCCAGGAAAGAACCAGATTCACGTCAATACATCGCCTGAGTATTTGAACCAAGTGTTGGAGGCAATCGTCAAATGATGCCCCAAATACTGAGAAGTCATCCATGAAAACTTCCAGATAATCACCTACCATATCAGAGAATATGGCAAGCATGCACTGCTAAAAAGTCGCAGGTGCATTGCAGAGACCAAAAGGCATCCTTCGGAAAGCATATGTCCCGAAGGGGTAGGTGAACGTGGTCTTCTCTTGGTCCTCTGGATGGATTTCCACTTGGTTATAACCGGAGTACCCATCAAGAAAGCAGAAGAACCTATTTCCCGTTAGTTTTTCGAGGATCTGATTAATAAACGGTAGTGGGAAATGATCCTTCTTTGTGGAGGAATTGAGTCTTCTGTAATCTATGTAGACTCTCCACGAGTTGGCTATACGGGGCGGTATGACCTCTCCAGTTTCAGTCATGATGGTGGTGAGTCCTGCCTTCTTAGGCACAACCTGGATTGGACTTACCCATCGACTATTGGAGATCGGGTAGATGATCCCTGCATCTAACCACTTAAAGATCTCATTTTTCATGACCTCCTTCATATTAGGGTTCAAACGTCTCTGCATCTCACGCGAAGGTCGTGCGCCCTCTTCGGAATAGATGTGGTGTGTGCAATAAGAGGGGCTTATGCTAGTCAAATCATTAAGAGTCCATCTAATGGCTCTACGATGTTGCTGAAGAACAGTAATCAGACAGGATTCCTGATCAGGTGTGAGTCTGGAGTTTATAATCACAGGAAACGTCTGATTGGAACCCAAAAAGACATATTTCAGATGATCGGGAAGGGGCTTGAGTTCCAAGATGGGATTATCAGAAGCAACAGGTGGTTCAAGGTGTATGTGAGGAACAAGGGTAGGAGTTATGGGTGTATCTAGATCAGGTTCAGACTCCTCTAATTGCAGGTTTTGAACTTCTTGTGGTTGATCAGGGATAATCAGGTTGTCCTCAATATGCGGCTCATCAACCACGGCTTTGATATCACATATTTGTTTTACAACACCACAATTAATCCCTTGTTGGGCCTTAAAGATGTCAATCTCAAGAGTTTGGTTTCCAAATTTTAATTCTATTTGGCCCTCCTCACAGCTAATGTTGGCCCTAGCAGTGGCCAGAAAAGGTCTCCCTAGTATGATCGGTGTATCCCTTGGGTTCTCAGGTGCATCCATATCTAAAACTATGAAATCCATTGGGAAATAAAAATCCCGTACCCTAACAATAACATCCTCAAGTATTCCTTTCGGCGACTTGATGGATCGATCAGCTAACTGCAATGTCACCTCAGTCGGTTTAAGCTCGGATTCTTCAAGGTGGTTAAGCAGGGATGTGGGTATTAGGTTTATGGAGGCACCTAGGTCTAGCAATGCTCTATCGAATTGGGTTTCACCAATTTTACATGAAATCAGGGGAGTGCCTGGGTCTTTTGCCTTAGGTGGGAGTTTACTCAAGATTACAGAGCTTGCGTGCTCTGACAGTATGATCGGACTCCCACTTTTGGTTTGTGGCTTACGCTTGGGTGTACACACATCTTTCAGGAATCGTACGTAAGTCGGTACATGGGGGATTGCATCCATCAAGAGGATGTTTATTTGGACCTGTTCAAAGAGCTTGATTAGATCCTCCTCAGGAGCCACAGGTTTGGTTGTCCTTTTTCCCTTGGTCAAGGCCTCGGGAAATGGAACCTTGGTTGGTTCCTCTAGAATAGGTGTAGGTTCTTGATCTGGGGTAGGGACATCCTGGATAACTATCCTAGGGCTTGGTTCACTACCAGGCTTGGAGTGATTTGGATAAGGTGGGTCTTGGGTTGCTTTACCACTACGGGTTGTCACAGAGTTTAATCCTGCCTGGTTCTGGTTTGGGGTTGGTAAGATAGGTGGCTGCTGTTGAAATCCCACATAAAATGTTGAAGCTTCCATCCTGTCAAGTGATGGAACAAAAGGGGCCTGATAAATCATGTGTGCGTGGCCTGGATTTGGGTTCATAACGCGCCTCCAGGTCGGCACGTTATTTGGGTTCGGCAGAGGTTGTAAAGGAAGTGTGCCCAGTTGGTGGGAATTCGCCATCTAGGCGAGTTGGTTGTGGACCTCTGTGATCTCGTCCTTGTGTTGTTTTTGGATTGCCGCATTCGTTCTCTAAATGTCAGCTAGTGTTTGAAGGATGAGCGACATTTGGTCTTGGTTTGGCCCAGATTGACAGGTGGGGTGGGGTCGAGGCCAAGGCGGCTGATATGGACGAGGGGCTTGTGGACGGGGTTGGTAAAGTAGCCTTTGAGTCTAGGAATTTCCTGCCCACTAAAAGTTGGGATGATTTCGCCATCCAGGGTTTAAGTGTTGGAAAATGGGTCATTCTAGATGGCGTTTAAGTCCTCGCAGGTCTGAGGAGCCTCGGGAAAGTCAGGGTATGGGGGTTCAGAGTTCCCCCGACTAGAATAGAGTGGATAGGAGGTTAGTTCGGTCCGGGAGTCAGACGGGGGTGGATATGTATCCATCCCCTGAGAAGATCGGTGATAGATGTTTTGCACAGTTTCCCTCGCGAGAGGTGGCTGTGCAAAAGAGTTCTGCGCAGAGGTGGCTCGCTGCAAATGCCGAGTCAGCTCATCCACCTTCTTCTCTATGATAGAGACTTGTCCAACCGACTGGCCATTAGCTCCAATTCGACAAATGTGGACAGGCCCTGTAACGACCCGGTTCCCGAGTCCCTACGAGACACGAGAACCGGACCGACTCGACTAATCCCAAGACCCAGTCGTCCAACGAGGAAGTAACCAAAAGACAGTAAAATAAACCACATTCAGCATGAATATAACTAACAGTAAGAAAGTACAGCAGTAAGGAAAGAAACTACTACAGTAGGCACCACCACAACAGTAAAACAACATATATCATATAACAAAAACTGCGGGTAAAGAAGGTACAGCGGAAACAAAACTACTCACTAGAACAGAAACAAAAAGGGGTACAAAGCTGGGGTAACTCTACTGGACCCTACTCGGCCCAGCGTCCTCTGCAGCCGCCGACCCTGGCTGCTCAACACCTGGTCCTGAAAAAGGTAACGAGTGTAACACGTCAGCAAAACGCTGAGTAGAGTGGCAAACTAACTAAAGGCAACAGTAGAGTGTACAGTAGCTGTTATGTTCTATTACTTCCTTTATTTACATCTTTCAATTTTTCTCACTATTTCATTTATTTCTCAGATCCTTTACTTGATCTCGAATGTCCTCGTGGGACGATCTTGATTGCAGTCTTTTCCAAAAGTAGAAGTAGCACGTGGTGCTCTCCTGGCCGGGAGAGTCCCCCGTGGTGATCCTACCCTCAGTCAACCACCCCAAGGTCACTGACAGACGTAACGGTGACTACGGCACGCGCGATAAACGCACAGGTAGCTAGCCCGCACTGGCACGCGGTCAGTCGTTTCCGTTAACGGGTGCGCCCAAAGCACAGCACGGAACCAGGGCAGAGCCCTCTCAGTAACAGGGGTCCAACCCCTCCACAGTAACCAAACCGGGGCCTTGCCCCTCCACAGTCCGCGCACCCTCGCCTGACTACCCTGGTTTGCCCTAGTGGGCCTAACAAGTCGATGAAGGAGGCTAGCAGAACCCCGGGGCCCGTGGGGTAGCTAGTACTCTCCTAACACTACTAGCTCTCCTCGGTACTACGTACACGAGGGCCAACAAGTCGGTACAGAGCGGCCAATCCTAACCCCGGGTCCCTGGGGCGGCTGGCCCCACTCTGCACTAAACAGGTACAGGTACTTCCCTTGGTACTGCGTACCCAAGAGACAGTACAAACTACATCTCAGTTCCATTCCTTTTTCTTTCCAGGAGTTCCACTCCTAACTCCCCGTAGGGTTCCAGTTCTTTATTTCAGAACATCATATGTTTCACTTTCCAGATTCACGTTCTCAAATTCCATGATCTCAAACATGTTTCTTTATTCATAACAGGCAGCTGTTAATTAAATTTACAGGCAGCTTTATATATTCCTTTCCATTTTTTCCAAGACTGCAGTAATATACGTTCCACTAGTTTTTCCATCCTAGGATTCATGCCATATCCTAGGATCTATCATACAATCTAGTTTTCCGGCCCTAGGATTCATGCAACACCTAGGAGCTACCATTCCATATATTTCTCATTCCTAGGATTCATGCAATGCCCTAGGTTCTAGTTATGGTTCCATACTTTAACAGATTTTATTAATACTTAAAGCCACTCTACCAGGTACAACGGGAGTAATGGGGGCGTGATCGGGAATCCCGCGTGCCTCCGCGACTCTCAAGACTGCAACCGAACGAGGTCCTATCACAAGGATCAAACACAAGGAGTGTCTCAGAACAGTGTATAGCTACTGTAGGCGGGTAGAGGAATTAATTCTGAAACGAACGCAACTCGAATCGCGGAAAACGGAGCCCAAACGGGCCCTAAACGGGTCGAGAAAGACAATACTGTGCAAAATCAGACGTCTGGAACTCCTTCCAGACGTCTTAAATGGTGGATCAGAGAATTACCTGTTTAGCTTGGTTCCCCGGACGTCCAGAAGTCTGCGGGGACGTCTTTCCTAGATCCCAGACGTCCGATGGTCACTTTGGACGTCTGGAGGTCACTCCCGCCGTCTGGTACAACTTCCAGACGTCTGATTCGCAAAGGATGACGAATCAGAACACCTGCGCACAGCCAACCCCCCTCCCTCAGTACGGTCAGTCGACAAAAAGGAAGAAGAAAGCGGAAACTCACCTTTCAGACGTCTGTATGATCTCACAGACGTCGACCTTGCCGTCTGGATATCAATCCAGACGTCTGATTCTGGAAATTTTTCCAGAATCAGAGCCCTACTCGGCCTCCGCTCGCGACGCCGCCCGCGTCGCACCTCGCGCGTACGCTGCTCCGCCCGCAGCAGGTCCCTCTCCGCGACGCTCCGCGCCCCCTGCGCCCTCCGCCGGCCGGCCAAGCCGCTCCTGGCGAGCTCGCCCTCACGGCAGAGCCCCGCCCTCGCACGCCGTAGCTCCTCCGCGCTCACTGCGGCTGCCTCTGCGCCCTCGCGTCCGCTCGCTCTCGCGCACAGGCAAGAGAAGAAGGAGGAAGATGGTGGAGACGGGAGGGGAGGCGCGCCCCCCCTTTTAACGCCGCGCGGAGAGGAGAGAGAAGGCGGTCGCAGTCGCCTGCAGCCGCAGAGAAAGAGGGCAGAACGCAGGTCTGCGCGCACAGGCGCGCAGACGAATATCCCGTGCGAGCATAACTGTTCGCCAGACGTCTGTAAACTATCCCGGACGTCTGGTCAGACGTCTGGATGTGATCCCAGACATCTTTACAGACGTCTGGGCCACCTCCCAGACGTCTTAAAAGGCGTCTGGGGCACGCGCTCGTTACAGGCCCTGCGTCTCATGTGCTCCCCTAAGATTCGTTGATGCGCGGGTATTCGTCTGGTCGAATAAACCCATGGAGTCATTGTTGATGGAGTTCTCGCACATATTCTCAAGAATCTCCCACACCGTGTCCTCATGCCGACCCATGATGTTTCCTCCGCAGGTAGCACTGACGAATAATCGAATGTCCTCACGGAGTCCCTGGTTAAAAGACTGGACTTGTTCCCATTTAGGAACTCCGTGATGGGGGCACTTTCGCATGAGATCCAAGAATCGATCCCATGCCTCATGAAGAGGTTCTCCCGTCTGTTGGGTGAAATGAGTGATCTAATGGCGCAAGGCGTTTGTCTAACCAACGGGAAAGAACTTCTTCAAAAACTCGGACTGAAGTTCATCCAATGTGTTGATCGGACGAGTCTGAGTTTGGTACCAATGAGCAGCCTTGTCCATGAGGGAGAAAGAAAACATCTTCATGAGCAAAATGTCCTAGTTTTATGCATCTAACCCGAAGGTCTGGGCCAGATGCTTGAGCTAATTAATATGCTGGAATGGATCCTCGGAGTTAAGCCCATAGAATTTTGGTATGGCATGAATCATATTGGGCATAAGTTCAGAATCAGGATCTCCAATCGGGATTCGGACTCAAGGCTTGAATGCCACCGTAGCGGGATTATAGTGATCTCGCATCATGGGATGCTACGGTGGGTTCATGAATTTTTTGAAGTGGTCATTTAGACGCTGAAGCTGGTGCTCAAGATTGCTTTCTTCTTCAACAGGCTGTGCCATGATGGAAGAAGGAGAACTTGGTTCTGAATCAGAGGAAAGGTCTATGTGGTGGGGTTGTTGCACAAACAAGGGTATCGAGGCTTGGTCTCAAGGAGAGTGGATTTCTAAAGGAGGTTTCAAGGACCTCCTACCAAACATACACCGAATGATTGGATAAGATTAGAATGTGCTGGACCTAATCAAGACACCCAAAATATGCTAGGTGACTATAGAGGTTCGGGGCGGATGATATCCGTTAGTCAGAAAGATCGTCCACCTGAGAAATACCTGGAAAGCCAAAGAGGGAGAGTCTCGTGAAGACGAGCGTCCTCACGGGTTACAGGGTTTCCCCTACCCGACCTCTCTTGTCACTGAGATTCCTGGTAGACCAGAATGGGGACCTTGACCTCTTTAGTCTACCTCTTTTAGTTAAAATCAAGGTGCTTAGGATTCCACTTGAACTTTAAGCCTTTTGAGTGCAAAGTAACCTAATTTTAAGGTTGGTTGACCCAAAGGATCAACTTCACCTCTTTGTTCCTTCGAGAGCTTCTTTGGTCCTTTCTTTTAGGGTTCAAGTAGATTAAGAGCCTGATTTGCTTAGGGTTTCTCTTGGATAGGTCATTTCAAACAAGGCTTAGGCACACCTCCTTTTGAAATTTTTGATTCTTTGCTTAGAAGAAGATGTGTCTCTAAAACCCTAGCTTGTAATCCTTAGGTTGGCTCTAGTTGGTCCAATTTAGTTGCCTCAGAAATTGTATCTAGGGCTCTGTTGTCAACGTTTTTGTGCGGATTTAAAGGCATATTACGTTGCAGTAGAACCGACAAAACGTTTAAACAAATATAAATAATTTTATTACTCGAACAACTAGAGTATCCGAGGTCGAACACAGGGAGCAAACTCAGTACTTTGTAAAACCCAAGAATACAACTGTTAAATGCAAATATAATTGATTCAAAGAGTTTTAAAAAAGATGTAAAAAAATAGAATTAGACGTCTGATTTATGTATCAGACGTCTTAAATGTGATCTTTCTTTCTCTCTTCCTTCTTCTACTTTGCCTTTCTGATCTCTTTGCAATCTTCCCTTGTCCTTCTTCTTCTTCTCTGCGAAGACTTCTAATCTTTCTGCTTTCCTTCTTCTCCTGCAAAGACTTCTTTCTTTCTTCTTCTTCTGTCTTGCTCCTCCTTTCTTCGTTGCCTTCTTCTTCTTCTTTGGCTTGCTTTTCCTTCTTCTGCAGCGGCCAAGTCCTTCTCCTGCGATCAGCCTGCCTGCACAGGAGCAAAACCTAACCCTTCTCCCTCTACCCGCGCGTCTCTCTCTCTCAAGCAATTCACTCAGACCGCTCTACCAGAGCCACGGTCTTAATCGGGTCGGATCGTACCCGGGGCCAGGCGCACCTGCAGGTGTGTGATGCGCGAGGAGTGCGTAGGTCTAGGTCGGGTCGGATCCGCCAGGTCCGCGTGGTCAGGCCGCGGACGAGGCGGGTGGGGTCAGTGAGGGACCTCACCCCTGTGCTTACTGAGGCGATAAGAGTAAAACACAAAAACAACTTATATGGTACCTGAGGGTTGCAATCCCACGATGTGGGACTATCTGGTCTCGCCTTCACGCGCGCCTGCAGAAGCCTCGTCGTGCGATTGCCCCGCAGCTGCTGGCTCTGCTAGCACTCCTTGGCTGGACTCGTTCACCTCGCGACACTCGCGCTAGTATGCAGCACCTGTAGCCTGGAAGACCGGGTGCCTGGAGCTTCGTGGGAGCTTCATCAGAGGTCGTCCATGGCGGCAGCGGCTCAAACCCTGTCATACACAAAATGCGCCTCTCGGCCAAATCAAAATAGCTAGAGACCTTCGCCGTGGCACGGCGAAGGCGGTGGGCAGTGCTGCAGGCCGCAGGTCGGCCTAGGCGTGCGTGCCTAGGTCAACCTGTGGCCGGAGATGGTGGGTTGGTCGGGGGGTGATTGTGGAGGGCTGGAGTGGCAGTGGTAGGGTGGAGTGTGTTCCTGGAGGTGAGGCGGAGCTTTCGAGGTGGTTGGCGAGCCGTGTGGAGGGCTGGAGTGGTGTGGGCGGCTCGCCGGAGTGTGGTCGGAGGCGAAGATGATGGAGGTGGTTAGCGTCTGTCGAAGGTCGATCAAGAGAGATAACAGGGGGAAAAGAGAGAGGAGAGGGTGGAGAACGTATCTGGGGTTGTCTGGAGGGAAGGGAGGCGGCGGAGAGGACGGCTTGTGACTGCCGTCGTCGGGGAAGAAAGACCCTGGGGGATGAAGCGGTGACGAAGATGAAGTCAGGAGCTTGCGCGCAGGGTACAGCGCGCCGCGGGAGGAAGAGGCGGAGAGGACTCTGCTGCTGGTATGGCAGTAGAGTGACGAGAAGGAGGGAAGGCGGTCGCCGGAGCTTGTGGGTCGTTTGGCCGGAGATGGGAGAGAAGAAATTTGGAGGGGATCTCCGTCAAAATCAAGCTTAAAATGAGCGGCCGGGTCCGAGGGTGTTTTATAGGTGCTGGCCGCTCCTATCAGTGCGTGAAAAATGCGCAATTAGGTCAGCCGGCTCGCCGGAGTTGGAAGGAAGAAAGATACCCAAATCTCTCGTGCGTTCGCACGAGAGATTGGGTTCACGCCAGCGAATTTGATTGGCTTTAGAAGGAAGGGAATTCCTCAGAGAATCTCCCTTTCATTTCTGGGAGAGAATCTCTGAGGAATTAGAGAGCAATCTCTCTCGAAACCTCGTCGGAGCTCGGTTCTGCCCTAGCAATGGCGGCAGGACCGGTTTGCAAAGAAGGCGAAGAACCTAGGGGGCTCTCTGCAAGGATATTCAAAAGATAGGGACCTATTTGTGATTTGGGTGTACTAAATTGCAAAGTAGGTCAAGATGACCTTCCCTTAGGTCCAAATTTTGGTACAAACCTAATTTGGACCTAAAGAATCCAATGGTGAAGTTGGATTTTAGGTTTGACCTCGTTTGACTGGATATTTTGCGTAAAAACCCAAATTAGGTTAATTGAAGAGCTAAGACCCTAATCTAGGTCAAAGTAGGTTCCAAAGGCCAAATTAAGTGTTCTAAACCCTAGAGGATGTTTTTCTATGATTTTTAGAGGGTTTGCTTGATTTTTATTCTGACCGGAACCTTGTTAATTTAAGCGGGTCTGTTTTAGGGTTACCAAGTGTCATTTAATTCTTAGATTGCACATAAACCCATTTCTGATTAATTCAACCCACTTTTTATCTTATTTGGACCATTTGACCTATGCTTTGCTTCTGAGAAATCCCGTTTATGTACTGCAATGGTAAAATTGCAGTTTTAACCTTTATTTCATGTTTTCTTCTCAGAGCACTTGTTCCTTCAGTTAAGCCTTCTTCTAGGTTATGTAGGAGCTTTTATCTTCTTTATTGGGTCAAAATGAGCTAGTTATGGCTCATGATGAGGCTCTCATCATACCCCCATGCCTAGCTTTTGCTAGTCCCTTAGCAAAATTTCAAAGTTTTAACTTCCATTCTAGACCCTGAGTGTCTGTCAACAATGATAAGTGCTTCTCCTTTTCTTTTGTGATTAGGTGGGAATGCCGACAATAGGCCTAGAGGTACTCAAGTACCAACCAAAATCCGGACCTGTTCCGCTTTAGCCTCAGTCTTCTGCAAAGGTTTCTACGGCCCACAGAAACTAACCTAAGGTTTGTTGGACTCCGCGGTTAAAGCACCCGTGCTTGAGATATTTTTAGCCTAAGCTCAGTTTGCAGTGCGTTTTTTTTTTTTGTAAGAGAGAGATAGAGGATTTATTTGTTTGGAGAGCTTTTCTCTCTCTTTTCTTTTTATTTCTAGCTTCGGATTAGCTTCTCAACACGGTCTGTATCGGATTCCTCGTCCCCATCATCAATCCTCAAGGGTCCCTGGCTTTCGAGATTTCGAGATAATCCCGCCCATGGCAACCCCCGGAACCCTGGCTTTCGAGATTTCGAGATAATCCCACCCATGGCGTTCCGTGGCCGAATTCAGACCCTGGCGATCGACATTTCGTGATAATGCCACCCATGGTATCTGAACCAGCAGAGTGCTTACATGCCCCCAGTAGGATATTTAAATATCCTAAGAGACAAGCACCGAGGAGACGATATGTTGTTACGCATCTTCGAGGGGAATTTCCCGCCTCTCCGCGCTGGGAACTTGTCCAAATCAACTTGTGTTGATTGGCCGCTCCTAATCTAGGTGACTTTTTCAGAACATTAAACGCTCTTGCGTGTTTTGAATATTTATGCGCACTGAACCAGACTGTGTGTGAATTTGGGTGCTTAGGTTACCGAATCCCGCAAACCGGAGGTCAGTTAACGAGGCCGAATACTTCCTAAGCCTTAGACCTAATACTTAAGCTTCGCATTTTCCTCAACCTCTTGAGGATTATCCAGATTTTAACGGATACGTCAATTTTTAAGCTAAAAATCTAGCCCAAGAGGCCTAAGACCAGCGTTCCCGCTAATCTCTTGTTATGTCTCCATAGCACTTTTCTGTTCCCATTTTTTTTTTTTTCTAGAACTTCAGTTAACCCCTTAACCTTTTACTAATGACTATTTCTTTTCATTTTCATTTTGCTCCTTTTTGTCATTTTTCTTTCTTTTCCTCCTCTCATTTGTATGACCCTGAATTGTTCCTCCCCTCTATCAAGTCTTTTTTTTTTTTTTACGTGAAACCCTTTCTTGATATGAATTTTCTGACATTTTGCACTTTCATACCCCCCCATGCCTAAGATTTGCAATGTCCCCATTGTAAATTAGGTGGGTTCGAATTCAGCTTAGTTCATGTATTAGGACAGGTGTGTGGTGAGTGAATGGGTCGAAGCGACTTGTTGCGAACGATTTCTAATCTCGGGTAGGTATACCTGAGGTGAAGTCGGCTGTTCTAATGGATGAACCCTAAAGTGCAATATAAGTTCCGCATAGCGATGTCAGAAACGGTTTCAGGTTTTTCAAAGAATGACGAGTTGCCTCCCGTTAAGCGCTGAGTTTTACGCCATCGGCTGGGCGCAATGAGCTCAAGAGGAAAGGAGGGTAAAGGATGACTCAGTCAAATCTATATCGGTCATGTCAATGAACGGCTTGAGTCTCTGCCCGTTCACGACAAAGGGTTCAGAATCGTGGCTGAGTGGGCTGATTTCAATAGCTCCATTTCCGAAGATTTGGCGGACTAGGTAGGGTCCGACCCACTTGGATCTTAGCTTTCCTGGGAATAGTTTGAGTCGAGCATCAAAGAGTAAAACTTTTTGACCAGGATGAAAGACCTTTCTAGAAATGTGTTTGTCGTGAAAAGCTTTAACCCGTTCTTTGTAAATTCGCGAGTTCTCATACGCGTCGTGGCGTAATTCATCGATCTCGCTCATTTGAAATCTTCTGTGGGTTCCAGCCTTAGAAAGGTCGAGATTACAGGTCCGTACTGCCCAATAGGCTTTATGCTCCAATTCGACGGGGAGGTGACATGCCTTCCCGTACACTAGTCTGAAGGGAGACATTCCTAATTGGGTCTTGTGGGCGGTCCTATAGGCCCACAATGCTTCCGGAAGCCGAGAAGACCAATCTTTTCTATCAGGTCGAACAGTAACCTGAAGGATCTTCTTGATCTCTCGGTTAGATAGCTCAGCTAGACCATTAGTTTGGGGGCGGTAAGGAGTAGAGATTCGGTATGACACCCCGTATTTGATCATCAGTGACCTGAACTGAGCGTTCGTAAAATGGGTCCCTCCGTCGGAAATTATAGCACGCGGAATCCTGAACCTTGAGAAAATGTTTTGATGAAGGAATTTTATAACGACTTTATGATTGTTGGTTCGGGTCGGAATGGCTTCTATCCACTTGGAAACATAATCAACTGCGAGTAAAATGTATTCGAAGCCATCCGAGGTAGGAAAGGGTCCCATGAAATCAATCCCCCAAATATCAAAAATTTCGCATACCAAGATCGGCTGTAGAGGCATCATGTCTCTATGGCTCATGTTGCCCAGAGTCTGGCAACGGGAACATGCCTTACAGTGATCGTATGCATATTTGAAAATTGTGGGCCAGTAGAAACCACACTGGAGGACTTTCGATGCGGTTTTATGTCCCGAAAAATGTCCACCGCATGCCTGGTCATGGCAGAATGAGAGTATGTCTTTGATTTCCACTTCCGTGATGCATCGTCGGATTATCTGATCAGCACCAATGCGGAAGAGATACGGGTCTTCCCATAGGTAATACTTGGCATCGGAACGCAATTTGTCCTTTTTGGCCTTCGACCAATCGGGCGGAATCTGATGTGATGCCAGGTAATTAACAATATCGGCGAACCATGGAAGACTTGTACTGATAGTCAGGAGGTGCTCATCAGGGAAATGTTCTGTAATAGGTCCGGAAGGATCAATAATTTCAGAAGGAAGGCGGGATAAGTGATCAGCTACCACATTGTGCTTTCCCGCCTTGTCGCGAATCTCGAGGTCAAATTCTTGCAACAGCAAGATCCAGCGGATTAATCGAGGTTTCACGTCCTTCTTGGCCAGGAGATGCCTCACATCTGTGTGATCCGAGTATATGATAACACGGGAACCCAGAAGGTATGATCTGAATTTTTCCAGGGCAAATACTACGGCCAGCAGCTTTTTCTCAGTAACCGTATAGTTACGCTGAGCCTCATCCAGTGTTTTGCTGGCATAGTAAATGACCACAGGTTTCCCGTTAATTTTCTGCCCCAAAATCGCTCCTACAGCGAAGTCAGATGCATCGCACATGATCTCAAAGGGTTGAGACCAATCAGGGGACTGTAGGATTGGGGCTTGGGTGACTCGGTCACGTAGGATCTCAAATGCTTGAGTGCATTCCTTGGAAATTTCGAAAGGTACATCCTTGGAGAGAAGATTGGTCAGGGGGCGCGCGATCTTGGAGAAATCAGGGATGAATCAACGGTAGAAACCGACGTGCCCCAAAAAAGATCGGATGTCCTTAATCGAGCTAGGCATAGGGAGCTTGGAAATCAGGTTAACCTTAGCTCGATCCACTTGGATGCCTTTCTCTGAGATTAAATGTCCCAGGACAATTCCCTCAGGCACCATGAAATGGCTCTTTTCCCAGGAAAGAACCAAATTCACCTCGATGCACCGCCTGAGTATATGGACCAAGTGTTGGAGGCAATCGTCAAATGATTGTCCAAAAACTGAAAAGTCATCCATGAAGACTTCCAGATAATCACCTACCATATCTGAGAATATGGCAAGCATGCACCGCTGAAAAGTTGCAGGTGCATTGCAGAGACCGAACAGCATCCTTCGAAACGCGTACGTCCCGAAGGGGCAGGTGAATGTGGTCTTTTCTTGGTCCTCTGGATGGATTGCCACCTGATTGTAACCGGAGTACCCGTCAAGAAAGCAGAAGAATTTATTTCCCGCTAGTTTCTCGAGGATCTGATCAATAAATGGTAGTGGGAAATGATCCTTCTTCGTGGAGGAATTTAGTCTTCTGTAATCAATGCAGACTCTCCACGAATTAGCTATTCGGGTAGGAATGACTTCCCCGGTTTCAGTCGTGATGATGGTAAGTCCTGCCTTCTTAGGTACCACTTGTGTTGGACTCACCCAACGACTGTCGGAGATCAGGTAGATGATCCCTGCATCTAACCACTTAATGATCTCCTTTTTCACAACCTCCTGTAGGTTAGGGTTTAGGCGCCTTTGCATTTCTCTTGAAGGTCGTGAGCCTTCTTCTGTGTAGATTCGATGCGTGCAGTATGAAGGGCTTATACCAGTCAAATCATCTAGAGTCCATCCAATGGCTCTACGATGTTGCTGGAGAACAGAAATCAAACGGAGTTCCTGGTCAGGTGTGAGTCGAGAATTGATAATCATAGGAAACGTTTGATTTGAATCCAAAAAGACATATTTTAGATGTTCGGGAAGGGGCTTGAGTTCCATGACAGGATTGTCAGCAGCAGCGGGTGGCTCAGGGTTTGTATCGGGAGCAATGGTAGGAGTCATAGGTGTGTCTAGATCGTGTTCGCACTCCTCTGTTAGTGGTTTTTGATTTTCTAGTGGTTGATCAGGAATAATCAGGTTGTCCTCTATATGCAGTTCATCAACCACGGCTTTGACATCACAAATTTCCTCTATAACCCCGCAATTAATCCCTTGTTGGGCCTTGAAAATGTCAATCTTCAGATTTTGATTCCCAAATTTTAATTCTATCTGGCCCTCTTCGCAGTTTATATTGGCCCTAGCAGTGGCCAAAAAGGATCTCCCTAATATGATTGGTGTGTCCCTTGGGTTCTTAGGTGCATCCATGTCCAGTACTATGAAGTCCACTGGGAAATAAAAATCTCGTACCCTAACAATGACATCCTCGAGTATTCCTTTGGGTGACTTGATGGATCGATCGGCTAACTGCAATGTCACCTCAGTGGGTTTAAGTTCAGATTCTTCAAGGTGGTCAAGGAGGGATGTAGGTATTAAATTTATGGAGGCACCTAGGTCTAGTAGGGCTCTATCAAGTTGGGTTTCACCAATTTTACAAGAAATCAAGGGGGTTCCTGGGTCTTTAGCCTTGGGTGGGAGTTTGCTCAGGATGACAGAGCTGGCTTGCTCTGACAGTACGATCGGATTCCCATCCTTGGTTCGCGGCTTTCGTTTAGGTGTACATATGTCTTTCAAGAATCTTGCGTAAGCCGGTATGTGGCGGATTGCATCCATCAACGGGATGTTTATCTGGACCTGTTCAAAGAGCTTGACTAGATCCTCCTCAGGAGCCACAGGTTTGGTTGTCCTTTTTCCTTTGGTCAAGGCCTCAGGAAATGGGATCCTAGCTGGTTCCTCTAGGATAGGTCCAGGTTCTTGATCTGGGACAGTAGTATCTTGGATGACTACCCTAGGGTCTTGGCGATTATCAGGCTTGGAGTGGTTCAGATAATGTGGGTCTTGTGTTGTTTTACCACTACGTGTTGTTACAGAGTTTAATCCAGCCTGACTTTGGTTTGGGTTAGGTAGGAGAGGTGGCTGCTGCTGAAATTCTGCATAAGATGTAGAAGCCTCCATCCCGTCTGGTGATGGAGTAGCAGGGGCCTGATAAATCAAATGTGCGTGGCCTGGATTTGGATTCATAATGCGCCTCTGGGTCGGCACGTTATTTGGGTTGGGCAGAGGTTGCGAAGGAAGGGTGCCAGGTTGGCGGGAATTTGCCATCTGGGCCAGTTGGTTGCGAACCTCTGTGATCTCGTCCTTGTGCTGTTTTTGCATTGCCGCATTCGTCTTTTGAATGTCAGCCAGCGTTTGAAGGATAAGAGTCAGTTGATCCTGATTTTGCCCGGATTGGTAGGTGGGATTGGGCCGAGGCTGAGGCGGCTGATATGGACGAGGAGCTTGTGGGCTGGGTTGATATGGTGGTTTTTGAGAATTTCCCGCCCACTGAAAGTTAGGATGATTTCGCCATCCAGGGTTGCAGGTATTGGAGTATGGGTCATTCTGGATGGCGTTGAGGTCCTCGCAGTTCTGAGGAACCTCAGGAAAGTCAGAATACGAGGGTTCAGAGTTCCCCCAACTCGAGTAGAAGGGATCGGAGGTCACTCCGGTCTGGGAGGTAGACGGGGGTGGATAGGGGCCCATCCCCTTGGCAGGTTGGTGATAGATGTTTTGCACTGTTTTCCTTGCCAGAGGAGGTCGTGCAAAAGAGTTTTGTGCAGAGGTGGCTTGCTGCAAATGTCGAGTTAGCTCGTCCACCTTCTTTTCTATGATAGAGACCTTGTCCAACCGACTGGCCATCAATTCCAGGTCAACAGAAGTGGACAGGTCATGCGTCTCATGTGTCCCTCTTAGATTCGTCGATGCGCGGGCATTCGTCCTGTCGAATAAGCCCAAGGAGTCATTGTTTATGGAGTTCTCGCACATGTTTTCGAGAATCTCCCATACCGTGTCCTCGTGTTGGCCCATGATGTTTCCTCCACAAGTTGCATTGACGATTAGACGAATATCCTCACGGAGTCCCTGGTAAAAAGACTGGACTTGTTCCCACTTAGGAACTCCGTGATGGGGACACTTTCGCATGAGATCTAGGAATCGATCCCAAGCTTCGTGAAGAGGTTCTCCCTGTTGTTGAGTGAAATGAGTGATCTGGTGGCGCAAGGCATTCGTCCGGCCAACAGGGAAGAATTTTTTCAAAAATTCGGACTGTAATTCCTCCCAAGTGTTGATCGGGCAGGTCTGAGTCTGATACCAGTGCGCGGCCTTTTCCAAGAGGGAGAACGAAAACATTTTCATGAGTAGGATATCCCGGTTTTGTACATCTGACCCGAAGGTCTAGGCCAGATGCTTGAGTTGTTTAATGTGTTGGAATGGATCCTCAGAGTTAAGCCCATGGAACTTTGGTATGGCATGAATCATATTGGGCTTCAGATCAGAATCGGGTCCTCCAATTGGGATTCGTACTCGGGGTTCGATTGCCACCGCAGCGGGATTATAGTGATCTCGCATCATAGGTCGCTGTGGTGGGTTTACAAAGTTCTGAAAGAGATCGTTCAAGCGTTGAAGTTGGTGTTCAAGGTTATTCTCCTCTTCAATGGGTTGTGCCATGATGGGAGAAGAAGGAGAATCAGGGTCTGAATCAGATGAAAGATTTATGTGGTGGGGTTGCTGCACAAACAAGGGCATCGAGGCTTGGCCTCGACGAGAATGAATTTCTAAGGGAGGTCTTAAAGGTGGTCTTAAGGACCTCCTACCGAACATGCACCGAAAAATGTGATGAGATTAGAAGGTGCTGGACCCAATCAAGACACCCAAGAATTGTTGGGTGACTATAGAGGTTCGGGGCAGATGGACCCCTGGATCAGAAGATCATCCACCTGAGAGATACCTGGGCAGCCAGAGAGGGAGAGTCCCGCAAAGACCCCTACACGGTAGAGCGTCCCCACGGGTTACAGGGTTTCCCCCACCCGACCTCTCTTGTCACTGCAGTTCCAGGTAGACCAGAATGGGGATCTTGACCTCTTAAGTCTACCTTTTTTATTTTAAGATCAAGGTGCTTAATGTTCCACTTGAACTTTTAAGTATTTTGAGTGCAAAAAGTGACCTAATATTAAGGTTGGTTGACTCGAGGGATCAACTTCACCTCTTGTTCCTTTGAGAGCTTTTAGGTCCTTCTTTTTATGGTTCAAATGGATTATCAGCCTGATTTGCTTAGGGTTCCTCTTGTATAAATCTTTTCAAACACGGTTTAGGCACACTTCTTTTTGGAAAGTTTGTTTCTTTGTTTTAGAGAAGATGTGTCTCTAAAAACCCTAGCTTTGCAATCCTAACTTGGCTCTAATGGGTCCAATTTAGTTGCCTTAGAAATTAGCACCTAGGGCTCAATCAAGAAAGTTTTAGCCCTAGTTGCCTTAGTTGGATGACAGACAAAAATATGTTGAAATGAAAATCAGGCAACTTGATGAGTTGCTAAATATAAGACAGGTAGCCCTAAGTTGATTTCTCTCTTCTTTTTTTTTTTCTTTTTTTTTTAGATTGTGAGAGGGTTAAGGGAGAGGGCTTATGGAGATTACCTGTTCCTGTCTGTTGTGCAGTTGCTATTCTTTCCTTTTTGTTTTGCTTTCCCTGATTGAACACAACAAAAGAGAAGTTAAGTCAGATATTAGATAGAAAAGTTGTACTCAAAAGCTTTAAAAGTGCCCGTTGCTCCCCGGCAACGGCGCCAAAATGTTGTCAACGTTTTTGTGCGGATTTAAAGGCGTATTACGTTGCAGTAGAACCGACAAAACGTTTAAACAAATATAAATAATTTTATTACTCGAACAACTAGAGTATCCGAGGTCGAACACAGGGAGAAACTCAGTACTTTGTAAAACCCAAGAATACAACTGTTAAATGCAAATATAATTGATTCAAAGAGTTTTAAAAAAGATGTAAAAAAATAGAATTAGACGTCTGATTTATGTATCAGACGTCTTAAATGTGATCTTTCTTTCTCTCTTCCTTCTTCTGCTTTGCCTTTCTGATCTCTTTGCAATCTTCCCTTGTCCTTCTTCTTCTTCTCTACGAAGACTTCTAATCTTTCTGCTTTCCTTCTTCTCCTGCAAAGACTTCTTTCTTTCTTCTTCTTCTGTCTTGCTCCTCCTTTCTTCGTTGCCTTCTTCTTCTTCTTTGGCTTGCTTTTCCTTCTTCTGCAGCGGCCAAGTCCTTCTCCTGCGATCAGCCTGCCTGCACAAGAGCAAAACCTAACCCTTCTCCCTCTACCCGCGCGTCTCTCTCTCTCAAGCAATTCACTCAGACCGCTCTACCAGAGCCACGGTCTTAATCGGGTCGGATCGTACCCGGGACCAGGCGCACCTGCAAGTGTGTGATGCGCGAGGAGTGCGTAGGTCTAGGTCGGGTCAGATCCGCCAGGTCCGCGTGGTCAGGCCGCGGACGAGGCGGGTGGGGTCAGTGAGGGACCTCACCCCTGTGCTTACTGAGGCGATAAGAGTAAAACACAAAAACAACTTATATGGTACCTGAGGGTTGCAATCCCACGATGTGGGACTATCTGGTCTCGCCTTCACGCGCGCCTGCAGAAGCCTCGTCGTGCGATTGCCCCGCAGCTGCTGGCTCTGCTAGCACTCCTTGGCTGGACTCGTTCACCTCGCGACACTCGCGCTAGTATGCAGCACCTGTAGCCTGGAAGACCGGGTGCCTGGAGCTTCGTGGGAGCTTCATCAGAGGTCGTCCATGGCGGCAGCGGCTCAAACCCTGTCATACACAAAATGCGCCTCTCGGCCAAATCAAAATAGCTAGAGACCTTCGCCGTGGCACGGCGAAGGCGGTGGGCAGTGCTGCAGGCCGCAGGTCGGCCTAGGCGTGCGTGCCTAGGTCAACCTGTGGCCGGAGATGGTGGGTTGGTCGGGGGGTGATTGTGGAGGGCTGGAGTGGCAGTGGTAGGGTGGAGTGTGTTCCTGGAGGTGAGGCGGAGCTTTCGAGGTGGTTGGCGAGCCGTGTGGAGGGCTGGAGTGGTGTGGGCGGCTCGCCGGAGTGTGGTCGGAGGCGAAGATGATGGAGGTGGTTAGCGTCTGTCGAAGGTCGATCAAGAGAGATAACAGGGGGAAAAGAGAGAGGAGAGGGTGGAGAACGTATCTGGGGTTGTCTGGAGGGAAGGGAGGCGGCGGAGAGGACGGCTTGTGACTGCCGTCGTCGGGGAAGAAAGACCCTGGGGGATGAAGCGGTGACGAAGATGAAGTCAGGAGCTTGCGCGCAGGGTACAGCGCGCCGCGGGAGGAAGAGGCGGAGAGGACTCTGCTGTTGGTATGGCAGCAGAGTGACGAGAAGGAGGGAAGGCGGTCGCCGGAGCTTGTGGGTCATTTGGCCGGAGATGGGAGAGAAGAAATTTGGAGGGGATCTCCGTCAAAATCAAGCTTAAAATGAGCGGCCGGGTCCGAGGGGTGTTTTATAGGTGCTGGCCGCTCCTATCAGTGTGTGAAAAACGCGCAATTAGGTCAGCCGGCTCGCCGGAGTTGGAAGGAAGAAAGATACCCAAATCTCTCGTGCGTTCGCACGAGAGATTGGGTTCACGCCAGCGAATTTGATTGGCTTTAGAATGAAGGGAATTCCTCAGAGAATCTCCCTTCCATTTCTGGGAGAGAATCTCTGAGGAATTAGAGAGCAATCTCTCTCGAAACTTCGTCGGAGCTTGGTTCTGCCCTAGCAATGGCGGAAGGACCGGTTTGCAAAGAAGGCGAAGAACCTAGGGGGCTCTCTGCAAGGATATTCAAAAGATAGGGACCTATTTGTGATTTGGGTGTACTAAATTGCAAAGTAGGTCAAGATGACCTCCCCTTAGGTCCAAATTTTGGTACAAACCTAATTTGGACCTAAAGAATCCAATGGTGAAGTTGGATTTTAGGTTTGACCTCATTTGACTGGACATTTTGCGTAAAAACCTAAATTAGGTTAATTGAAGAGCTAAGACCCTAATCTAGGTCAAACTAGGTTCCAAAGGCCAAATTAAGTGTTCTAAACCCTAGAGGATGTTTTTCTATGATTTTTAGAGGGTTTTATTGATTTTTATTCTGACCGGAACCTTGTTAATTTAAGCGGGTCTGTTTTAGGGTTACCAGGTGTCATTTAATTCTTAGATTGCACATAAACCCATTTCTGATTAATTCAACCCACTTTTTATCTTATTTGGACCATTTGACCTATGCTTTGCTTCTGAGAAATCCCGTTTATGTATTGCAATGGTAAAATTGCAGTTTTAACCTTTATTTCATGTTTTCTTCCCAGAGCACTTGTTCCTTCAGTTAAGCCTTCTTCTAGGTTATGTAGGAGCTTTTATCTTCTTTATTGGGTCAAAATGAGCTAGTTATGGCTCATGATGAGGCTCTCATCAGGCTCAATCAAGAAGGTCTTAGCCCTAGTTACCTTAAGTGGATGTGTAATTAAAATGTGTTGAAAGTAAAAACCAGGCAACTCTTGTGGATTACTAAATATGGAAATAGGTAGCCCTAGATTGACTTTTCTCTTTGTTTCTCCTTTTCATATTTTGAGGCGATTAAGAGAGAGGGTTAATAAAAGGTTACCTGTTCCTTGGTGTGGTTGTTGTGTGGCTGTTTTTCTCTCCTCGAATTTTCCTGAAATAATCACAACAAAAGAGAGAAATTAAATTAGTAATGAATCAGAAATTGTGATCAAAGCTTCTAAAATACCCGTTGCTCCCCAGCAACGGCACCAAAAATAATCGATAGCTCAGTTTAAAAAGATATTCGCTGTAGTATATTTGAAATTACTGCATAAACGATTATCAATTTTATTTACTTGAAATTCAAAAATATTCCGAGGTCGAACTCAGGGAGCAAATTGGTATCTTAGAAGCAAAAAATCACAATCTCAAATTTTACTTAAAAGATAATGTTCAATAATAATGCAATGTATATAAAGGCTAGAGAGTGAAAAGAAATAGATTTTTCTCTTTTCTTCCTTCTTCTCTTCTCTCTTTCTTTTTCTTTGCTTTCTCTCTTCCTTCTCTTCTTTCTCTATTTTTCCTTTCTCAGGCGTCTGATTTTGTGAATCAAACATCTTAACTGGTGATTGCTACAGTGGTTTTTAGCCTTCTCTTTCTCTCTTCTTCTTTTTCTCTGCGGCTGTGCTTCTTCAGCCTTCTTTCTCCTTCTTCTTTCTCCTCTGTTGCAGCTTCTCTCTACCTTTGCTTTCTCCCTTCCTTTCTCTGCAGTTGACTCTCTACTGCGCCTCTTCCTTCTTCTTCCTTCTTCCGCTCCTGCTTCGCCTTTCTTCTGCCCTTGCTTTGTCCTTGGCTTCTTCTCTTCTTGAGCTGCTGCGCCTCCTCCTTCTTCTTCTTCCTTGCGCACACACAGGAGCAAAACCTAGCCCCTACCCTCCCCCGTGACCTCTCTCTATTTCACTCTTAGGCTCGCTCTCCCAGAGCTATCTTGGGTAAACGGGTCAGGTCAGCATGCCCGGGACCAGGCGCACCAGCGTGGGTAATGCGTGAGGAGTGCATAGGTAATCGGGTCAGGCTACCAGGTCCGCAGAGGTGTGGGTCGCGGACGAGGCGCATGGGATGAGTGGGACCTCACCCCGTGTCAGGAGGCGATAAGCCCCTGACACTTTTTCAATTTATGTCGCGCCCCCCGCTTCAAAGCTTCTGAGGTGGGACTAAATGTCCCACCTTCTTCTCGCACGCGCCCGCAGTAGGTGACGCACTCGATTGTAGCAGATGCAATGCCTTAGGACTCCAATTGCTGGCGTGAAGGGTTCGCGAAGGGAGCCCGCGCACCTGGGACCCTGCTTCCTGAGACCTGGAGCAGTAGGTGAAAGTTGCGCGAGCTTGCTTCAAGCCCGCTCTAATGGCAGCCGGGGTCAGAACCTGTCAACACAAATACGGCCTCATGGCCCTGTCAAAACACTCAGAAGGCTTTGCCATGACACGACGAAGGTGGCCCGATGGGTGGCGTGGCGCGAGGCGGCCTGGGCGTGCATGCCTAGGTCACCCTGTGGCTATGAAGGTGGGTGTGTTCGGGGGTCGTGTTGGGAGCGTGTGGCGGTGAATGGGAAGAGGGGTTATGATCAGTGAGTCGTGGTGAAGCTTGTGAGGTGATTGGCGAGGTGGGTGGATGCGTGGAGTGGTGAGAGCACCTCGCCGATGATCTGGTCAGAGGTGGGAACGATGGTGGTGGTCAGTGGCAGTCGAGGGGTCGAATGTGTGAATTAAAAGAGGGGAAATGAAGAGGGGGAGAGGAGGAACTTATCTAGGGTGTTTGGAGCGAAGGGGGGATGCAGAGGGTGAGCGGCGCGTGTTTGTTGTCGCCGAAGACGAAGACCCTGAGATGGAGAGGGATGACGATGAGGAGGTCAGAGAGGCTCGTGCAGGTACGACGCGATGTGGAGGAGTGAAGCGGAGATGGCTCTACCACTGGTACGGTGGAAAAGTGACAAGAAGAGGGAGGGAGAGTCGCTGGTGCCTGCGGGTAGATGGCCGGAGGAGGAGATGAAATTGGGGGGTTATCTCTGGCCAAAACAGGCTTGGAAGGTGCAAAATGATCTGGGCTTCCTTAAATAAGCACGGCCAGGAGGTTATTCGCAAGGAGGTGGCCAAAAAGTCATCGCTGGAGGGGGAACCCATACCTCTCGAGCATTCGCACGAGAGGTATGGGGCGATTCTGGGGCATGGGGAGCTGCTCAGGCGGTAGGGGGTGTCGTAGAGGACTCCCCTTTCAAATCTGGGAGCAGCTCCCCATGGAAACGAGGAGAAAACCTTCGCAAAGTCGCCGGTGACATGGGTCCCTGCTGCAATGGTAGAGGGACCAAAATGAAGAAAGTGACAAAAAGTTGAGGGGGTATTTGCAAGGATTTCCAAAAGTTAAGGGTCAAAATGTAATTTGGTGGACCAATTTGCAAAGTAGGTCAAGATTCCTTTCCCTTAGGTCCAAATTTTGGGATAAACCTAATTTGGACCTAAGGAACCCAATGGTGAAGTTGTATTTTAGGTTTAACCATGTTTGACTGGATATTTTGCATAAAAACCCAAATTAGGTCAAATATTGGGCTTGGACCCCAATCTAGGTCAAAACAGGTTCCAAAGGCCAAATTGAAGGTAATAAACCTTAGGGGATATTTTTCCATAAATTTTAGAGGATTTAGTTGATTTTTATCTTACCCGGAACCTTGTGAATTTAAGTGGCCATAATATGAGGGCCATAATCTAATATAAATTAAAAATAAATTATATATTTATAAAGCTCTTATATAGGGCTATATAATGGTACAATTAATTTAGAATTATAAGTTAGTTAATTATATATAAAAATTAGTTAAAGTTAGTGATTTATACACATTAAATTAAGGGTTAATTTCTTAATTAACGTATAAATTAGTTAATTAAACATGAAATTGACTTAATACAGAGTTAATTTATATAATAAATTATTTATTACATATTTTTAATGCATTTTAGAAACTTTATGTTAATTTATTTACATTTAAATACACGTTTAAGTTAGTTTTATACATAAATAATTTATAAATACTATGATACACTATAAATATAGTATAAATAGGTTGAAAATACTTAATATAATATTATACAAGTGTACATTATAAATTACTTTAGTATTAGCTTAAATTAATAATTTATTTTATTTTAAGTTAATAATTTACTTAATTAACTTACTATAAATACATAATTAAATTAAATTACAGGTATTATACAGTATATGTTATTTACTTAAATGTGTATGTACATTATTAGATATAATTATGTACATATAGATAGGTTTGTATAATTACTTAGGTTAATACATATTTAAGTTAATATAAATTTGTATATAATAACATAATAAAGCTATATATATATTAACTCATTCTAAATATTTAATTTAATATATAGAATACATATATAAGTTAATTATAGACATTATTTACATACTGTACACTATATACATATAGCTTAGGTTTAAGTTATATTATACAATTATATACATAGTATACAAGATATTTTTGAGTATTTTTTGATGATTTTCTAATTTTTATGTATAATAGAGATAGGAGATGAGAGAGAAAGGGTTCTTTTATTAGACTCCAAAGTAGACTGAATCGTCGACTAATATATTTTACCAAGCTGAGAGTTTAGATTACTTTGAAATTTGGTTCACACCTAGAAAAATAACTGATCTTACTCAAGATAGGTCTATTTTATTCTTTTTTGTGATTTTTTTATGCATTTTATTTTGTATAAGTTAACCCCAAATTAGGCCTAAATGGAGTTGACATAAGTGGAACCTAAGGCCTAAAGTGAACTCTAAGTGCTGGAAAATAACTCAAACACTCAAATATGTCCAGCACTCCACACAAAAGATGTTCAAACATTTAAACAGGATTTTTATTTCAATTCTCATGCAAATGCACATTTGGACAGTTTATGCATTGCATGTAGCTGACAGTGATCTCAAAAATGGATTACAAGCTCTTCTTTTTAGATTTAAATTCAAATTCTAGTACGTGAATGCTTATTTCATCAAACTCTAACATTATACACAAGTCAGCTTCATCAGATTCTCCAAACCAACCCAAATCCTCTCCAGCCCACATCTTGACAGTACAACTTTTGTTTAGTGTTGCTACTAATTAGATCAGCAGCTGAATTCAGCTGCTATTGTTGCTGTTTTGATCAGTAATTAACAGCTGTTGAACTTGCTGCCAAGTTAAGCAACTATTTTCTGCATGCTCAATACCATTTCACATCATTTCCTCAGTCAAAAATAGCATGAAATCTTTTGAATGTAGCTGCTATGCAGCACTTTAATTCATTGAGTTTGGGAGATTTGAGTCACAAACACACATTTGCAAATCCAAAAACAAACTGATCACACTTTAAGCTCATTTAAGAAATCTTAAAAATCAAATGCAACATCTCAAAAATCTCATGAAAGATCAGATCTGAGGTAACTAATAAAATCTCATGAAAGATCACTTCAAACTCATATCAAACATCTTGAAAGCCCAATGAAAACTCAAATGTATCTCCCAGTAGATATTGTCATCTTAATATGACCTCCATCTTACACTATAGTCAGTGTAAGATGAAAATCCTTTTCAAGATCTCAAAGCATGAAAACTCCACTCTAAACCTATCCAATTTTAGTATGAAGACATGGATAGAGCCTCAAATCAACAAGACTGATCATCCTTAGCTTTAATGATCAAAGTGCTAGAAATCAGAAACCAAAATTCAAATTGGGCAAAACTCGTCCAGCAAAAAGAATCAAGTGAAAAACAATTCAAACGCATTCATTCAAACCAATTGAGCTCATGAAAACCAAATTCACTCGATCAAAATCAGTTTTCACTCACTTAACTCCCAAATCTGAGATTAGGCATTTAAATCACAATCAAATAACTCAAGTGAATTAGATCCAATAACGAACACAAGGAGGGCTCTTGTGATCAAGTGGAATGAGTGAATGAACCCTCTAATGGTTTGAGCACACCATGAAATCTGAGAGCTAAAAAAAACTTTAGATATCATGATTGTTGTATGGAATGAGTGATTTGTGAAACAAATTATCAAGGAAATGAATGTGAAATGATCATGGAGTGAGGGAGAAGCTGTATGATCAATGGATGAAGTGAAAAATACCTCTTTGATCTAGACTGATTAGAGAGGGCGAGGTCGCTCAATTACTTCTAAACTAAGCTGATCCATCACACAATGCACCATCTAATCTACTTTAAATGAACTACAATACACTCATTACTACTCTACATTACTCTAGAAAGTAGTAAACTATGGTAAAGCGTGTAAATCTATCTAAGGGATGAAGGAGACTCTCTAGGATCTACAGCCGATGGCTGAAGAGGACAAAAGGGGAGGAACCTCCAGTGGAAGAAAGGGACTCTCATGGACCAATAGCCAGCGACTAAAGGCGACAAATAGAGGGAACAAGTGACCTCTGTCACCGACCACCGAGGAAAGGAGGAAGCTGCTAGAGGGGTAGACGATGATTAACTCGGTAGGGGAGGGAGTCAATGCTTCGCGGGTGAGCTCAGGTAGCTACTTATATGGGCACATGAGCTGATCAGGGCACCGCGAGGGTTAGATTAGACAAGAAGGGTTCCAACGGTGGGATCTGGGTTGGGGGGTGATTCTACGCGTGAAGGCGCGTGGAAATTAGATGAAGATTGACCAATGGATCGAGAACGAATGGAATCGACAGCACCTGTGCATCGCGTTCCTTGCAAGTGCTACAGTACACCTGCCGTATTATGAAAGGAAAATTGTATAGGTGCCCTTATAGGCGAAACGATAGGAAAGTTTAAAAAGAACCCATAAGTGGCAAGAAATGTAGCAGCGCGGTCATCGAGTGTTGCAAGTAGGTCCCTAGTGGTTTTCAATTGTGTCCTTGCACTTTTAACGTGAATGGAATGTTAATGCTTAAAGGACCTAAATGAAAAACTTTAAATATAAGGTCCTATTAATGTCCACATGCCATCAAGTTTTTATGGAATGATAATTGAACATATTAGACCATGATTTCACTCTTAATTTGATCTTTTAAACCAATATACGTGTACAATTTGCAATTGGATCATCAAATTATACTTTTGAATAGAATATCTTATTTTGTGACCTAATTATGCGTTTTTAACATTGATTTACTGTTTTAGGTCATTTCTGTTAATTCTCACACTTAACCCATTTCTTGTGTTAATTATGTAGTGTTTAACCTAATTTCTGGCTTAACTTGGGCATTTTAGCTATGGTGAGCCACACCTCATCAAATATTATGAGCCGGCTGGATTAAGCGGAGAGGAGCGGCGACGGTGGTCGTGCTGCTGTTGTTGTTAACCAGGTTGGCGCACTGGCTAGAGGTGTGCAAGCGGCGCGCAAGTGTTGGGTGCACGTTGCTGTTGGAGGTACAGAGAGGGGAGCGTGCATGCGAGCTGGGGCCGCACACGTGGCCGGTGGTGTGCACATGGCGAGCGGCGCATTGGGTGGTGCGCAACTCAATTGCATGTGGGTGGAGGCATGGAGAGCAAAAGGGGGTAGGTCTGCTGTTGGTCGTTGGAGGAGGTGCGCGCAGGAGGAGGATGGTAGTGGCTACGTGCTATTGGTGAAGGTGGTGCGGCAAGGTGGTTTGGGTTATTTTGGTGGAGGGAAAATAGAGGGAAAAGAAGAAGAAGAAACGAAGGGGAAGTGAAGATGGAGGTGGTACTGTAGGGGCTTCAGACGTCTGGGACGTCTTAACCGGAGGGGAAGATGAAGGTGAAGGTGAAGGTGGTGCATGGAGGTAGCGTCGATGTTGATGGTGGTGGTTGCTGGTGTTCTTCCCTTAGGGACTTGAGGTGGATGAAGGTACGATGAACAGGGGGCACGGTGAGGATAATTGCGTGGCCGTCAGAGACTCACGTGCACGGTGATGGCTACGCTAACCGGATTGGCGCGATGGTCTGTCACCTCGCCGGCCCATGGTGTGGCGACGCTCGACCATGGAGACGTACAGTGGTGGTGATGGAGGTGAGCTCGATGCTCTTCATGGTGGTGGAGTCAGGGCGGAGTCTCCTCTAGCATGGTCACCTCCTCCTCTCTCTTGTAGCAGTAAGATACTTGTTTAAAATGAAGACCAGAGGGAAAGGGCCTTCAATGGTCTTCAATGCCCTTCAATGGTGGACAGCCAGTCATGAACATCAGCCATGAATGCCTCAATGAATGTTTGAAGCTGTCTCCGGGTGTGCTGCACACAAGTAAGTTAAATAAAATAATCAAAATAATGTTTGGCTATTTACAAATGCTACCCATGACTAATGTGTTAATCAATTTCTTATCAAAATGATGCATGCAATGCTAATTAAGATGTAGATATGAAACTAATATCCTACTCAATGTTATTCTAAATGTCAATTACATATACATGAAATAAATTATCTAATTTTCATTCTAATGTATGATATATTCATGAATGTGTTACCTTAATGTCTAAGCATTTACACCTTTAATTAGCCCACAAATATGGGCTAATCAAATGCCCCCATGTCTAGTTTTTGCTAGTCCCTAGCAAATTTAAGCAACAACCACACACTCAAAGTGATCCATGCTGACTCAATTGACCTTTTCACAGAAATTATGTTGCACTATCTAACCCTAGATCATAAGGTACCTAAGTAGTTGCTAAGTTACAGACTAGGTCGGTTAAGGACAAGTTGCAGACATAGGCTTCCCTTATTTCTAACTCTACCCTAGGATTTATTGGTGTTGGTGCTAGAGCACCACGATCGTTTGTTTTGATGATAACAAAACAGGTGCCATTTAACACTTGCACTTGGAGTATTAGATTTCAGGCAAATTGCAAATGGAGACGTGATTAGACGGAGTTCGAGCTCGCTTCCAGGACGGATTGGAGGAGCTTGATAGAGAACAGAGGAGATTCGCGAGGAGTGATAGATTGAAGATGGAAGGACAAGAAGAATATGATAGAATTATTTTTATTTCTTTCATGTACTTTTGTCAATATTTCCTTGCTCTTTTTGTTCCTTAGAACATCATGTTAAAGAGCCTCAAAGTACTCTAATAGTAGTCTTAGGAACACCTGCACAACCCTAGGATACTTAGGTTTTCTGTAGAGAACTTAGAAAACCAATATAGGGCTCAAACAGCCTTTTCAGATGTCTAATCCGAAAATCAGACATCTGATAATGAGTTTTAAGACGTCTGACTGTTGACTCAGATGTCCGATAACATTTAGGCTGGACTTAGTTAGTTCTGTCTGATGAAATCAGACGTCCAGACTTTAGTCCAGACGTCTTAGAAGACGTCTGATGATTTTGCCAGACGTCCAATTAGTGGACCGTTGGCTGGCTTAACAAACACTGGAGGATATGACCGTTAGAGCCTTATCAGACGTCCGTAAGTGTTTCCAGACGTCTGATAAATGACCGTTTTTCCTCGGCTGACCCAAAATCTCTTTTTAGAGATCTTATAGCCGTTGCAATCTCTTGAAAATCCATTCCCACAGAAAAAGTAGGTTTCCAAACGTCCAGACGTCCTCTATGTCGTTTGATGGACTTGCACTAGAACCCTGTTTAGATCTAATTCAAGTCAAGAAAAAACCCGCCTAAAATCAGACGTCTGACTTTATTCCCAGACGTCTTAAACTGGTTTTCCAGACGTCTGAGGCCAGGATCATACGTCTGATTACCCTGTCAGTGCAATGATTGTTCCTGATTTTGGCCTGATTCTCTTGGGCTTTACACCCAATGGCTATGGAAGCTTTCCAAAGCCTTCCTAAGGCCTCTATAAATAGAGGGGAGCCTTTGCCACTTATGACACACCCAAGCAACATACTTTCTACTCTTTTGTGTCCAAGAAAAGCTCTTGCTCTCCAAGCTCAAGTTCTTCATCTGGAGAGCATCAAGCCTTTGCGCACCCACTCTCCCGTCGTAGTTCACGAGAGCGACGTTGCGCCGTCGTGTAGCTCACGCACCTGCATCATCGATTCGACGCACTTCCATCAAAGGGGAGTTTCCTAATTCCTATAGAAGCTAAGTTTCAATCTTTGTTACGAGACGGCGAACAAACGTTGACCACCAGACTGGAGACCAGCGCCGATGCCCGAGTCTCCAAGCTACGGATGGGAGCCCCATCCGATGTGGCATCCACTACCACCATTTGGGCCATTTTATTGGCCATGGTAGGTAAGGTAAAAATTATTTATCCTATCTTTTTATCATTAGCATTTAGATAGGAGGAGTTAAAAAAATTATGAGCTAATTGTCAATTTTTAAGGGGGAGATGTAAGTTAGCTAAATTTCCTTTAGTAAGGGGGAGAAGAAAAACAGCTATCTTGGTGTTAAAAAAAGGGAGAGGACATTACTTTTGTTAAAAGAAATTCATAGAAGAGAATGTTTTAAGGGGGAGTTATAGGAAATTTAAAATCAATCAAACCTTTTTGATAATATCAAAAAGGGGGAGGATCTTTTGCATTATTTATGGTTTTGTCATCATCAAAAAGGGGGAGATTGTTGGTGCTAGAGCACCACGATCGTTTGTTTTGATGCTAACAAAACATGTGTCATTTAACACTTGTACTTGGAGTATTAAATTCCAGGCAAATTGCAAATGGAGACGTAATTAGACGGACTTCGAGCTCGCATCCAGGACGGATTGGAGGAGCTTGATGGAGAACAAAGGAGATTCGCGAGGAGCGATAGATTGAAGATGGAAGGACAAGAAGAATATGATAGAATTATGTTTATTTCTTTCATGTACTTTTGTCTTTATTTCCTTGCTCTTTTTGTTCCCTAGAACATCATGTTAAAGAGCCTCAAAGTACCCTAACAGTAGTCCTAGGAACACCTGCACAACCCTAGGATACTTAGGTTTTCTGTAGAGAACTTAGAAAACCAATATAGGATTCAAACAGCCTTTTCAGACGTCTAATTCGAAAATCAGACGTCTGATAATGAGTTTTAAGACGTATGACTGTTGACTCAGACGCCCGATAACATTTAGGCTGGACTTAGTTAGTTCTGTTTGATGAAATCAGACATCCAAACCTTAGTCCAGACGTCTTAGAAGACGTCTGATGATTTTTCCAGACGTCCAATTAGTGGACCGTTGGCTGGCTTAACAAACACTGGAGGATATGACCGTTAGAGCCTTATCAGACGTCCGTAAGTGTTTCCAGACGTCTGATAAATGACCGTTTTTCCTCGGCTGACCCAAAATCTCTTTTTAGATATCTTATAGCCGTTGCAATCTCTTGAAAATCCATTCCCACAGAAAAAGTAGGTTTCCAAACGTCCAGACGTCCTCTATGTCGTTTGATGGACTTGCACTAGAACCCTGTTTAGATCTAATTCAAGTCAAGAAAAAACCCGCCTAAAATCAGACGTCTGACTTTATTCCCAGACGTCTTAAACTGGTTTTCCAGACGTCTGAGGCCAGGATCATACGTCTGATTACCCTGTCAGTGCAATGATTGTTCCTGATTTTGGCCTGATTCTCTTGGGCTTTACACCCAATGGCTATGGAAGCTTTCCAAAGCCTTCCTAAGGCCTCTATAAATAGAGGGGAGCCTTTGCCACTTATGACACACCCAAGCAACATACTTTCTACTCTTTTGTGTCCAAGAAAAGCTCTTGCTCTCCAAGCTCAAGTTCTTCATCTGGAGAGCATCAAGCCTTTGCGCACCCACTCTCCCGTCGTAGTTCACGAGAGCGACGTTGCGCCGTCGTGTAGCTCACGCACCTGCATCATCGATTCGACGCACTTCCATCAAAGGGGAGTTTCCTAATTCCTATAGAAGCTAAGTTTCAATCTTTGTTACGAGACGGCGAACAAACGTTGACCACCAGACTGGAGACCAGCGCCGATGCCCGAGTCTCCAAGCTACGGATGGGAGCC
Organism: Thalassia testudinum; assembly: GCA_037157565.1. Classification (NCBI taxonomy): domain Eukaryota; kingdom Viridiplantae; phylum Streptophyta; class Magnoliopsida; order Alismatales; family Hydrocharitaceae; genus Thalassia; species Thalassia testudinum. The sequence goes on from JAZHRO010000067.1 coordinate 8,886,120, forward strand.
CCATCCGATGTGGCATCCACTACCACCATTTGGGCCATTTTATTGGCCATGGTAGGTAAGGTAAAAATTATTTATCCTATCTTTTTATCATTAGCATTTAGATAGGAGGAGTTAAAAAAATTATGAGCTAATTGTCAATTTTTAAGGGGGAGATGTAAGTTAGCTAAATTTCCTTTAGTAAGGGGGAGAAGAAAAACAGCTATCTTGGTGTTAAAAAAAGGGAGAGGACATTACTTTTGTTAAAAGAAATTCATAGAAGAGAATGTTTTAAGGGGGAGTTATAGGAAATTTAAAATCAATCAAACCTTTTTGATAATATCAAAAAGGGGGAGGATCTTTTGCATTATTTATGGTTTTGTCATCATCAAAAAGGGGGAGATTGTTGGTGCTAGAGCACCACGATCGTTTGTTTTGATGCTAACAAAACATGTGTCATTTAACACTTGTACTTGGAGTATTAAATTCCAGGCAAATTGCAAATGGAGACGTAATTAGACGGACTTCGAGCTCGCATCCAGGACGGATTGGAGGAGCTTGATGGAGAACAAAGGAGATTCGCGAGGAGCGATAGATTGAAGATGGAAGGACAAGAAGAATATGATAGAATTATGTTTATTTCTTTCATGTACTTTTGTCTTTATTTCCTTGCTCTTTTTGTTCCCTAGAACATCATGTTAAAGAGCCTCAAAGTACCCTAACAGTAGTCCTAGGAACACCTGTACAACCCTAGGATACTTAGGTTTTCTGTAGAGAACTTAGAAAACCAATATAGGATTCAAACAGCCTTTTCAGACGTCTAATTCGAAAATCAGACGTCTGATAATGAGTTTTAAGACGTATGACTGTTGACTCAGACGCCCGATAACATTTAGGCTGGACTTAGTTAGTTCTGTTTGATGAAATCAGACATCCAAACCTTAGTCCAGACGTCTTAGAAGACGTCTGATGATTTTTCCAGACGTCCAATTAGTGGACCGTTGGCTGGCTTAACAAACACTGGAGGATATGACCGTTAGAGCCTTATCAGACGTCCGTAAGTGTTTCCAGACGTCTGATAAATGACCGTTTTTCCTCGGCTGACCCAAAATCTCTTTTTAGATATCTTATAGCCGTTGCAATCTCTTGAAAATCCATTCCCACAGAAAAAGTAGGTTTCCAAACGTCCAGACGTCCTCTATGTCGTTTGATGGACTTGCACTAGAACCCTGTTTAGATCTAATTCAAGTCAAGAAAAAACCCGCCTAAAATCAGACGTCTGACTTTATTCCCAGACGTCTTAAACTGGTTTTCCAGACGTCTGAGGCCAGGATCATACGTCTGATTACCCTGTCAGTGCAATGATTGTTCCTGATTTTGGCCTGATTCTCTTGGGCTTTACACCCAATGGCTATGGAAGCTTTCCAAAGCCTTCCTAAGGCCTCTATAAATAGAGGGGAGCCTTTGCCACTTATGACACACCCAAGCAACATACTTTCTACTCTTTTGTGTCCAAGAAAAGCTCTTGCTCTCCAAGCTCAAGTTCTTCATCTGGAGAGCATCAAGCCTTTGCGCACCCACTCTCCCGTCGTAGTTCACGTAGCTCACGCACCTGCATCATCGATTCGACGCACTTCCATCAAAGGGGAGTTTCCTAATTCCTATAGAAGCTAAGTTTCAATCTTTGTTACGAGACGGCGAACAAACGTTGACCACCAGACTGGAGACCAGCGCCGATGCCCGAGTCTCCAAGCTACGGATGGGAGCCCCATCCGATGTGGCATCCACTACCACCATTTGGGCCATTTTATTGGCCATGGTAGGTAAGGTAAAAATTATTTATCCTATCTTTTTATCATTAGCATTTAGATAGGAGGAGTTAAAAAAATTATGAGCTAATTGTCAATTTTTAAGGGGGAGATGTAAGTTAGCTAAATTTCCTTTAGTAAGGGGGAGAAGAAAAACAGCTATCTTGGTGTTAAAAAAAGGGAGAGGACATTACTTTTGTTAAAAGAAATTCATAGAAGAGAATGTTTTAAGGGGGAGTTATAGGAAATTTAAAATCAATCAAACCTTTTTGATAATATCAAAAAGGGGGAGGATCTTTTGCATTATTTATGGTTTTGTCATCATCAAAAAGGGGGAGATTGTTGGTGCTAGAGCACCACGATCGTTTGTTTTGATGCTAACAAAACATGTGTCATTTAACACTTGTACTTGGAGTATTAAATTCCAGGCAAATTGCAAATGGAGACGTAATTAGACGGACTTCGAGCTCGCATCCAGGACGGATTGGAGGAGCTTGATGGAGAACAAAGGAGATTCGCGAGGAGCGATAGATTGAAGATGGAAGGACAAGAAGAATATGATAGAATTATGTTTATTTCTTTCATGTACTTTTGTCTTTATTTCCTTGCTCTTTTTGTTCCCTAGAACATCATGTTAAAGAGCCTCAAAGTACCCTAACAGTAGTCCTAGGAACACCTGCACAACCCTAGGATACTTAGGTTTTCTGTAGAGAACTTAGAAAACCAATATAGGATTCAAACAGCCTTTTCAGACGTCTAATTCGAAAATCAGACGTCTGATAATGAGTTTTAAGACGTATGACTGTTGACTCAGACGCCCGATAACATTTAGGCTGGACTTAGTTAGTTCTGTTTGATGAAATCAGACATCCAAACCTTAGTCCAGACGTCTTAGAAGACGTCTGATGATTTTTCCAGACGTCCAATTAGTGGACCGTTGGCTGGCTTAACAAACACTGGAGGATATGACCGTTAGAGCCTTATCAGACGTCCGTAAGTGTTTCCAGACGTCTGATAAATGACCGTTTTTCCTCGGCTGACCCAAAATCTCTTTTTAGAGATCTTATAGCCATTGTAATCTCTTGGAAATCCATTCCCGCAGAAAAAGTAGGTTTCCAGACGTCCTGACATAGTGCCAGACGTCCTCTATGTCGTCTGATGGACTTGCACTAGAACCCTGTTTAGATCTGATTCAAGTCAAGAAGAAACCCGCCTAAAATCAGACGTCTGACTTTGTTCCCAGACGTCTTAAACTGGTTTTCCAGACGTCTGAGGCCAGGATCAGACGTTTGATTACCCTGTCAGTGCAATGATTGTTCCTGATTTCGGCCTGATTCTCTTGGTCTTGCACCCAATGGCTATGGAAGCTTTCCAAAGCCTTCCTAAGGCCTCTATAAATAGAGGGGAGCCTTTGCCACTTATGACACACCCAAGCAACATACTTTCTACTCTTTTGTGTCCAAGAAAAGCTCTTGCTCTCCAAGCTCAAGTTCTTCATCTTGAGAGCATCAAGCCTTTGCGCACCCACTCTCCCACCGCAGTTCATGAGAGCGACGTTGCGCTGTCGTGTAGCTCACGCACCCGCGTCATCGATTCGACGCACTTCCATCAAAGGGGAGTTTCCTAATTCCTATAGAAGCTAGGTTTAAATCTTTGTTGGCTCTATAGGACTATTTGTTATTTTACTTTGTTATTTGGTTGGATATTCGCTTTGTGAATTCCCGTCTCCTTCGTGGGACAAAATCCTTTTCGTGAAGAGAAGGGGTTTGAGGTACGCTACCCTCGTATAAAGTAGCATGGTTGTAATTGAGGTTGAATCACCTTCGTTTAAGTGATTCGTTTAGTGGATTTGATCAACTTAGTTGATCGAAAAATCCTAACTCGAGAGGGTTAGGTGGTGGTTTTCACCCAGTTTGGGTTTCCACCTAAAAATCTTTGTGTACTTTGTGTGATTGTTTATTTTGTGAGATTGGTATATTTTCAATTCCGCATTTTTTACATCACACTGATCTCACCCCCTCCAAGTAGGGAATTACAATTGGTCCCAGAGATTAAAGCATCTGTGCATGTGTATTGGTTTGATTTATTTGAGGTTAGTATAATTGCCAATCTAGAAAGGGAGTAAGTGGATTTTTATATTTATATATATATATATATATATATATATATATATATTTATTGATTCCTCTAAGTCTAACCTTGAATTAACTATCAACACGGTCCGTGTTGGATTCATTGTCCCCATCACCGAACCTCAAAGGGTGACTGGCTTTCGATGCTTCGAGATAGCATCGCCCAAACCAACCCCAAGAACTCTTGGCAATCGACACTTTGAAATAGTATCGCCCATGGATTTCTTAAGTGAATTCAGGCCTGTGGCAATCGGCACTTCGAGATAAGGCCGCCCATGGTACCTGAACCTCATAATGCGCTTACATGCCCCTAGTAGGATGGATATCCTAAGAGACAGGCGTCGAGGAGGTGACATGTTATCGTCGCATCATTAAGGTGAGTATATACTCCACCTCTCCTACGGCAGGAACTCGTCCAATCAAATTGTGTTTTGAAGCTTCTCCTAAGTCAGAACTAAGAGAAGCAAATTTTCTTTAAGAAATTAAGGTGATCATTACTTATACAAGACTAAGTGTATGTGAAAGATGGATGCTTAGGTTACGAGGACCTGCAAACCAAAGGTAGAAAAAGACACCAGGTACTACTCAACATCTAACTCAATTCCTAGTTTTCCTTCCTCAACCTCTTGAGAAATAGTCCGCAACTTAACTCCTACTTTAGTTTTTAAGTCCACAAAAGACCCTAAAGGTCTAAAGCTAGTAGCTCAACTTAGCTTCTAAAGTCAGACACCTAGAGTCAACTTAGTCTAACCTAAAGTTCTGGTCTTATGCCTAAGAATGCAAGGCCCAACCAGTTAAGCTTAATTCTACTGTAGGCCTAAATGCAGTTTTCTTTTTTTTTTTTAAATCAATGCAAATGTATGCAATGCAGAATGTTTTACCTAAATGCATGAATGCACTATGTATAAATGCTATGTATATCCCCTAAGTACACCCCCCCATGCCTAAAATCTGCAATGTCTTCATTGCATAGAAGGGTATTACCTGGGTCAGAGTTGGGCTGTCGTTAGTAGCCAAAGAAACTGCAATTCAGGTTCCAAAACCAAAGTAATAGGCCCTAAAAATGGGCAAAGTAACGGTGGCCTAGAAAATATGTAACCTAGGATGTTGGCGAGCTATTGATGAATACCAATGGAAAAAGCACAGCCAACGAGGATGGGAATGAAATTTTCCCAGGTCACCGAAGGAGGTTCTAATGGATATACTAGAATAGCAACCTCTAAATGGGTAGGAGGAGGATGACAAGGACCCTCCAAAAGAGATGGGGAAGGAATGGTGCAGAGATAAAACCCCAGGGTGATGGACTGACCATGAAAAGCATCAATCCATACCTGGTACCCCATTACAAGATATACCAGTTCGCTAAGCCCCCCGGTCAAAATAGAAGTGAGCAGATCTCTAATCCAGGGATTGTCTAGGGTGTCCAAGTTACGAGGCTGCGAGATGGCCATAAGATCTAGGTTGGGTCTAATCGGCTTAGTGTCCATTCCTAACAGCCTTCCTAATTCCTCAATCGCATCCCTAGCATTCCTTGTACTATCACAAGTATCTACCTGCACTACATCAATGATTATTTCAAGGTATGGAGTCAAAATTTCACCTTCAGACATAGGCGAATCAGAGGGTGACTTCGAATCAAATGAAGGCAGGTTGGAAGTAACAGATTTAGAGATTACCCTATCAATCTCATCCCTGGGTTCTTGTTCTTTTCTCAAATCCTCCCCAGAGTCTATATGTGAATCCACATAAATCTCAGAAGTTGCTTTCACATTTTCCATTATTTCATCATGAGGAGGGATATTATCAGTAGGAGCATAGAGGAAACCTAAGTTGATCAAATTTGTGACATCCTCGAGGGCTAATTCTTCAAATAAGACATAATCACCCTTAGTGTCACTCTAAATCTTGAATGTAGGTTCCTCATATAATTCATCCTTCTCCTCATCATACAATTCATTATGTACCCGATGTCTAGAATCATCTAAAATCTCGATAGGTCCCCTAGGGCACTCTATCTGGGGTAAATGGTTCACACTGGTAACAGCAGACTCCTCAGATAGGTAAATTTCTTCAGGGTTAGGTTCCCTAAGGGTGGGCTTGAGTTCCATCTCGTGATCAGAAGGGAGGGTGGGATTAACAACTTGACTTTAACCCACTTCATCAAATGTCACGAAAATACTATCATCTGGGTCAAGGTCTTACAATGGTACCATCATTCCCTTTTTTTGGCTCCAATATAATTCAGGTGGATACTCAACATGATCATCATCTTCCTTGGGTTACCACCTTTCTTCATCCAATGCATAGCTACTTTCATTCATATCCTCCTCATACTTAAGGCATGGACCTCTCAAGGAAGTATCATCTAGCGGGGAGGTTTCGAAATCAATCCTTGAAAAGTAGCTATTCTCCCTTACATAATCCCTAAAATTCCCCTCCAACTTAGGGTGTGGCTCTCCCACGGGAGATGCATCTAGCGTAGAGGGGTGCATGTCATCCTCAATGGGGTAGGTTGGGTGGCTAATGTCTTCTTTTTCTTGCTGGCCTACTCTTGAGGATTCTCCTAATAATTCAATCATTTCGTCTTGTATTTTCTGTATTTCCATCTTCAAGGAGGAGAGGTCATCATTTCTATCAGGAGGGAAGTCAGACTCAGGCTTATAGAACCGAGGAGTTTCTGTCTAACCATTACGATCATTCAGGGAGGGTGGGTTGGGTATTTCTATGTTGTATGGGATATTGGGCAAGGCAAATCCCGCTCCTAGGTTCTGCTCACTGATTTGGGGCTTAACTAGGCCAATACTCCTATCGTAGGAGTGAAAAGGATCCCATTTACTGTCATTATGTCCATCAAAGAATGGACCATCTTGGCGTATGGGATCAAAGATTGTACAGTGGGGGTAAGGGTGCGGGCAAGAGGTGAAAGGGTGGTGGTCAAATTGGTCTATTCTAACTCACACCAAGTTAAATTCTTCCCAAGCAAACACAATTCCAAAAGAACTTTTTAGGTCTTTACAGATTTAGGCACTTGAGTTTAATTCCATTTTGTAGGTGACAAAACAAGTTATCCAAACAGTTACGTGCCTACTTGTCGACCTACGATATGCCTAAGAAGACCTAGTTGGAACTTAGGTGCTCTTTCTTAAAGTTCAAATGGTAGAGCACTCCAAGGACAGAAGATAGAGGGATGCAAGTAGGCCTAAGCCTTCCTTTGAAGCTGTGTTTTCGCGGTGCTTCTTTACTACCCTCAAACATCCGTGACAAGGTATCCCCCTCCTTGGAGTTACAAAACCTTTGATCCCCATCCGTGCATGTGCATTGGTCTAAGTTATTTGAGGTTGTATGATTGACAACCTAGAAAGAGAGTGAGAAGGATTTTTTTTTCCTTGTAATATATATATTTTTTGTTTGATTCCTCTAAGTCTAACCTTGGATCAGCTATCAACACAATCTGTGTCGAATTCATTGCCCCATCACCAAACCTCGAAGGGTGCTTGGCTTTCAATGCTTCGAGATAGCACCACCCATAGCGATCCCAAGAACTCCTGGCAATCGACACTTCGAGATAGTATCGCCCATGGATTTCTTAAGCAAATTCAGGCCTGTGGCAATCGACACTTTGAGATAAGGCCGCCCATGGTACCTGAACCTCATAATGCGCTTACATGTCCCCAGTAGGATGGATATCCTAAGAGACAAGCGCGAAGTAGGTTAATTATGTACACTAATATCTAAGTAATACCTTAATATAGGCACAAAAAGAATATATATATGCAACTATATTACTTACTATACTAACATATATATGCTGTGTACATTAACACATATAAACAACACTAAAAGGCCTTAAAAACACTTACTCACATAATAGGGCAAAAATATATCTATATATATAGTACATAATATATATAATCTATATATACGTATATACATGTACTGTACTACTATATATATACACTATATACTTACACAACACACTTGTACATTTATGCTAACCTAACACTATACACACATACTAACACCTACCTGCTAACACAACACATACACATAGCACACACAACTGCTACACTTAATTCACACTTAGTTATTCTCTAATCCAAAAATTCTTTAATTGGCAGGCCCAACCCTTCGTGGAATCAATAGCCCACTAAAGGTGAATCAACCACTATTAATCTTAGGCCCCAGTTTATTAGCTAGTTTTTTTTTTCATATTTTCGAGCCAATATCGGCCCACAAAGCTCACAACCTAGCAGGCCCATGGGCTCCCAACCCTTCCTCTCTTTCTCTCTCTCACAAATGCATGGTCAAAGGTCAGATATGGTGAGTGGGATCCGACCCCATGCTGGACGAGGAGCTCGATTACGCAGTTCAATTTTTACTGCAGTGGGAGCTCAACAACTTCCGAGGTGGCACTATCAAAAGGTGCTAATTTGGTGCGCAAAAGTGTGATTCCAGCTAATTTCAAGGCTATCTTAAGATGTTAAATAAATAATTATTTTATAATTAAATTACATAATTATGTAGCCTATCTATATGGCTACTTAGTTTATTTACATTAATTGATTTTATAAATATATTTAAAAATTCGTTGAAGTTAGGAATAAATACACATTGAATTTAGGTTTAATTTCTTAATTAAAGTATAAATTTATAAATTAATGATGCAATTGACTTATAAATTAATTGCTTAAGATTATTACCTAATTATTATTGATTTCTAATTGATTGATTTATTTCTATTTGTACACATTTAAATACACGATTTACATATATATACACATATATACAGTATAAATAAGTTATAAATATACTGAAAATACTTTAAACTATAATATACAACTATACAACATAATTTATTTCATTAGTTTATTGATTTACTAATTTAAATTAGGGATTTTTACATAGATGCCATTGTAAACTTTCGAAATTAAATTTATGCCATTGGGTTGCAACTATTTTTATATTAATGTCATTGTGAAACTTATGTCGTTAACGTAAATGCCATCATGTTATCTCTCCATTAGTTCACTAACTAGGGTTAGGGAAAAGTTGACACTAGTTGAGTTAAAAGTGTTAATCTCGGAGGGAAATGGATGGTAGTGATTTAATCCATCTTTTCGGATGGATCGGACGGATATGATTTCATAGGGATGAGAGTCTCACCCTCCTTCTTCCTCCTTCCTCTCGACAACTCCATCGCCAATGTTGCAAGCTGCTCCTCCTCTTCCTTCGATGCTCTCCTCATATCCGATCCTCCTTCCTCTTCCTTTGACCTTCCTACCCCCCATTTAAAGCAACCCATCACAACCTTCCCCCTTTGATTTCCCCTATTCCTCTGTGTTACGACTCAATTCCCGAATCCCTACGAGACACGAGAATCGAACCGACTCGACTGATCCCAAGACCCAGTCGTCCAACGAGAAAGTAACCCAAATGAACAGTAAAATAAACCACATTCATCATGCATGTAACTAACAGTAACAAAAGTACAGCAGTAAAGAAAAGATCTACTACAGTACACACCACCACAACAGTAGAGAATTAAACAGGTACATAAACATGATGCTTACAATAAAAGAGTACAATTTTAACAGAAAATACTCACTACAACAGAAGAAACAGTACAGTAGGTACAACACAAACAAAACTACTCTGCTCTACTAGGCCCAGCACCCTCTGCAGCCGCAAGCTCTGGCTGCTCAACACCTGGTCCTGAAAAGGTGACAAAGGTGACACGTCAGTGAAACGCTGAGTAGAGTGGCAACCAACTAGTTAAGAAAAACAGTAAGGTGGACAAGTAGCTGTTATTTTTTATTTCTTTCTTTATTTTCTATTTACTCATTCTTGAATTATTTCTCAGATCTTTCTCTTGATCTTGAATGTTCCTCGTGGGAACGATCTTGATTGCAGTCTTTTCCGAAAAGTAGTAGCATGTGGTGCTCTCCTGGCCGGGAGAGTCCCCCGTGGTGGTCCTACCCTCAGTCAACTACCCCAAGGTCACTGACAGACATAACAGTGACTACGGCACACGCGATAAACACACGGGTAGCTACCCCGCACTAACACGTGGTCAGTCATTTCCGTTAATGGGTGAGCCCCAAAGCATAGCACGGAACTAGTATAGGGTAGAGCCCTCTCAGTAACAGGGGTCCAGCCCCTTTACAGTAACCAAACAGGGGTCTTGCTCCTCCACAGTCCCCGCACCCTCGTCTGACTACCCTGGTTTGCCCAGTGGGCCTAATAAGTCGGTGTAGGAAGGCTAGCAGAACCTCGGGGCCCGTAGGGTGGCTAGCGCTCTCTCTACACTAGTAGCTCTCCCCAGTACTGTATACGCGAGGGCCAAAAGTCGGTACAAAGTGGCCAGACCTAACCTCAGGTCCCTGGGGCAGCTAGCTCCGCTCTGCACTAAACAGGGGGACAGTCGCTCTCCTTGGTACTCCGTACTCAAGGGCCAGCTCACTTCCCCAATTCCATTTCCATTTACCTTTCAGGAGCTTTACTCCTAATTCCCCGTAGGGTTCTTGCTCATATTTCTCTAGCCAAGCCATTTTAAGTTTCATCAACCCAGTTTTATTCCCATATAGCCCGTATTTCCAACATTTAATATTCATTCATATACAAGCAGCTGTTATCCAGTTACAGACAATTTTCATTGTTCTTTCTACTCTTCCAAGACTATAATTCATGTATTCACGACATTTATTTCAGTGTTTCTGTTCCTAGGATTCATGCCACATCTTAGGATCTATCATTCAATCTAGTTTTCCAGTCTTAGGATTCATGCCATACCCTAAGATCTATCATTCAATCTAGTTTTCCAGTCCTAGGATTCATGCCATACCCTAGGATCTATCATCGAATCTAGTTTTCCAGTTCTAGGCTTCATGCCATATCCTAGAATCTATTATTTATCTCACAAGCACATAAATGTTGATAAATAATCAAGGGGAGCCACTCTACCCGCGAAACCGGGAGTACTAGGGGCGTGATCGATAGGTCCGCATGCCTTCGTAACCCCAAGAGCCGCAACAAGGATAGGTCCTATCACAAGGATCAAACACAAGAAACTACTCAGAATAGGATACAAGTACTCTAAACAAGTAGAGGAACTAATTATGAGAAGAACGAAATTTTAAATGCGGAAAACGGACTTCGAACGGATCCTAAACAGGTCAAAAATGACCACTCTACCCTAAATCAGACGTCTGGAACACCTTCCAGACGTCTTAAACGATGGTTCAGATCATACCTTACTTCTGCGCGATTCTTCAGACGTCCAGGATCCCGCCCAGACGTCCGTCTAATACTCCAGATGTCTGGAGATGCTCTCCGCCGTCTGGTGACTGGCCCAAACGTCCGATCTGTGTGGGAGGGCGTGCCCTTGCACCTTCCCGAACGAACCCTACACGCATACGCAATCGATCTCAACATGGCAAAGAGGCAGAACCTTCGGTGAAACGGCCTGCATGGCCGTACCCGCGAAAGGAAGAAGAAAAGAATTATTGTACCTTTCAGATGTCTGGATCTCACTCCAAACGTCTCTCTCATCGTCTGGACGTAAGTCCAGACGTCTGATTCTGGAAAATTTTCCTAGAATCAGGACCTCCTCGCCCTCCGCCCGCTGCGCACGGCCGCACCGCGCTCGCCCGCTACGTGAGCTGCAGCAGCACCTCCCCAGTGCTACACCCCTACTGCGTGCACCCGTCGGCCGACCCTGGGCAGCTCCAGCGAGTTCGCCCTCTCTTCCTCACACGCTCCGCCTCCTCTCCCTCTCGCTACACCTCCTCCCCACGCGCTCCTGGCAGCAGCTGCTGCCCTCGCTCTCTCAATCTCACGCTGTCACTGGAAGAAGAAGGAGGAGGAGACGGTGGAGTGGGGAAATGGGTGAGGGAGAGGGAAGGGTATTTGAAGAGTGGGGAAAGGGGTCTGCAGGACGATGAGGGAGGAGAGAGAAGAAAAGAGGGCAGTGGGTCAGTCTGCGAGCGCATGCACGCAGACTCGCAATCGTACGCCACAAAAATTAATTTCCAGACGTCTGGGAAGGCTTCCCGACATCTGACCAGACGTCTGGACCAACTCCCAGACATCTTAAAAGACGTTTGATGCCGTGGGTCTTAACACTCTGCTAGCAACCCATCACACCATCCTCTTCTCCATCTCGATTGTGTTGCTCCATAGTGCTGAGGCATCCGCGTACGGAGACACGTATGACAGCTCCAACCAGTCCCAAGTCCACTCCCTCATCTCGTTCCTCAGGAGGAGCCCCTTGCAGGAGCCTCACCTCAAAGTTGGGCCTCATGCAGAAGCCCGTGAGCTCTGCCTCCACATTAGCCCTCTGCTTGGTCGCAAACCTGGCGAGGTCGTTGTCCCAGGAGAGGAGCTCGAGGTAGTCGGAGGGGGTGAGGCAGAGGAGGTTCGGGTGGCCCAGGCTGAGGGAGGTGGCGAGGTCGTCATGGAGGCTAAAGTCGTGGTAGACGTCGAGGAGCCTGTGTGTGGAGCCTGTGGAGACGGTGTTGGGGCAGATGTCATAGTTATCCATGTGGCCAAGGAGGTTGGAGATGGAGGAGTTGGTCATGAGGTTGGCCCTTAGGTAGTGGTTGTAGAGAGCGACATCGAGGTGGTTGGGCTTCCTGGAGTCGTCGAGGGAGTGGATCCAGTACTCGAAGACCTTTTTGAGCTGCTTCCACTTCTGGGAGGTGATTACACGACAAGTCACACTTCTAATTTGGCCATCTTATACTATTTTCTAACATTAGGCAACTAGATTAGATAGTTATGTATGCATTATGTAAATATTCGCATTTGTGCATCTTATGAAGAGGAAGATAGGGAGAGAGATTGAGCATCCATTCAATTCATTTCATCCATCCATTTCCACCTAATCCCATCACTTATTCCACCTAATAAATTCCTACATTAATTTCCTAACACCTCATGTGCCTACACACAAAAATCCCACAACCCTACGACATTCCCTCATCGTCTTTTGTTCCCCCTTATCTATATAACCTCCACCACCTCACCCCACACAAGTCGTCAGCAGCCATACTTCACCTCACCTTCAGCCATTCCTTCCACCTCCATACACCTCAGACGCACACACTCACATCCAGCACACACAACACATACAGTCGGGCACTCCTCTCCTGAGCTCTCTTCTCTCCCTCTCTTCCCCTCCTCATGCCCAGTACCTTCTCACAAGTTGAGAGGGAAGTTGAGAATAGAGAAGTTCTCTCCTGTGACTGCATCCACCACAGTGAGAGAGCACCACCGCCCATCTCATCGTGAGTAGGTGGGCGTGGTGTATTCTCTTTTCTCTGTTTTGTTATTTTGATTTGTTTTTTTCATTACTTTATTTCCTTCATCATCGCCATTGCCAGAGCTTCAAGCTCTGAAGCTCCAGCTTGCACACCACTGTGCGTGCTCCAACCACCTTCACCATGTGCTCCAGCCATCTCACCTATCACCCACACCCACCTCACTCGCCATCACCATTGCTGGGTAACAGAGCTTCAAGCTCTGAAACTCCTTCCCGCGCAGTTGTGCACAGCCCAGCCACCTCACCGAGGCCCTACGCGCACCTTCGCATCCCTTCCCACGCCAGTGCGCGCCTCTTATCGGTCAACACCACCTTCTCCGCGCACCTTTTTGCCCTTGCATTGTAGCCGCAACCTCACGTAGCTATAGTGCGGTGACCAGCTTGTCTCTCACTTATCAGGTCACTACGCACTCTCTCTTCTCGACGCGATCGGTTCCAGTCGGTTGCTTCTCCACCAGCCTCTCGTGCCCCTCTCAGTGCCTTTACGCTATGTGCCTCACAACCCGTTCCTCTTCCAGTGTGTGTGTGCTACAGGCCTTTGCCCTTGCGCCACTTCTCGCACCCTTACACCCCAGCACATTGCTCCCCTTCCCAACACCTGCGCACGTGACTCCTCTGTCCCTCTTGCTCCTTCTCCCGTAGACATGTAGAGGATCGATGGAAGATAGAAATATATGGCTATGCACACAAAAACTTAAACAAACAAATTAGTAATAACAAGAAAGATAATTTGCATAAAACACAATCACAGAAATTGGCATAGGATATATAGTGGTTCCCCTCCCTTGGGTACTCCACTACGTAAGCCTCCCAGCTTAGGGTTTTTAACCTGATTCCATCAACCCCGAGAGAATCAATTTACTAAACCGAGGTAATTAACGGGTTACCTCAACCCAAGTACAAAAATGGATTTGTTACAACCCAACGAGCAACAAGCTCAATACAAGTGAAAACTGGTGTAAGAAAGAAAACTTTTACAACAAGAACCTAAGCCTCTCAACAATATAAAGAATAATACTACCGATTTGAGAGCCTAGAAAGGACGTGAATCGCTTTAACAATGTGTGAAAAAATCACATCGTTGAGCTTGCAAGAATGTAGAGAGTGAATGACAAGCTTCTTCTTTCCCTCTTGAATATGTGGTGGAAATTTGGGAAATATAGCTCTAGGAATTTTCCTTGTATTTCTAATCTTTTCTTGTATGCAAACAAAGAGTCCTAGGGTCATTTTATGGAGTTTAGGACCTAGGATACTCGTCTACTAGACATTGAGAATTAATTCCCAACGTTCACATTGTTGGAATTAATTTTTTAGCCTTTCAGAATTAAGCCAACGGCTACCTGGTACCAGTACTGAAGTACCTGTACCGGTATTAGCAGCTCATTGCCACCAGTACATGAGTCCTGGTATCGGTACTCATCATGGGTACCAGTACTTGTGACTCCCAGATTTGGAATTCTATGGGCACAGTAACCTACCTGTACCGGTACTCATATTGGGTATCGGTACTTGTAAGGTTCAGGCCAGAATAAAGCCTTCAACCTGTGGCCAACCTGTACCGGTACTCATGATTAGTACCGGTACTTGTTCACAGTTTGAAACGAATTATCAAACCTGTGCCTTGTAAATACCAGTACTGATAAACAGTACCGGTATTTGCTTACAAGTACCTATTTTAAGTATTTTAATTCATTACGTACTTTGAAAATGTTCACAATATAAATCATAATTTATCTCTACTTGATTTTATGATCTAAGTTACATTCTCTTGTTAAGAGGCATATACAATCTATAAATAAAAAATCTAAACTAGAAACACTAAAGGTCAAAGATGATCTTCTTCACTTCGACTCATCCTTGTCATCTTGCCTCCTCCTTGTCATCATCTTCTCTTTCTCATCAAGCCTCCATCATTTCCTGTTTGCCTTGCTCCTTCACCTAAATCTGAAAAACACTTAATGCAAGCATTAATCCATAATAATTTTGTTAACACCAAAACAAGATATAGAACAAAGTTCCAACAAGACACACACACACATTCACTCACACATAGACAGACACACACACACTCACTCACACACATACATACACATGCATATATACATATATACATACATATATACATATATATATATATATATCTATACATATACATATTTACCTATATACATATGTATACATATATATAGATGTACATGTACATATATATACATACTTATAAGTAGAAACTTATACAAATATACTATACATATATATATAAATATATATATATACACACTTACATATATATAGGTGTATATACTTATATAGCTACCAGAAATATACATATATACATACACACATATATTTCACTCCCTCTTCTACACACTTCCATCTCCCACCTACAATATCGTGCACGTATCAACTTACCGCGCATTTTATTGCGGGAATATTTGCACCAGCTGTGTATATTCCCCAATATTCATGCATATCAAGCTTTCCACCCACACTTCCACATGTCCGCTCCACGCCTGCACATAGTACGTAGCTAGGTTATTCCCGTCTTGCTAGACGACGGTTAACATAGTGATGATAGCGTCATCATCAGCCATATCTAGCTTTAATTAGTCAAAATCAACAGATAAATGCTCCTACATAACCGCCAAAGAGACATAATTCATTGCATATCCATTCTGCTAGATAAATAAGAAAATAGGGGGTAAAACTGTAGTTTAACAGAATATCTTAATTGCAGAACAATCACAGGATTTCCCAAGGGTCAATTAAATGTCAAATGGTCAAAATGTCTAAAAAGTGGGTTCATGCAGATAGAAACGAGTTTTCACGCGTTTTGAGAATTAATGGACATCTAAAACCCTAAAAATAGACCCGCTTAATTAACTGAGGATTCGATCAGGATAAAATTCATCTAAATCTTCTAAAAAATATATAAAAATATTCTCTAGGGTTTCGTATGCTTGCTTTGACCATTGGAGCCCATTTTGACCTAAAATAGAGTCTCAAACAAACAATTATCCTAATTTAGGTTTCTACGCAATTTACCCAGTCAAACTTGGTAAAAACCTAAATCCGATTTCACCATCAAATTCCTTGAGTCTAAATTAGGTTTGTACCAAAATTTGAGCCTAATTACAGATCATCTTGACCTAGTTTGCATTTTAGTCCAGTCCGATTCTTCTTCTCTCACTTAAACCCCTAGCTTTCTAAATTCTTTGCAAATACCCCCCTAACTTCATCATCTTCTTCACAAACAGGTCCCCTCCACCTTCAAACTCCCAAACCCAACTCCGGCAACTTTCAATCAAGGAGTTTTCTCTGATTTCTCGCCCAATCTCTTCCAAACTTGGAAGGGAGACTCCTCAGATATTTCCCTACAATCTGAGGCCGCATCTTGGGCTCTAATTCCCATTCAAAACCTAATGCGAATCATTTGAAGGAGTGGGCCTCCTATTTCGTGATGCTTCGAAGCTTGGAAAGCTCTCTTGAGGCCTATTTAAGGACCTAGGTCGCAAGGCCATGCTCCTTAACTTGATTTAGAGGCCGGACACTCCCTCTTCCCTTCTCCCAGACCTCCATCTCCACCAACTCCGTCGAGCCCCTCCTTCTACCTTCCTTGTCCGCTCTCACAGATCTTGGCGAGCGGATTTCTTCTTTCCACAATCTTCCTCATCTTGCAATATCGACAAACACTTCCTACCTCCTTCTTTCCTCGCCGCTCCTATCACTGGAGGCTTCTCCTTCCACAGCACCGGCCAGCCAAAGCTGGTGCCATACTCCCCTTTCGTCCACTTAGAGTAGGTAGATTAAGTTCCCTTACTTCTTTAGGTTTTGTTTGTCCCCTAAAAACACAAAAACAAACCCTCGACGCACACGCACGCCGTCATCTTCCTCCGCTCCGGCCACTTCTCCGGTGAGGTCATCTGCTCGCTACATGAAATAGCGATTTTCGCTTTCGTTGTTTCGCATATAACATGACGTTTCAAAGTAATATGTAAGTGGTGGAAAATCTCATTTCAAAATAATTAAAATTACCACTCGAGAAGAGTAGGTCGTATCCACAGGGAGTGGTGAATCGCTTTTGCAACCGCGGCTAGTCTTTGTTTGTTTTAATGCTTATTACAGAAGTTGTCGTTGTGGTATATAATGAGATAGCTACGGTTGTCGTTACCATTATAATTTTACTCGAAAATAGTTTCCCGAGGTCGAACTCAGGGAGCTACTGGAATTCTAGAAGTACAATGTTTCTATATTACAAAAATAAGAGAGAGGGAGAGGGAGAAATGGATTTGTGTCTTTTTGGCTTTTTCTTCTTCTCTTCTTTCTCTCTTGGATTATCTTCTTCTTCTCTTCTTTCTCGGGTCTTCTGGTTGCCTTCAATTCTTCTGCTTGTCTTCCATTTCTTTTCTTCTTCAGTTCTTCTTCTTCTTTTCTTTATCTTCTTTCTTTTCTTTGTCTCCTTTCTTCTTTTTATCTTCTTTCTTCCTTCTTCTCTTTTCTTTAGCTTCAGCTGCGGAACATTTTCTTTTCTTTTTCTTCTTCTCTTCTTTGTCTCCCCTGAAGCTTCATCCGTCGTCTGATATCTCAGTCAGACGACTTAAATGGCGGTCTGCTACAATGCTTCCTTCTCTTTTCTTCTTCTTCTTCCCGCTTCTTCTTCTTTGGCCTTCTTCCTTGCTCAACTGCAAGGCTTCTTCTTCTTCTTCCTGCGGCCAAGTGTGAACCTTCTTCCCTCGCACCTTGTCCCTACACAAACCACAGCAAAACTTAACCCTTCCCTCTACCCGCACGTTTCTCTCTCTCTCTATAAACCGCTCATAGGAAGCTCTCCCAGAGCCAGGTTATCGAGTCGGGTAGCGTACCCGGGACCAGGCGTACCGGCGTGTATGGTACGCGAGGAGTGCACAAGTGGTGTCAGGTCAGGTCCGCCGGATCCGCGTGGTGAACTCGCGGACCAAGCGGGTGAGTGGGGTGCTGGACCTCACCCCAGGTGTCTCGGAGGCAACCAGCAGAAAACATGAAATCAATTTAAACCAGTGCGGGGTTTCGAGAACTTATGATGTGGGACTATTCTACTCGCCCTTCTCGCGCGCACCCGTAGGAAGACCTCCTCGCTCTCTGCTCAACTGCAGCCACTATCGGTGCCAAATGCTGAAGCAGAAGTCCTCGCAGACTTCACCCCAACCTGCAGCACCTGGAATCCTGAAGCCCCGACGCCTGGAACTCGCCTGGAAGCTGCTTCAGTCGTCGTCAATGGCAGCTGGGGCTCCGACCCTGTCAGACAGAAACACGGCCTCGCGGCCTAATCAAACTACCTGCAGACCTTCGCTGTGGCATGGCGAAGGTGGTGGAATGTGCAACAGGTCGCAGGACGGCCTAGGCGTGCGTGCCTAGGTCGACCTGTGACAGGAAAAGTGGGTGTGTTCGACGGTGTTTTGTGTGGGTGTGGAGTGGCAGTGAAGGGGCGGAAGTGGTTCAGCGTGATGAGGGGGAGGTTTTGGGTCGGTCGGCGAGTCGTGTAGAGTGGCGGAATAATGGGAGTGACTCGCCGGAGGTTGGCCGGAGGCATGGAAGACGAGGGTGGTTAGGCGTTGTCGAGGGGCGGTATGAATAAAAAGATGTGAGGAAAAGAGAGAGGGGAGTACGGGGAGTATCTAGAACTTAGCTGTAGGGACGAAGGGAGCCGGAGCAGGGCGGCAGTCATACCGACTGTCGCCAAATAAGAAACACCCAGAGGGGGAGAGCAGCGGCGAGGAAGAGAGCAGGAGGGCGCGCTGGGTACGGCGCGACGCGGGAAGATCAGGCGAAGGTGGCTCTACTACTGGTATTGTAGCAGAGAGACAAGACGGAGGAAGAGGAGCCACCGGAGCTGGTGGGTTTCTGTCGGAGTGGGAAGAGAGGAATGGTTGGGGTTGTCTCCGTTAGGACCAAGCTGAGAGAATCGACAAGCGACGCTGGTCCTTATAAAGGCGGTGGCGGAGGGGTGGGTGCAGGGAGGCGACGTGCCTCCCTCACCGGAGAATGGCCGGAAGTGTGACCCATACCTTCCGCATGTTCGCACGGAAGGTGTGGGCATCGACATATGGCATGGCGGTGTCCCTGCGACAGTAGACGTCGCAGGGAACACCGGGTTCAATCTGCAGGACACCTCCATCACCCTGCACGGCGCCATGCTCCACGCAAAGTCGCCGGAGCATGGCGCTGCGCAGAGACTTGCAGGAGGGACCTGAACGCAAAGAACGACGAAGAAACTAGGTGCCAAAATGCAAGGGTTTCAAAAGTTGAGGGTCAAAAAGTAATAGATGAGGACCAAATTGCAAAGTCGATCAAGAAGGTCTCTTCTTAAGCTCAAGTTTTTATGCATGACGAAATTTGACCTAAGGACTTTAATGGTGAATTTTATTTCTAGGTCAGACCATGTTTGACAGGCCAATTTACGTAAAAACCTAAATAAAATCATTAATTGGGCATGGTTCTCAATGTAGGTCAAAATGGGTTTCCAAGGCCAAATTGAAGGTTCTAAACCCTAGAGATTATTTTTATATGAATTTTAAAGGTTTTATTCAATTTTTACCCTACCTCGAACCTCGTGAATTGAATTGGATTTGTTTCAGGGTTACAGAATGTCATTTAATTCCTTGGAGTTGCTGTAGCCCTTGCTGGATCAGATCATCCCACTTTCCTTCTTATTAGGTTAGTTTGACCTATGTTTGGATCCTGAATTACCCTGTTTGCAGATTGTGTTGGTGAAATTGCATTTTTACCCCTTATGACTTATTTTCTTCTTAAACTCAGAATTTTCTGAGTCAAGCCTTTCTATGAGTTATGTAGGAGCTTTTTCTTGCATATCTAGGTTAGATTGTGCTAGTTATGGTTCATGATGAGGTTCTCATCAGGGAGGTAGTGGCTATTACAAACTCTCAAGGGTCAAAAATCGATGTTCACTATTAATTTCGTCAAGAAATTGAGCCAAATCCTCCTTTAAATTAAGATAACAAGGTATGATCATGCTAAAATCATATTTTCATTGAAAGGTAAGGGCGTTCTGATAAATTCAACATAATAAACTAATCTTTAAATGATAAAATGTGAACTTGGCAGTGGCATGTTTTGTAAAATTTAATTAAACAAGAAATAAGGGATTTCTTTTTCCTTGAGCTCGTGCACGGAGGAGGTAGCGGTCGGAGGCATGAAGCTCACCGGACCTAGGCGAGGCTGACACGCATCCAGCGGTGGTGGTGGCATGGCGGATGGTGGCTGCTGTAAGGAGTTGCTCCACACACGGCCGAAGGGAGGCAATGTTGCTGCAGTGAGGAGCTCGCTCGTTGATGATAACATCATCATCAACCATATCTAGCTTAATTAGTCATTATTAAGGAATAAATGCTCCTACATAACCGCTAGAAAGCCATAATTCATTGCAAATCCTTTCTAAGAGAATAACAAGAAAACAGGGGTAAAACTGTAGTTTTAACAGCACATCTCAATTGCAGAACAATCATGGGTTTTCTCAGGGGTTAAATAAAGTTCAAATGGCCTTAAAGGTCTAATAAGTGAGTCCGTGCAAACAGAAATGGGTTTTCGCGTATTTTAGGAATTAAATAACATTTGAAACCCAAAAAATAGACCTGCTTAAATAACTAAAGTTTCGGTCAGGATAAAATTCACTTAAACCCTCTAAAAATCATAGAAAAATATTATCTAAGGTTTGGTACCTTCGATTTGACCATTGGAACCCGTCTTGACCCAAAATAGAGCCACAAACATACTTTTGTCCTAATTTAGGTTTTTTCATAAATTACCCAGTCAAACAAGGTCAAAACCAAAATACAACTTCACCATTGGATTTCTTAGGTCCAAATTATATTTTTCACAAAATTTGGGTCCAATCTGAGTCATCTTGACTTAGTTTGCAATTTGATCCTGCCTGACTCTTTTCTCTCTCATACATACCCCCAACTTTTGAAATACTTACAAACGGGCCTGTAACTTTTGTCATCTTCTTTGCACGCAGATCCTCATGCCATTTTTGAAAGGTTGAACCTTCACCGTCGAGTTTTGAGCGAGGATTTCTCGCTCAATTCTCAATCAATCTCTCCCAAATTTGAACCGAAGATTCCTTGGGAAGTCAACTTCCATTTAAGCCATTCCTTGGGCTCTACTTCTTTCCCAAATCTTCATGTGAACCTTTTGAAGGTACGCATGTCAAACATGCACAAGAAACATGGAGTTTGCAAGCATGTTTCCGAGCTTGAAACCCCTCCCCTTGGCCTATAAATGGATCCCAGAGGTCAAGCCGTCCTCTTTAGCAAGCTTTAAGGTAACAAATCTCTTCAAAACTCCACCTCCAGCCCTCCTTCGACTTAGCTCCGATGAACCTCTTCCCCGTCATCCTACGGCCAGCCAACGACCAAATTGGCCAGGCCACGACCTTCCTCACCTTCGTCCGCGCCTGGTGTGCCAAAGCCAGGGCCATCTTCCTTGTTCTTCGCTGTCGTCCCCCTCACAGAGGATTCATCTTCCCCACGTCCGGCCATCACACTAGCATAGGATTTCTACCCACTTCGACCGTTAAATTAGGTTCCTTAGCATCCTTTCTTCCCTTACTCTCTTTCCCACTCTTTATTCTTCAAATCTGACCACCGACGACACCGTTCACCTTCATCCCCTCCATCTCTGGCAATCACTCCGGTGAGGGTTCCTGATGTAAACATGTTTATATCACATAAACTGTCTATTTACGCATGTTCTTAGGCATAGAATTGCATCACATATTATAAATATTGCATAACATGCATCATCTTGCATTTAGGGTAGTCTGTATAAAATTTAGGTTAATTGTCTGGATAGGGCAACTTGTTAATCAAGGCCTCGGATCAAAGATCCAACCGTACGGATCTGATCAAGGTGATGATTAGAGTTCAACGACTCTAAGATTGCCCTAATCGGACATCCATAGCACCAGATAGAGATCGAGGAACCCTAAAGATCAAGGACCAAGATGGTGTTAATCTGCACCTCAGACGACAAATCCAACCACACGGATGGGTTCGGATCGACGATTGAAACTTAACGGCGTGAAAATCGGTCTAATCCGACACCCATGGCACCGTCTACAACCCACAGAAGATGGACGGTCAAAATGGCGCCATGTGGCTCCATCTCAGCAGCCCAACCGACCCCAAGGACCTACCTCCGCTTTTCTTCTTTACCCGCTCGACGAATCTCCACCGTTGGATGCCCATCCAACGGCCGTAAGCACTCGCTCCTTAAATCCTCCGCGCAACACAAACGAAGGCATGGCGCAGCAGTCGAGCGCCCCTTCGTGAGCGAAGGGCGCGCGTTCGAGCTACGCCAAGCGCCTCAATTCAGACGGGTGCAGGCACGAGCTCGATTGGGCCGTCAGATGAAGATCGAGCGGCCGAGGGGAGGAGGCGTGGCGTGTGGAGGATCGTCGATCACGTACGCGCGTGATGACGCGTGTCTGCACGCCCCATCACATGCGGGCGTGCGGTAGAGGAGTTTTGAAGGTGCGGGCAAGGATCGATCTCGACTGTTCGATCTCACGATCGGACGGTTGAGATCAATCCAAACGTGCACAGGCGTTAGGCGCGCGGAAGGTAGGGAGAGGCGCACGACGCGTGCATGTCGGCCACGTTCAAGCCTTTAGGGACGGATAAATTCGTCACTAAAGGTGCTGAATTAATGTTTTTAAGCATGAAATGACCAAATTGCCCTCAATTCTTGCAACTATAAAAGGAGACCCCTACCCTACGAATTTCTCATCCCTTCTTCTCTTCTCTCACCCCTTCCAAAGCTCTAACAGCTTGTCCCACACACGGGATGCTTCCCTAGAGTAGAAATCATAATTTTTCCACCTTCGTCCCCTTTGTGGAGCATCCTGCGGTTGTCCTCTCTCTGCATTCGGGAAGCGGATCCCGCGACGACGACGATGTGATGCTTCGTTCCTGTTCCTCCCGCTTCGTCCTCCTTCTTCCTACTTCGTTCCCCGTCTTCCAGGCGTTGTCCCTTCCGGCTCGTCGTCCAAGCAATCGTCGAGGAGGATACTTCTCTCTCCATTCTTTTTATTGCTTTCTAGAGTAGAATTACCGCTTTCTAGTATAGATTTTCCGCTTTCTAGTCGTAATGAGTAGTGTAATGGACAACTTTTAATGAAATCCATGTTTATTCTAACTCTCTTCTGGTTTTATTTATAATATTCTCTCTCTTCTATTTATTATTTGTTAAATAGATAGCTAGTTTTCGACCAGCTATTCTATTTCATGACAAACAAAACAAACGCGTATTTTTAATCAAACGTCCGCCTTCCTGTGTTCGACTCGAAACTTCTTTATGGATTTTTCTGTAGAAATTTTATCAGTTGAACAGATTTCTTCTCGACTCGAACTACAACGATGAGTTTTCGAATCCAACTTCGAACGCGTAGTTTTCTACCTTCAATAGTTCCCGTCCGCCACACACGTCCATCCCCCTCGCCAACTAATCCACAAGCTCCATCGTTCTCCCCTCATCTAAAGCCTTAGCCTATCGCACTCCATCGTCCACCCAAAACGCCTACCGAGTAACCCACCTTCACATGACCTACATCATCACCGACCGACCACCTTCACGCACCAAACTCCACGAAACCACCGCCGCTAACTTCGTCTCACCAAGGCGAAGCTTTTGAACTTATTTAATAGGGTCGAGAGGCCGTATCTTGGATTTCAGGTACCCGCTCCTTCGTCGCCATTAACAAGCAAGTCAAGCTCGCTTGAAGCTTGCTTCCAGCCAATAACCCCATGAGAGACCTCCACGCAGAGCGGAATTTACCCAGGAACGCACCAGGGCTTCCAATTGGGAGCCTAGAGCAACCCTTCAATCTCAATTGGACGCATCATCCACTATAGTAGTGTGCACGAGCAAAGCAGGGACATTTAGTCCCATATCGAAAACGACAGAGCAGCTAGAGTGATATAAGACGAAAAAGTGACAGAGGCTTATCGCCTCAAGTCACTTGGGGGGTGAGGTCCCCTGCACCCTTCATTTGCCTCGCTCGTGACACGCATCACGCGAGCCTGGCTCCGACCCGACCCGACCCGCCTAAGCGTACTCTCACACCTCGGCTGCCATTCAAGCCCGGCAGCCCTGGTCCCTGGTACGTGGATCCTCGTTCACTCGATTACCCGTTATTGTGGAAGGCACTGGGAGAGCGGAACCCAAAGAGGGAAAGGGAGAGAGAGAACGGGGGTTGGGGGGTTTTGCTTTGAAGATAAACGGTCGACACTTAGTCGTTTGAAGAAGAAATCCCTTGTGCGAGAAGAGTAGGAGAGCAGCTAAAGAAGAGCAGAGAAAGAAAGGAGAAGGAAGAAAGAGCCTGCGCAGAGAACCAAAGAGATAGAGAGAAAGAAGAAGTAGAGAAGAAGAGAAAGGCAGAGAAAAGCACTGTAGAATCAAACGTTTAAGATGTCTGATCCTACCATCAGACATCCAATTCTTCTGTTTCAGGCCAATTAACTTGATTAGTAGTGAGCATCTATGTAACGACCCAGTTCCCGAGTCCCTACGAGACACGAGAACCGGACCGACTCGACTAATCCCAAGACCTAGTCGTCCAACGAGGAAGTAACCAAAAGAACAGTAAAATAAACCACATTCGGCATGAATATAACTAACAGTAAGAAAGTACGGCAGTAAGGAAAGAAACTACTACAGTAAATACCACCACAACAGTAGAACAACATTTATCATATAACATGAACTGCAGGTAAAGAAAAGTACAGCGGAAACAAGAACTACTCACTATAACGGAAACAAAGAGGTACAAAAGACAGTAGTAACTCTACTGGACCCTACTCAGCCCAGCGTCCTCTGCAGCCGCTGACCATGGCTGCTCAACACCTGGTCCTGAAAAAGGTAACGAGTGTAACACGTCAGCAAAACGCTGAGTAGAGTGGCAACTAAAACTAAAGACAACAGTAGAGTGTACAGTAGCCGTTATGTTCTATTGCTTTCTTTATTTACATCTTTCAATTGTCTCACTATTTCATTTATTTCTCAGATCTTTTACTTGATCTCGAATGTTCCTCGTGGGAACGATCTTGATTGCAGTCTTTTCCAAAAAGTAGAAGTAGCACGTGGTGCTCTCCTGGCCGGGAGAGTCCCCCGTGGTGATCCTACCCTCAGTCAACCACCCCAAGGTCACTGACAGACGTAACGGTGACTACGGCACGCGCGATAAACGCACAGGTAGCTAACCCGTACTGGCACGCGGTCAGTTGTTTCCGTTAACGGGTGCGCCCAAAGCACAGCACTGAACCAGTCCAGGGCAGAGCCCTCTCAGTAACAGGGGTCCAACCCCTCCACAGTAACCAAACCGGGGCCTTGCCCCTCCACAGTCCGGGCACCCTCGCTTGACTACCCTGGTTTGCCCCAGCGGGCCTAACAAGTCGGTGTGGGAGGCTAGCAGAACCCCGGGGCTCGTGGGGTAGCTAGTACCTCCCTACACTAGTAGCTCTCCTTGGTACTACGTACGCGAGGGCCAGCAAGTCGGTACAGAGTGGCCAGTCCTAACCCCGGGTCCCTGGGGCGGCTGGCTCCGCTCTGCACTAAACAGGGGGACAGTCGCTCTCCTTGGTACTCCGTACTCAAGGGCCAGCTCACTTCCCCAAAACTATTCCATTCACTTTCCAGGAGTTCTACTCCTACTTCCCCGTAGGGTTTCATCCTTTTTACTCAAACATCCAGGTTTCGCTTTCCAGTTTCACATTCTTACAATCCATGTTCTCAACCACGTTATCTATTCACAACAGGCAGCTGTTAATTCAAATTACAGGCAGCTTTATATCTCTTTCCATTTTCCAAGACTGCAGTATTATACATTCCACTAGTTTTCCCATCCTAGGATTCATGCCATATCCTAGGATCTATCATACAATCTAGTTTTCCAGTCCTAGGATTCATGCAACACCTAGGAGCTATCATTCCATCTATTTCTCACTCCTAGGGTTCATGCAATGTCCTAGGTTCTATTTATGGTTTCATAATTTAACAGATTTTAATAACTTAAAGCCACTCTACCAGGTACAACGGGAGTAATGGGGGCGTGATCGGGAATCCCGCATGCCTCCGCAACTCCCAAGACTGCAACTGAACGAGGTCCTATCACAAGGATCAAACACAAGGAAAGTCTCAAAACAGTGTATAGCTATTGTAGACGGGTAGAGGAATTAATTCTGAAAAGAACGCAACTCGAATCGCGGAAAACGGAGCCCGAACGGGCCCTAAACGGGTCGAAAACGACGACACTGTGTAAAATCAGACGTCTGGAACTTCTTCTAGACGACTTAAAAAGTGGATCAGAGAATTACCTGCTCAGCGTGGTTTCCCAGATGTCCAGAAGTCTGCGGGGACGTCTGGCCTAGCTCACAGACGTCCGATGGTCACCCCGGACGTCTGGAGGTCACTCCCGCCATCTGGTACAACTTCCAGACGTCTGATTCGCAAAGGATGGCGAATAGCGAGCCTGCGCACAGCCAACTCCCTCCCTCAGTACGGTCAGTCGACAGGAAGGAAGAAGAAAGCGGAATACTCACCTTTCAGACGTCTGTATGATCTTCCAGACGCCTCCCTCGCCGTCTGGCTATAAACCCAGACGTCTGATTCTGGAAATTTTTCCAGAACAGGGCACCGCTCGGCCTCCGCTCGCGACGTCGCCCGCGTCGCACCTCGCGCGTCTGCTGCTCAGACCGCAGCAGGTCCCTCTCCGCGTCGTTCCGCGCCCCCTGCGCCCTCCGCCGGCCGGCCAAGCCGCTCCGGCGAGCTCGCCCTCACGGCAGAGCTCCGCCCTCGCACGCCGCACCTCCTCCGCGCTCACTGCGGCCGCCGCTGCCGCCCTCGCGCTCGCTCGCTCTCACGCACAGGAAGGAGAAGAGGAAGGGGACGGTGGAGATGACAGGAGGGGAGGCGTGGCCTTTTAAGGCCGCGCGAGGAGGAGGGAGAGAGAGCGCGGCAGGTCTGCAGCCGCAGAGAGAGAGGGAAAAAGAGAGAGAGAGAGAGAGGAATCGCGGGTTTGCGCGCACAGGCGCGCAGACGAATCTCTCGTGCGAAAAATAACTATTTTACAGACGTCTGGAAACGATCCCAGACGTCTGGTCAGACGTCTGGATGTGCTCCCAGACGTCTTAAAAGACGTCTGGGGCACGCGTTCGTTACAATCTACTTACTATGATTGTGAGGAGTAATTGGTGATTCAAATCACCATTTACCTTCTTTTTGCACATTGCTACTTGAAATTATTACTATATCATTTTGAATCAATTCTAATTGCAATTGCTCATGTCTTTTACTTAGAATTGAGGTTAGTACGTGAATTCTTATTTGCTCCGAGCGAACGAACTCAAACTTTCATTCGAGTATAAATTTTATCTGTTTTCAAGTAATTTCGAGCTATACTACGATGCAACTTTTATAACCTTGATTTTGCTCTCTAAACACTCGTGGAGGTCACGCGCGTAGGGAGGAGAAGGTCTTATTGGTGCGCGTGCGCGGGAGGCGCGCAGTCACGACGAGGTGAGTTGCTTGCCGTGCGCAGGTGAGGGGAGCACCAGCCCTGCTGGGCGCACACGCAAGGGGGGGCACCGTTGGGGCGACACGAGTGGTCGGGCAACGCGCTCGGTGCAGTGCTGCGCGCTGGGTTGCACCTGGCTTTTGCTGCATGCGGGCACAGGCGAGGCAGGGGGAAGTGGTGTGCACAGGTTGCTGGGGTTGTTGGAGGTGGCGATGGTGGTTGGTGTCAAAATGATGGTTGGGTTCTTTTTGGTGGAGGAAAAAGAAGAAGAAACGAAGAGGAAGAAGAAGGTGAATAGTGACGTTGAGTGTGGTGTTGGTGATGGTTGTGGGGTGTTGGCTCACGCAGAGGGTGAAAACAAGGGAGAAGGAAGAGGTAGCGGTTAGTGGCTATTGGCGTTGGAGGTGATATTTGGGTCCTCTGGAGGTTGAAGAAGAACAGTGGAGGAGAGAATAAAGGAGAAGAAAATCAAGAGGAAGGAGATGAGGTGTGGAGATGGGGATGGGCTTCAGACGTCCGTGAAATTTCCCGGACGTCTTAACCGGAGGGGAAAATGAAGGTGAAGGTGGTGCGTGGAGGTAGCGGTGGTGTTGATGGTGGTGGTTGCTAGTGATGGTGGTGAGGAGTTGTTGAAGGTTGTGGTGACGGTGTTCTCCCCTTAGGGACTTGATGTGGATGAAGGCATGATGAACAGGGGGCACGAGTAGGATAATTGTGTGGCTATGAGGCACATGCGCACGGTGATGGTTGCGTGGCCGTCAGAGACGCACGCGCACGGTGATGGCCAAGTTCGCCGGATTGGCGCAGCGATCTGCCACCCCGCTGGCCCACAGAGTGGCGACGCTCGACCTTGGAGATGCATGGTGGTGGTGATGGAGGTGAGCTTGAAGCTCTTCACGGTGGTGGAGTTGGGGTGGAGTCTTCCTGAGCCCAGTTGAGGCTCTCTCTTTCTTATAGCTGTAGGGGAAGATGAAGAAGAAGATGGAGCATGGAGAAAGGTCAGCTAGATCCGCATCCTCCACTCTTCTTCATTGCCGCGTTCATTGCCTGATCTGGCCATAAATGGCTTGTCGGGGAAGAACGGTCGCTGCTGCACGAAGAGAGATATTATAAAAACATATGTGGATTATTTATATACAATGCCCCTATATTTCTAACTATTTAATGCATGTAATGTATGCATGCAAACTAAATGATGCTAAATAATTTATATATGAATGTAATGCATACAAGCAAATATGTATAAACTATATTATTTACATCTTAATACATGCTATGTATAAGTTAATATTACTCTAATGTCTAGTCATTTAAGTAACTAATTAGCCCATAAATATGGGCTCATCACTACACTCGTCCATCCACCTCGCCAACACCACCACAATCTTCGCCAGCTCGCGCCCATCAAAACCCCTCTACCTATTCGCCACTCCACCCACCCAAATCAGTCACCGAGCAACCCATCTTTCACGTTTCATTTCCGTTACTGACCAACCACTACGCACCTCCATCCTCCACGCCACAACCACCACTGCATTCGCCGTGCCTCGGCGACCCTTCTGAACTATTTTAACGTGGCCGAGAGGCCGTGTTCTTGAGTTTCAGGGTTCACTGTCGCTCCGCCATCGCCACCATGTTCTTTGAGTTCAAGGTCAAGATTCCTTCATGTGACATCTCTAGTTAGCACGGAAGGTTCCCAGGCACACGCCTAAGTGGTCAATTGGAGACCACATCACCTGCTGCTGATCCAATTGAAGACACATCTTCACAGTAGGCGCACACAAGGAGGAGGGACTTTAGTCTCACATCGTGGGATTTGGGACCACTGAAGGTGCATAAGTTGATTTTGTGTCTAAGGCTGTTTGCCTCAGACACTTGGGGGTGAGGTCCCCGTACACCCTTCACTGACCCGACTCGCTTAAGCCCCTATCACTCTGCGACCCCACGCCCGCAACCTTGAACCGGAATACTCAAACCTGAATACCCGATTAACCGGATATCAGAGAAAGAGGAGAAGAGGAGAGAGAGAGAGAGTGGGGGACGGGAGGGTTTTGCTCTGAGTTGGTTCCCCCTGCTTCATACTTAGCCGTAAAAAGAGCTTGAGGAGCTTGGCCTCTTGTGCTGTGAAGGAAGTAAAGCCTTAGAAAAGAAAGGGAAGGCTTTGAGAAGAAGAAGAAGAGAGTAACAGAAAAAGAAGAAAAGTCATGGCTAAGAGAAGAAGCAGAAGGAGAAGAAAGGAAGAGAAGAGGAGAAGAGCTTAAGAGAAGAAGAAAAAGAGAAGAGCTAAGGAAGAAAGCAAAAGAAGAAGAAGAAGAAGAAGAAAAAGAAGAGGGCAAGCAAAGAAGAGGAAGAGGATGAAGGCTAAAGCAGAAGAAAGCTTTGAAGATTGAAAGATAGTTGAGTCATCTGATTCTCAAATAAAACGTCTGAATACTATTCATTTATTTGACATTATTGAATAGTTGATATATATGTGCTTAGACTAATAATTGGTGATCTAAATTACCATTATTTTGTCTCAGATATCTTTTTGTCACATTAATCTCTTGATATACTCATATTATGCATTGAAGACCTATTTTGAGTAGAGATTGTTTATTGAATATCTTAATTATTGTGCCCATTTATATTTTGATTAAAGATTAGCGCATGAATTCTTATTTACTTCTTGTATTCGATCTCAGACTTCATTTAGATATTCGAGTTATAAATTGTATTTGTTGATTGAGTGATTTAGAGGGTACTACAATGAATGCATATTTTATCTCCTCGAAAGCTCAACAACACCTAGCATTGTGCTACATTTCTATTGAATCCTAGATTCAATATTCACTATCCTATTATCTAGTTATATATACTTATACCTAGATATATATCTATACCTATATCTATATCCTATATATATATGTATATAGATTCTACATATATATAAGCTAAGTATTTCCATTCTTTTCTTTTATTTTGTTGATAAAGAAAAGACTAAAAACAAACCTAAAATAGAAAAGATAACTCTTGTCTTTGCAGGTACACGATCTTGCATGTAGCAAGATTCATTTTGAACTTAATTTTTGGCGAATCCCTAAGGACCAATTTTTGGTAGTAGCCAAGGACAAAATTTTTGAGGGTGTGCCTCAAGGACGAGACTATCCAAACAAATTATAAAACCAAGAAAAACCCAAAAATATAATAAGTGAATGGAATTGATGCAAGTCATAGGAATCACGTAGAAACAGATTAACCCCAAACCCACCTCCCTGTGTTAGACCCTGGCCTAAAAGTGACAAACTTAAAATCTGATCTAGCTAGGATAATAAATTTTTGATAAACACGTGTAGATTCACTTGTAGGTTAACCACTTCCACTATACACAATTTGACGCTAATATCACCATATTAATTAACCCTACCTGAGTCTAGCAGGCCATCTAGTCGGCGAAGAGGTTCTGGAGGCTCACCACGTCGTGGAAGAGGGTGCAGGCCGACAGCACCTAAGGGGAGGGGTAGTTGTAGAGTGTTGGCAACAGCAAGAGGGACGAGGTGGAGGAGGAGGGGTTGCCCCTGTTATGTTGGTAGAGGAGGCTGCCAGAGGAAGGGTTGGGGGGGAGAGTGGGAGGTGCGTGCTCTTGGTCCTGCTGTTGGGGTTCCTGTCGGAGGAGGTGGGGGGTGGTCGAGATGGCTTGACAGCTGATAAGGGTTCGCGAGAGGAGGCAGGGGTTTAGGGCTTGAGTTCGGCAAAGGAGGGCCATCGCCATCTCCATTGATGTAGGTTCACAAATGGATTTCATCGAGATGAGGATGATTCAACATTGAAGCTTGAGAAACAAGCTCCTGCGATGCTTGGTGTCAGTCGGGAAGAGGTTAACGGTAGAAACAAACATTTGTTAACCTAATGAAATAGATCTTAACCTAAGAGGTACTCGCGTAAAATAGTTATACTTTTCAATGGCATTAATAGCAATAGTTGCAACCTAGTGACGTAAAATTAATTTCGAAAGTTTACAGTGACATCTACATAAAAATCCCTTTAAATTACATTAACTTAATAATATACCTAATTAACTTATAAACGTAATTATATATAATATATCGGTAAATAAATAAATATAAGGGTATATTACTTTAAGTTATATCTACAGTTATAATTATGTTCATAAATATATACGTAGCTATTTATAAATACATATGAATCATGTACATATAATATAAATAAATAAATACATAATTAGATTATTATAATATATAATGTATAACTTAATATAAATATTTATCTAAATAAATAAAATACATATATAAGTTATTTACATGCATTATATACATATAAGTCATTATATACACTTAATTTAAGCTTATATACAAGTATAAATACTATGTATATAGGTACTTTTATAGAATTTTTAGAGTTTTTCATATTTTTATTTTGTTTTTGTGTTTTATGGAGATAAGGGAAGGAGGGAGAAAGATGAGAAGAGAAGAAACACTTTTTTTGTAATTTTTATGTTGTTTTCTTTTATTTCAAACCTAAGAAGACCTAAACTTCTGCATGTATATTCTCATAGCTTGAAAGCTCAAAACCTAAATCTAACTAGGCACATACTTAAAACTAAACATAATCTCACTCAAGACACATTTATTTTATTTATTTACAATTATTTTTTATTTCTCACACTATTTACAATTTGGGCTAAATGGCTTAAGTTAAGGTTAAAACATGAACTCAAAGCCATAGCAAACTCACTCTCAGCTACTAGAAATATTGAAGAAGGCATTATAAACATCCAAAAATCAATTAAGAATAGAATCAAATCCTAAAACATGTTTTAACCATTAAAACCAATATAGAATTCAGATTGGACAAATTACTAATAGCGAAAATCGCGTGAATTATAAAATGTAATATTTGGTCATTGTAACACACGAAATTACAATCACTTTTAAATTTGTAATCCTAGATAGTAGTGGTATCTAGGGTCATCTAAGGAGGCAAAAATGCAATTTTTATAATCTCTTGCTCGAAAGACAGAAATGAACGTTCTTTGTGTCTTTTTGAATATGTAATATTTAGGGTTTTTGTTTGGGCAAAAAGTGGATGTGTAGAAAATAGAATTAGAAATGCTAAAAACAAAGCAAACTCACTCCATGCACAGGTGACTAGGAGTAATGGAGGAACAACACACAACAAGAGAACAACACAAGCTAACTAAAAAGAAATAGTAGTGGAACGCTTCTTTAAATAAAGATTGTTTTACAAATGGGGTTGGAGAACTCACAAGCGAGAAGGATTCTCACTTGTAATCTCCAACACAGAAAGTAAACACTACACTATAATGCAAAAAAATACAAAAGATAGAGGAAATCTTATGATGAAGAAGGTGATGCTGCTGCAGAACTCCTGCTCCAATTCTGGTTGCCCCAGAATCACAGGAAGCTTGCTCCTGGATCTCCTCCTCCTAGCAAGCCCTAGGTGGGGCGTGCCTAGCTCCTAGCAAGCCTAGATGACCTGCTCCTGACTCCTAGGGTGGACGTGGACCGCCTTACGTGCTCCTCCTCCTAGCCATCCTCCTTTCCTGGCCAACCCCTCTGTTTGGCGTGGACAGAAGGTAGAAGAGGATAGGAAATTGAAGGCACCAAGAGGGCAAGATCACCCCCTTAAACTTCTTCTCCTCCTCTTCTCCTTGGTCGTTTGTAATGGTGGAATATGGGTGGAAGAATGCTATGAAATGAAGTAGCCGAGGGTGGTTGGTCATGGTAGTTAAGGGTGATATATATAGAGTTGTAGGAAGGGGGTGGTGTGGTTAAGAAGGCATGGCTAGGATGGCTTGTGGATGGTTGTTATAGGATCCTAGGGCTAGGGTTGATATTTCCAAAATGGAGGGGCACTTAATGGTTGGCACCAACCCTAAGTGAGGACTAGGGTTAAAGGGTTGGTGTGGTGTGTTGTAGGGTTAGGATGGAGTCATATGGTGGTGGTTATGTGATGGAGGGCTAAGGCTTGTTGGCACTACATGACGGGGTGCATTAGGTGGTGGTTTAGGTGTGGTTAGGTTAAGGTTGGGGCCAATTTTACGTTCTAGAAGTTGGCCCCAAAAGGGATGGCTAGGATTTGGTTATAGGTTTAGGTGTAGGGTTAGGATTGTGGTAGATGTTGGCACCAACTTGTAGGGATGTGAGAAGTGTTTTGGTGCCAACATATAGTGGTGGTTATGGGTGGTTATGGTGGTGAAAAGTTGGGTTTAATTGGCGCTACAGAGGGTTTCTAGAATGGGGTTAGGTGTAGGGTTAAGATGGCTTGTGGAGGTAGATGTATGGAGGAGATAAAGGGAAGGTTGGCACCAATTTCAAGGGTAGTTAAGGGGAGGTTTTGGAGGGAAAATAGGTGGCTTTTGGTGGTGGTGATGGGGTGAAGGGGTGGCTATTTGGTGGAGCCAAAAGTGGGTAGGAGTAGTGATAGCTTAGGTGGAGCTAAGTAGGGTTACTTGGTGGAGCTTAGATTAGGTAGGGTTTAGGGTGATGGTGGACGGCAATGGAGTGGAGAGGAGCTAGGGTTAGCTAGCTAAGGTAGCTTAGCTAGTTGGAGAGTAGGGGAAGCTAGGGTTTAGCTAGAAGAAGGTGGCTAGGAGTTGTCTAAAGTAGATCTGTAGCTGAAGTAAATTTCCCGTACATAGCTGATGATGGTTGAAGAGGTCTTCTTAGGAGCTCAACTACCTAGCTTAGTTAGCTAGTTCTTCTGTGAGCAGTTAAGCTTGAGTAGTGGAGTTGAGTTGAGCTGGTCTCAACTTATTAGGAGTTGGGTTGAGCTTGACCTGCTTCTCTTAAGAACTCCTAAGCTAGCTTAGCTACTAAGTTAATAAGAAGTAGCTAACCTAGTAGGAGTTTAGCTACCATGAGTTGAGTGGAGCTAGGGAGGACTGGACTTGAGCTGGGGTGAACTCCTATCAGCTAAGTTGAGCTAGCTAGAGCTCCCAGTGAACTAATTGGAACTAGGAAAAGCTAGACTCAACTAAGTTGAGCTGGATCTGAGCTAAGTTGAGTTGAGTTAAGCTACCCTAAGCTACCATCCAGCTGAGATGAGCTGAATGGAGCTAGGATGAGCTAAACCCAACCTAGTTGAGCTGATATCTAGCTATGATGAGTTGGGTTCAGCTAGGGTTCAGTTAAATTGATTTTCTTCTTCACCTTCTGCCTTCTTGAGTGCTAGGGTTTTAGAGGTCTGGTTATATGCTTATCCTTAGTACTCAAGTAAACATGTTAAAAACACAAAAAATATGCAATACATGTCTAACTTAAGTAATGTCTAAATGCAACCCGAAAATCCATTTGCGAAGTTAAAAATCCTAAGAGCAAGATCAGTTTTAGGGTGTAAGAATGATGACAAATTGGTGTTTATCAATTACACAAGTATAGTTACTGACACCAAACTTCTCAACTCTCTCATCAATGCATACCAATCAGAATTAAAGTCAAATAACATTTGTACAAGTAGCTGAATGCTTGTTCTACATTAAACCATCTGATAAAAATCTTTCAACCTCAACACAGGATCAAGAACTCTTGGAATTTCATTTCAAGAAGCTATATAAATCCTTTCAATTCTTTCGAACCCACTGTTGCTGACCAAAGGATCACCAAATCTAATCTGAAGCTTAACTCATGCAATTCAAAACTTTCTCAATCAACTAATGTGTAGATTTATGCAATACAAACCCGTTACAAACTCCAAATTATTTAAAACCAACCATAAACCATAGTAGAAACCCATTCAGAACTCCATTCAGATAAAGCAATCCACCCAGCTAAAGGAGTTTTAAAATCAAACTAAGTCTGATTTGGTGTTTCATTCTATATTCAGATGACTCAGACAAGTATATCCATACTAAATTTATTTCAGACAGATCATTGTAAACATAATTCAATCAAAAGTCCATTCATGACCACATTCAAAGACTCATTGATGTAGACATTCATTTAGGTTAAAATGCCTATTTGTGTATGTTCATAGGCTTAGATATGCATTCCATGTAATGTTAGGTTAATTGCATCCTTTTATAGCCATGAGAGAAAGAGATTTAATTCAAGGCCTCGGATTGACGATCTGATCATATAGATCTGATCAGGACAACGATCGGAGTCTAATGCCTTCAAAATTGTCTAGATTGGAATCCCATAGCACTGTATGCAATCCGAAGAAAATCAATGGCCAGGGGGCAATGTGACATCCTTGGGCTTCGGATGAAAAATCCGACCATATGGATGGATCCGAAGCGACGATCGCAGTCTGGCAATGCGGAAATCATCTCGATCCAAACACCGTAGCATCCTCTAGAAGCAAAAGAAGATGGACGGTCCAGATGGCACCACGTGGCACCATCTAGGTCGCCCAACACTAGCCAGCAATCTACCCAATGCTTCCTCTTCATCCGCATCATCCATTCCCAGTCATTGGATCTTGATCCAACGGCTGAGAAGCCTTTTCCACATCGTGCCCATCGAAGGTCTTCTTGACACATGCGTTAGCGTGGTGCATTGGTTGAGGTGTGTACTCCCAAAGGAGGGGCACGGGTTCGAAAAATCCGCTAACCCCCCCAATTGCTCAATTGGATGCATGTAATGCGGGCGCACCAACTAGAGCACGCACGCAGATGCGTGTGCACTAGCCCGCGAACCCGCACCATAGCGCTCACGCAGTGCAAGCGCTAACGCGTGTGTGCACGCGACACGACTGCGTGATAGGCACGCGAGTACAGCTGCAAGCGAGCGTGAGTTGGCAAGGATCTTCAGCGACAGATGGGAAGATCTGTAGCGACGTTTACGGACATCACTAATTACCCATGTGCAACCAAGCCCTTCATCCTCCACTATAAAAGGACCCATACGCCTCCATCCACCATCATCTCTTCCTTTCTCTCCCTCACCACCTCCAAGGCTCTAGAGAGAGCTTATCCCAAGCCTGCGATGCTCCTCTAGAGTAGAAAGCCAAATCTTTTTCCTACCTCTCATCTCCCTTAATGGAGCATCTCGTGGCTGTCCTCTCACCACCTTTTGCGAAGAAGATCCTCGCCGCGACATCGTCCCGTCCCATCCCGTCCTCTGTCCTCTGACACCGTTCTCCTTTGTCCCGGTCTTCACCACCTTCGTCCGGGGCACCGTCAGAGTGAGTCATCCTCCAAGCGACTGTCGAGGGGGATTTCCCCATCTTGATTCTTTTTATCATTTTGTAGTGTAGTTTTATTTCCCGCAATTAGTTGTAATAAACAGCTTGGATTACTTATATACTATTGGTTTCTCTATCTCTCTCTCTCTTTGCAAGTAGATTCGATAGAAATTATTTCGACTTGATCTCTTGTCTTATAGATATACCAAAAAAATCATAAAAGATAAAAACAACAAAAATAAATAAAAGCGAAACACGGATTTCAAAGAAACAAACGTTCGCCTCCCTGTGTTCTACCTGGGACTCCCTTGGAGTTTCGGTAAAATTTTATTTGATAGCGAGTTTTGCAACTGCAACGATGATTTCTCAAA
Organism: Thalassia testudinum; assembly: GCA_037157565.1. NCBI lineage: Eukaryota > Viridiplantae > Streptophyta > Magnoliopsida > Alismatales > Hydrocharitaceae > Thalassia > Thalassia testudinum. Next base: position 8,923,439 of record JAZHRO010000067.1, read on the forward strand.
ACCTAACTTTTCCCTCGCGAAAACCCTCTTAATCACTTATCCAGCACAAAGCATAGTGACTTTTCCTGAAAACTATTTCTCATATTACAGTTCATGCTTAAAAAACTGCGACAATTTCTCAAATACGTTCAAAAACCTCAATCACCATCTTAAAATTCTCACTCAGGTCATTAAACATCAATTGAAATACCAAGTATTACGATCTCCCAAGAACTTGCGTAATGAATCTTAGGTCTCCATATTTTTCCCAAATTAGTTAAACCTTATTCTCAAGTGTTGCAAATAGTTAGCAAAAGGTCTGGAACTTCATGCAACTCAAATCAATGATCGAAAAACCCTAAAAACCCCATTTGATCTCTCTCCTACGCTATAGACAACGTGAAGGAGATACATTGAATCAAGTGTTCAAATCCTTTGTAAATTGGTTCCAGACCTTCCTTTAAGTAACTCAAACCTCATTTAAGCCTTAATCGATGGATGAAAATCTTATATAACAAGATCAAGCTGTCGCCCAAATGGGCATTTGATATATGATCATCATACTAATTTGAGCATCTAGGATCCCTGCATATCATTGATTGGTGTTCAAGGTTCCTAACTGATGCTTATGAAACGCTTGAATCATTACAAGGGCCACAAATCCGCGCATCGGATTTTCACAAGCCCTTGCTATCAGAAAAGACTAAAACTCAGCATCAACACTAAAAATTAGCAGTGGATAGATTAGTTGATAAAACTTCGATTAAACCATCCTGAACCAATTGCACATACTCCAATTAAATCAATATTAACTCAATTCGATCAATTAAACTCAATTAAAACCTAATTATTCCAAAAATTCTTCAATCATCTTCGAAAATCAAATCAAGTTCAGTTGATCAAATCAGTCCAATTCAAAGCCCATAAAGGGTCCTTTATGATATGTGAAATGTATAAGAAGACCCTCATTTGATCCTAACGCGCCATTAGATTTGTAAGCTAATGAACTTTAGATTTAATGGTTGCTGTGATGGAGGAAGTGAACTGTGGATTAAAATGGTGAGGAAACAATGTGAGAGTGATTGTGGAGTAAAGGGAAAGATTAATGGATCGAATTGAACGTGTGGAATTGCCTCTATGATCTGAATTGATCAGAGAGGTCTAATCGAGGGAGATTAACAACTAAGTTATTCTACACCTAATCTAATGCAATCAATTAATGAATTACGATCTACACATCTAAACTAAACTACAAAAGTAATAAAACTAATCTAGAAAGTTGTAAATCTAACTAGGAAAGCGATTAAAGCTTATCTACTCGGATGGAGTCCAAGGTCCACCTGCCATCGGCTAGTGGCGATGAAAGGGAAGATACCTCCAGCGAAAGGAGATGTCCTGGGTTCCACCGGCCATCGGTTAATGGCAAGGAATTGAGAGAAGGAGCCAAAGCTATCTCCAATGGCAAAGAAGGATAATTAGAGCTAGAGGGATGCAAGAAGGATCAACTTTGTGGGGAGGGAGTCGATAAAGAATCAGCGGAGGCCTATGGAGGTCCTTAAATAGGTGAGGGAGGTTGTGGTGAACAGATTTAGAGGTAGCAGGACGTTAGGACTCAAGGTCTGAGATGAGTTTTTGTAACGACCCGATTCCCGAGTCCCTACGAGACACGAGAACCGGACCGACTCGACTAATCCCAAGACCTAGTCGTCCAACGAGGAAGTAACCAAAAGACAGTAAAATAAACCACATTCAGCATGAATATAACTAACAGTAAGAAAGTACAGCAGTAAGGAAAGAAACTACTACAGTAGGTACCACCACAACAGTAGAACAACATTTATCATGTAACACGAACTGCAGGTAAAGAAAGTACAGCGGAAACAAAACTACTCACTATAACAGAAACAAAAGAGGTACAAAAGACTATGGTAAACTCTACTGGACCCTACTCGGCCCAGCGTCCTCTGCAGCCGCTGACCCTGGCTGCTCAACACCTGGTCCTGAAAAAGGTAACGAGAGTAACACGTCAGCAAAACGCTGAGTAGAGTGGCAACTAAAACTAAGACAACAGTAGAGCGTACAGTAGCTGTTATATTCTATTACTTCCTTTATTCACATCTTTCAATTGTCTCACTATTTCATTTATTCCTCAGATCTTTTACTTGATCTCGAATGTTCCTCGTGGGAACGATCTTGATTGCGGTCTTTTCCAAAAAGTAGAAGTAGCACGTGGTGCTCTCCTGGCCGGGAGAGTCCCCCGTGGTGATCCTACCCTCAGTCAACCACCCCAAGGTCACTGACAGGCGTAACGGTGACTACGGCACGCGTGATAAACGCACAGGTAGCTAACCCGTACTGGCACGCGGTCAGTCGTTTCCGTTAACGGGTGCGCCCAAAGCACAGCACGGAACCAGTACAGGGCAGAGCCCTCTCAGTAACACGGGGTCCAACCCCTCCACAGTAACCAAACCGGGGCCTTGCCCCTCCACAGTCCGCGCACCCTCGCCTGACTACCCTGGTTTGCCCCAGTGGGCCTAACAAGTCGGTGAAGGAGGCTAGCAGAACCCTGGGGCCCGTGGGGTAGCTAGTACTCTCCTAACACTAGTAGCTCTCCTCGGTACTACGTACACGAGGGCCAGCAAGTCGGTACAAAGCAGCCAATCCTAACCCCGGGTCCCTGGGGTGGCTGGCCCCACTCTGCACTAAACAGGTACAGGTACTTCCCTTGGTACTGCGTACCCAAGAGACAGTACGAACAACATCTCAGTTCCATTCCTTTCTCTTTCCAGGAGTTCCACTCCTAATTCCCCGCAGGGTTCCATCCTTTTAACTCAAACATCTAGGTTTCACTTTCCAGTTTCATATTCTTACAATCCATGTTCTCACCCACGTCTCTTTATTCATAACAGGCAGCTGTTAATTCAATTCACAGGCAACTTCATATTCCTTTTCATTTTTCCAAGACTGCAGTATTATACATTCCGCTAGTTTTCCATCCTAGGATTCATGCCATATCCTAGGATCTATCATACAATCTAATTTTCCAGCCCTAGGATTCATGCAACACCTAGGAGCTATCATTCCATACATTTCTCATTCCTAGGATTCATGCAATGTCCTAGTTTCTAGTTAAGGTTCCATACTTTAACAGATTTTAATAACTTAATCCACTCTACCAGGTACAACGGGAGTAATGGGGGCGTGATCGGGAATCCCGCGTGCCTCCGCGACTCCCAAGACTGCAACGGAACGAGGTCCTATCATAAGGATCAAACACAAGGAGTGTCTCAAAACAGTGTATAGCTACTGTAGACGGGTAGAGGAATTAATTCTGAAAAGAGCGCAACTCGAATCGCGGAAAACGGAGCCCTAACGGGCCCTAAACGGGTCGAAAAAGACGATACTGTGCAAAATCAGACGTCTGGAACTTCTTCCAGACGTCTTAAACAGTGGATCAGAGAATTACCTGTTCAGCGTGGTTTCCCAGACGTCCAAAAGTCTGCGGGGACGTCTGGCCTAGCTCCCAGACGTCCGATGGTCACCCCAGACGTCTGGAGGTCACTCCCGCCGTTTGGTAAAACTTCCAGACGTCTGATTCGCAAAGTATGGCGAATCAGCGAACCTGCGCACAGCCAACTGCCTCCCTCAGTACGGTCAGTCGACAGGAAGGAAGAAGAAGGCGGAATACTCACCTTTCAGACATCTATATGAGCTTCCAGACGTCTCCCTCGCCGTCTGGCTATCAACCCAGACGTCTGATTCTGGAAATTTTTCCAGAATCAGGGCGCTACTCGGCCTCCGCTCGCGACGCTGCCCGCGTCGTACCTCGCGCGTCTGCTACTCAGACCGCAACAGGTCCCTCTCCGCGTCGCTCCGCGCCCCCTACGCCCTCCGCCGGCCGGCCAAGCCGCTCCGGCGAGCTCGCCCTCACGGCAGAGCTCCGCTCTCGCACGCCGCACCTCCTCCGCGCTCACTGCGGCCGCCGCTGCCGCCCTCGCGCTCACGCTCACGCTCACTGGCTAAAGGAGAAGAAGGAGGAGACGGTGGAGACGAGGGGGGAGGCGTGGCCTTTTAAGGCCGCGCGAGGAGGAGGGAGAGAGAGCGCGGCAGGTCTACAGCCGCAGAGAGAGAGGGAAAAAGAGAGAGAGAGGGGAATCGCGGGTCTGCGCGCACAAGCGCGCAGACGAATCTTTCGTGCGAAAAAAAAACTGTTTTCCAGAGGTCTGGAAACGATCCCAAACGTCTGGTCAGACGTTTGGATTTTATCCCAGACGTCTGGTCCGACGTCTGGGTCACCTCCCAGACGTCTTAAAAGACGTCTGGGGCACGCGTTCGTAACAATATAACAAACTCAAAGGAAGTTTCGTCCCCGAAACTTGCGCCAACTAGGGTGCGGGAAAAGATGTCCAAATAACCATAACAAACTCAAAGAGGACCGAAGCCGGTCTGAAAAGACGTACCCGCGAAAAGCTCCGGGTGCCGCTCCCGCATTGCCGCCTCAGGCTCCCAGGTAGCCTCCTCGTACCGCTGGCTCCTCCACCAAACCTTTACCAGGGGTACTTGCTTTCGTCTCAACCTGCGGACGGCTCGGTCTAGGATCTGCACTGGCCGCTCAGGGTAGGTCAGGTCGTCGCTCACCTCGACGCTCTCGTGGCTCAGTACGTGACTGGAATCGGCTACGTACTTCCTGAGGTTGGACACGTGGAACACGTCGTGCACACCAGAAAGCTGCGGGGGAAGGGCAAGTCTGTAAGCAATGGGTCCAACCCGCTCGAGGACCTCAAAGGGCCCCACGAACCTCGGCGCGAGCTTCCCTCTCACCCCAAACCGCTGTAAGCCCTTCATGGGCGAAACACGAAGGAAGACGTGGTCCCCAACCTCGGACTGCACCTCTCTGCGTCTGCGATCCGCGTAGCTCTTCTGTCTGCTCCTGACAGTGCGGAGTCGTCTGTGGATCTGCTCAACTACCTCCTGACTCTGCCGAATCAACCTGGGGCCAACCTCCCACTTGGTCCCCACCTCAACCCAACTCAAGGGTGCCGTACACTTCCGTCCGTACAGAGCCTCGGAGGGAGCCATGCCGATGCTCGAGTGATAACTGTTGTTGTATGCAAACTCCGCCAGGGGCAGGTGCTCCTCCCAAGAGCCCCTCCAGTCCAGTACACAGGCACGCAAAAGGTCCTCCAGTGTCTGTATCGTGCGCTCCGACTGTCCGTCCGTCTGGGGGTGGTAAGCCGTGCTAAACCTCAACCTCGTCCCCAAAGTCTGTTGAAACTCAGCCCAAAATTGGGACGTAAAGCGGGTATCCCGGTCGGATACGATCTCCCACGGAACTCCGTGTAGTCGCACCACATCACGGATATACCTCTCTGCCAACTGTGCTGGTCCCAAAGTGACTCGGATCGGCAAGAATCGCGCCGTCTTCGTCAATCTATCCACTATTACCCAGACTGCGTCGTGTCCCCGCTGGGTAACAGGTAAGCCCACCACCAAGTCCATGGTGATGCTCTCCCACTTCCACTCTGGCACTGGAAGCGGCTGAAGCGGCCCTGCAGGCCTCTGATGTTCGGCTTTCACCTGCTGGCACACTAAACACTGCTGCACGAACTCACCCACATCCCGCTTCATCCCTCTCCACCAAAACTCGCGTCTCAAGTCGTGGTACATTTTCGTGTTTTCGGGATGTATGGTGAATCTGGAACCGTGTGCCTCAGTCAGGAGCTCTCTCAACAGCTCCTCGTCTCTGGGAACGCACAACCGTCCCCCCAAGCGTAACACCTGGTCTGTGAAAGAGAAGTCCCCTGGGTCCCCTGATAGTACTCTATCGCGCAAAGACTGCAAGTACGGATCGGCCATCTGTCCCGTGATGATGCGGTCTATCAGCTCTGGCCTGGTCTGCCGTGTCACCGTCACTGCCCCACAGTATCCTCGTAACTCTAGAGGTCGCCAACTGCCCACCTCCTCCAAAAGGCTCCAACTCTGTAACTGTAGACTGGCCAAGCGTGCGGGCGCCTTACGGCTCAAGGCGTCAGCCACCACATTGGCCTTTCCCGGGTGGTAGGAGATGCTGCAATCGTAGTCCTTCAGGAGCTCCAACCAACGTCTCTGTCTCAAGTTGAGCTCCTTCTGGTCAAAAAGATATCTGAGGCTCTTGTGATCTGTAAAAATCTCGAAGGTCTCACCGTACAAGTAGTGCCTCCATGTCTTCAGCGTGAAGACAACAGCTGCCAACTCTAGGTCGTGGGTAGGGCAGGTATGCTCATGGGGCTTCAGTTGCCACGAAGCGTAAGCGACCACGTGACCCCTCTGCATGAGCACACCTCCTAACCCTTGCAAGGAAGCGTCCGTGTACACAACGAACCCGCCACTACTGTCAGGGATGGTGAGCACGGGAGCCGAGGTCAACCTCTCCTTCAGCTCCAGAAAACACGCCTCACAGGCGTCTGTCCAAGCGAAAGGCACGTCCTTCCGGGTCAACTGTGTCATAGGACGCGCAATCTGTGAAAATCCTCTGATGAACCGTCTGTAGTAACCTGCCAGTCCCAGGAAACTGCGAATCTCAGTGACTGAACGCGGTCTCTCCCACCTGAGCACTGCCTCGACCTTGGCAGGGTCCACCGCCAGGCTGTCACCAGAGATCACATGACCCAAGAAGGTCACCTCCCTCAACCAGAACTCGCACTTGCTGTATTTGGCGTACAGCCTGCGTCGTCTCAAAGTGTCCAGAACCATCCGTAAGTGCTGTCCGTGCTGCGTCCGATCTCTAGAATAGATGAGTACATCATCTATGAAAACCACCACGAACTGATCCAAGTACGGTCTAAACACTCGGTTCATCAGGTCCATGAAAGCAGCGGGGACATTGGTCAGCCCAAACGGCATGACCAAAAACTCGTAGTGTCCGTACCGGGTGCGGAAAGCTGTCTTGGAGACGTCGGTCTCCCTGATCCTCAACTGGTGGTATCCAGACCTCAAGTCTATCTTGGAAAACACCGGGGCACCCCGCAACTGGTCAAACAAATCGTCGATCCTCAGCAGCGGGTATCTGTTCTTGATGGTGACCCTATTCAGCTGTCGGTAGTCCACACAAAGGCGTAGGGTCCCATCCTTCTTCTTCACAAACAGTACCGGGGCTCCCCAGGGAGACGCACTGGGCCTCACGAAACCTTTCTCCAAAAGGTCCTGCAATTAGGACTTGAGCTCTCGCAGCTCAAGCGGTGCCATTCTGTATGGCACGGTGGAGATGGGGCTGGTCCCTGGTACTAGTGAGATCTCAAACTCGATCTCACGCTCGGGCGGTAGTCCTGGTAACTCGTCTGGAAACACGTCGGGGTACTCTCTGACCACCGGGATGCTCTGGAAGTCTGCCACGGGGCTGGGTTCTGCCACCACACAAGCTAGGAAGCCCTCACACCCCTGGCTCAAAAGTCTCGCCACCCGAAGTGCTGATATGCACCTGAAACCTCCGTCCACTGGCTGTCTGTGAAACTCGAAAGAAGGCAACTCCGGAATGGAGAAGACAATCTTCCTCTCAAAACAGTCCACCAAGGCGTGGTAAGCGAACAGCCAATCCATCCCCAAAATCACTCCAAAGTCTTCCATCTGCAACATAATCAGGTCAGCTGGCAGGCTATGTCCCCCGATGCTGACCTCGCAATCCGTGTACAACTCAGCTACAAACAGCTGACCACTCGGACCTCTGATTACGAATGCATTCTCTAACAGTGTACAATCCTGGTCCAAACTAACTGCGAAACTGGCTGCGACAAACGAGTGCGTAGCACTGGAATCGAAAAGCGTGTAAATGAGTCTGCCAGAAACTGAAACCATACCTGCTACCACCGATCCCGAAGCTCTGGCGTCCCTGTGTGTTAGGGCGTTGATACGCCCCTCAGCTCTAGGTGCGGACGAAGCAGCCACACTCTGCGTCGGACGGGTAGGTGCTGGCCGGTACCCTCCTCGCGACCGCTGTCCTCCTCGCTCCTGGGAACCGCGGCCTCCTGCACGCCCCCCAGTGCTCTACGCGGGGAGTATCTGCTGACCTCCTGCCCTAGATGGGCAGTCCCTCCTGACGTGGCCCGGTTGGCCACACTGGTAGCAGAGGGGAACCCGACTCCCGCCCTCAGCGGGTCCCTACTGTCGGCTAGGCCGGGGTCCGGTGCTGGCGACTGGCCCCTGTCGAGGGCCCCCAAAGGCCACTGATGGCCCTGCAAAACGTGACGGCTCTCTTGCGGACGCCACGCGTCTCCTTTGAGTTCTAACACGCCTAGTGTGGTGGCGAAAATCTCGTTCCACCACTAACTCCCCTGTCGTACGCTCGGAAGGGGGAGGAGGGGGTGGTGACGTGGGTGGAAGCTGAAATTCTTCTCGAACCACCTCTCGAATCAGTTGGACGAGGTCCGGAGACGGTATGCTCAGGAGAAGAGGAGGGGTAGCATGTACTCCAAGCCCAACACATCTGTTCCTCGAACCCCGACCTCGGCCGCGCCCGCGGCCCACCCTCCTAGCTCCACGACGAGGCATCTCCTACAATGGAGACGCGAAACAAAACGAAAACGTCAAAACCGACGGTACCTAACGAAACTTCTAAGAGCTCATGTCAAGAGATATGTTGTGGTGGCTACTCTAGTTATAAACATGTGAATTGGTTATTTTCCAGTCAGTTGATTCACTTCTCGGGACGACCTTGCTCTGATACCATCTTGTAACGACCCGATTCCCGAGTCCCTACGAGACACGAGAACCGGACCGACTCGACTAATCCCAAGACCTAGTCGTCCAACGAGGAAGTAACCAAAAGACAGTAAAATAAACCACATTCAGCATGAATATAACTAACAGTAAGAAAGTACAGCAGTAAGGAAAGAAACTACTACAGTAGGTACCACCACAACAGTAGAACAACATTTATCATGTAACACGAACTGTAGGTAAAGAAAGTACAGCGGAAACAAAACTACTCACTATAACAGAAACAAAAGAGGTACAAAACACTGTGGTAAACTCTACTGGACCCTACTCGGCCCAGCGTCCTCTGCAGCCGCTGACCCTGGCTGCTCAACACCTGGTCCTGAAAAAGGTAACGAGAGTAACACGTCAGCAAAACGCTGAGTAGAGTGGAAACTAAAACTAAGACAACAGTAGAGCGTACAGTAGCTGTTATGTTCTATTACTTCCTTTATTCACATCTTTCAATTGTCTCACTATTTCATTTATTCCTCAGATCTTTTACTTGATCTCGAATGTTCCTCGTGGGAACGATCTTGATTGCGGTCTTTTCCAAAAAGTAGAAGTAGCACGTGGTGCTCTCCTGACCGGGAGAGTCCCCCGTGGTGATCCTACCCTCAGTCAACCACCCCAAGGTCACTGACAGGCGTAACGGTGACTACGGCACGCGTGATAAACGCACAGGTAGCTAACCCGTACTGGCACGCGGTCAGTCGTTTCCGTTAACGGGTGCGCCCAAAGCACAGCACGGAACCAGTACAGGGCAGAGCCCTCTCAGTAACACGGGGTCCAACCCCTCCACAGTAACCAAACCGGGGCCTTGCCCCTCCACAGTCCGCGCACCCTCGCCTGACTACCCTGGTTTGCCCCAGTGGGCCTAACAAGTCGGTGAAGGAGGCTAGCAGAACCCCGGGGCCCGTGGGGTAGCTAGTACTCTCCTAACACTAGTAGCTCTCCTCGGTACTACGTACACGAGGGCCAACAAGTCGGTACAGAGCGGCCAATCCTAACCCCGGGTCCCTGGGGTGGCTGGCCCCACTCTGCACTAAACAGGTACAGGTACTTCCCTTGGTACTGCGTACCCAAGAGACAGTACAAACAACATCTCAGTTCCATTCCTTTCTCTTTCCAGGAGTTCCACTTCTAATTCCCCGTAGGGTTCCATCCTTTTAACTCAAACATCTAGGTTTCACTTTCCAGTTTCACATTCTTACAATCCATGTTCTCACCCACGTTTCTTTATTCATAACAGGCAGCTGTTAATTCAATTCACAGGCAACTTTATATTCCTTTTCATTTTTTCAAGACTGCAGTATTATATATTCCGCTAGTTTTCCATCCTAGGATTCATGCCATATCCTAGGATCTATCATACAATCTAATTTTCCAGCCCTAGGATTCATGCAACACCTAGGAGCTATCATTCCATACATTTCTCATTCCTAGGATTCATGCAATGTCCTAGTTTCTAGTTAAGGTTCCATACTTTAACAGATTTTAATAACTTAAGCCACTCTACCAGGTACAACGGGAGTAATGGGGGCGTGATCGGGAATCCCGCGTGCCTCCGAGACTCCCAAGACTGCAATGGAACGAGGTCCTATCACAAGGATCAAACACAAGGAGTGTCTCAAAACAGTGTATAGCTACTGTAGACAGGTAGAGGAATTAATTCTGAAAAGAGCGTAACTCGAATCGAGGAAAACGGAGCTCGAACGACCCCTAAACGGGTCGAAAAAGACGATACTGTGTAAAATCAGACGTCTGGAACTTCTTCCAGACGTCTTAAACAGTGGATCAGAGAATTACCTGTTCAGCGTGGTTTTCCAGACGTCCAGAAGTCTACGGGGACGTCTAGCCTAGCTCCTAGACGTCCGATGGTCACCCCGGACGTCTGGAGGTCACTCCCGCCGTCTGGTAAAACTTCCAGACGTCTGATTCGCAAAGGATGGCGAATCAGCGAACCTGCGCACAGCCAACTGCCTCCCTCAGGACGGTCAGTCGACAGGAAGGAAGAAGAAGGCGGAATACTCACCTTTCAGACGTCTGTATGAGCTTCCAGATGTCTCCCTCGCCGTCTGGCTATCAACCCAGACGTCTGATTCTGGAAATTTTTCCAGAATCAGGGCGCTACTCGGCGTACCTCCGCGTCGCTCTGCGCCCTCCGCCAGCCGGCCAAGCCGCTCCGGCGAGCTCGCCCTCACGGCAGAGCTCCGCTCTCGCACGCCGCACCTCCTCCGCGCTCACTGCGGCCGCCGCTGCCGCCCTCGCGCTCACGCTCACGCTCACTGGCTGAAGGAGAAGAAGGAGGAGACGATGGAGACGGGAGGGGAGGCGTGGCCTTTTAAGGCCACGCGAGGAGGGAGAGAGAGTGCGGCAGGTCTGCAGTCGCAGAGAGAGAGGGAAAAAGAGAGAGAGAGGGGAATCGCGGGTCTGCACGCACAGGCGCGCAGACGAATCTTTCGTGCGAAAAAAAAACTGTTTTCCAGACTTCTGGAAACGATCCCAGACGTCTGGATTTTATCCCAGACGTCTGGTCCGACGTTTGGGTCACCTCCCAGACGTCTTAAAAGACGTCTGGGGCACGCGTTCGTAACAGTTTTAGAGGACTGCAGGAGGATTTGGATCAAAAGCGGACCATCAGATGTGATCTGGAGGTGGTCACAAAGCTAAGTGCACCAGTGCTGGTTGGTTCAGTAAGGATCAGTTGTCCGATCAATGGATCGAAGAACGAACGGTAGCTGCTACTTGAGTTCATCGAGTGATATAGTGTTGAGGAGCACCGGATCAAGTGTATTGGGCAAATTGCATGAACGACCCAAAGAAGTGAAACGGTAGAACAATTTCAAGTGAAGCCCATAACTAAGAAGCATAACCGAATAGTCCTTGAAGGCTTTCAAACAAGTCCCTAGCAAGTTTTTAGTGAATAAAATGTGAAGGCTTGAGGACCTAAGTGTAATGCATGTATTTCAAGGTCCAAATGATGTCAAAATATAGTGTAATTTTTATGGCACGTTAATCGAGCATATTAGAACATAATTCAACTATTGATTTGTTCTTCTAAGCTTAAATTGTGTTCAATTAGCATTCAGATCATCCATATACAAAGTTAGGTATAGAATATCAAAATTGACCTAATTCTGCATTTTTAACACAAATTGAGTGTTTTAGGTCTTTTTCCATAAATCCCACACTTAACTCATTCTTTATGTTAATTGATAGTGTTTTAACCTCGTTTCTAGCCTAACTTGAGCATTTTAACTATGATGAGCCACACCTCATTAGTTCCCGTTAGTCGTCTTCTCAAGCCCATTCAAGGAAGTGGATCTGCCCTGCCTCGGCCAACTCTCCCTAACTATTCTAGAGCTTAGGAAGCCTACCAAAGCCTTCATAACTCCTCTCCTAAGCTCTAAAGCTCTCCTATTAGTGTAGAAATCCCCTCACCCACCAATATTCATCCCACTCCTCACCACCTTCATAGGTTACTTTAGGGTTGTCCTCTCACCTCCCCTTTAGGTAGTAGATCATCTCCATCACCTCACCCCTTTCATATAGCCTATACCTCTCCATTATTTTAGTGCAGCTTTCCTCTACTCGGGTTCCTCCTGCACCTTATCCCCGCCATCCTACACCTCACCTCCTTCGTCCAGTTGCAGCCAAGCACCGTCATCTCACCGAATAGCTGCTTTGGGAGATTCTTCTCACCCCCTCTCTCTTTTATTCGCTTTTATTGTCATTTTGTTGCTTAGTTGTAATAAACATTATTTTTCTCCAATATATCGGATTCTCTCTCTATCGTCCCTTTATGTTTATTTTATTTGCAAGTAGATTAGTTTAGATAATATTCCATTTGATGTTCCACCTATCTAAAAATACCAAAAAAATTAGAAAGCCCCAAAAACACCAAAAATAAATAAAATCAAACACAATTTTTTATCAAACATTCTCCTCTTCGTGTTCGACTCGGGACTTACCATCTTAATTATAATTTTTTATTTTACAATTTGATTTTCATACGATTACGACAACTTGGGTTTGCAAAACCCTAAATGATTTTTCCTCGCACGAATTTTCGACTCGTCACTACCAAGATCTAACTAGTAGACCTAAAGGACATCTTTAGGAAAGAAATAGAAAGGTATTGTAAATTGTGCTAGTTTTACTGAAAGGCAAAAATATGGTATTGGGCTATTAGTATAATGCCTTTATTAAGATTATAAGAAGAGTAGCATTGAGATTGATAAAGGATTAGTAATAAATGAAAACTAAACCTAGCCAAAAGGGGTTATGTGACAAGAGTCTACTTTATTGAAAATAAGAGTGAGACTATGATTGCGAATATGGAGAAAATGTTATTATTTAGAGGATCTAGATGAATAATTAAGATGGATTTCGTTATATAGCTACCTAGACTTAATAGATATTAATTCCTACTTTTATTTTTGCTTTTTACTGAGCACTTTCTCATTCTATGTTATAATCATTCTATTTAAGTTAACCTATTACATATCATGAGAAGGGTAATCGAGCTAGTGAAGGTAATTGTAAGGGTTTGAAATTTTAATGACATTCTTACAATAAATTAAATCCTTAATTAGAACTAAATGTTGGAATCAAACAGTAACTAAGTTTTAAACTCTTGAAGTTTGGGATAAGAATGGATAAAATCATCCATATGTGAAGTGTTGAGGGGCTAAATGTAAATGACTTGGATTTATAGCCTTGTTAGTAACTTGATCTTAGATTGAGGATGGATTTAATATTTACCCACATGTTTATTGATAATGAGAGAATATCTCATCTCATTTCATGTGCATTTGCCTTACTCACATTTGCATCATTTCCACCACTACCGTTGTCATGCATCTCCCCCTCTCCCCTTCACTCACTCTCCAACCACCTCACTATTAGTAGCAATAAGGAGAGAGGAGTAGCTGGGGGCTACTGTTGCTGCTGTTGTGGTTGCTGGTATTGTTGTTGCTACTTGGTATAATTGCTGCAAGAAGGGAAGAAGGGAGGAGTTGCTATATGCTTTGAGGTAGGGATTTCTACCTCATTGAGTTATTCTCTTGATTGCCTTAGTTAGATCGTGGAATGGAACTATGAGTTTACTTCAGAACTCAGATGTGGTTCTAACTGCAGATTGGATGCCTGCCACTATGGTTAGGCATCTAATCATGCCAATCTGGATGTCTAACCAAAAATTTGGATGTTTCCTATAGCTGTGTCTGCATTCCAGGGATGAATATATTGAATAATGGATGTCTAACAAGAGGTCTGGATATTTGATACTGCAGAACAGGTAAGGGGGTCTTCCCGGATGCTTTCCATTGGATGTCTTCCATTGCCAGTTGCCTTATCCTTCCACATTGGACATCTGATACTAAGACCAAACGTCCAATAAGGCACAAGTGATCCTAATTCGTACAGAAACTTCTCACGGAGATCGAGCAAGGTTTTAAATGTTGATATGGATGTCATATCGACAAGTCAAAAATGGGATATGTCAGGAGCATATTGCTGTTATCGGTGAATTTTGGGAAAATTGCTCAAAAAGGTTCAAAATGTCACAAATTTGAGAATGGTCTAATACATCCCATAACTTGCAGGATCACTTTGGGTGGTATCACTTTGGTGGCGATCATCATACCCATATGAGGAACTATAATAAGATGGAGGGCTGGTGTAGCAGGGGAAGTAATAAGATAAACTTTGCATCTCATCGTAGGGTTGGTGTAATGAGATTAGTAACCACCATAGTAACTCGATGATGATGATCTAGGGCCACCTCCAAAGATTGATTCTGTTGCTAGATTAAGGAATCTAACTTGTGAACTTAAATCATCGATGGACATCAAAGAAATGTCTGATACATACCCATATCCTGTCCCTGCGTCATAGTCACGAGGTGGACTTGGCTCGGGCCTCCATGTATATTGGCATATCTTTGCATGTATTCATGTTAGGCATTCTCTCTACTAGGACTTTGATGATGATATCTCTTATCTCATCTACTATTTTCTACCTGTGGTTTGTCAACTGATAAATACATAATTAATAATGGTAACTTGCCTATTTTATGCTAAGTACTTAGCTTGCATAGTACATATAGTTTATATATGTTGCATTATAATTATGCGTGCATAATTAGGTCAAAAATGTGTTTTAGTTTAATTAGTATCTAATTAAGGTGTTTTGAATAATGCAGGAATAAGAGATGAATCTAAAGTAGCCAGAAATAAGCTTATGGAGCTAATAAAGCATGGAATGAAGTGAAGCTCAAAGAAATAAAGACATGGACGAAAGAAGAGAAGACAAGAGGACACATGTCAACCCTAAACCCTCCCTAAAGCCACCTTAAGGACAACCTATCCTAGCCAAACTTATGTCCTAAACCTATCCTAGAAAAACCACCTACAAACCTACACCATAGATCTTAGATCTTATGGCCTAAACCCTTTGTTTAAAATAGAAAATCAAAGAACATATCCATCCACCATAGCCGCCCATGGTGGCTTCTTCAAGAAGCCTCAAGGTCGACCGTCACCACCCTCTCATCCACCATCAAAACTACATCCTGAGGCCCCAATTGATCCTTCTTGGTTGACCTGTATATAGCTTCTCCAAGACTCCACCTAAAGGCCACATCCTCTCCTTAGAACCCTCAAGCAAAACCTAACTCCTATGACCTAATATCCACCATGCAAACCTGGATCTAGGGTCCTCATTCCTTCACCGTGGATGCCCACTTTGGCTTCTTCAAGAAGCTTAAGTGGCCGGCCAACTACGCCCAACCATACCCCCTTAGATGTCCATCCAATGGCCTTGATTAAACTCTAGGTGTGGGCCAATCCTTTGCCCATAGATCTAATCCTACGACCCACAATTAAACACCAAGTCTATAAAAAGACCCCTAAGCCTACCATTTGAAGGATCAATTCTTCTATCATCTTCACTCACATATTCTACCACCACATCCAAACCTTCCTAAGTAGAGTAGAAAAATAGTGCTAGCCATCCCCCTCCCGTAGGTTCTCCATTATAGTAGGTTTCCACCTCCACCAAGCATTCCTTTACCTTTCCATAGTCCTTCCATGCCACCTCCAGTCCTCTTCCAGATCTTCGCATCCACCTTGCTCCGATATTGTCAAGGAAATTCTCCACCATCATGACACCACTCCATATCACCTTCTGCTTTTACTCCACATTTCTCTCTTCTTTATATTTGTTCTAGTTCTTAGTTGTTCTAATTATTAGTCTCTATTTTTCACTAGTAAAAATTGTTTTGTAATCATTCCTTGATTAGTGAAATAGAAAAATTATTTGTCTTTATCACTTGCTCTCTATTGTTGGATTTTAATCAAACTTATGGACTTGTATATGTAAATATGTTGATATAATCAAATAATATGGACTATCATAATGCTCAATAATATAAAAGTGATCAATTTAAGTCATATAGGTTATATGGGCATAAAATGCAAAAGGGAGGTGTGTTATTTAAATGTAATGTGCAAGGACTACTTAGTGGTTTACAATTTTTTAATGGGCAAGTTTGTAAATCACCTCGATAGCAATTATTTTCTTTTAATTGCTAATTAAGGTCAGTTATGGTCCTTGAGACCTCTGATTTTCTAGAGAAAGTCACCCCTATCGTGACTAGAGAGATAGAACCAATAGAGGCCTCTACAGCAGTGAATAACAACAGGTGATCTTTTGGTGTGTTCTTAATCTGGCTAGAGGTTCTCTTGGAAGAACATATCTGCAGCCCTGCTTATCATTGAAAGGATGAGCATGGGTATCTCTTTGATTTATTAACTTGTGTTTATATTTCTCTTAATCCTTTTGCACCAAAGTTTTAAGATATGTATGGAATCTTTAGCGTTGTGATTATCTTTATTGTTAGATCTGTTAGCAATTATTAGGATTTGCATAAACTAGGTTTGAATGTTTAGATGCTTCATCTTCCAGGAAAACCTCAAATCAAATTTCGTAATTGACACAAGTATCAGTACTCATTACAAGTACCAGTACATGTGTGCTACAGATTTGGTTCCAGAACTCAAGACCTATGAACTATAGCTTACTGGTACCAATACTCATAAGGAGTACCGGTACTTGTGAGCCACAAATTAGGTTCTGGATTTGTAGTGACCAAGACCTGTAACTTACTAGTACCAATGCTGATCTTCAGTACTAGTACATGTTGACTATAGGTTAAGACATCGATACTCAACAAGTATCGGTACTCATTGAGATCAGTTTAATTCTGGAGTGATATCAGTATGTCATGAGTACCGGTACACCAAGGATACTGGACAAATATATAAGTTAACTCAAATCCCAAGCAGTAAGCCATAAATACCGGTACTTGGCATCAGTACTAGTATTTCTTGAATATGGGACACATACTTGCAAGTCATGGATACCGGTACTGGTTCACCAGTACCGGTACTCAATATATGGGTTACTGGTACTTGTTCACTAGTATCGATACCCATCAAGTATGAAGTTCAGTTGTATTAAATTATGATTCAGGTTCATCCTAAGTTAGAAGTGGGCCAATTTATGGATTAACCCCAACATCTATCTCTCTCTTTCTATTTTTATTTCTTTTGATGTAAGTAGTTTAGTCATATTTCCTTTTGCCTATAAAAAAAAGTAAAAAAAAATCTGCTTATTCGAAAATAAAAAAAAATGCTAGCAAATTTGTCTCTATTTGTCTCCTCTTGTTCGACTCGAACTTTCAATACAGTTATTTTTAATTGTTAGAGATTTTGCACACTACAAGAAATGCATTTAAAAGCACGCGTCGATACCGGCTATCATCAACCATCATTGCATCATCATCTGCAACATCTTCATCATCATCATTTTTTGTTCATCTTGAAGGTGGTTAATCTTCCTCTGGACTCTCTTT
Source organism: Thalassia testudinum (assembly GCA_037157565.1). Taxonomy (NCBI): domain Eukaryota; kingdom Viridiplantae; phylum Streptophyta; class Magnoliopsida; order Alismatales; family Hydrocharitaceae; genus Thalassia; species Thalassia testudinum. The sequence goes on from JAZHRO010000067.1 coordinate 8,941,065, forward strand.
TGTTTCAAGGTCACAAATTATTCTTCTACCAGATCTACTGTGTAAAAATTCAGATACATCTGCCGCAATTTTTTCTACTATTTCAATATTGAGACCATCATTTTATCAATAAATGGTTCTCCATTGCTATTTAATCATTCTTGTAAAATATCTCCAACTTCTCAATCTCCAAAAAGATATGCCACATCAATTGAGTGGTGGTGGATCCCATCACGTTTTTGCATATAGGGGAGACATGTGGGATGATCTTCACTTTTGAATTTATTCTTTTGGTTCCTCTCACTCCCTTTCATTACAAGACATGTCACCTTTTGCAGTTTTGTATTAGCAACCTAAATGGTTCCACAACCTGGATATGTGGATGATAAGGAAATTTTTTCATGGGATCCTGGTGTAAGGGTCATCATAATTATTAAGTCGCTACCATTGCATTACATCATTTGCATTATCTTCACTGTGGCAATTTGTGCCTCCTTCAAGCCTCTACCAACTATGCACTCATGGCCACGAACAAGTACCACTTTGTGTTCTTGTTGCTTAAGCTTCCTTCACATGGTTGCCACCAATTCTCACTTTGTATCATCATGGCTTATATTACTCAACTTTGCATTAACGACTAACATGCATGAAGTTCTCCTTATCGACCTTCTCTCCAATATTACTTGTTGGGTTAGTGAAACGCAAGAACAAAAACATGATTAGTTGTAGTTGGTCGCCTCTTGCAACCAAAAACAAAAAAGAAAATGAAATATAATTTTTGCCTCTCTCTTTCTTTCATTTCCTCCCAATTGACTTGTAGACGGTGGAAGGAGGCTCTATCTCTCCATTCATAAACCCATACAAAACTCCATCCTAATCTCATTGGTACTTTATAACTTGTAATTCAATTCAAATGATATTACATTGTACTCATAACAAAGCTAAGAAGGATTAGACTAACTTTCTTTTAATAAAGAGATTATCACAAAAATTATAATTTTTTTCCGTGCCACCTACTTTGAAACTTTGAGTTCTAGCTTTCAAAATTGGGAGGATTTCAACTGTATGCACGTCACGAGGTTTAGAAGAAGTCGTGGGGAATCATCGAATGGATGTCTTTCATGAACACATTAAAATCTTCTGAATAGTAAGAAATAATATGCCAAGTATCGATTTTTTGGATATTTATTAAGCCATCGTTTCTTTCAAGTTTTTCAAATGACTGGAGCCACACACTAACTTGTGGGGAAGGAGGAGGGATTGGCCTTCCTCATAAATCCCTAGATAACGTTCAGATGAGAATTTGAATCTGGATTTCTCTTGTCAAAATCAAGAACCCCACTGATTGACATGCCCTGATAGGTCAACTTCCAAGTTCGCAAAAAAAAAAAAGAAACAACAGAATTCTCTCATGATACACCCGCATTGGAAAGTTTCTTTCCTGTGTTTTTTTATTCCTTTATTTTTTATTCTGCACCTTCACTCGAAGAAAGGAAAAGACAAAGAAATAAACAAATTATTTCGACCAAATTGCACGTGAACGCAACTCCAAATGTAGATTCCATATCCCTTCCAATCCAGATGCATCAAGACGAATGGAAAATGACACAAAATCCTGATGAACGTAATTAAAAAATAGATGGAAAAGTTGGTCAAAGGAAAGGCTCTGTTAGGTGCTTCTACAGAAAAAAGTTCATATTGCATATATGCTTCTCAATTTAGCATATACAGAGACTTTCTTCGAGTTGCTCAGTTTCCACTCATATCCCTCCATCTCCATAAGCTTATAAGTTAGTAATATATGAGCTAACTTACATCAAGGTTCCAATTAACTAAGAAATTAATATCTATTTAGGGCTAGTTTTTAGGGGTTAAAAAAATAATATTAAAAACTATAAAATTGATATTAACCTTCAATACATATTTATTTATAGTGTGATATTAACATCAATTTATATTTACTTGAATTAATATTAAGTTGTGATGTTAGTGTTTGTGGTGTTTACTTAGTAGTAATGTTAGAGAGAGGGGGGTGACCGGTGTTAGAGAGAGAGGATTACGTGTGATTTTAACATAGGTTTGGCTAACATCAGTGGCAACTGGTGTTAGGCAAACTGATATTAAGAGGAGAAAACCTGTGTTATGTAAAGGAGGGTTAAATAGTGAAATAATAGGAGTTAACCACCCTTTGAAGGGTTAAATGCCTAATTTGCTTGGGAGGTTAGGTAAGAAATATGAAACTTGTGTTAACTCTCAATTATGTTTACTTGTAGAGTAGTGTTAACATCAATTTGTGTTTACTTGAATTGGTATTAAGTTATGGTGTTAACCTTTACGATGTTTATTTGGTAGTGGTGTTAGAGAAAGAGAGGTGTGACTGGTGTCAGAGAGAGAGAGAGAGGATTGCGTGTGACTTTAACATGGGTTTGGCTAAAATCAGTGGCAATGGGTGTCAGGCAAACCGGTGTTAAAAAGGGAGAACTGGTATAAAGTAAAGGGAGGTTAAGTATTGAAGTAATTAGGGGTTAACCCTCTTTTGAGGAGTTAACACCCCAAGTAAATTAGGCCCAATTCACTTAAGGAGTTAGGAAACCGGTGTTAATAAATATGAAACTGGTGTTAACTTTCATTTCCTTTTGCTTGCAGAGTGGCGTTACGACCAATGTCTTTTTACTTAACAAGTGTTAAGCTGTGATGTTTATTGGAACTTGTGTTAACATTAGTTTCTAAAGAGTGGAGTTTGGATGTGAAGTTATAAAGTTAACACTTGTTTTGCTAACATTCCTTAAAATTGATATTAGCAAAATGGGTATTAACCTCCCAAATAAATGTTGAGATTATGTAGGTTAACCCCTCAAATAAAGAGAAGTTATTCTCTTAGGCAAAAGGTAGAGTACGTTACTCTGAATGTTAGGATGCAAGGGAGAAGACAAAAGCAATTTTTTGAAAAAGTGGCAAGAAATTCATGCATGTATGCACAAGCAATGCACTCTCATTTCCCTGCCTGCATCACTGGTGTTACAAAGTAAATGTTGTAGAAATGATGTCACATTGGTGGAAAACTGTTTGCGCTAGCGTTGCAACAATGATGCCAAGTGCAAATATTGAAATACCAACGACCAATCCCACAATATTAGTAAAATAACACTTATTACCAGTGGTATAGCCTAAGGGATGGACCCGAGGAGGGTGTGTGTGTTAGAGATGGAGGTAGATGTGCACACAGATTCAAATTGGCATTTGATTCGGATTAACACTTCTACAAATCCTTAATCTATATGAACCCCATGATATAGCTATTGTAGCAGTAACTGTGCATAAATTTTCCCGTGCCAAAGTTTCTTCCCGCATCAGCCACTGACATTGAGGGTAAAAATCGAGATATACATGCAACTACGAGAGGGACACCACAATACCTACAATTTATAATGCAGTAATCCAATCCAATTTAATCCACAAAAAATAACATTCGGACAAACTCACACGTATACATCTGCAATATCCAAAGGAATGCAATACTAAAGTCTCGAAAAGTTGCCTCCACCTGTAGATTCTCTTCCACCAATTCCCTCTCACCAAATAACCTCAACCACCTCCCCCACGGTCCTTTTCTTTTGTGTGATTGTGTTAATAATCTAACAGGGAAAAAAAAAGTTTTGAGTTTAAAACTTTGCATTGGCCAATAGAAAATCATATACAAATTATAAGATTATGTATAATTTTTTTTTTTAAATTCATTGTACTTTGAAATTTTACAGTGCAGATTGGATTGGATTAGACCTCAAAACATATTGAATTGGATCGTAAAACTCTGAATCTCCGAACATTAAATTGGATTACAAATTTATTAAAATCTGATTCAATCTAATCAATGTGCACCTCTACGTGGAGTCAATCCCCCCTCTGGTCTAAATTCCTAGCTCCACTTCTCGCATCGATGCCATACACTTCACGTTAGGAACAAATCGATACTCAAGTGCATACCACCTCATGTTCTCACTTAATTCTATGACCTACGTATGAGAGCTTAAAGAACTCAACATCCATCTCTAGCTTCTCTAATGTCAACACCTACCCTCACATTGGTATGTCCTCCTCCATCTTTAAAGTATTAAGCAATCAAGAATCCTAATAGTCGTAGAATTCTTAAGTCCTACTTGAGTAGGAGTTTGGATTCCCATTAGCATTAAGATCTTTTAAGTCTTACGTTGTGTCTATAAATAAAAAGTGAAGCCTCCAAACTACAATTTAAGAGGGGAAGATGGCGAAAGTCAAGAGAGTTATGCTTTACTTTCCTTTGCAGTTGAAGTTTTTCTTTTCGTAATTGTAAGCATGCATACACAGATGCTTGAGAGTCATTCAGGTAGTGAAGAAACATTCCTAGGAACTTATATGTAAAAAGCCCACAACAAAAAGGGCAAGGGTGCCCACCAAATTCCCCTTCAAATGTTGGTGGTGCCCTCCAATACCACCGCCCTTTCCGCTTCTTCCCTGCTCCTCCCCCTTCTCACCTCTACTCTTCGCCCAAAACCACACAGACGTACATAGCACAAACTAATACACCAACATCTCGCACCAGCATCACCGACGTTTAGACGCCACGCCTCCCATGGGGTCACCTGTGGTCTACATCGTCGTCCTCGTCTTCGATGTTGTAGCCTTCGCCCTCGCCATCGTCGCCGAGCAGCGGCGCAGCACCGTGAGTCAACGCCTCCTCCTCTCCTTTGTTTCACCCTCCACGGATCCGCGTTTTTTTTTTTCTTTAACTTAAATAAAGTAGTCTCTAGAATTTTGATTTTCTGAAACGGTGCCCATGCTGTGAAGGATGTGGTTTGCATTATGTGTGGATGGTCGTAGTGTAGATGGAACCCGTGGAATCTCCGTTGGTGTGATTGGTTGCTAGTGCTTGGTTTCTTGGGAAACCCATTATTTGGTTTTAAAACCTGAATTGATTTGTAGTAGATTGGGCCATGTATGTCGTGATTTGGGCATGGGAAGTCTGGATTTCGGTGCGAACGTTTTTGTACACGGTGTGATTCGTTGCTAGTGTTTGGTTTTCTTGGTAATCCATTGGTTGGTTTTGCTGTTCAAATTTGTTTTTAATAGATTAGCATGTAAGTATTGCGATTGGAGCATGAGAAATACGGATTTCCGGTGCGACTAGTGTCTGGAGTATGTCTAGCTTATGTTTTGATTGTGGCAATGCAGGTGAACTGCGTGGAAATTGCGCCACTATGACTGGTTACTAGTGTTTGGTTTATTGGTGATCCGTAATTTGGTTTCACAGTTTACATTGGCTCTTCATGGAGTAGCCTGATAATATCGCGATTCAAGCAAGAGATTGGGACAGTTAGTGTTAGGATTGAATAAAATTCTTACAAATACAAATTGAATATCCCACCCGATGGATCTTGCAATATGCCAACAACCACAACCACAATATCCAATCACAACCATAATATGTACGGTATTTTTAACATGAAAAAAACCCTCCAAAGATGAGAGGGTAAAAAACCACGGCATCCACACGACCCAAAACTAAGCACTATGAAAAATAATGTCATGCCACGAGGAGTTTACAGAAAGTCTGCCATCCTCAAAGGTAAATCACCACAGAGCAGCAACAATAATCTAACAGGATTAGAGCAGAAGAATATTGTAGAGATGATAAGTACCCTTCCCACCATAAAAGGAACTCCCTGATTCTTTGGACTGATTGAAAAATCCTCCTCCAATCAGCCAAGATATTTGTCCAAGTGATCCCCCAAAGGCTCCCGTGCTTGTTCTAGAGAGGATCGAATATTGCAACCTCCCAAATGAGATGAAAAAGTTGGGATGGATCAAAAAGGCTGCCACTACCCTCTTTCACTTTTGTTTCTTTTGTTTGCACCAAGCCACACCAACAAGGCAACATGCCTATTATCAAATAAAAAATGGAGAAATATCATGAGAGCTGATGAGAAGATTATAAGAGAGCAACCCCATATTTTTCCATATTTCTAGTTGGATCCTTAAAGATCCAAAAATATGGGTTGAGTTTTCACATGGAGGGCATTAGAGATAATTTAGGAAATAGTATTTAGGAAAGTAAAATTATCTCTTTCTATGTTTACCTCTTTTCAAATTGTAGGGACATGTTTTTGATTTTCTTTCCATGTTTAGAATTGAGATTGGAATTAGGATGGATCCCTCTATATAAAGGGATGAACTCTAGTTGTTTTATTTAAGATTGAGATTAATGAATTTCAATTACAAAAGTCTCTACATGGTATCAGAGTAGGTCTATCTTGGGATCATAACGTGCTCCATCAATTTCTAGGGGTGCCGTCGCCCTTCCTCTGCCTTGGGGTGCCTGTGTAACCCCTTTTCTTGTGTCTGCAACACTGTGTGTTGCACGGTGCTACCCTGCTTCGTGTCGATTCTTGTCTCGCCCAAAGCACCACCAAGCGTCGAAGCTTGGCTTATCTCTATTGCATTGCCATGCAAAAGGGACCAAATTGGTCCCTACCTCACTATGTGTGCCCTCAACACACGGCAAGCCTTGCTGCGTGGTTGGGTGACGCCACGCAAGGCATCAAATTGGTTTGCTGAACTGGTTTTGATCTGGTTAAGTGGTTCAGTCACCTCCTCTTCGATTGGTTTTGCCTCCTATGTGGGTGGCAAGTTCCCAGTTGTTGCCATGGCGGATGAAGAATCTTTGACGGTGACATCTGAGGTCAAGATCTCAACCTCGGTACTTGTTCAAGGAACCATGATCAAGTTATCGGGTTTCTCAAATTATATTCTATGGTCCCATGCCTTTTGTATCTTTGTGGGAGGACAGGGCAAGCATCATATCTTGATAGAGAAGATGTTAGACTCCTGAGACGAATCAAAGTACACGAGGTGGGCGAAAGATAATTTCCTCGCGAGAAACAGCATTGACCAGTCAAGTGTAGCCTACATGTTGTATAAAGAGTCAACAATAGAGATCTGGGATACCCTTGAGAAGAGGTATTCCTAAAAAACTAGTAGCGCATGTCTGGTTGACATCTATGAGAGGATTTGGAATACCAACCAGGGTGACATGTTCTTGGTTAGGTATTTCACGATCCTCGAAGGCCAATTCGAGGAGCTAATCGTCTACCAACTTTCCTATTGCAACAAGCATATCATTGAGCGCTCTTAGTATCAGGCCTACAAGTTTTTGGGAGGACTTAGTGCTCGGTACCACTTGGCACATGACCAGATATTATCCTTTGATGTGGTATCAGATCTAGAGAATCTATAGTCGTCTTCAGAAGCTCAAGATTAAGGAACCTCCTTCAACGTTGGCTACTTCTTAGGATTCATTTGTGCTGTTAGCATTTGGAGGAGGAAACAATGCACCTTTCTCTGTAGGACGCAGACGTGGTCATTCTTTTAGTCCCTATATCTATTGCAAGTGGATGAATCATGTGTCCGATAAGTGCTAGGACAAGTATGAAAGGCCCACGTGGGTCAACAAATTAGTGCTTGAGTCTTTAGATACTTACCATTCATGCAGGCAAAGTTGGAGTGCCTTAGGAGTCTTCTGAAGGGTGAAGAACCCTCTTCTACAACTGTTGTAGTTGCGACCACTACAGATGTTGCAAAAGTATTCTCTACCCAACTTGAAACTAGCTCGAAGGACTCTACTGAAGCCTTGAGCCACATGATCGATGCTGAAGATGCTGATGAGTGGTAGGGTAACTGTGCCACATGCTCAGCTCCACCTGTAAAAGCTCTACGCCATTTTTTTGTCTTCTCTTAGTGTGAAGAATTTTTTTTGGTGTAAGGTGACCATCAGTGCTTGGGATCATCTACTATATCAATATTAGTGCTTGGGATCGTCTCCTGTATTAGTTTCAATGCTTGGGATCATCTCCCATATCAATGCTTGGGATCGTCTCCCCTATGGTGTTTGAGATCGTCTCCTGACTAAGGGTCTCCAAGTTAGTTTTTTGTGCTAACTTTAAGGGAGTTAGGTATTCACTAGTGAAAGACAACTATCTGCATGCCTGAAGATCTGTCCATCTACATGCCCAAGTATCTGTGTGCGAATCTGCTTGCACGCCTCCTACCTGCTTCTAGCCCTGAACTGCATTAAATGAGGGGAGCTCTCCTGTTGCTGCACTACTCCTACAAGTTGAACGTTGCACGCTCCAACTTAGGGGGAGTGCTAGAGATAATTTAGGAAATAGTATTTAGGAAAGTAGATTTATCTCGTTCCATGTTTATCTATTTCCAAATTGTAGGGATATGTTTTTGATTTGGTCCTATCTTTAGGATTAGGATTAGAATTAGTAGAGGGATGTTTCTCTCACATGGATCCGCATTGGGGATCTACATCTGATGAAGAGTTATCCGCCTGCTGCCCCTCATCACCAAGAGTAGGGGCATTTAACATGTCCACTTCTTCTGAAGCAAGCATTTGCACAAGTATATCATTTGGCACTGCATTTATTACATGTTGCAAAGGAACATGCGTTACATCAACTGGCTTATAGTTGCTTTGAAAAGAATCCTTGATTGCTTTCTGAATATCCTTTATTGTTTGATATTTTGCAAAACCATATCTCAACTCCTGATAAGTTTCTTCTTCATTGAATCATATAATCTATAACCAAACTCATCCTGTATCCCAAAAACATGACTATTTGGTCTTTACTTTCAACTTAGATTTCTCATCTTTTGGAACGTGCACAAAGGCTCTCAAAAAAGAAAAAAGAAAAAGCACAAAGGCCTTACATCTAAAAACACATAAGTGGTCATAGGATACATCCTTACCATATTAAACTCTGTTAGGGATATCACCATTTAAGGATACATGTGGAGACATGATCACATGCACAATAGTATAAAATGATGTTTCTTATTTCACTAAGCCTTCCCTACACCTCCTTGTATAGAGAGAGGTGAGGGAAAAATAAAAAAGGAGTCCAATAGGAAAATAAAATAGAGAAATAGCTCAACAATATAATGTAACACTCCCCCTCAAGCTGGAGCATATATGTCGACCATTCTTAGCTTGTTCCTGCACTTGTCAAACATTGGGTGTGAAAGAGGCTTAGTGAACATATCTGCAGTCTGTTCTGAAGAGGCTAGGAAAGCAGTACGAAGCAGACCTTGCTAGATTAGACTTCTAGTGTAGTGAAAATCTACTTTCATGTGCTTGGTCCTTTCATGGAACATGGGATTGCTGGCAATGTAAGTAGCTACCCTGTTACCACAATACATCTCCATAGGATCTTTAAGAGTGACATGAAGATCTCTCAATAAGGACCGTATCCAGATCATCTCAGTAGCTGTGTGCCATGGCACGGTATTCTGGCTCGGCATTAGAACGTGCAACAACACTCTGCTTCTTGCTTTTCCAAGTCACCAGATTTCTCGCGACAAATGTATAGAAATCGGTAGTGGATCTCTTGTCCTCAACATCACTAGCATAATCGACATCTGAGTAGCCAACAATTGTCATAGGAGCCTTTTTTCTGAAACAGGAGGCCTCAAGCTAGAGCCTACTTGATGTATCTCAATACCTGCATCACAACCTACTAATCAGCATCGGTGGGTCTGTTCAAAAACTGACTCAGCTTGCCAACTGCAAGACTAATATTGGCCTAGTAATGGTAAGATAAAGTAGCTTCTCCACCAATTGTCTGTAAGCTTTCTTCTCCATCAATTTCGCTGGGTTATCAAATAAGTGAACCTTTGGATCCATGGAGATATTTGCACCTTCAGATCCAAGCATGCTTGCCTCCTGAATGATGTCCAAGGCATATTTCCTCTGGGACATAACAATACCCTATTTACTTTTGGCAATTTCAATGCCCAAGAAGTATTTGAGCTTCCCAAGGTCCTTCATAACAAATTGCCTTGCCAAATATTCCTTCACCTAAGATATACCAGCCACATCATCCCTTGTGAGTATAAGATATCAACATACACAAGTAGGGCCACGACACCACTGCTAGTCTTCCTTACAAATAAGGAATGGTCAGATGAAGACTTTTGCAACCCAACAACTAACAATGCCTCTGATAAGTGCTGAAACCACGCTCTGGAGCTCTGTTTAAGGCCATAGATAGCCTTACGTAACCTATAAACGCACTCCCCTTGAACCTCAAAATCAGGAGGCTGCTGCATGTATATTTCTTCCTGAAGGTCACCATGGAGGCATTTTTGACGTCCAGTTGATGCAGTGACCATCAGTAGTTTGCTGCAATGGAGATGAGAATACTGATGGTAGAGAGTCGAGCCATAGGGGAGAAAGTGTCAAAGAAATTCATCCCATAGGTCTAGGTGAATTCTTTGGCCACAAGTCTAGCCTTATGCCAAGAAATAGACTCATTTGGGTTGTATTTCAAGGCAAAGATCCATCTAGCACCAACGAGATGTGCTGTGGAAGGTAATTGAGTAAGCTTTGATGTACCTCTGCTACGTAAAGCAGACATCTCCTCCATGGCAACCCTCCACTGCGGTTGTAGAAGAGCCTGTTGATATGAAGTATCGCAGAGCTAGAAACAATAGCTATGAAGGCATGAAGCTTGGCACTGAGAGAGTCAGTCAAGATCACACCCCTAGCTACACGGTATTGAGCACATGAGCGAGGTGCCTTTTTAACAGTAATAGGAACATCATCATCAATGCTTACAGAAGTAGGACCTGGGGAAACATCAATAGGAGAAACAGTTAGTGGCCTCAACACATACTTGATCGGGGGAGGAGGGTGGTGACCTAGTAGGGACAGAGGAAGGGGGGGTTCTCTTTGTAACTGACAGGTAGCTGATACGTGGTACCCTTGAAGGTGTTTTCATCTGTTGGTACCACTCTGAATGTGCTCATAGGCAGCTTTAAAGATGTGGAAGGATTGTCAATGCTAGGAAAGCTATCCATGGGTATAAGAGGTACAAGCGTAGGCATAGCTGGGTCCACATCGTGTAACTGATGAGCTGACGTGGAGATATGTGACATCAGCACTCATATAGTGCTTCTGATATATAGGTTCAAAGCATCTATATTCCTTCTGAGTTCGGGAGTAGCCTAGAAACACACATTTGACTGCTCTGAGGGGCAAGTTTGTCACGACCAGGCCCAAGCAGATGCATAAAACCTACATAGTCAACCATCCTCAGTGGTACTAAGAAAATATCTACATCAAGATACAAAATTGTCTATGGTACTTGCTCATGAATTATTGAGGAGAGAGCCTGTTAATGAGATAACAGGCTATAGGTACTACATCCCCCTAGTAGATGTGTGGTACACTATTTTGTATAAGCAATGCCTTAGCAATATCTAGAATGTGTCGGTGCTTCTGTTCTGCAACCCCATTTTGTTGTGACATGTGGGGAAAGGAGGTCGGATGCATAATACCAAGAGAGCCATAAAACACTGTCAATTGTTTGGTGCAAAATTCTAGTGTATTATATGTTCTAATAGTTTTGATACACACACCAAATTGAGTCTTAACAAATGCCACAAAGTGCTAAATAATAGAGCCAACATCTGATTTATTATGCATAAAAAATAATCATGATAGATGAGAAAAGTTATCAACAAGTAGCAAGTAATAACGATGACCCTGTTGGTTCGCCACATGGCTAGGACCCCAAACATCACAATGGACTAAATCAAAACACGCTGAACTATTAGGTTTAGAAACTGGAAAATTGGCTTTGTGGTGCTTTCCCAACTGATAGGCATCACACTGAATCTTTGTAGCAGGCGAGAGATGTGGGATGATCTGACATAGTTTGTCCAAAGATGGATGGCCTAATCGCCTGTGCTACTGCAAGGCACTCCCAACAGGATTCATCTGACAAGCCGCAACAACTGAACTTTGCACTAGCTGGTATACACCCCCTCATGTCCACCACCAATCGTCTTCCCTGTCATGCGGTCATGAAAGGTACACCCAACAACATAAAAAATAACACGGTAGTTCAGTTACTTTGTAATAATACTAATGGAAAGTAATTGCATGGTCATGTCAGGTACTTAATAAACATATGAAAGGTGCATGCGGGAGTAACTGATACCTCTCCCTTACCATAAATGGGGGCGTGCCTACCATCTGCTAATTGAACTGAGCGGCCCTGTGGAACATTCTGCATATCCCTAAAATACTAGGGATTCTCAGAAAGATGATCTGAAGCACCAGAATCTATTTGCCAAGAACTGCTCATACCTAATGCTGAGGTAAAGGCTGCTGTGCCTGAAGACTGAGATGATCATGTGTCAACTGTGCTAGACGTTGCACCACTGCATCATAGTTTGCCTCTGCAAGAGTAATTGACTCAGTAGCAGTTGCTGGGGTAGAGGTCATAGTAACTTGGTTGGCAACAGTAGCCTTTCCAAGTTTATTTCAACACTTGGCCTCAGCATGGCCAATCTTCCAACAGTAAGTGCAGGTGGGCTTACTGTGTGCACCATCACCATGTTCCCTACCTCTGCCATGGAAACATCCACCCCATCCATTATGGGTAGTCATAGTTGCATGGGCAAAAGAGGTATTATTGGAGGCGACATCATGAGTAGGTTGGACTTGTAGCCAGCTAAGCCTCCTGTATATTTCCTTAATAGTAGCAAGCTTAGATAAAGTAAGAATTTGAGAGCGAGCATATCATTTAGACCTGCTAGGAACATGTGGGTAGAAAATTTCTTCCATTGACCTCTTCATATGGTAGATGTGTACATGGGCCTGCAAGCATTAATACTTTTCTCAATCTTTTCGTCGTAGAGTAGTACTGTGATAAACTCATGGATTCCTGTTTCAGATGACATAGATCATAATATATCTGAAAGACTTGAGTAGAATTTAACTTATGAGAATAAGCATCCTTCAAACCATCTCATATCTGTTTGGCTAACTTGTGGTACATCATTTCATTCCCAATACGAGGAATCACACTGTTCAATATCCAGGCCCTCACCATTGCATCATCCTATTCAAAGTGGCATATTTTCCTATTCTTTGCTCTGGCAGTGTCTCTATAAGGACATGTTGCTTCTCATGCCCTTACACAGTAACTAGAAAAGTTTGAAACCAATAGGGGTAATTGGTCTCATCTAGTTTTACAATTGATGCAAAAAATGGATTTTTGTATGCACCACTTTCTCTACCTTATCCTAAAGTAACCTCAGATTGTGATGATGAGGCCATAATACACCCACACTAATAGTAACCTCACAGAATGACACTGAAGACAGATCTAATACCAAGTTAAAGAAATGATGTTTCTTATTTTACTAAGCTTACCCTAAACCTCCTTATATAGAGGCAAGGGAAAAATATAAAAGGAGTCCAATAGGAAAATAAAATAAAGAAATAGCCCAACAATATAATGTAACATATGTAAAGCAGTTGGGGAGAATGATTAACTTGTATTTTTTGAAAACCCTACACCTCTTTATATATAGAGAGATGTGTAGGTAAATTACATAAGAAGACAATAAATAGGAAGATACTATAACAAACGCTTCACACCAAAAGGAACTCGGCACTTAGCCTCAGATAATAGACATTTGATTCTCTCAATCAGTGCCCTGTACATACTCTTTGCTACACTATTTAATTGAGGAATCCTTGGTAGGGCCTTCTAATGCTTTATCCCATGTGACTTGCAATGCTCATCAAATGGACCTACATATTCACAACCATTGTCACTTCGGACAATGCTTTAAAAATCCGATTGGCCATTGAAACAATTGGGTGTTGATTTTAGTTTTTAGCGGTTCAGCCGACGATTCAGATTGGTTAAACTAGCGATAACATTATCGTGTGAAAGAACCGAAAAAAATCAAATTGTAAGATCTTTGGTTTTGTTTGTACTGAATCCAACCATTTAAACTAGTGTTCAATAAAAATCAATAAAGATATAAGATATAGTAGAAAATGTTATTTTGCAACTGCAATTAACATACTTTTAGTAAGTATATATGCATTGAGTCATTGGCATGGTACCCATTAAAGTAGCAAACAATAGAGACACTTAAGGTCTCTATTGTTAATTTTATTTTTAAGATATATCTGTAGATATAAGATGACGTACATATCCATCCAAAAGTACATTGTGAATTGCTTTATGTTCTCTTGATGTGGAGATTTTAACATCATAGGTAAAAAATATATCATGTTATATGATTAGTTGTCATATAAGTACATAAGTTTTATTAATTGGATGGCTTATGTGATAAACTTATTTCTTTGTGGTAAATAAATATATAATTGTACCATACATAAGATTGTGCAAACCACGAGTCCTATAATAACTTCATGTCAATAAAAAAAATACCAAGCAAAAATTAGGTTCAACAACATAGAACACGCTTATATACAAATATTAAACAACTAATGAACCAAAACAAAGATTTGGTAGGTAAGTAAAAGTCAATAAAAACAAAATAAATATGCCTAAGAGGTAATGTTTAGGGAAAGATATGAGTTGGTCTTTATTTAGACTTTTTTCTTTTTTTAAATGTTGAAGAAAAATTGGTCAAATTGGTGGACTGGTTTACTGGTTGAATGTGATTTTGACCAGTTAGCCACGGTTTTGACTTTTGCTACTCAAACTAATTGGTCGGACCAGCCATTGATTTTTGGTTCACCAATTTTTAAAACATTGATTGGAGATGCAGAGATGCACCTCAGTTTCTTTTATGTCTACCTTTCAACTAGTTCATGAAATTTCTTGAATAGCAAGGCATAAAGCCATATTTGCTTAGAACAATCATTAATAAAAGTGACAAAATAGAGAGCACCTTCAGTGAGCTAACCTTCAAAGGACCACAAATATTGATGTGAACTAACTCTAGCACTTGCATCTTCTTTAAGGGTGGATGACTTTTGAAAGACACTAGTCTGCTACCTAGCTAAGCAATGAGTGCACCTGTTCAATTTTTCTTTCTTTTCACTTGACAAAAGATTTTTCCTAATCAAACATTGTAGTCTTTTTTCACTCATGTGGCTTAACCTCCTATGAGTTATTGGAATAAGACATGCTTTCTTATTTTCCAACTTGGTATCAGAGCAAAGATCCTAGACCGGGGCTCTGGTATCTTATCGAAACCCTAGCCTCAGCCCTCCACCGTCTCCCTCTCTTTCTCTCTTTCTTGTGCTGCCTAGAATAGGACCACCCGATCCTCCTCATCGCCACCGCCTGAGGAAGGGTTCATCGCCCTTGTTTTCTCTTCGGCAGTGGTTCCCAGGCGCCGCTGCACCTCCCTGTAATAGTAGGAACCTACAGTAGGGGGCCTCCAATGTTGTAAGGACCCTTGATGGGTCAATGTGCGCTAGGGTCCTGATGTAGACCCATAGCGCCGCCGATTTCCGCAGTGCCACCAACCCACATCTGGTAGGGCTTGTTGGTGGAGAGGAAGCACGACTGGGGTTCCCCTGATGCCCTAGCATGTTTGATTTCTCCATGCGACTGTTTTTATCAGATTGATTCTCTGATCTGAAGCTGCTTGCTAGGTTGATGTTGCTTCCTTGGTGATTCCTTGTCTTGTTTTTAGCCCCTCTTGATAATACCATGTTTGTTCTATTTTTTCATGCATCATGGGAGACCAAAAGGATGTTGTGAGTGATTCGATTGGGAAGATTTCTACAACAATGCTTCGCCTCATATGCAAGGCACAAATATAAAATTGGATGGAATTGATTTCTTGTTGTGGTCACCTCTTTTATGCGATTTGTGGAATCTCATAGAAAGAAATATATTTTGTAGCAAGAAGGGCCTACTGCTACAGACAAGAAGATTGGGAAGCTAATAATGATTGGGTGGCTATATGCATGTTAAAAACAATGAAGGAGCACATAACCAAACAGGTCATGTTACATGCATTGACTAAGAAGATGTGAGAAGTGCTGTATGAGATTCACTCTCAAAAGAAAACATTGCTCGATTATACAAACTATAGAGGAGATCCACACCTTCAAGAAAGGCACCATGACTCTAGTTGACCCTATGGAATTATGAACTTATGGGATGAGTAGGATACGTATCAACCTATTACAATAGATGTTGCGGTCATAGCGAAGCAGAGAGAAGCTATTCGATTCATACAGTTTTTGCCACCCTTGGTCCTGAGTACCAGGTAGTCAAGGACCAATTGATGACTCCAGAAGAGATACTGACTTAAGTACATATATATGCACGCTTGTCACACTTTGAGATTCATGATCATGGTTCTGGGGTAGAAGCATCTGCCGTGGCTACCTTTGGTCATGGGTGTACATGAGATATTAGTGGACGTGGTGCTCGTGGTTGTGGAAATTTTAGAGGAGGAAGAGATTGAGGCCAGACAGGAAATTTATTTTGTGAATATTGTCATAGACAAGGCTACACTATAGACAAATGCTGGTTGAAGCATGGTTATCGTTAAGGTTAGGGACCCAGAGTTAATGAGGTTGCTGCAGATGAAGAAAGTGCTCAGTTCCAGGCTGATGGACAAGTGACTATCTCTAGGGTAGAATATGATAGGCTGATGACATCACAGACCACCACAACAGCAAGAGCATCTACCTTAAGTGCTACAGGTACCACTGCATTATCTGTTGGATCCCGTACTCCTATGTGGATCGTTGATTCAAGTGCCTCCTCACACATTACTGGTGATGCTTCACTTTTTTCTTTGATTTTTTGCCACACCCTTCCAGGTTAAGGTAGCAGATGGTGGCTTATCGCTCATTGCTGGTCTTAGAGATGGTATCTTATCTTCCCTTAATCTATCTGATGTTATGCTTGCACCTCGATTTGCTTTGAATTTGATATCAATTAGCTATATTATTAATCTAAGGACCTGGGATGCAGAGTAGTTTTTTATGATCAATTCTTTTTTTTGCAGGATCTCCAAATGATGAAGCGGATTGGTAGAGGACTTGAGCATGATGTGCTTTATTATTTGAGTCTTCCACCTACCTCTATACATACCACCTTGCTGCTACTTGTGCCACTACTACCTTACAATGGCACCTATGCCTGGGTTACCCAAGTATCACTGTGCTTCGTTGTTGATTACCTAAGTTGGAGTTTCTAGAGTCGTTTAATTGTGATGCTTGTCAACTTGGCAAGCATCGTCGATCTTTTTCTAGCAAAAATAAAAGGTTTTGAGTCTCCTTTTGCGTTGGTGCATGTAGATTTGTGGGGGCCTTGTAGGGTTCACAGTGCAAGGGATTTTTATTTTTTCCTTGTTTTGATGGATGATTGATCATGTGTTATGTGGGTTTTTATAATGAAGGAAAAATCTTAAACTCCTGTACTCATTTAGAACTTTTTCAATGAAATAAAGACTCAGTTTGATACAGTTATTAAGGTGTTTTGGAGTGACAATGGTCTTGAATTTATTAATAATTAGTTGTCTCAGTTTTTTACCTCTGTGGGAGTAATCCATCAGACTACTTGCGTTCATACCTTTCAACAGAATGGGGTAGCTAAGTGCAAACTTTGTTACTTGCTTGATGTTGCTTGGTTTATGATGTTTCATATGGATGTTCCTTAGAGTTTTTGGGCTGATGCTGTCCTTACTGTTGCATTTCTTATTAATAGGTTGTCATCTGTCTTAAGGGGTAAAACACCCTATTCTCTGTTGTGTCTCGACCATGAATTTTGTTCTCTTCCACCTATGGTGTTTGGATGTATTCGCTTTGTTCACTTATTCAAAGTGGACAAGTTGTATCCTCAGTCGGTGAAGTGTATTTTTGTGGGATACTCGCATACTTAGAGGGGTTATTGGTGCTATGATCTAGTGGTTCATAAATTTTATGTTAGTGTTGATGTAACTTTGTTTGAATAAGTTAACTTTTTATCCAAGAAAATGAAGCTCTTTGGCTCCTACTGTGCTATAGGACATTCCTTTACTTGTACCATCTGCACTGCCAATAGTGCCCTCTGAGCCCACCTTACCTCAGACAAATGACCCTACGCGAGATACTTTTCCTAGACATCCAGAAGTTATAGATACTTTTCCAAAACATTTCTAGTGCAAACCTTCATCCACTACTCCTGAAGGCGAGCCCCTCTCTACTGTTCCTGCTTAGTTGTTTGCTGATGCTAATGATTCATCTGGAAATTAGGTACCTTATGTTACTAAGAGTTTAGACTTGATCTTCCTATAACACAAAGGAAGGCTTCAAGATTGTGTGCTCGTTATTCTTTGTCACAATGTCTTTTGACTAGCTACTTGCAGCATGAAAGTTACTATCTCTTACAGTTGATAGCCATTAGCTACCTCGGACTCATGTAGTGGCTTTATGGGATCCAGCATGGAAGCTGGCCATGGAAGAGGAGATGGCAGCACTTCAGTCACGGGGCACATGGGAGCTTGTTGATCTACCTCTTGGTGTAGTTGATGTGGGGGTGTAGATGGGTATTTACTATAAAGTATCTTCTTGATGGCTCCATACAACGGTTCAAGGTAAGGCTTGTGGCTAAAGACTACACCCTTGTTTCATGTCTCAATTCAGTCTGGATACTTTTGTCTATTGCAGTTAACAAGGAATGGCTAGTTTATCAACTTGATATTAAGAATGCATTCTTTTATGGAGATCTTAAAGAAGTTTATATGCATCAGCTTTCTGGTTTTGTTAGTAAGGGGGAGTGTCAGAAGGTTTGCAAACTCCACAAAGCTATATATGGCTAAAACAAAGTTCAAGAGCTTGCTTTGATAGATTCAACATGGCATTTAAGAGTTTTGGATGCACCAGGTCTACATCTGATCACTTAGTTTGTATTAGATACACTGAGGCAAATTTTGTTATCTTGATTGTATATGTTGATGATATACTTCTAACTAGAAGTGATGAGAAATGTTCGGAGGATACTAAGGCTTTCCTGCATATACAATTTGTAACCAAGAACTTGGGTTTGATTAGTTACTTCCTTGATATTGAGATTCATCATATGAAGGGTAGAATGGTCATATCACAAAGGAAGTATGTTATGGATATGCTTCGTGAAGCAGGGATGCTTGGTTGCAAACCTACCGATATACCTCTTGATCCAACAACCCATCTTGTAGATATGGCGAGTCCTGTCTTAGAGGTTGTGACTCGATATAGAGCCATGGTAGGTAAACTATTATATCTCATTGTGATGAGACTAGATATATCATATGCAGTAGGATGATTTAGTTTATGCAGGAGCCTAGGGAAGTTTATTAGGCATGTATTTGCCAGATATTGAGATATTTGAAGAGCTCACTAGGAAAGGGATTATTTTTCCAAAAGCATGGACATCTTAATGTGTGTGGATATTTTGATGCAGACTATGCTGGTGCTCATGAAGATAGAAGGTTCACAATCAGATATATATGTGGGTGGAAACCTAGACACGTGAAAGAGTAAGAAGCAAAATATGGTATTTAGGTCAAGTGCAGAATCAGAATACAGGATTATAGCTTATATTGCTTGTGAGCTCTTTTGGGTGAAGTCAATTCTAAAGGACTTCGGAGTTAATATCTCAGGTCCTATCCCTATGTGTTGTGATAATAAGGCAGCAACCTTTCTTACAAATAATCCTTCAGGACAAAACACATTGAAGTTGATTGCCATTTTATTAGAGAACTATGATGGCTTGTAAGATCTCTACTCTATATGTTTCTACTGAGGGTCAGATAACTGCTATATTCACTAAGTCTCTCATCAAGAAAAGATTGGAGTACCTGTGTTCCAAGCTGAGCCTATCCGATGTCTACGTTTTAGCTTGAGGGGTTGTGTTGAGAGAGTTATTTTTCATATTCTATTTCTTATGTATCTTTTGTCCTTGTTTCATATTATTTATTCTTGTAAGGACATACTATGTAATTTACCCAAAGGGCTCCTTTATATTAGAGTCCCTAGGGTTATTGGAATAAGACATGCTCTCTCATTTCCCAACTCCTTTTACTTTGACATATCCTGTGGTGGGCTTTGGCAACCACAAAGTAATGCTTAAGGGAGAGATAAAGTTATTGGTCATCATTCGAGATGGGAACTAGCACATAACCTGGACGGCCATGTTGATGGTGGTTGATCTATCTGCTACTTTTGATGGGATAATAGGGTGATCGCTACCATCCTGTCATCTTATTTTCAATTGGTGATATTTCGATCATCAGCTGGAATCGACTTAGTATACAGAGATCAGTTGGTTGGCAAGGAGCTCTTCCAACTCAAGCTAGAGTGCACCATGCAGAGGATTCCCTTGAAATTGTAGAAATAGGGGAAGAAAAGAGCTATGGTCCATAGCATTAGCAGAGCCTCCTATCCAATTGAGGTGATCACATTAGTTAGCCTACACTTGAGGACCTAAATTATGACACCCCAACTCTACCTAGACAACCCGACAAACTTGTATAGGTCAGTGCTAACCTGGAAGGTGATGAGGTTTAAGAACTCTTAGAACTACTTTGGTATAATGCAGATGCTTTTGTTGGGTCTACTAAAGATCTCCTAAGAGTGGATCCAATTATGATCAAGCACTGCCTAAATATCTACCTGGGTGTTTTCCTGATAAAACAAGTTTGATGTCACAAGTCTATCGAGCAGTGGCAGGTTGTTGCTACCAAAGTAGTAAGTTCCTAGCAGTGGGATTCATCGAGAAGTTCTTGTACCTCGGTTGGCTATTCGATATGGTAATGGTGGAAAAGGCCAATGGAAAATGATGCGTGTTTGATTTCACGAACCTCGATGAGGTGTGCCCTAAGGACGAGTTTTCATTGTCGAAGATCAATGCCTTAGTGTATTTGTGCTTGGAGCAATTCCATGTCTTTCTTGGATGGCTATAGTGGATACCATTAAATAAGTTTGACCTTGACAGAGAGGCCTCACACTGCTACAGATAGAGGTCTTTTCCAATACTGTGTTATGCTATCTGTCTTAAAAAATGCTGGTGCTACATACCAACGGCTTGTAAACTTGATTTTTGCTAAGTTTTTTGGAAAGCTATCGGAAGTCTACATTAAAGATTTGCTTGTTAAAGGAGAGAGCTTACAATAGCACCTCTAAAACTTAACCACTATGTTTGATGTATTGCAAAAAAATCATTTAAAATTGAATATGGGAAAATGTGCTTTCGATGTTTCCTCTAGGAAATTCTTGGATTCCTTGTATCCACCAAGGGTATTGAGGCTAATCTCGATAAGATTAAAGCGATAATGGAGTTGACCCTGCTAAACAACTTGAGGGCGGTGTAGTCATTGGTCGGATGAATTAATGCCTTTGGATGATTCTTGTCCCGTGCACCTAACATACTTTTCTTTTGATCCTTAACAATGGCCAAGGGCTATAATGCCAAACATTGGATGACAGAGTGTGAGGAGGCACTAGACAAGGTTAAAGAGTATTTGCAAACCCCATTTGTTCCATCGGCCTCACAAGCAGGAGAACCACAATACCTATATCTTGCAATTTCCAATGTTGTTGTAAATGCTTTACTTCTGCGTAATGACACGAGCATTCAATGGGCAATTTATTTTATTAGTGAAACCTATCAAAGTGCGGAGGCTAAGTAACCTCGCATCGAGAGATTGGGTTTAGCCTTGGTGGTTGCTGCTTGAAAGCTGCAACCTTACTTCCATGCCTCACTATAATTGTGCTTACAAATCAACCTTCAAGGCGAATGTGGTGCAAGTCAACAGGTTCTAATAGATAGATGCGTTGGCCTTAGAATTAGTAGAGTTTGATATTAAGTATCAATCGCGCTTAGGCCGAGTCCCGGTGGATTTCATCATGGAATTCACCCCACTAACGGCTTCCACCATAGAACCATGGCAACTACATGTAAATGGGTCATCAACGTTAGGTGACGCAGGAGATGGCGTGGTCTTCCACTCGCTAAATGAGTAGATTCATAAATATTCCATCCGCTTGGCTTTTCCTACCAACAATAATGTGGTGGAATATGAGGCCTTTTTAGCTGAACTTCGATTGGCAAAAATGATGGGTGCTCAAGAGCTAAGTGTTTTTATTGACTCTTAATTTGTGGCCAATCAAATTAGGGGCAACTTCCAAGTAAAGGACCCTAATAAGGCCTTTTACGTTGAAGAATCTAGGTCGACAATCTCAAACTTTGCCGAGGTAGACATCAACTAGGTACCGCGAGTTGAGAACCGTTTGGCGAACACCTTGACCAAATTGGTGTCAGCCATGGCACCGAGAAGAAATCTGTTTAGAGGAACTTGCAATGCCCACAGTAGGCCTGCTGTCGACCATGACCATTGAATTGGAAGACTCGTGGATGACCCCAATTGTTAAGTATTTAGCAAGTGGGGAGGTTCCGCCTAGAGTAACCAACTCCAAGTCTTTCTGCCTCAAAGCCACTAGATATGTGCTTTTGGAAGTCGTCAGATACAAAAGAGGGTATTCTACTCCCTTATCGAGGTGTCGAAATCTATCAGATGCACAATTAGCTTTAGTTAACATGCATATCGGGGCTTGTGGCAGTCATGAAGGTTATAAGGCCATGGTAGAAAATTATTGTTATATGAATATTTCTTGCTCAAAATGACAATACGCAAAGGAATTTGTAAAGTGATGCAGTAAGTGCTAGTGATTTGCAAATATTCTGTTGAGAGATGGGTTGTAGTGGTACGTTTAGTACCACATATTGAAATGAAGTGTGGTATGTGTGGGAGCCTATAAATAGACATTATACTCCCCTTGTTTATCTTTGAGAGAGAAGAATAGAACTATCAGCCTATCGAAGCCTTTTCTCGTGGTTTTCTCCCTACTCTTTGTGAGTGGGATTTTCACGTAAAGCCAAGCATTCTTTATCGTTTATGCTTTGATAATTATGTTACATTGCCGCATTATTTATTTCTTAACATGGTATTAGAGTAGTTCGATCTTGGGTTTTTATCCCGTTTATGATTAAAGACTGTTAGGTTGAAATGCCAATAATTCTATTAGAAATTCCTAGGTGCCTTTATATAGGAAGGAAACCAAAGGGTAAAGTTACAAGTATACTCTTCACTTAACAAAACGCTAAAAATAAAAGACATACAAAAGATAACTTCCCCTCAAGTTGGAGCATAGATATCAAGCATGCTTAGCTTGGTACATAACAACTTTACGTTTCTTGGAGAGCGCTTTAGTAAAGACATCTGCAGCTTGATTCTCAGTAGCAATGTAAGGTGTGGTGATCTTGCCAGTGATAATAGCATCTTTAATAAAATACAATCCACCTTTATATGCTTGGTTCTCTCATGGAAGGCAGGATTGTTAGCAATAAATGCCGTTGCCTTGTTATCATAATATATGGGAGTAGGACCAGAAACTGACACTCCTAAGTCACATAAGATAGATCTTACCTATAGGAGCTCACAAGTAGTATGTGCCATAGCCTTATACTCTGATTATGCACTGGATCTGGAAACGACATTCTGTTTCTTGCTTCTTCATGTGACAAGGTTGCCACCCACCTAGGTACAGTATCCAGTAGTAGATCTCCTATCTTCATGTGCTCTTGCATAGTCTACATCTAAATACCCCTAAACATTAAGATGACCATGCTTCTTAAAAGATAATCCTTTCCTAGGAGCTTGTTTGAGGTATCTTAGTACCAGACATACATTATCCCAGTGGATTTCTCTATGGAACTACATAAACTGACTCAGTCTCCCCACAACAAAGAAAATATTGGGTTGCGTGACAATCAAATATAACAGCTTTCCCACCATAGCATGGTACCTGGTAACATCTTGAAGCGAAGGACTCTTAGAATTTGCAAGTGGCAAGGAGGGGCTCATAGGAATGCTAGCAGGCTTGCATCCTACCATCCCTGTCTCTTTTAGTATGTCAAGAACATACTTCTACTATGAAAACACTAGACTATCATCAACATGTTGTACTTCAATGCCCATAAAGTAGTTTAACATTCCCAGATCTTTAGTAACAAACTGAGAATGTAAGAACCTCTTGGTAGCCTCTATCCCTTTTTCATCACTTCCTGTGAGTAGTATATCATCTACATTCAATAATGATAACATATTCAGTAGGTCTATACAACAATAAGAACAATCAAGCCTTTTCCCACACTAAGTGGGGTTGGCTATATGGATTCTTTGCCTCCACACAGATCGATTTTCAGCCATTTTAGGACTTAAATTAAAGTAATTGAGGTCATACTTAATAGTTTCCTTCCAACACTTGTTTGGTCTTCCTCTCCCCCTCTTAGCGGGTTCAGCCTCCAACTTCTCGCATCTCCTAATTGAAGCATCTAGTGGCATTCTTTGTAAATGTCCAAACCACCTTAGACGAGCCTCTCTCATTTTATCCTCTATCGGTGCCACTCTAACCTTTTTTCTAATAATCTCATTTGAAATACGGTTCTTTCTTGTATGACCACACATCCATCTTAACATCTTGATTTTTGCCACAGACATCTTCTGTGCATGCCTATAGTTTATAGTCCAGCATTCAGAACCGTACAACATGGCTGATCTTACCACAGCTCGATAGTATTTTCCATTGACTTTTAAAGGAACCCTCTTATCACAGAGAACACCAGATGCACCCCTCCATTTCAACCACCCTGCATTAATTCTATGTGTAACATCTCCATCAATTCCACCATCATGTTGGAAAATGGATCCCAACTACTTAAAAATATATTTCATTGGAATGCACTCTTCTCCAATTTTTACATTAATCTATTTATTGTTTCCTTTACTACTAAACTTGCATTCCATATACTCAGTCTTCGTCCTACTTATGCGTAATCCTTTATCTTCCAGGGCTTCTCTCCAAAGCTCAAGTTTTCTGTTCACTCCATCTCTTGTCTCATCAACCAACGCAATGTTATCAGCAAAAAGCATACACCAAGGCACCTCAACTTGTATATGCTTCGTCAACTCATCCATGACCAAGGTAAAAAGATAAGTGCTTAAAGTCGAACCTTGATGCAGACCAATGGTGATATCAAAGTAGTCTGTCAAATCATCCTTAGTCTTTACATAAGTTGCTGCTTCATAGTACATATCCTTTATGAGGTTGATATATATAACTGGCACTTGTCTCTTCTCCAAAATTCTCCATAAGATATCTCTTGGGACAGAATCATAGGCCTTCTCCAAATCAATAAAAATCATATGTAAATCCTTTTTCTTCACTTTGTATGTCTCCATCATACGTCTCAAGAGATGTATTGCCTCAATAGTAGACCTACCTGGCATAAAGTTAAATTGATTTTCAGTTACCATGGAGACTTGCCTCACCCTTCTTTCAATTATTCTTTCCCAAAGTTTCATCGTATGACTCATCAACTTAATACCTCTATAGTTGGAACAATCTTGTATATCACCCTGGTTCTTGTATAAAGGTACTACATAACTTTTCCTCCATTCCTCTGGCATCTTCTTGCCTCTCCACATAGTATTAAATAAATTTGTGAGCCAAGTTATACCCCGTTCTCCCGTTATTCTCCAAATGTCTATAGGAATATCATCAGGCCCAACAACCCTCCCACTTTTTATCATCTTCAAAGCCTCTACTTCTTTCTTTTGTATCCTTCGATAACATGCTTGATTCACATACTCTTCTGAGTTAACTAATTCCCCTAAGATGATATCATTCTTTTGTTTTTCATTAAATAGCTTATGAAAATATCTTTTCCATCTTGTCTTTATATCCTCACTAGCTATAAGCACCCTTCCTTCATCCTTGATGCATCTTACATGCGTAAGGTCCTTTGCTTTCCGCTCTCTTGCTTTAACTAACTTGAAAATATCTTTTTCACCTTCTTTAGAATCAAGTTATAAAAATACTCCCAAGCTTTTGCTTTTGCTTCACTGACTATTTTTTTTGCTTCTTTCTTTGCTCTTTTGTAGTTTTCCATATTTTCATCGGTCTTATCTCGATATAAGGTTTTAAAGCAGGCTCTTTTAATTTTAAGCTTCTCCTGCACTTATCTCGATATTCAGTAGATCTATGCATCGCAAAAATAAAGTAATCTGCAGTAGATCTCGTAAAGCCAAACTCTTGCACAACTTTACTAAACCTTTCAAACCAGGCCTTGGGGCTTTGTTTAAGGCCATAAATTGCCTTCTTCAACCTGCAAACTTTTTGACACTTCCCCTCAACCATGAAACCAGGGGGTTGATGCATGTAGACCTCTTGTTCTAAATCACTATAGAGGAAAGCATTTTTAGTATCAAGTGGTGAAATCGACCATCCACGGTTGACTGCCATAG
This sequence comes from Thalassia testudinum, assembly GCA_037157565.1. Lineage (NCBI taxonomy): Eukaryota > Viridiplantae > Streptophyta > Magnoliopsida > Alismatales > Hydrocharitaceae > Thalassia > Thalassia testudinum. The sequence continues at coordinate 8,967,213 of JAZHRO010000067.1, forward strand.
AGAGAAGTATCTTCACTGAATTGAGCCTGGCTACCAAAGAAAATGTCTCAAAATAGTCAATTGCAAAGTTTGTGTGTAACCTTTGGCAACCAGGCATGCTTTGCATCTTTCTACTGTACCATTTGAACAACATTTTAGGGTGAACACCTACCTATACCCCACAATAGTAGCACTCGAGGGTAGGTCAACAAGTTTCTAGGTACCCTTGGACTGAAGAACAGCCATCTCCTCCATGACCAAGGTCTAGAAAGAGTCTTGAGACGCCTCAACATGATTTCTGAATATATTTCTATTGTCAACAGCAAGTGATAGAAGCCTTCCTGCCACAAGTAAATGATCAAGTGACATATAATTGGAAACAGAATATTTGGCACAAGATCGCTATGGCTTCCTCTGAGCAATTGGAAGATCCACATCAGGTACCTCAGGTAATGTAGAATCTAGACCTCCATCTGAATCAGCAGTATCAACAGATGACTGAGTAAGAATAGTAGAAAGTGGTTCCTTTGCCTGTAGAGTGGTAGAGGGAGGTTTGCGCTGAAAATGTTGAGGGAAGGTATTTGTAGTAGGCACCTCAAGATGTCTAGGATAGGAAACAGGAGGGATATCATGAGGTAGAGGTGGCTCAGAGGGACCTTGAGGTGCAGCAGTAGGCATAGGCAATGGAACATCCTTTGAGACGTTGGGAGACTGTCCTGTAGCAGAATAATATGGCATATCCTCAAAAAAAGTTACATCCTTACATAAAATCGATGTAAGAGAGGGTTAAAATATCTATACCCCTTTTGGGTTCTAGAATAACCCACAAAATATACTTGACAGATCTAGGAGCAAGTTTGTCCACTTTAAATAAATGAATAAAGCACACACATCCAAACACCTTAGGAGGTAAAGAAAATAGCTCTTGATTAGGAAATAAAATAGAGTAGGGAACTTTCCCATCAAGAACAGAAGACAACCGATTAATAAAAAAAAAGCTGTAAGCACATTTGACCAGAAGGTAGCAGGAACATGCATCTGAAACATAATAGTACAAGCAACGTCTAGAAGATGTCTCAACTTGCATTCAGTTACCACATTTTGTTGGGATGTATGAACACAAGAGGTCTAATGTATAATACAATGAGACTGAAAAAACTGAGTTAAAGTAGAATTCACAAATTCAAGTTCATTATCAGTCCGAAACATATGAATAGCAGTAAAAAATTGAGTCTTTATTTCATTCACAAAATTTTTAATCAGTGTAGGAGTTTCGAATTTTTCTTTCATCATAAAGACCCAACAGGTAAGGAGAATGATTCAAATTCTTTACCTTCAAGAGACTAAGTGGGTTGGAGAAAAGCAAAGGAAATCAAGAGAACATGTTTTAAACTATGGTATTCAAGAAGGGACAAAGGTAGAAACGGCATGGGCATTATAATTCATAAGGATTTGAAGGAGAGTGTGGTTGAGGTTAAGATATTTGGTGATTGAATTATTTTGATAAAATTAGTCTTAGAAGAAGAGATCTTGAATGTCATTTCAGTTATGTACCTCAAGTTGGTCTGGAGGAAAGAATAAAGAATAAATTTTGGGGAGAGCTTGATATGATAATTCAAGGAATCCCACAGAGATGATTTTCTTTGGTGGAGATTTAAATGGGCATGTGGGAAAAGATGCTTTAGAGTATGCAGGAGTACATAGAAATCATGGTTTTGGTGTTAGGAATGAAGAAGGGAGGACGTTCCTTGATTTTGCTATGGCTTATGATCTTTTCATAGCAAATACCTTCTTCAAAAAATGAGAAAAGCATTTGATTACTTATAAAAGTGACTTAATAAGAACACAGATCGATTACTTTGCTTTAAGAAGGGATTGTTTATCTTGTAAAGATTGCAAGATTATTTCAGGTGAGAGTTTAACTACTTAACATCATCTTTTGGTGTTGGATGTTTTTTTGAAGAAGGTAAATAAGAGAAAATTAGTGTCTAAGAATTTGGGAATTAGATGATGGAATCTTAAGAAAGAGCAAGTGAGATTTAAAGAGAAGATGATGCAACAAAAGATTTGGGATCTTGATGGTAGTGCTGATGAAATGTGGTTAAATATGGCAAACTGTATTAGGAAGGTGGCAAAGGAGGTGTTAGGCGTGTCTAAAGGTGTTCCAGGACAAAAGGAGGCTTGGTGGTGGAGTGAGGAAGTGTAGGAGAAGCTTAAAATTAAAAGAGCCTGCTTTAAAGGCTTATATCAAGATAAGACCGATGAAAATATGGAAAACTACAAAAGAGTAAAGAAAGAAACAAAGAAAATAGTTAGTGAAGTAAAAGCAAGCTTGGGAGCATTTTTATAAGAAACTTGATTCTAAAGAAGGTGAAAAAGATATTTTCAAGTTAGCTAAAGAGTGCGGAAAGCAAAGGACCTTACACATGTAAGATGCATCAAGGATGAAGAAGGAAGGGTGTTTATAGCTAGTAAGGATATAAAGACAAGATGGAAAAGATATTTTTATAAGCTATTTAATGGAAAATAAAAGAATGATATCATCTTGGGGGAGTTGCCAACTCAAAAGAGTATGTGAATCGGGCATGTTATCGAAGGATACAAAAGAAAAAAGTAAAGGAGGCTTTGAAGATGATAAAAAGTGGGAGGGTTGTTGGGCTTGATGATATTCTTATAGACGTTTGGAGAATGATGGGAGAACGGGGTATGACTTGGCTCATAAATTTATTTAATACTGTATGGAGAGGCAAGAAGATGCCAGAGGAATGGAGGAAAAATTTTGTGGTACCTTTATACAAGAACAAGGGTGACATACAAGATTGTTCCAACTATAGAGGTATTAAGTTGATGAGTCATACAGTGAAACTTTGGGAAAGAATAATTGAAAGAAGGGTGAGGCAAGTCTATATGGTAACTGAAAATCAGTTTGGCTTTATACCAGGCAAGTCTACTATTGAGGCAATATATCTCTTGAGATGTATGATGGAGACTTATAAAGTCAAGAAAAAAGATTTACATATGATTTTTATTGATTTGGAGAAGGCCTATGATTCTGTCCCAAGAGATATCTTGTAGAGAATTTTGGAGAAGAGACAAGTGTCAGTTATATATATCAACCTCATAAAGGATACGTATTATGGAGTAGCAGCTTGTGTAAAGACTAAGGATAATTTGACGGATTACTTTGATATCACCATTGGTCTGCATCAAGGTTAGACTTTAAGCACTTATCTTTTTGCCTTGGTCATGGATGAGTTGACGAAGCATATCCAAGTTGAGGTACCTTGGTGTATGCTTTTTGCTGATGACATTGTGTTGGTGAGATAAGAGATGGAGTGAAAAGAAAACTTGAGCTTTGAAGAGAAGCCCTGGAAGATAAAGGATTATGCATAAGTAGGATGAAGACTGAGTATATGGAATGCAAGTTTAGTAGTAGAGGGAACAATGAAGGGATTTGATGTAAAAATTGAAGAGTGCATTCCAATGAAAGATATTTTTAAGTATTTGGGCTCCATTTTCCAACATGATGGTGGAATTGATGGAGATGTTATACATAGAATTAATGTAGGGTGGTTAAAATGGAGGGGTGTATCTGGTGTTCTCTGTGATAAGAGGGTTCCTTTAAAAGTCAATGGAAAATACTATCGAGCTGTGGTAAGATTAGCCATGTTGTACGGTTCTGAATGCTGGGCTATAAACTATATGCATGCACAGAAGCTGTTTGTGGCAGAAATCAAGATGTTAAGATGGATGTGTGGTCATACAAGAAAGGACCGTATTTCAAATGAGATTATTAGAAAAAAGGTTAGAGTGGTACCGATAGAGGATAAAATGAGAGAGGCTCGTCTAAGGTGGTTTGGACATTTACAAAGAATGCCACTAGATGCTTCAATTAGGAGATGCGAGAAGTTGGAGGCTGAACTCGCTAAGAGGGGGCGAGGAAGACCAAATAAGTGTTAGAAGGAAACTATTAAGTATGACCTCAATTACTTTAATTTAAGTCCTGAAATGACTGAAAATCGATCTGTGCGGAGGCAAAGAATCCATATAGCCGACCCCACTTAGTATGGAAAAACGCTTGGTTGTTGTTGATAAAAATCCAACAGATAGGTACAATCATCCACAAGAACGAGAAAATACTGAAAACCCTTAAGACTCTTGACCTGACATGGGCCCCACAGATCAACATGAATAAGAGAGAAAGTTGACTCAATTTTTTTATTACTACTAGGAAACTCTAATGTTTGCGAAGTTGACAAACATCGTAAGCAAAAGAATATCGAAACTGCATATCAGAAACTAACGGTGAAAGACAGACACACTAGGATGTCCCAATCTTAGATGCCATTGTAAAGCAGAAGTGGAGGAGGCAACATCTATGGAATAATGCTCTAGTGGAAGGTCAAGATATTAGAGGCCGTCCTACTCAAATCTGCCAATCTGCTTCATTGTCAGGAGATCCTGTAGGAAGAAAAAATGGTCATGAAAAACTGCTCTGCAATTTAATGCCTTAGTTATCTGACTAATAGACATTAAATTTACGGTAAATTTTGGTACATGCATGATATCAAAAAGAGGTAAAGTAGTAGACAAATGAATGTCACTCAAGCCCGTTATAGGGGACAAGGCACTATCAGCTACTCTGACATGTACTGGATTGGTCAATGGTCTAAGAAAAGTAAAAATGGTAACATCTATTATGTGGGAAGATGTACCTGAGTCTGCAAGTTAAGATAGCTTACGAACACCTTTGGTGCTAGCAGTAGTACCTATCCTCTGAGTCATAGAAGCACCTGCAGTGGAAGTAGTTTGAATAGAAACAAGCCTGTCATATTTCTCTTTGGAGATAGTGACCTGAGGACTGACTTGCTCTTTCTCCTTATAATGTAGACTCTCATCTCCACCATAAGTGACCTGATTGGCCCAATGGCCCTAAGGAAACATGTGCTTTATCCAGCACCTGTCAACAGTGTGATTTGTCTTCTGACAATGATCAAAGAATAAACCATGTCCTCTGCCACGGCCTCCTGCTCTCGCTCCACGTCCTCTCCCCTGCCTCTTGGGGTTCCCTTGCCATAGTCTGTAGCTGCCATGGTCTAAGAATCAGCGACTGAGACAGGGTTAGAGATCTCAAGTCTGGATAGGCGAGCATAGATTTGCGTAGGTATAGGGATTTCCTCAAGTGTCATAAGCTGATCCTTAACAGACTTGAACTAAGGATCAAGACCTGCAAGCAACTAAATAGAACGAAAGGCCTCATATTGCTTTGCAATAAGAGTGACATTTGTGGAGATCGGCTGATAAGTATCTTACTCATCCCAGAGGTTCTTCATAGAGCCATAATATCCGGCAAGGGACATAACTCCCTTTCGAAAGGAATTTAACTCCTCGATCACCCTGTATAGGTGGCTGATGTTGCTCTTATGAGAATGAATCTCATGAAGAACCTCCCACATTTTCTTTGTAGACGCATATGACATAACTTGCTTTGTGATAGCTCCTTTATGCTGTTCAACATACAAGTTGCCACCCAATCATTGTTTGCCTCCCAGTCAACAGACTTGACAACAGGTTCATCTTGCGTCACGATATATTTCTTCTGGTGTGATCCCACAAATCGGGAAAAAGAGGTAGATCACAGAAGGAAGTTGGTGCCATCCAACTTGATAGAGGTTCCTTGCATAAAGGAAGGTGCACTCGGGGTAGATATCTTTCCCGCCGAGTCGCCAGAAGCATCCTTCGTCTTCCATATCACTCGACTTGTAGGAAACCAAAGATCAAGAGATTTTAGTGAAATATCAGAACATGTAGGGGTTTGAAAATTTCACGGATTGGTGAATAGGTGCAAAATTAAATCATAGGTGACCACCCAAGGCCCCTGTGGCACTGCAGCAGCTTGCTCTGTTGGTACTATACGACCACCAAGGGCTTAGGCAGCCCTAGTGGTGGCACTGCTGTTGGTGGGAGCGTCGCTGGTCTCCTGCAGCGGCGCTGGGAGGGCTTTAGTGCCCTTGGAGGCAGCGCTGTTGTTGATGGGAGCGCTGCTAGGACCTTTTGTAAGTGAGGGTGTGGTCCTCTTGTTGGTGGTGACGTTGCTGCTACCGGTGAGAGGGCCAACTAAAGTTGGGGAGGGTCGACGATGCCCTAGAGAAGCAGAGGGATTGGGTGGAAAGGTTTGGCGGCTAGGTTTCAGGGTAGGATACCCAAACATCGTTCTAGGGCCGTTGCTCTAATACCATGTTAAGTTGAAATGTCAATAATTCTAGTAGAAAACCCTAGGTGCCTTTATATAGGGAGGCAACCAAAGGGTAGAGTTACAAATATACCCTCACTTAACAAAATACTAAAAATAAAAGGCATACAAAAGAAAACTCAACAAAGACATTTTATATCATTCGTTCTGGAGTTCTTGTTTTCATTATTCATTCAACAAGGAGGAGCTTTAGATTATTGGCTACACCTTGTGCCACATCTCCTCCATGGTGAAGGGTCAGAGGAGAGGGAGAAGCATGCAAAATCGACGATGAAGGTGATGAAATTCATAGTGCCTCGATTGGTGACAATAGGTAATGATTCATAGCGCCAAACTTGCCGTGGACCAACATAAGCCCACTGTGGTAGCCTTTAAACAAAGTAGGACATTAGTGATGCATTTTTAGTGCTGGCGGTGCTCAGGAGAGCGTTGGCAGTGCTTAAGTAGTCGAGGAAGCCCTGCTACAGTGTCGTAAGAAGTCCAAGCAGTGCTTGGCGACGTTGGTTGGCGGTCGATGAAGGCGTTGAAGATGATGGCGAGGTAGTGATCGTGTGAAGCTGTGCGTTAGGAGGTGCGTAAGGTTGAGAGATCATAGGTAAGGATGAAGTGCCGTGATTGGTGAAGGTGATCTTGCACCCGATCGCGAGAATAGATGTAGCGGCGAAGGAGGTGAGATCGTGGGAAGCCGTTGGTTGTTGGAGGTGCTGCAGGAGCGGCGATGGCGATGAAGATGAAGCAGCGAGATCTTTACCATTGATGTAGGCGCTGATGGCAACGCTTGACAACAAAGATGCACCTCCATGTTTTTTTTTTGAAGACGTTGGTGGTGATTGAAGGGGAAGAAAAGGTAGTAGAAGAAAAATATCAAAAAAAGGAAGGAAAGGAAGATTAAAAAAAATAAAAAAAGAAAGAAAAAATGGGAAAAAAATAATAATGATGAGAAGGGGAGAAGCTTTTCTTAATATTCTGTTTCTTCTCTATGTTTATCTCTTCTCCCATACGAGTATGAGAGAAAGGGAGAGTATGAGAACTTATCTGAGTGTACCCTATACCAGACTCTTAGAGTCTTCCAAATGGAGGCATAGGGACAAGCACCAGCTTTAGTGACTTCGTCGGACATCGATCTACACCCACCTACAATCAAGAACGATGATGCAAGGAAGCCGATGACACAGGTTGCGAGGAAGCAATGAGACGATAGCATCATTTGAGTTGTGTGTTGTGTTCTGTTATGTAAAGTAAGGATTTCTTTTATACAAGTTGAGCATTTCATACTCTTAACTTAAGGGGGAGTGTTAAGAGATGAGGTGTAGTGGTATGTTTAGTACCACATAGTGAAATGAGGAAGTGTGGTGTGTGTAGGAGCCTATAACTAGGCATTGTACTCTCCTCATTTATCTTTGAGAGAGAAGAATAGAACTATCAGCCCTATGGAGGCCTTCTCTTGTGGTTTTTCCTCACTTTTCATGAGTGGGGTTTTTACGTAAACCGAAGTGTTTTTTATTGTTTATGCTTTGATATTTATGTTACGTTTCCGCATTATTTATTTCTTAACATATCCCTCTGCTCTCGCCTGAAGAGATGATACCCATCTCTTCCCTAATACCCTTCGCAAGATGAGGGATGGATTTCATTAGCCCATTCTCACTTGCTCTTGCTAAAAGTTCGCAATCGTAGCAATTGATCGCATCTCTAAATGGGTCGAAGTAGAAGCCATAGCTAACCTAAACGTGGAGAGGGTAGTTACGCCGTTTAACCTTGTGTACGGGGTAGAAGCCAGAATCCTGTTGGAGGTGGATATACCATCTTATAGGGTATAAATCTATAAGCCTAACTAAAATGACGAACAAATGAAGGTTGCCCTAGACTAAGTCGGCAATTCAAGAGAAGCTTTAGTAAGGTCAAACGGTTATAAGGTGGTTGTCACCAAATATCATAGTCATAAGGGTCACATGGCGACGCTTTAGCGTAGGTTACTTGATCGCCAGGCGAGCAAAATCTTCCAACCTAGCTGAATTGGGCGACAAGTTAACCCTGAACTAGGAAGGGACCCTACAAGGTCATTGACTTGAACGAAGTGGGCTCTTCCAAATTGGAGACATTGGATGGGTGACCCATCTTGCATTCTTGGTATGCTATAAATTTACAACCTTATTTTGTCTAAGTAAAGTTTGCAAGCATGTTTATTTTCTGGCGGATCCGTCTTACTCATGTAATAAGATAATTTAAACAAATCCTACGAAGGCATTACTCAACAACAGTTTCACACATATATAGTTTAACCTCCTTTCATTCATTAAACCAACATTCGTTACATATGAGAAGGGGGGCATACCCTGCCCGATTACAAAGGGATGCAAAAAAGACGAGCCAGCTAAAGTAACATAAGGCAAAGGATACCACGTCCTTCAACTACTCAGAATCTGTAGTCACAGATACATTCCGTCTTTTTTGCCATTCCTCCAGCTGATGATCCCACCTCGCCTTCGGCCCTGCTAGTCTTAGTCGGTGCCATCGTTAGGTCCACTTGATTCGCTTCCATCTTCTCAGCCGCCCCCCGGTGGAACACTTCTTTTGACCATTTCCCCCTCCCTCTCTTTCTTCCTCTGTTGAGCCTTTGTCTTTAGGAGGAAGTAGGTCCTCCGGAGTGGGCGAAATTGGCACCTAGTCTTCGATGGAGCACTTATGGATTTGGCTATTGTACTCCCGTAGGAACTGGATGGACCTACTTAAGTTGTTAAGGTTGGCCACCTAGCCTCCTAGCATCGATTGGGCGACAGTTAGGGTGTGCTTCTCGATCTCTTTCGTTAGCTTATTCCAACTTTCCTTCATTGAGGGATCGGTGGCGAAGAACTTCATCACCTTCTCGGGATGAAGTACTCTCCACTTCTCTTCCTTTAGGGTGTAGACTTTATTAGATAATTTCCTAGCCAAAGAGGCAATTGCGTCCATTGCTTTCTCCTTGGCGGCCAGTTCACTGTTCAAATGGGTTATTGTCTCCTCCATTGTTTGGAGGGATGCCCGCAGCTTTGCCTCCCCCAGCACAAGGGAGTGAATCTTGGTGTGCTTAGCCTGGAGCAAATCATCCGTAGTTGCCAGCGCCTCCCGACTAGCTGACTGATGGGACTTCATCGTCTTCATCACCTTGATGGTCTCCAGCGTCAATGCCTTTAACTTCTTTTTGAGGGGCGACATCCCTTGATAGTGACCCTCGAAGGTCGTGAGGGTCCTCTCCTTCACAACTAGTTTCATTTCTGCTATAAACAGTCAGGCCCTCTCCTTCGCCATTTATGCCTTCTCTAGCTATGAAGCAAGGGCGTTGTTGGAGGCTTTCTTAGGCTTTAGCTGCTTTGATGAGGCAACGGCCACCACCTCCACTCTCTTCTGGGCGGTAAGGGCATCCTCGAGTTGGTGGGAGAGCGTATGGACTCATGTAGTGAAGCATCCACCCAGCTTGTTGCTTGCTCAATGACATAAGCCTAAGACCTTTCAGATGGTCCTGGCACGGTATAATACGAAACATGACTTCTAAAGAGAGTGTCTTGGTACACAATTTCTATGGACAAAATACTATAAAATAGCATAGTATCAATAAGATGGGTCAGTAACTTACTACTTGTAGAAAATTGCAATAAACATTCCACATATTAGAGAGCGTAGGATACATGCCCACTCCAATGTAGAGCTTAATAGTGTCATCATCGTCTGCTTTGTCGTCAGCTTCACCCGCTGGAAATGTATCAAGTGGAACTTCGGTGCCTTGTTGAGTCAGCACCTCGTCGGCTCGAGGATCGGGAAAACTCGTTATCGATAGGTCCCTGTTTTCTCCAGCACCTTTGCCTTCTTTGAGGAGGTTGTCTCCGATAGAATCAACGACTCGAAGAACAAAGCCTCCTCTTGCGTCCTTTGTTTCTTCACCTCGTTAATAGGCAGATAACGTTTTGTCCAAGGTTCCTCTACCCTTTTGATGGGAGAGGGGGCGGAGTCTCCTGAGGGGTTGGGTGCTCTATGGGCTCTTTAAGCACCGATTCCTGAATGGAACCCATGGTGGTCCTAATGAGGCTGAACTCGCCTTGGTCGATAGGGTCAATTGGCACCCGATGGTCGCTTGCTTTAGGTCAACTTGACGGGGGCACCAAGGTCTTGACCCAATGCTCTGGGGAGACCTCTTTGCCTTGCTGAGTTGAGGGATCCAGCTCCTCGAGCTTGGGCAATAGATCTTTGGCAGGTGGTCCTTGCCATGAATTGGGAACTTCCAAAGGTTCCCTATTATGAACCATGAAGAAATAGTGGTCCTACTCTTTCAACTATTTGGTAGGTCCACAGTCTTATATTTATTCTGCCTACACTAGAAGATGTATGTCTCGGATGTAGGCTTCCCTTTATTCACTTTGAGGGGTATTAGCTCGAAGAGAAGGCGGAACACCCCAACCTGTGGCTGCACACCCAAATGAAAGCATAAAACTATGAAGGCATTTAGCATCGGTTAATAGTTGAGACTCAATTGAGACGATGTTAAGTTGTAATAACCAAGCAAAGATATTGTGAATGGGTTGAGTGGAATCCTTAGAATGTGTTCTATTGTGTATTTACATATAATGAATGAATCAATTTTCTCGGGTGAGCATAACTTGAGGCCTTTAGTCGGCACGCCAAACTTTACATGATCCAAGTCATGGCCCTCAAGAAAATGCTTAATTACCACTCGATCTTTCATAAAAGAGGGAAACATTTATAAGGCGAGAGTGTTTTCAGATAACCTAAAAGAAGTTGGACTCACCTTTTCTAACAAGACTCACAATTTCTTTACAATTGAGGTGGAGATTCGATGATAAATGAGATTGTACGCGAGAACAATCGAGTTTGGAAACTTGTCATCGTAGTTGCGAAAAATCCAGCAATCAAATAAATTATCGAAACTTGAAGTGAGTCCTGAGTTGAATATAGGGAGGCGAACGTTTAATTAGTGACTATGTTTAGAAATTATTGTCACAAAGCAGAATAGCCAGTTGAAATCAATTTACGCGAGCTACTCTACTTAAAGAATAAATAATAGAATAAAGAGAGAATAATACAAAGAGAATAAGAGAGAAAAGAGGGCAGCTTTATCTAAGAAAAATAATGTTCATTATAGAAATTAAATCTACACTAGAGAAAGTAGTAAAAAGAATAGAGAGAAGAAATCTTCTTCGACGACCGCTTGAAGGACGAGCTGCATTGACGGAGCACCCGGAAGATGGTGGTGAGATGTTGGATGAGGGAGAACGAAGCTGGAGGAAGGAGGATGAAGCAGGATGGTGTCACAGTGGGATCCACTTCTCAAACGAGGTGAGAAGAGAGCCACAGGTGCCCACGAATGGGGGTGAGAGGACAGGAAAAATTATTTTTATAAACTCTAGTGGAGCATCCTGGGCATGAGACTAGCTCTTTAAAGCTTTAGAGAGGGTGAGAGAGCATAGGGAGGGATGAAGAAATGTGTAGGAGGGATAGGCTATTTGTAGGTGAAAGAATGGGGTAAAAAAGGTCATTTCAAGGCCTTAAGAATTAATCTCCGACCTTTAGTGACAATGCAAGCATTGCTAAAGGTGAACGTGACTGCTGGGTGCATGGAAGGAGAGTCGTTTGATGGAGATCGGAGAGCCCACGTTTAGCTATGTCATGCGCCGCTTGGTTTTCAGCCTTTCGCGCATCCAATCGCGCCCAATCTGAATTGGACGGTCGGGATTGCATCAGATGGTTTAAGATCGCACTTCACACGCTGAGAAGAGCGCACTTCGCTTGTTCGTCCGCCGTTTGATCAGCGATGAAGGGCTGAGATCTCACCTCCTTGTGCCTTCACATCGCAGGCATCACGTGTTTGATGCTGCGTGATCACGCGCGTGCATGATCCACGCATCTCGTGCACCACGTAGCCGCATCACCTGTCGCTCGATCATCATCGTACGCCTGAATTTTGATTCCCCCACGCTACTGCGAAATCCACCTTCCTCGCCATGGCTCGATCCTGTGGCACCTGCTCCAAATAGTGCGTTTCACCACTGTGCTACAAGCCTGATTGTGTTGCGTTTTGGTTTAGGGTTCTCAATGGCTAAGATCATATAGGCCTTAGCCTTCAGAGGGTGGAAAGCGCTGGGGAAGAGCAACATGGCCACATCTGATATGCCTCCATAGAAACTGCAGAGCAGGAGACGTGGAGCGTTCTCGACCCTTGGATTTTCATCCAACGATTGAGATCGCTCGTTGAATGTGCCTTCAGAGGTGAGGAGAATGCCTTGGGCAGCTGTGGACGATCTAGATGGTGCCACATGACGTCATCTGAGTCGCCCGTCTTCTATTACTCATAGGTGGTGTCATGGGTGTCGGATTGAGTTGATCTTTACGTCGTTGGGTTGCGATCGTCGAACCGAACCCATCTGTGCGGTTGAATTTGCTGGGCTGAAGTCTGAATATTCACCACTTTACCCATTGACCTTTGATATTTCTCGTATTGTATATGATACTACGGAAGTCTGATTAAGATGATTGCGGAGTCATTGGACTACAATCGTCGTCCTATCAGATCTATACGATTGGATCTTCAATCCAGGGCCCCAAAATATCTCCTTATCTCTTAGCCACAAAAAATAAGAAATTAATATATAATTTGTACAAATTAATTTAAATGCATGATGATGCATGTTATGCAATATTTATAATGCATGATGCTTTTATGAACCTAGGAACATGCATAAATAGGCAAATTAACATAGATAAATGTAGATTTATCACACCCCTATGCCTCTTTTTTTGCTAGTCCCTAGCAAAATTAAACTAAATGCTATGTATAAACAGAATTAGGATCAAATTGCTTAGGCATAAGTTATTTCTCAACAATAGGAAATTTCTACTAATGACCTAAACTACAAAAACTCAATAGCGCCAAGGTGCCTGCCAAAATGTGGATTGCCTAAGCCCTCTCCTGATTCAAAAGCAAATATTTTTTTTTTCTTTTTGTTCTTTTCTAATTTTTTTGGATTTTTGAGTTGAGTTTCAAGGCAGCTTTCTACGGCGACCCAACCCACCCAAGACTCAAAAATAACTCTAAATGCTAAAAATCTTATTATGTCAATGTGATAGACTCATTAATCGGCAATTAGAATGGACTTTAGGTTTCTACAACTCTAGGTGACCCTTAAAAAAAAATTCTGCCTAAAGGTTTATCTTTTCGATTGGTAGTTTTCTCCCTATTTTTATTTTTATAGAGTCAACACAAGGGCAAACTTAGTGCATATCACCCCAGCTTATTATACTTCCCACTTCTTTCTAAGTGTTTAAGAATTATTTATGCATTTTATGTGGGTTGGGTTCTGGACAACCGGCAATGGAGGGTTACGTACGGCAGCTTGCCAGCCATACCTGTGCCAGGAAGTGCGGCTTATTTTTTTTCTTTTTTTTGTAATTTCTTTTTTTTTTCTTTTCTTTTGTGTATTTTTTCTTTTTCTGAGTAGGTACTTTCCCTTATCTAAGATTTACCTAAAGTCAACAATCAAAGAGGATGGTCGTGTGGCTAGACACTGGACAACTGGTTAATGGGACGTCAAATTCATGACAACTTGCCAGTCATATCACCCTAGAAAGTTAATTAGCTACCTGATTTTGGTTAAAATTACCAAAAAGTGAGTCAGTGCAAATAGTGTGCAGATGCCTAGACTATAAGTCCCATTAAATCAGAGGGCTGGTTGATAAGTTGTGTACTTATTATCCCAACTTATTAACCTATTAAAAATGAATAAAAGATGGTGAGGACTCAAGAAATAGGTCCACATTTTAGTGGGCACCTAGGCTGATTAAGCATGAAGATTTGAGTTTAAGTGTTAAGGTCCTATTGTATCATTTTTTAAGGTTGAAAATTCTAATGCCTAAGTTCTCTTTTGCTAATTCAATTTTTTTTTATAAACAAGGAGAAAATAAATAAAAGTACCGTACAGAACTGACAAAATAATTTAGAATTAAGTGTATCCACCCCCATGCTTAAATGACTCAATGTTCTCATTGTCAGAATAAAGGCATGAAAGGAGCGGAGTAGAGAAGAATGACCTGAATTTCGTGACAGATTCGGTTAGTTCTGAGATAAAAATAGATTATACAAGTGTTGAGTTTAGTACCTTCAGCTTCACACAATATACAAACAAAGAAGAAATTAAGAACTCAGAAGTGCGGGTCAAGATTAGAATACAAAGATTGATCTTGAAACCTGTAAGAAGATGTCCACAGATGTGGACGAGATTGTGATGCAGACCTATGCCTCAGGTTGGGTGAATCTAAGGTTCTGAATAAACATTACCCATAATCGAAGATATTTCAGCTTGTGGGCTGGGTCAGTGGTTTATGAGAATACAATCCAAATCAAAATGTTGGATAATAGGGAAATCTGGATCAATAGAAGTGTTTGTCCTCTTAGAATTCAGATCAAAAAGATAATCAATTAATTTGTACTTGGGTTGCACATCCTCAGAGTTGAAAATATCATAAGGGTCTTCGTAGAAGGTTGGTGATTTAAGGTCAACGGAAACCCTTAGATCCAAAGTTCTATTTCTCTAGGAATTCACTTTCCATAATTTTACTTCTGAATTCTTCTCCAAAATCAAAGTTTTCGGGACCACCGGGATTTTACACACCCCATCTACAATATCCAACTCTAACAATTGTGGCTCAATCAAGATTGACTTGGGTACAATGATTTCAGAAAATCATCATTCAGCTCTTTGGGGTGTGGTTGAGAAATGAGGCTATTGATTGAATCTTCTAGTAAATTAGTATTTTGATCCTCCAAGTTAGCCCCAACTAAATCACAATCCTCAACTAAAGGGGCCTCAAATAATTCATTGAGTACCTCAGGCCCATTCGTCTCACTAAATTCATTCTCCTTAACCTCAAGTGAGACTTCACTTAAAGATTCTTCTCTCTCAAAATCAAAGAATTCTGGATTCGCATTAATGTCTCGAGATCATATGTTATTCCTTGATCCACAAAAACATTTTTTCTCGTACTTTGGCTTGGGAATCTCAGGTGAAGAAATCAATTCATCCTTAATTGGTTGCTTTAAGTTAGTCTTGTCATCGCAGGTCTCATAAAATGTATCCCTTGTTGCAGGTGCTTGAGCAGATTCTGACATTGGCTCTCCTGAAGGGGATTCATCCTAAGAATTATCCCAAGACTGGACTAGAGCAACCATGAATTTCATCCTCAATTTTGACAATTTCCTAAGTAATAACTCACCTTGGTCCTTATCTTCAACATCTTAGAGCCAATCCAATAAAGAACTATTTAGATCGTCAATCATTTTGATCAGAGGCTCTAATTCTTCAGTGTAGGGTGTTGGCTAAGCTTCTAAAGATCGTATGGCTTTCCTCAAGTTAGCTAACACCTTATCTTGGACCTGGTTCACCTGAACCGAATTGTTCAATTCAGGGTTGGGTGGGTTTGGTTTCAGTCCACGGGAGGGAAGGAATTGAGGTTCTTGGGGCCCTCCCTGATAGTAGATCATTTTAGGTTGTTCATTAAGGGGTGGTGACCTATATGCAGTGTAACCTTGGGGAGGGTAGGAGCTATAATCCTCATATCCTTCTTGATTGTAGATCATATTAAGTTGTTTATCAAAGGGTGGAGATTTATAATCAGTATAGCCACGAGAAGGATAGTAATCATAGTCTTGATGTCCAAGATTAGGTCGTGGACATTGAGGTCTGGAATTATATCTCCAATCATAATTATCCCAATTAGTGGATGGGTAGTCATAGGGGTGGAAGGATGCATGGAAAAGCACAGGGAAAAACAAAGAAGAGAAATGTGCCTTGTAGTACAAACAATTAAACCTAGTCTAAAGATCTACACACTCCTAGAACCTATTTTAAGATTATAAACGATTTAGTCCACTTTTATTCAATCAATCCAACCAGTTAGAGGGAGGGATTGGGGAGAAGGATTTTTCTTTGGCCTATGCCTTGGGTTCCTTTGATACCCCCCAATAGTGGTCGTTTGACACTATTCTTCTAGCTAGACATCAGATGGACCGGTAGAAGTAGATTAATAAAAAATAATCTCGATCTAAGCTCCCAAAGAGCGAGTCAATCCTTAAGGTTAACGTCTACTCAATTTTAGTTAGGCTTAGGTTTAATTATACTCTAGAATGTGATGAGCCCTTTATCTTTGTTGTGTCATTAAAGATCAATTAATTCGTGTGTGCGTGCATAACCAGGATTTTCAAACAAGGTTATTTGATGATTTGTCTTTTAAGATTTAACCGTGTTTAGTAGCTTTTAGGATTGAATTCTTAGGTATATTTAATCAGGGTTCAATGAAGCACACCAGGTTTCGAAAGCACAGATGAAGATATATTCCTTTATAAATCAAAATATTGTGGTGTGCCTAGTTCAGTCCTAACGATTGAGTCCTAAGGGGCAGCTACTCAATGAATCAATTTTATATTAAGTGGTGCGGCTCAAACATCTCAATCAATTGGCTTGTTGCACTACTTAGTTAAACAAAAAAATGTTTAACCTATTTAAATTTTCTACTCACTTATTTGTGTATTAAGTTAGAGTATACCGAGTCCACAGGTTAGATCCCGACTAAGTGGTAGAATCAATGTGATAGTACGCCTTAGGTTAAGAATTGTGGATGTGTGCGGTGAGTATATTTCAGATAATTCCCACAATTAGATTTTTTTTTTATGTGGGGGGTGAGGTGAGTGGAGTGACAAACAACTAGATCTGGGGTTTATGCAATTCTTAGGTTGATTTGAGTTTGATTTATTTGTGTGGTGGAATGAAATTTAGTGGGGGGTAGTGGGGTACACTTACAAAACCTCTATCAGCACTTTACTCCGATCTTACTGCTTTGTCTTGCCTCGAGAGAGTACCTGCAATCATAATAAGAATTGAGACAAGTGAGGTAAAAGTTAAGAAAGGCGGGAAACGTGTGAAATCAAAGAGCGTTGCCTCCCTTGCAACGGTGCCAAAATGATAAGCGAGATTTTACATGAGAAAAATCAAGTTTGGAAACCCACTGTTGTAGTTGTGAAAAATCCGGCTATTAAATAAATTATCGAAACTTGAAGTGAGTCCTGGGTCGAACACGTGGAGACGAATGTTTGATTTAGAAATCCATGTTTACTTTGTTTATTTTTGGTATTGTGTTTTGTATTTTTTTGTTATTTTAAGTAAAGCAGAAATCAGAAGATTACCTAGGCAACTCAACTTTATTCTACTTAACAAAATAAGAGAGAGACAGAGATAGATAGAGAGAGAGAATGGAAGAGAATAAATTTTCATCAAAAATAAATTAGTGTTTATTATATCTACTTGTAGAAATCAAAATCTACTCTAGAAAGAAAAAGATAGAGATGACAAAAATCCTCAACGGTTGCTTGGAGGATGAGTCACGTTGACAGAGTGCCTGGAAGATGGTGGTGAGATGTTGGACGAGAGAGAACGACGCTGGAGGAAGGAGGATGAAGTAGGGCGGTGTCTCAGCGAAATCCACTTCTCGAACGAGGTGAGAAGATAGTCACGACTGCTCACGAATGGGATTGAGAGGATGGGAAAAATTATTTTTATAAACTTAGTGAAGCATCGTAGGCATGGGACTAGCTTTTTAGAGCTTTGGAGATGGTAAGAGAAGCATAGGAAGGGATAAAGAAATGTGTAGAAGGGGTAGGCTATTTATAGGTGAAGCAATGGGGGCAAAAAGGTCATTTCAAGGCCTTAAGAATTAATCTATAGCCTGTAGTGACACATGCAAGCGTTGCTGAAGGTGAGCATGATTGTTAGGCACGTGGAAGGAGGCCGTTTGATGGAGATTGGAGAGCCCACGTTTAGCCATGTCTTGCGTCGCTTGGTCTTTAGCCGTTGGCACATCAAATTGCGCCTAATCTCAATCGGACGGCCGAGATTGCATTAAATGGCTTAAGATCGCGCTTCACGTGCTGAGTAGATCGTGTTTTGCTTGTTCATCCACTGTTCGATCAACGATGAAGGGTTGAGATCACGCCTCGTGCCTTCACATCGTAGGTAACATGCATTTTATGCCGCGTGATCATGCGCTTGCATGATCCATGCATCTTCGTATGCCACGTAGCCACATCAGCTGCCACTCGATCATCATCGTATGACTAAATTTTGATTCCCCTGCATTGCTGCGAAATCCACCTCCCTTGTCATGGCTCGATCCTGCGCCACCTGCTCCAAATAGTGCATTTCACCACTGTGCTACAAGCCTAATTGTGTAGCATTTTGGTTTAGGGTTTTCACGCTCTCAGCCGTTGGATGAGAATCCAACGGTTGAGATCACATGGGCCTTAGCCTTCAGAGGGTGGAAAGTGCTGGGGAAGAATGACGTGGCCGCATCTTGGCCGTTGGATTTTCATCTAATGGCCGAGATGCCTTCTTCATAGAAACTGCAAAGTGGGCGATGTGGAGCGTTCTCGACCGTTGGATTTTCATCCAATGGTTGAGATCGCTTGTTGAATGTGCCTTCAGAGGTGAGGAGAATGCCTTGTGCAGCTGTGGACAGTCCATATAGTCACGTGGTGCCATCTGAGCCGTCCGTCTTTTATTGCGTATAGGTGGTGCCATGGGTGTTGGATTGAGTCGATCTTCGCAGTATTGGGTTGCAATCGTCGAACCGAATCCATCCGTACGGTTGCATTTGTTGTATGAACTCCGGATTTTCACCACCTTTCCCCTTGGCCTTTGATCTTCCTCGGACTGTATATGATACTACGGAAGTTCGATCAAGATGATTTTGGAGTCGTTGGACTACGATCGTCGTCCTGATCAGATCCGTATGGTTGGATCTTCAATCTGAGGCCCCAAACATATCACCTTATTTCCTAGCCATAGAAATAAGAAAATTAATATATAATTTATATAAATTAATCTAAATGTATGATGATGCATGTTATGCAATATTTATAATACATGATGCTTATATGAACCTAGGAACATGCATAATTAGACATTAACGTGGATAAATGTAGATTTATCATTCGAAAAATTAAAAGACAGTTACAACTGGCTAATTTAGGTTTATTCAACCAAGGCATGTTTGATGGCCTAAGCATTCTTCTGATCCAAGCAGCATAGCACAGGTGAATCTCTATAAAAATAGCATTTGCTGCCCACCAACCCTCTTATTTATAGCCAAAGGGGGGCTAGGTGAAACAATGTGGTTTTCCTACCCAAAGCACTCCCATTAGCATTTAATGCTGGTGTCAGACTTGTCCTCTCCCATCCAACGAGGATGTGACACGTCAATTGTCATGATGACAAAATGATGAAATGATGAAAAAAATGTCATCCACATTGCGATGATGAGCTAGTCACGCGAGGCGGTGGTTGGCCACCACCAGCTCAAACTAGGCAGTCATATTGCGCACTGCCACCCTGGGGGGGTAATATAATAACTCATAAACACGACAAATTCACCACCAATCTAGATTTAAGTACAAAAGGCACTTGCCTCCATGTGCATGACTTGTTAGCAATCCGTGATGCTTTATCCCTTAACAAAGTAGTCGCCCACCTAACAAGGTGTAGACGCCGCTTGCTGAGGACTGGGGGGATAGCATGGACAACCTTAAAAAAAAACTAATAATACTTTCTTAGTTGGTTAAACCAAACTAAAAGAGTGGGAACAATTGATAAGGGAGAAAATATCCTCAAGAATTGGCACGACCCAAAAAAACTCGCAAGGACTGATCTAGCCCTAAGCACTTCTCCCCAACTCAAAGGAAAACCTCCTAATCCACCTAATCAGGTGGATTGCTTACCTCTCCTAATCAGATGGATTGTTCGTTTGTCCTAAATCAGATGGACTACCCCTGATCCGCCTGATCAGGTGGTTTATGGAAAAATAGCTAGATAGGACTTTCCTAGCGCAATTTCTGCTTGAGGGCCTTGACGGAGGAACGTCACCAGAGGCGGTTGAAATGACGGATGGACATGTGACAACCAAACATAAGAAAGTGGTTCAATGTTAGTGTTGTAATCCTTTAGGAGCATAATGGACTCAGCGGAACGCGCAAGCTGTACGTGGAGTACAATGTACGAGAAAGTTTGTTATAAACAAGGTTCGAAATGTCGATTTCGACGCCGTGCCGATGAAATTGCAAGTGTGCAATTCGTGGGCATGCCGTGGAAATGCCTGTTTTTCGATGGCAGATTTCGACGATTTCGATGGCTCGAAAAAATGCCATTTCGGAGGCACGCTGAGGGCATGCCAATGCATGTCGACAAAAATGGCAGAAGTGGTCAAAATGATATTAGTTTCAAGAAAATTAAATGTTGATTATGTAACAATAAGAGTGTTACATCATAATATTCATATACAACATGACCATACAATGTTAAAATTCAATAATAAGATCAAATATTCTTATCATGTTAAGAATACAGAAAATTTAATAATAGAAGAATACAAAGAATTTAAGAATGAAAGAATCAAAGTGTATAGTTTCAAAGTAAAAATTAAAACTGTAATGTCTTGATGTATGATGTATCAGAAGTCAGGACTTGGAACTTGAAAGGCAGATTTCACCAGAACCAAGAGTGTCTTGCTGGATCCATATTTCATCATGGTTACTATCACCACTTGATTGATATCATTGTTGACTATTGTGTCGATGAATACTTTGAATGTATTCATAGTAATCCTTCCAAGACATATATGAATACATTGTCTGGTAATTCATTATGTGCTGTCTGTACTCATGTTCATTCATACTAACAAAAATCGCAAGACGGGGAAATCTACTATCTGTGTATGGTCTGTTACGCTGCCCACGTGCACGATTAGTTGCACGTGTTTGTGAGAATCCTGTTGTTCTAGAACCATCTTGTGATGTTTCTGATCTTGGCATTTGAGGGGGAGCTTGGGGTTGGAACTGTTGAGGAAAATAATTTTGGATTATACCATACTCATATGGGTAAGAATATTCACTCCCAGTCCTAGTCCCAGAAGTGTTAACATTTTCAGACTCAGCGTATGAATGTGATGGATAATTATATGAAGGCGGTGGTGGTGCAAATGATTGCGGGTAGAATGGTTGAGCATACGAAGATCCCGTCTCACGTGTTGTGTCGTATGATCCCATGTCATATCCAGATCTAGGTGCTGAAGAACAAAAAAACTGATCACTAATGCTCATGGAACCAATTGAGGAGCTTAAATCCTCCATGTAAGCATCATGACTTGGATATCCCTCGTAATCCATGGCTGGTGGACTTGGACTTGGAATATGTTCGCCATGGATATTGGTGTGTCGCTCGTCATATTCTTTGGCACCCTGAGTTTGCACTTGACCACTACGTCTCCTTCCGTCGGATGATCGTTTTGATCCAGGTCCTTCTACCATTACAAATGCATCTACATCTGAGCCATCTTCTGAGTCATCCTTTGAGGTTGAACTAGACTGTGATAACTGTCGTTCTTCATCCTCTTCATCTAGTACTCTTATAGGAAATGTATGACGACCAGATCTGACCATATGTCCTTCAACATCGGCACCCATTTTCTTTGATAGCTTTGGATCTGGCCTTCCCCTAACATCCATCACAGGTTCTTCAATGTCATTTATCCAACTTTCTAGCACATTATCTCTGGTTCGGAAAATGTAGGCCAGATCAATTGGATTGGTCATTTCCTTGTTTTCAACATCAAAGCCCTCCTGAATGTGCCTCATTCGTAACCTTGTGTTGTAGTGGATATACACAAGATCATTAAGCTTGTGAATTCCAAGCTTGTTTCTTCTTTTGGAATGGATAAGGTTAAATGTACTGCAATTTCTTTCACATCCACCAGCAGATGATGTTTGTGATAACACTTTAATAGCTACCTGCCGTAAATTTGGAGCTTTCATTGTATATAAATTCCACCATTCCGCTATAGGGAAACATATTTGAGCCATAAATTGGATATTATAGAGTAAATTATTATTAGTACATATTAAAGGGATGTCGGTTATTACCAGGATGAGTGCCTTTAATGACCTGCTGTGCCATATAACTTCAAAAAGATCCCATCCTTTCTCTAAATAATTTAATCTACAACATGTTGACATGAAGATATGTCAAATATCTTATTTAAGCTTCAAATTTCAAGTTAAATTTGCCTACCTCATTCATGCACGCTATTTGTGTAGTAGTTGTAGGAGACCTTTTAAACAACTTTTTGCACAGCTTGAATGAGATATTCGCGCGTGCCAAGGTGGTATTTATAGTTAAATTTTTGGTTGAAATAATAGCCTATGATAAAAGATAAATAGTTTAAATAATACAAAATTATTTGAATAAGATAAATTTATAATGAAATATACTTACCTGCAAGGTGGAGTGGGTGGGATAACATGCTTTGCCTTCGTTCTCTTATTATCTTTAAGAATGGCTCTTTAGACCTTCCCGTTGCTTCCACTTTTTCATACATAATTTCCAGTGCTTGGTATGTGTAGCCCATCGTTGGTTTCTTATCTCTATCCACCAACTTCAAAACTAATACGATGGGCTCCATAGTACGAGTAACGCGGCTACAATCATCCCAAAATCGTGAATTGTTTATCTAGTCCTCTGCATCCTTCTCACCTTGTGTCCTAGTTTTTGTCATGCCAAACCAATTGCTAGAATTTACCATTGACTTGAATCCAACTTTATTGTCTAAAATACTTTGCAAGGCGATGTAATTTGTAGCAAATCATGTTATTCCAGGACGCACCAATTCGCTATTGCAATGCTCCCTCATTAACGACAAGATATGCCTGTGATTGTAAATAAATGATGTAATTGATCGGGTCTTATCCACAACAGATGAAATTGACTTCCTCTTTCCGAACTCTTTCAAAATTAAATCTATACAATGTGCAGCACACGACGTTCAGAATATTCCATATTTATTTGATTTAATAATCTTTTCTCCAGCCTTCTTGAAGTTGCTGCAATTGTCCGTAATAATTTGAACAATATGTTCCTTCCCGACTTCATCATCGTATCCTTCAATAATGAATAAAGGTATTTGTAAACTTTCACTTTATCCGATGCATCTACGGATTTCAAAAAAATGGATCGTCCATCACAATATACAATGAAGTTAATGATTTGCCTCCTTGTATAGCTAGTCCAACCATTTGTCATCAGTGTAACTCCATAATGGGGCCACATACTTTTCAAATCAGAAATATAGTCACCTAAATCTGCCTTCTTCATAAGCATGTATTTGTTCATTATTTCATATGCTGTAGGAGCCTTAACTTCAGTCCCATATTGAGCACTGATGTCAATAACATTTTGCAACCATGGTCCGTCTGCAATGTTAGCTAGCAGCCCATGAGCCGAAACTAAGCTCGTGATTGCTCTACCAACCTTTTCCCTTGCATTCCTAAACATGCCCTTAATGGTTTTCTGTTTTGGGTCTGCTTTCCCCCTCAGGCTCCCCTTATTGCTACCAGATCGAAATAAACCACGTAAACCTATTTTTTATTTTTTGGATGGTTGTGGAGGTAGTCCTGAACCTGAACCACTCCACCAGCATCTGTATGCCTCATGCTCTGTGCTCTTCGATCACCTGCCAGAGCTTGTCGTTCATGCTCACTTCTAAGTGAGTCTTTTATTGCTTGTCTGAATTGTCTCCTCCTCCTTGGATCAGCCTCCATATCACTCGAATATTCATAATCTTCATCCGAGTCAGAGTTTACATTGTAATAATCTTGATAACTACCAAATAGGGCATCACGGACTGCTTCTTTTGACCTCTGTTTTATTGCTTCCTTCTCTCGCCTTGATGTCATTGACTCGGTAATCAAATCACGAATATCATCTAGACAATCCTCACATTTTATAACATTCTTGTCGTCACCAACTAGGTGATGCTTGAATCATGTAATTCCACCACACTTTAGCTGTTTTCCACAAAAATTACATTCTGTCATAGGTTTGGTTCCATCCATCACTTTGGTGCAATACAACCATCCAATGTCTTATCCTTTTTGACGTTTCCGCTTCCACTTCCTCCAACAACAGCCTTACCTTTTCCAGACATGTGCAACACTACATTTACTTCATAATTCATAATCATTGTATAATCATACTATACCTTTGACGTATCTATGTCCCTATCTAATTCAATCAAGCGAGAAAAATCTACCTTAAATGGTCCACCTTTTGTATCTAATCCAAGTCTTACTAGACCCGATTGGATTACCCCAACCCTTGAATTACCTGGTCGGCTAGATGGGTGGGACCCCCTAGGATACCCCACACGGAGGGATGCCACTAGAGGTTAATGCGGTTACCGCACCGATTCGTCTTATCACCGGTTGGTCCAAGTAGACGAGGCCCTAGAATGATCCAATTAAGTCTAATATGACTTAGACAATTATCCAGCTTAGTTGGCATGTCTACTTTTTTTTAGGTTTGGATATAATCGTACTTTTTGGAAAGTTTAATATATACGCTTAATGGTGAGTATTGGTAGGCGTTGGGCCATATTGCTGGAAAGTATGGGGCTAGCATGTATTGTATTTTACAGGTGGTTACTACTTTATTCGTTATTGTGTATTGCTAAATTTAGAACTTGACAAATATGATGGTTAAAAAATGGTAATGAATACTACCATAAACGAAAAAGAGGTAGGAAAAAAAGGTATGAAAGCTATAACTGAAACCTTGTGCTTGATTTTTGAAAGAAACTATCTCACCACAGCAACTCACTAACTCAGTGAGTCAGCGTCTATCAGTAATTGATAGGCAACAACAGGCAACAGCAAATCACTAACTTTGAATTGGGATTGTGAGTTCAATCGATGTGTCTATGGTTGTGAGTGTGAATTGCAGCAACTGATAGTCGATATTTATAACCAATTATTTTGAATAATTTATGTGATTTTTATAATTAAGCCCATCCGCCATCGATGAGTGCGTTCGATTAATATTTTATGGATTTTTTATGATTACGTCCGTTAGTCAGTGACGTACTGTGTAAATATTTGATTCGATACATTTATGATTACGTCCGTCGGTGATGTATACTGTGCGAATCGTCGATTAATATTTTATGCATTTTTTATGATTGCGTTCATTAGTCGGTGACATACTGTGCAAATATTTGATTCGATACATTTACAATTACGTCCGTCGGTGATGTTTACTATGCGAATCGTCGATTAATATTTTGTGTATTTTTTATGATTATGTCCGTCGGTCAGTAACGTACTGTGCAAATATTTGATTTGATCATTTACGATTACGTCTGTCGGTGACATCTACTGTGTAAATCGTTGATTAATATTTTATGGATTTTTTATGATTACGTCCGTCGGTCGGTGACGTACTGTGCAAATATTTGATTCGATACATTTACGATTACGTCCGTCGGTGATGTCTACTATGCAAATCGTCGATAAATATTTTATGGATTTTTTATGATTACATTCGTCGATTGATGACGTACTGTGCAAATATTTCATTCGGTATATTTACGATTACGTTCGTCTAAGACGTATTGTGCAAATCATTGATTAATATTTTATGGGTTTTTTATCATTACATCCGTTAGTGAGTCACATACTACGTGAATGTACAAGTACAACTCATTGTACAATGTACATCACTACATTGTATACCTCAATAATTGCTCAATTATGCTTCGTGTGGGTCCTGACATTTGTGCAGGTGCTGTCTCATGTTATTATTTAGTCTAGACTCTAAACTCCAGGATTTAGTGAGCACACTGGTCATATGTTCCTAGGATAATAGCATTTGCGCGAAACGCAAGGCAACACAATTTACCCATTCTCCTCCACCGCCAGATCCACCACTATCCACCACACAGTGCACACACCTTAATTCCCATCCCATTCACATTGGCCATTACATCGTGCCACCAGCCAGTGCGGGCACTGGCATCGCACAACCTCCCGTTCCCTTTGTCCCCTTTCCCCTTCCCTCCAAGAGAGTCATCATCGGAGGAAATCCTAGACGTGCGGCAGCCACCCCCTACAGGGAGACGCTCCCCCACCTCCCCAGCAGGCAACAAGTCCACCACCAAGAAGGCGAGAAGCTCCACAAGTAACGATGCAGGTTGCAGCTTGAAGCAGCGGCAGAGATGGCAGTGGCAGTGGCATTAGCGGAGCAGACTAGCACATACTGCAGTCTGTAGCAAGCACCCATCATCGGCATCGGCATCGGCATGCCGGCATATCATCGGCATACCGGCGAAATTCCTGATTTTCGACATTATAGTCATATCGGCATGGTCATCGTGCAAAATAGGCCTTGCCATCGGCATTTAAATCACAGGTTATAAAGGACCATGACTTATAATCACATGATTTGATTTACTTAATGGAAATTTCAGAGCGTGCTTATGTAACCCATTATAAAAAAGGACCCGAGAGGACCTGGAGGGGCACGAAAACATATACTGTATTCTTCTGTCTCTCTTTGGAACTTAATGAAAATCTTTGAGGGTTAGATTTCCTCCCTAGATGTACACCTTTGAAAGTGAAATTAGGTTACCAATTACCCGTGCAATTTGTGTTTGTTTGTTTGGATCCATTGTCTACTTGGAACCCGGTAGAGATCGTGGTGGGATCTGATTAGTAATGTCAGTGGACTCCATGGAATTTTTACAGTTGTGATTGATAGCAGGTGTTTAGTTTCTTGCTAACGCTTCATTTGGTTGTTCAATTAAAATTGATCTTTGATAGATTAGCTTGTAAACATCAGGACCGAAGCACAAGAAACACTTTGGTGGTCCATTATTTCGGTTTGAGTCTAAATTGATTTTTTATAGATTAGCCTAGCCTGCCATTCATGATTAGGGCACAAGAAATATGATCTTTATGAGATTAGTGTTTGGGATACATTCAGGTCACATTCAGATTGTTCTAGTGTAGGTAAAGTCAGTGTAAAGCATTCGGGTGTCATTTGGATTGTTGTAATGTAGGTGGATACCATGGAACTTATGTGTATTTGGTTTTTCAATATTTTGGTTCTATGGTCTAAATTGATACTTGAGTAGATTAGTTCATAAATATTGTGATTAGAGCACAAGAAGTGCGGAATTTTGCATGACTAATGTCCGGAAAACGTTCTGGTCAAGTTTAGAATTGTTGTAATTTAGGTGGATTCTGGAAATTATGCCATTGTGATTGATTACTTCTGTTTGGTTTCTTCGTAACTAGTTTCAGGGTATTAGGTTATTTTAGTCCAAATTGATTTTTGCTGGAGTATCCTGTAAATATGATGATTAGAATTTACAGCACAAGTTCTAATATGGATTTTAGTGTGATTAGTATACAGAATACATTTAGGTTACGTGGGGATTGTGTTAATGTAGTTGAACTGTATGGAATTTATGTTGTTTTGATTGATTATTAGTATTTGGTTTTGTGTGACCTGTTTTGGTTTCAGTCTAAATTGATTATTACCAGATTCCCCAATAAACATCATGATTAAAGCACAAGAAATATGGATTTCAGTGTGATTGCTATCTGGAAAACACTGAAGCCTTGTTTGGATTGTTGTAATACACGTTGACTCCATGGAATTCATGCCTGTATAATTTGATTACTAGTGTTTAATTTGCAACTTCATTCAGCCCTAGAGCCTAGATTGAGATTTACTATATTGTTCTCTAAAGTCATGATTAAAGCACAATAAAGTTGGAACTTGGATTTTCGTAAGAATAGTATCTTCTGGAATGCATTTGGGCCACAATGGACTGTCATAATATTACTGGATTTATGGATCTTAGGTCTGTGTGATTGATTACTAATGTTTGGTTTCTTGGTAAGCCATTATTAGACTCTTTAACGAATTGATTTTCACCGGACTACCCTGTAAATATCATGTTCAGAGAACTAGAAAAATGGATCTAGTTGTGATTAGAATCTGAAATATATTCCAATAAAAGATTAGGATGAAATATTTATGCTCATTGACATGTGGATCAGGAATGCTAGGCAAGGCAAAATGCAGCTCTCTTAGAGGTAGGGTTTTAAAAACATGGGGTGGTACTAAGGTAGTTTGCCTTCATCGAGGAGAGGCGTAAGCCTCAATTTCGAATCAAAAATAAGAAAAAATAACACAAATATATACTGTTAAGTACTAATAAAGAAAAACAATGTAAAAATACACTTTCATGCTATTTTTACTCTATCACAATATTTAAATGTCCATTACTAAATATTATTACCACACAGGACACAATATTCACATATAAACTAACATAACAAGATTTAAATATACATAAGTACCACACAACATTTAAACTATTAAAAAAAAATGAAAATACTAGTCACATAATAATATTAAAAAAATCAAAACAATAATAAAAAATATTTTTTTGAGAGAATAATAACAATAAATATGCAATAAGATTTAAGTAAACAATCGCCGCATAGCCTCTTCAAAAAAAGCCAATTTAGTGATCATATAACATGTAAACTAACTACATAGAGCATTCAAACATACTTCAATATAACTAAATAGTAAAATAAAGATATAAGTAATAATAAAAAATATAATTTGTAACTCAAGAGAAATCGAGACTCTTATCAACAACAATAAAAAGTAAGGTTGAGACTTGAAAAGGGAAGGGGGCAACAATAGGAAATGGAGATGGGACAAAATGATAGGGGGTGGTACGTATGGGAGGTGATTGGCAACTGGTGATGCAACAATAGCCATCGACAATGGTAATGGAGGAGTCCAAAAATGGAGAATGACTTGCAACAGTTAAGGGCTATGGTTTTTTTAGGACTTGAGAGGTTAGGGCCATTGTTTGGGGTCACGTAATGGGTATAGGATTTTAGAAAAGGATTTTATTTACTTTGTTAGGTCATATGTAACTTACATGAACTTCAAGTGTGAACTTTCAACTAAGGCTATTGCCTTAGTTCGGCCTCGCCGCCTCACCGCCTCAGCTCTACCTCGACAAATTGAGGCGCATACCTCACACTGCAACCCTGAGGCTATAGCCTTAAGGCAATTTTCTTTTGCCTCACCTCAAGGCGTAAGCCTCAAGCACCTCGAAGCTAGTTTTTGAAAATCATGCTTAGAGCTTCCTATTACCACAATTCCCCTGAATGGTCTTTTCTCTTGTTTTAGTTATTTACTTGCCATTTACTTTTTCTATTATAAAATGAAGGCCTCTTTGTATATAGTAGGCACTCCCTCTTAATAACATTTCATAGCATTATATTTACATGACATTTACGTTTTTTCGCTTTGAAGCCTCCACCTATGTACGACAAAATCAACCATAGTTCACTAAAGTATGTTTTGATTCCAAGACGGTCAATAAATGTACTTAGCATTAGGATGACCTCGACACCTGGTAGTGACCTTGTTGCACCCTTATATATGCCTATTGGTGCCTGGTTACACCTAAGCCATGCCTCGGCCTTGTTGCTCCATTGCTAACAATGTTTAATGAGAATATGCAACTCCTTTGGGTCTTCACTGCTAGTGTTAGGATACTCCTCGCCCCTTGCAACCTTTGTGACTGCCTTCTAGTACCTTCAATTAGGGTTGTTATCAAGCTTGATGAATTAAGATTGGCCTTGTCTCAGCTCAGGCTCAACAAGATTAAGCCAAGGTTGGGCTCAGGCTCATTAAGTTTTGTCAAGTGTTGTTTAGACTTGCTCATTTGAGCTTGAGCAGTGAATAACGAATTCAAATTTTCGAGAATCACATGTGGAATTGATTAACAAAGTATAAATTATTGGTAAACAAAACTATACTTGAGATACAAGGTATATCAAGCAGGAAAATTTCTATTTTCCAAGGGGCGTAGGTTGAAAACGTTGTTAGGGAAGCTGATGTTCTTTCGCATTTGTGGTTGCACAATTTGCAAGTTTATTCCATTTGTAGTGCAAGTTTGGTCGGTAATCTTCCTTTTCTTTCTAAAAAAAGAAAATAGAAAAATTTCATTAAATGAAATAGATGTAGTTTACAATGCATATGGTCACATACACAATAAAAATAATGTTGTAAATTACACCATAAGCATAAAAATAACATCATGACATAGAGTATGTGTGGCAGTGGGACTAGGGTAAGGTGCAGGGATATAGGGTGGGGGAGGGAGGGAGAGTAATTAAGGTTTTGGAGAAATTATAAGTATACCTTCTACTTTTATTTACCATATGTGATATCTTTTAGCATAAACACACATGCACACATGTATATGCATCTTATTGAGTTTGTGCCCTTATCGAGACAAGCCCAGCTTGGTTTGGACTCGGTTCAATAACTTATTAAGCTTAGATTTTTGTTTAAACTCAGCTAATAGCTTATCGAGCTTGGCTTATGAGCCCTTATTGAGCTAATCGTAAGCTAAGCCTACCGAACCCAAGCCCTTTTGACAATCCTAACATCAATGGCTAACCTTTAGTGGGCACCTTTTATAGAAAACAATACACACAAGCATGATTGTAAAAGTCAGTAGTTAGTATTCAATCGGTCAGGTCACTGACTACGGAGTATACGGTATGCGGGGGAGTAGTCGCGGAGTACTCGATCGGGTATTTTTTTAATATATATATATATATATATATATATATTACACACAATCATGTTCGGTTAAACAAATTTTTACGCGCATATATATATATTATTTTTCCTAGCAATTGTTACACAGAAATCCATATTCAATGCAATTTTTAGGTGGTTGGTTTAGTTAAACAAATTTTGAGGTACATATCTAAGTACATATTGGAAAAACCCCATGTCATTCGAATTTTCGGGTTAAAATATTTGATATATAGGTTCGAGAGATGGTAAATGAGATGATGTTGCAACATAATACCTATTTAAGCCTTGCCAAAAACAATACCTATTTAAGCAATGGTGTCTACTAGCTACCATGTATCCTCCATCAAGTTTGCAAATGGTTCAGCTTTCCTCTGGCATAAATAGTCTAGATGCTTAGATTCGTAACTTATGCTTGATCTCCTCTTTGATTTGAGGATACATGGGCAACAACCTTGATTCATTGTTTTGTCAACATTTATTATGGTTGCCAACAATCTGCTTGGTAATGCTTACTAGTAGACATTCTGGGATTGGCCTATGGCATCCTTGAAATAGCAGGTTGTCAACACCCTTTTGCAATAGGGTAGGATGGTGTTTAGAAATACATGCTGCACATATACATGCTTTTGTACATGCACGCATGCCTACATCGATCAGAGTAGTGAGCCTAGTGACTTAAATTTTTTTAGGTTTAATCCTCTATGTAAAACTCGACCGACTACACCGACTACTCGACCGAGTAGTTAGTGTGGTCGACTATAGCATCGACTATTGACTATTCAGTCGGTTGGAGGTCGACTACGATTACTCAGTCAAGTAGACAGATTTTCACAACCGTGCACACAAGTAACCAAGAGCACAAACCACAAGAACTCTCATATGTACATGGAAATCCCTCAATACCATTTGCTCTTAATGCCATTGCCTTATATTCAACTCCAGCACCTGATCTTACACATACCATCTCCTTGTTGAACCCTTAGGTTTGATGATCGCAAAATTAGTATATATTTGATTGTTAATAACGTTTTAGCAGTTTATGTAACAACCACTACATCTCTCGAAAAGTTGAAGGCAAAAGACTTGAAGATGGAAGCTTCAAGATAAAGTTATTTTATTCTTAGTCTTGTATTTTTGAGTCCTTGTTTGTGTTGTTTATTCTTCGTAGGACTCTTGTAATGGAATCTCCTATAAAAATGACCTGTAACAAATCATCTCTATCGACCAATTTGCATGTGAAGAATGTTAGCTCACTGCACATGCAAATTGATTGATCAATAATTAAGTTGATCGATCAACTTTAATGTTCAACCAACCTTAAGTTATAATCGACCAAATGGATGCGTTTTATTTGAAAAACTTTTTCATGCATTTTGATCGACCATTTGATGTAAGAAATCCTTCTAGTTTGCACGCAAATTGATTGATCAAAAGTAACATTGATCGACCAATCATGATCATTGATCGATCAATTAAAAGATTGATTGACCAATCTATTTGAGTTTTGAAAATTCATGACCATTGCTTAATAAAGTTTTTCCTATTTTAGATTGAGTCCTTAACCCTTTAAATAAGACCTTTAATCCATGTTCAAAATAACAACACAATGAAAACTATCGCTTACAAAAACAAGGAAAAGATCTTTTGTGTGCTTTTGTGCCTCTCTTGCAAGAGTTTCCACTCATGTACGCTCTATGCTATATCTCTACATCGTTCTCAACCTTGGTTTGACATTAAACTTACTCTTTGAGTTTCCTTTAGAATATTTGTCTATTCTATTTTATTTTTGTTAGGTGCTTAAGTGTGAGTTCCCATCTCTTTGGAGACAATCTCTGTTTTGGAATCTAGAGCGTTGTATTATAGTTTTCACTACTTGTGTTCAAGTAGTTAAAGTGGTGATGGTGGATTGATTGACACGATCAATTGATGAAAATCCTATACAGAGAGGCTTCGTTCGTGGTATTTACTCGTAAAGGTTTCCACTATAATTATTTGTGTTCTTGTATTCATTGTTTGAAATTTTTATTGCGTGAGATACTACATTGTTCACCTCTCCTCTAGTGTAGCTTGTTTCATTTTAGATCCAACACTCCTTTCTCCACCAAATAATATATTACCTCCCAGTTAAACACAATAACAAGATGTAGTGCCTTCATCAATCACACCTGCCAAACTGCATCTATAATCCTTCACACATTGAGCTCCTCTCTTTTGGTGAATAGGAGTCCCATATGTGTGTCCTTTGTTAACCAATAAATAATTTTGCACATAGCTCTGAGATAGACATTAGTGGGAGCATGCATTGATGGGGTTGCAAGATTTATTACAGGAAATGTTTGGCTTAGTTATGGTGAGATAACTCATTTTAATCGCTAACTTTCGATGCTTTGTTTTGACCCTACAATGTGAATATTCTCAAGAAGATCTTGTATGTCTTGAGTTTGATTCTTTACAGGTGCCTTCATCTCCTGTTGCACAGGTCCTATCCATCTTAAGTAACATGGGCCTTAGCCGTAGTCCTGGTAAAGAAGAAAAGGGAAATGCAAAAATTTAATGGCTCAGGGTAAGGTGCTAGAATCCCTCATGTTTTCTTATAAGGTGAGGAACACTTGTTAGATGATGTTGGATGTATATTGCAGGACAAGCTCACTGGGAGGAAGCTTGATGGCGGAGATGGGGAGGGAGGTGTTTATCGCCTGGTTTAGACACAGATGGCTGTAGCATGTCAGGGCGAGGTTGCATTTAGTGCTGGTATAGCTCTATAGTGGCATCGTTGACTCGAACATCTTTCTTTAGACAGGCTTAGACGTGTCATACTACATTTCTCTTGCCATTGAACTACTTTGTGATGCTTGTCAGCTAGGGAAGCATCATCGTTCCAATTATTATGCTAGTTACAGTTTGAGTTTTATTGCTTGTTTTGATTTAGTTCATACGGACGTTTGGGGCCCTAGTAGTATTCCTGATCGACTAGGTTGAGACTCACCGGTACTATTTGCTTATAGTAGATGATTTCTCCATAATGTCATGATTGTTTTTGATAAAGAACAAATCTAATGTTGGTATTATGATTGAACCTTTGTGGTGTAAATAAAGACTCAGTTTTCTTCGATGATTAAAATTGTGTGCTCTGATAATGTCCTTGAATTTTGTATTGCAAATTTGGATGCTTTTTACAGGTCTTATGGAATAATTCATCAAACTTCTTGCCCTTATATGTCACAACAAAATTAGGTGGCAGAGAAAAAGCATTGCCATACTTTAGATGTGGTCAAAACATTGTTGATTCATCATAATGTGCCATCATTGTATTGGGGTAATGCAGTGTGTTGAGCATAGGGACATTTATTATTTCTATTATTTTCGGGTTGTCTTTGTAATTCTCCGAAACCTTCTAATATAAAAGAGAGGCTAGGGTTTCCATTGAATAACAAGATGCTTTCCTTTCTTCAACATGATATCAGTGCGGCAGTCCTAAGTCGGTG
The DNA here is from genome assembly GCA_037157565.1 of Thalassia testudinum. Classification (NCBI taxonomy): domain Eukaryota; kingdom Viridiplantae; phylum Streptophyta; class Magnoliopsida; order Alismatales; family Hydrocharitaceae; genus Thalassia; species Thalassia testudinum. The sequence continues at coordinate 9,001,496 of JAZHRO010000067.1, forward strand.
TTTTGATATCCCACCAAACATCCACTTAAAAGATGATCAAATCACCAACTTGAGGGGGATTTGATCATAAAAAAAAATCAAGATGAGGCATGGTAGCAGTGATAGCAACGCTGGGAAGGGGATTCCCAGCATCGCTGCTGACCACCATGCCCCATCAGGGGGGTCGGTCACCGTTGTTGGTGGACACCATGCCCCATCGGAGGGACCTGCTGGTCTTGCCGCTGCTGTAGGAGGCCCTGTTGCCACTGTTGGTGGCCATCACGCCCTACTGGAGGGGCTTGCAGCTGCTGATGGGCGGTGATGCAACCCATGGGGGCCGAATTTGGTCCCTGCCAAGGGCATGGAAGACCCTGCTGGGTTTGCTACTGCTGCTGGCAGATTGACAGGAAGTCCAAGATCAGGTCTTAAGGCCAAACCATGATCTTGGTTCCTGAGTTATGATCTCTTATATGTGTTTGAGTCTCTTACGCATTGCATGTGTGGTGATAAGTCTTCTCTCACCATGAGTGAAGATGCCTTCTCAAGCATGATGAGCCTCTCAAGTATGATGAGCCTTCTCTCATGCTAAGAAGATGAGTTTGATACACCAGAAAAATCAAACTCAGATGTAAAAGGGCTTGTGTTTGCAGTCCAACGAGATTCAAGGAGGAAAAAAAGAACCGGAGGAGCGTGGATTGTAAATTTTGGTGCCTTTGTTCACCTTATAGGAGATGTGGAGTGACTGGTGAATCCTAAGGCTCCACGTGGGATTTAGGAGGTCATAGTGGCTTATGGAGCCACATCATCCATCATTGTAGTTGGGCATGTGTTTGCTTTTCCAAGGATTATGATTGAAGAGGTTTATTATGCTCCAGAGTTCCTAATGAACCTGTTATCTGTGAGTCGCATATGTAAAGATCTTGGGCGTTGAGTAGTGCTTGATGAGGGCCATTGCTACTTCCAGGATCGACAGATAGGAGATATTATAGGTGGGGGCATAAAGCGAGATGGTCTCTATTAGCTGGACACACCCATGTTATTTGTAGGAGCAACCTCCATAGCTACAGATCCTTGGCTATGGCACAGAAGGCTTGGGCACCTATCGCTCAAGAAGATGCGACAAATATATCCTAGTGTGCCAGACTCATTGACTCTGTAGTGCGAGTATTGCTAGCTTGGGAAGCATCACAGGAGTACGTATCCACAGAGGGATGCTGGAGTGAGTTTTGTTCCCTTTGCTTTAGTCTATTGTGATGTATGGGGACCATCCAGGGTTCCCACCACAGGACACATATACTATATAGTTATTGTGGACAATCATAGCCACCTTACTTGGGTTTTCTTGATGAAAACCCGCTAAGAAATTCCCCAGATTATTCAGCAATTCTTGACAGAGGTGCAGACTTAGTATGATGCCACAGCTCGAGTCTTCCATAGTGATAATGCCCTAGACTTCATGCAGTGAGATGTTCAGAGCCTCTTCTCTTCCAACAGCATTATTCATTAGATGTCTTGTGCTCACATATCTCAGCAGAATGGTGTGGCTGAGCGTAAGTTTCGACATCTCTTGGATATTGTTAGGACCCTGATGATATATATGAAGGCTCTTAAGCAATTCTGGGGAGATGCCATACTCACTACTGCCTACCTTATTAATCAGGCACCTTCATCAGTTTTTCATGGGTAGATTCCCTTTCAAGTGATTCATCTAGATTGTGACAGGCCATTTGCTCTAGCTATAAGGGATTTTGGATGCACTTGCTTTGTCCAGTCATATGGTAATCAAGGTAAGTTTTCTCCTAGGGTAGTCAAATGCGTCTTCCTTAGATATTTCAGGACTCAGAAGGGTTACATGTGCTATGACCTAAATCACAAAAGATATATTGTCATTGTCGATGTTACTTTCTTTGAGAAAGTTCTATACTTCTCAGAGGAACATCTGTATAGGTTGCTTTGGAGGAGATTGAAGTGTATCATCGGAGGCCACATGCTTTACTTGCCATTGGGCCTTGTCCCATCTTGACATATAAGAGTAGTTTAGATGTAGTGGAGTCAATTATGAGGAGATCCACCAGAGCCTGCACACTCCATCCTCTTTCTTAATATATTGGAGTTGCTCATTTGGAAGATGGGGTCCATCCGTTTGCTTTTGCCATTATTGCTATTAAGATTCTAAGGGATTTTGCCCAGGCTTCCTAGGATCTGAGATGATGTGTCGCCATGGACGAGGAGATACATGCCTAGTCACGATAGACATGGGACTTAGTGCCGTGCCTAAGTGCTACTACAGTAGTTGATTGCAGATGGGTCTATACTACCAAGTATAGACCTGATGAGACAATGGACAAATATAAAGCCAGGCTTGTTGCTAAAGGCTTTACTTAGACTTATGGAGTAGATTACTTTGAGACATTCTCTCCTATCTCTTGTATTACTTCTATCAGGATTATTAATTCAGTTACTGTGACCAGAGGATGGTCATTGCATCAACTTGATATTAAAAATATCTTCTTATATGGTGACTTGTCTGAGGAGGTGTACGTGAGACAACCTCCAGGTTACAGCTGTTAGGGGGAGCATGGTTGTCGTTTGAAGAAGGCAATATACGGGCTGAAACAGGGTCCTTGTGCCTGGTTTGAGAGGCTTAACATAGAGATTGCGACAATTGGATTTCACCGTTCTATTTCTGATTACTCTGTCTTCATCAGGAAGATGGAGTATGGAGGCCATATTCGAGTGGTTATTCTTGTGGTCCATGTGGATGATATGATTCTTATTGGTGATGATGAGAATGGTAAGGCCTAGACCAAGTCCTTGCACTCGACATTTGTCACCAAGGACTTGGGAGTGTTGAGATACTTCTTGGGGATTGAGACAATGTGACAGGAGTTAGGCTTGTCTTTGTCACAGAGATAGTATACACTCTAGATTCTTTAGGAGACAGGTTTGCTTAGGACCAAGCCCTCTGGTATACCTGTGGAGTCTTCACTAGCACGTTCCTCAGATGAGGAAGATTCACCTTATGAGGATGTGACTTATTACTGGAGTGTAGTGGGTTGCTTACTCTTATTATCACGAGACCCAATATCAGTTTTGCAGTGAGAAGGGTTAGCCAGCACATGTAGACTCCCCATTAAGTCACTGGTATGAGGTTTGCCCTATTCTGATGTACCTCAAGAGGACACCAAGCATAGGGCTATATTACAGTGACAATGGCAACCTAGATATTGTTGCTTATTTTGATGCAGGCTATGTTGAATCTGTAGACGATCGGTGCTCTATTTTAGGCTTTGCAGTTTATCTTTGAGGGAATCTTGTCTCTTGGAGGAATAAGAAGTAGAGTATTGTTGCACAATCGAGTGTAGAGGCAGAGTATAGAGCTATGGCATAGGCTGCTTGTGAGATTATGTGGGTGGTTTCCTTTTCATAGAATCTTGGCATCCATACTACTACACCTGTCCCACTTCTCTGTGACAAGTCAGCTATGTATATTGCCTCAAGTTCGGTCTTCCATGAGAGAACCAAGCATATTGAGGTCGATTGCCTCTTTGTTCGCGATGCTGTTCTCATCAGCAAGATTAACACCCCATATGTATCCTCCGAGCTCCAGCTAGTTGATATATTTACTGAGGCTCTGAAGAAGCGTCTGGATTTTTGTGCGACAAGTTGGGTCTTGTAGATATCTACGCTTAAACTTGAGGGGGAGTGTTGAGCATAGGGACATATTTGTTATTTCTATTATTTTTTGGGGTGTCTTTGTAATTCTCCTAAAATTCTTTAATATAAAAGAGAGCCTAGGGTTTCCATTGAATAACAAGGTGCTTTCTTTTCTTTAACACGGTGCTTACCGCTTGCTATTTGATTAACCGGATGCCAAACTTTGCCATCCATGAGTAAATTCCATGGAAGGTTCTCTATCCTGAGGAGATATTTTGTGTGCCACCACGTATATTTGTCTGTGTAGCCTTTGTTCACCTTCTTGGACCTAGAAGGGACAAGGTGGCACTTTGGGCTGCCAAGTGTATTTTTTTAGACTACAGTATAATCTAAAAAGGATATTGGTGTTATGATCCATCGGGTAGGAAGCATTATATTAGTGCGAATGTTACATTTCATGAGGCAGTTCTGTACTTTTCTACTAATGGGCATCGGTTGGTATTTGGAGATGAGCCCGCACCCATGCCTGTTCCCCTCGTACCTTTAGAGGAGATTACCATAAGTTGTACTTCTGTTGGGACAGAGACAGATGGTTAGAAGGTTCAATACAATGAGCCTCCTATGGCCTACAGATTGTTAGTTACTTACAGACAGCTCCCCCCCATCCCACACCACCATCCTTTCCAACTCAGGTATATATTGATGCCATTAATGTCTCTACTTCTAGTAATGTCCCTGTAGGTTCCTTTGGTGATGGTGTTGATTCTATTAAGGTGGATGCTCCTACTTCTTTAGAGGTTGAGATGAATGATGTGGACCTTTTGATTGCCGTTCGGAAGGTTTCACGTACTTGCGCTTGTTACCAAGTTCCTAGAGTTGCCCCCAGTGCCAACTTGGGCATGTCATTTGGCCTCTTCACGTTTGCTCTATTCGCTTCTATGTTTCCTTCTACATACCAGCAGGTCATGCTTGATTCAAAATGGTGATAGTCCATAGAGGATGAGATGGCTGCCCTTTGCTCCTGGGGGACATGGGACCTTACAACCTTGACTCTTGGTGCTCGAGTTGTCGAATGCTGTTGGGTCTCTGTCTTGAAGTACAATCTTGACAGATCTATTTCATGATATAAGGCTCGTTTTGTTGCAAGGGGATTTACTCAGACCTATAGGGTGGATTTCTTTGACACTTTCTCTCCAATGGCATGCTTATTGATGGTGCTTATTTTGATGTTTGTTGCTACTACTTTGACTGGTCTCTCTACTAGCTTGATGTGAAGAATACCTTTCTATATGACGACCTTTAGGAGGAGGTCTACATGTTGCAGCCTCTTGGTTTCGAGATTGAGGGGGAGTGTGTAGACTTCGGAAGGCTATTTATGGCCTTAAGCAGATCTTGCACGCATGGTTCCAGAATTTATTCGAGGTGGTATACATGATAGGCCTTCAGAGATTGTCTGTAGATCACTCTTTGTTTGTTCAGAGGAGTGATAGGGGAGTTGTATTTCTGGTATATGTTGATAACCTTATTATCACTGATGAAGACGAGGTCGGGATAGTTGAGGTGAAGATGACCTTGGTTGATAGGTTTGTGATAAAGGACTTGGGCCAATTGAGATATTTTGTAGGCATTGAGGTGACAAGAAGCAAAGTGAACATTGTAGTTTCACAGTGCAAGTATGCTTTTGATGTACTACAGAAGATAGGGATGTCGGGGACTAAGCCTGCCAACACACCCATGAATCCCAAAGGGTATTTGTATGATGCTGAGCTAGCACCTGTGGACAACAGATCTTATAGACAGCTAGTGGGCAAACTGTTATATCTTATTATCACTTGGCCAGATATTTCTCTAGCAGTCGGAAAGTTGGGTCAATTCATGGATAAGCTTACCAAACAACATTAGGACGCAACGATGCTGATGCTTAGATACCTGAAGAAAGCACTTGGACGTGGCATACTGTTTACCAGAGGCACATCAATGACAATGGTTGGCTATTCTCATGCGGATTATGGAGGTTGCTTGGCTGATAGGAAGTCAACTACTGGTTTTTGTATGTATGTTGCTAGGGATTTAATCACATGGCGGAGTAAAAAGTAGGGAGTGGTGGCTAAATCTAGTGCAGAGTTTGAGTATCGAGTCATGGCTAAGACTACTGCAAAGATGGTTTGGGTGAGATCCGTTTTATAGGATTTACATGTTTAGGTGGAGCCTATGGAGATGCGGTGTGATAACCGCGCTGCCACTTATATTGCTAACAATCTGATGTTTCATGAGTGCACCAAACATGTCGAGGTTGATTGCCACTATACCTAGGATTTGATCTAACGTGGAGTCATCTACACCACTCCTATTACTTTTGAGGACCAGACAATAGACATCTTCACTAAGCCTCTTCCTTGCTCTATGTTTGATGTCTGTTGTTCCAAGCTAAGTATGATTGACATCTATATTTCAGCTTGAGGGTAAGTGTTGAGTAGCCCTTTGGTCTAGTTTATATTTTTTGTTTATGAGGGCTATTTGTAATTTTTTTATTTTTTCTTGGTTTTGCATAGCAATTATTTTCACATCTCTCTATTTCTTCTTGAAATAAGAATGCTCATTTTCTCCTACTAGTAGCAAAATATGACTTTCTCAAAAAGGGTAACATTTCAAAGAACATATCTCTTGCCTAGCCTTAGGTCTCACAATTGCCCTTTTTGTGAAGATGAATGTTCCAGGGATTCTTTGACTGCCTTTGCATTAAATTTTGGAGCTAAAGATTGCATAAAACATACACATCCAAAAACATGAGCAAGAAGTGAAAAAGGCTGTCACATCATTGACATTCGAAACCTGCCTCCCACAATGTGAGACGGTATTCTGTTTAGGAGAAAAGCACCGGCAAGAATGGCATCTGCGTAATATTTCTTAGGTATATTCCATCGGAAAACTTGATTAGTCTCAAATGGATGCCTATTTGCCGTTGATGGTATTCTCCTGGGGTAAAGTTTCATGACTGATGCTTTCAAAATTTTAAAGCAATTTGGAGTCCAAATCTTCCTGGCATTTTTGATTTAATGGTGATGTTAAATTAATTCTCTACCATATTATAAAATATCTTTAGACATTCCTGAGAGGTTATCTCTGCTGTTCATCAAGAATGACATGGTACATCTTAGCTAGTCATCAATGAAAGTCACAAATTATCTAAAATCACCAACTGCAATAGGTTTTGGGTCCCAAACATCAAAATGAACAAAGGAGAAGGGCCCAATACTTGTATGCTCAGATCCTTGAAAAGTGACAGAATGGCATTTTAGTAATTTGTAAGTATTACATTGGAGAGAAATATTCTAGAAAATAAATATGGGAACAGTTTCTTCAAAGAGGTAAAATTTAGGTGACTAAGATGATTGTGCTAAACAACTTGATCTCTGTGCCCACTTCTCTTTCCTTGCAACTTGAATATCATTTCCAGAGTGAGCCACCTTACCAGGTAATTTGTATAGATCACCAGACTCCAAACCTATTGCAACCGACTCTGCTTCCAAATCCTTTGCAATAAAATGGTCAACGTAAAATATAATTCTGCAACTCAGCTCCTTTGTATTTTACTATTTGATAATAAGTCAAAGAACATGTAAATTTTTGAAAGTGTTACAAAGTGTCCAAGTAGTTTTGTATGGGAATTAAGGAGTTGAGGCAATGTTTGAGTCAAGTAAGGGAAAGATGGTTTTTTATCATATGTAACCAGTTGAAGCTTGACAAGTGATGTGCATATGTCTAATTGGCCTAAAATACCTATTTATGCATGTTCCTATATCTATAGAAGCATCATACATTATAAATATTACATAACGTGTATCATCATGAATTTAGATTAGTTTGTACAAATTATAGGTTAATTTATCCTTTTTGTGGTCAGGAGACATGGTAATATCATTTTGGGGCCTCGAATTGAAGATTCAACCGTACGGATCTAATCAGGGCGACGATCGGAGTCCAACGCCTCCAAGATCGCTCCAATCGGACCTCCGTAGCATCAGATGCAGTTCGAGAAAGATTAGAGGTTAAGGGTCAAGGTGGTGTGATTTCGTACCTCAGATGATAAATCCAACCACATGATGGATTCGGATCGACGACCGCAGCCCAACGACGCCAAAATCGACCTAATCCGACATCCGTGACACCATTTACAAGCATTGGAAGATGGACGATCTAGATGGCGTCACGTGGCGCCATCCAAGCCGTCCGTGTCACCGCAACCCTCCTTCACCAACATTAGATTAATCTCCATTGTCAGATCATCATCCAACGTTGGAGAGCGTCAGAGGGAGAATTAAAAAACTTGACCATCCGTGCTCGTAGTGCGATGGTCTAGTGTCTTACGCGTGAGGCAGCGGCGTCGGTTCGAGCCACCAAGTGCCCCTAATCGAAGGCGCGGGTGGGCACGGTGAAATTGCATCGTCTGATCTCAATTGAGCAGCAGTGGAGGATGCATCATGGCGCGACATCGAGCATCGGATGGAGAAATGTGCGCACGTACGTGATGACGCACGATCATACGTGTCATCGCACGTGTACGCACGTAACTTGTGAAGGCAGAGCGGCGCGGCACGATCTAAGCAGTCCGATCGTGTGATGGGACGATTGATAGCACTTGAGCGCGATTAAATGTGCAACGACTGAAGATCAGCGGTCACTGACGTGGCCGCACGAGAGACATCTGATCAGGAGCGAGTGGTGGAGATGGAGCACGCATCTCACCACCCTACTTTGTCCCACTGCAATGTCTGAATGGGAAGTAGATCCCGCTACGACGTCACCCTATTTCATCCTCTATCCTCTAACTTTTTCCTCATTCAGCATCTCACCACCATTGTCTGGGCGCTCCGTCAACGTGGCTCGTCCTCCAAGCAGCCATCGAGGAGGATTTTCTCATCCCTCTTTTTATCGCTTTCTAGTGTAGATTTTCAGCTTGCTAATTGTAGAAATTAGTTGTAATGAACATATGGTTATGAAATATTGATTCTCTCTATTTTCTCTTTCTTTGTATGTTGGTGTATTTTTAGCTTATCTTATTCCGTCTTATTGTGAGGTTATAATAGCCCTTGTCCCTCAGGGACATTCATATACTTTTAGCTCTCAGGTCTCTCTCTTTATAAAGACCTAGGGTTTCTAATAGAATTGAACTCTTTCAACCAACTTGGTATCAGAGCATCGGTCCTAGACTTGATGACCAGGGCATTATTGAGGTCAAGCACCTCCTTGCAGAGCAGTTTGTTATGAAGGATTTGGGGGCCTACGGTACTTCCTTGGAATTGAGGTTGCTCACAGTAAGAAGGGTGTGCTCTTGTCACAGAGGACGTATGTTTTAGATATTCTGCAGGAGGTTGGTATGCTTGGGGCTAAGGAAGACAATATTCCTGTGGACCCCAAGATGCTACTATATGGTGATGATGCATAGGTAGTGGACAGTAGACAATATAGACAGCTTATGAGCAAGCTATTGTATCTCTCTATCACAAGGCCAGATATCTCCTTTGCAGTTGGGAGACTGAGTCAGTTTATGGCTAAGCCAACACGTCAGCATTGGGATGCGGCATTGATGGTACTTAGATATATCAAGAAGGCTCCTAGGAAAGGTCTTTTCTTCTACAGGGGGTCTTCTATGACATTGGTTGGCTATTCAGATGCAGACTATGAGGGATATCATGTGGATCGCAAATCCATTACTGGGTTTTGCACCTTCTTAGCAGGGAACTTGATCACATGGAAGAGCAAGAAACATGGTACAATTGCGAGGTCCAGTGCCGAGTCTGAGTACAGAGCTATGGCTTAGACAATTGCTGAGATGATGTGGATCAGATCCTTGCTTGTTGATTTACAGGTGCAGTTTTCTAGTCCTATGGAGATGAGGTGTGATAATAAAGCAGCCACCTTCATTGCTAATAACCCTGCATTTTACGAGAAGACGAAGCATGTTGAGGTTGATTGTTACTATACCAGGGACATTATTCAGAAGGGATTGCTATACACCACCTCTGTTGCATCTGAGGAGTTGACGGCAGGTATTTTCACTAAACCCTTGGCCAGATTTTCATTTGATACTTGTATGTCCAAGCTGAACATGATTGATATCTATGCTACAGCTTGAGGGGGCGTGTTGGTGTATTTTTAGCTTATCTTGTTCCGTCTTATTGTGAGGTTATAATAACCCTTGTCCCTTAGGGACATTTATGTATTTTTAGCCCTTTGGTCTCTCTCTATATAAAGAGACCTAGGGTTTCTAAGAGAATTGAACTCTTTCAACCAACTTTGTATTATTCTATCTCTTTCTTTTATTATTTATTATTTAAATAGAATAACCAGTGTAGATTTAATTCGATCAACTAATCTACTTTCCGAAAATAATTCCAAACATGATTTTTAATCAAATGTTCACCGCTCTGTTTTTGCCTCGGGACTCACTTTAAGTTTCGGTTATAAATTTTATCTGATTGATGGATTTTTACGTAACTACAACGATGAATTTTCAAACTTAAACTTTTAGCGTATCAAATCCCGTTCATCAACAAGCTCCAATTTGAAGTGTAGTGTATGATTAGACCATAGATATTTGAGTTATTGGAGTCAGTGGGGTGTAGAACTTTATGGCCATTTGATTTTTTATTTCTTTTTATTTTTTGTTGAGAAGAAACAAGAGATGACCAGCGGTGCTCTTCTTCCATGGTTTCTCTCCTCTCTTGAGGTGGTTTTCCCATGGAAATAAAAGTTTAGTGTCTCCATGCTGTGTTTATATTCTTTTATATTTGTTTACATATAAGAAGAATCTTCTCATGTAAATCTGAACTTGAAAATATCGTGCCTGTACATAAGTGCAGATCTCTTTGCTCCGCCATTAGACTTTGGTGATGCAATTATAACGTGGTTCCACTTAGTTTCCTTCCCTAGCAATGCTTATAATCGAACTATGGGACTCTCTTTTCAACTATATCATGCCAATTTAAACAGGGCCCACTTGAAAAGGCAACTATTCTCTTTAAAATGACACATGAATCCTATTTCCGATATCTCTTCTGTATAAGCATTTCTATTTCCAATATCTATTGCAGGCAACTGTGAAGTCTGATCCAGAGAAACTCCATCAATACTGTGTCTATGACTCCGATATTTCAACAGGGCTTGGCATTGGCGCAATGTTGTTCTTGTTGGCAAGTCAAATCTTGGTGATGGCTGTGACAAGATGCCTTTGTTGTGGGCGATCGCTTAAGAATACTGGGGCCCGCACCTGGGCAAAGATCTTGTTCTTCCTGCAATGGTAAGTGACGATGAACTCCCTTAGGTTTTAAATTTTCTATAATTCGGTGTTCAATTGGTAGATTGTGGGAGTTTTAAAGGGTTTGCATAGTATGCTGTAGGGGGTTATACAAATACAATTGTATTGTGGGTATACAGACCGTAGTCCAATCTTCTAAGTTTTGGACTTGCCAATGTACTTTGAGTCATTATAGGTTACATATACATATATATGTATCCTATCAGATTTATACAGCATTTTTGGAGAAGACATGATATGTTACTTTTCTATTCATACAGTGTATGAATCACACGTTAACAAGTAAATATCAGATGAAACAAGGAATCTGTGGGAAAAAACTTTGCATGCAATTCAGATATCAATACGGGAAAATTGAGGACTTTTTTAGTAGGTAAAGGAAAGAAAAATTGATAAGTAGAAGATTCGACGCTAATATTCTAAAAAGTGCCTATATACATCTAACGTGTTGGGATCCTAACCTGTTTCTTACAACAACACAAGCAACAAATCTTCATATGACTCTATTTCAAGGATTTGTGATTGAATCATTGAGTAGTCCCTGAGGTAACCTTGATGAGCCGGACATCTAGTTATATGGATGGAAACGGTCTCCTTCACACTCCCATTTTCAAAGGGAAAAGCAAAATTCTGTTTAAAATAGCTGATCCTATTAATTTTCTTACTCTGAAGGATATATTTGTTTGGCCTTATATAGGAGAGAAAGCATCATTAAATTTTGATGGTCACTATTATTTAATTGTTTGCATTATTGCTAGTCACGGTTATCAATTGTTGGATTATTTGAGGGGCATTAGCTAGGGCTTGAAAGATTTGCGAGGGGAAATTTAAGGGATCAGAACATGAAATATTATACTTTTGAAGTTTATGGCTGGTAGTTCTTGGTGAGATCCATAAACAAGGATTTGTAATGTCTTTGAAATACTGGAAAAGTTAACTCCCTTGATGTTTTGATCCCTGTGACTTGCTGGAAGGCACGTTTCGGTATGAAATTTGCCAATACGACCGCAAGCACTTTCTTAGCAAAAACTGATGCTTTTTACGATTCACCCCATTTATAGTAGGAAAATGGTCTAAGTTTGGCTAGTTTTGCTTTTTTACTTGAGAAGGTGATCGATGGCAACGAGTTTTCCTATTTTTTGAAATCGTAGAATCTGTCACAAATTTCGATTCAGCATCTCTAATTGTATGTGCAATTTCAATTCGAAAAAAACTACACCTTTGGTAGCATCCCTTGCGATATATATTCAAAAGTGACATCCAAGCTTGATGATTCTTTTGCTTTTTCTCTTCTCTTGTTCTTGTTGTGTCATTTTTGTACATATATCCATATTGATACTTCTATTGGCTTCAAATTTCACCAGGACGACATTCATCATAGCAGAGGTGTGCCTTCTAGGAGGATCAGTACGTAACGCATACCATACGAAGTACCGCCCAATACTTAAGTCAGAGCCCCTAAGCTGCGAGACCCTCAGGAGGGGCATCTTTGGTGCTGGAGCAGCATTCACATTCTTCACTTTCATGCTCACCATTCTCTACTACTACTCCTACGCCAGGGCCAGCCTTGTTGGTGGAGGTGCCTATGGGGGTGCCGGTATTGACATGGCAGCGTTCCCACGATGAGGCGTCGGTATTTGCTCGATTGAGGGTCTGGATCTGTTTGTTCTCCATGAGGTGATTGATCGATTACCGATAGCCACACGATAACCTTTGATAGCCTTCTAATTAACTGTTACGGAACCACTGGTGTGCCATTATGCTTTTCTCATATTAAGTTGGGTCAAGAGGTATTTGGGCAGCTCTTGCTTGGGGTTTTCCTTTTCCTCAACTGCTTAACCATGATTGGAGTGTTTTATTGCTGCAATGACTTGAACATGGTGGTGTTTTAATGGAGCAGACATGAGAAATGATATGGCCAAATGTCATGCATTTTTCGATATGATTTTGAAGAACTCCATATATTATCAAGAACTAGACTTGTTATACTTGGGCTAAACAACAAGAAATGTTGCAGCCATGGTTTGGAACAGCTTGGTTATGTCTGCTCTATTCAACGCTAATAAGTTCGCATGATGATGACTTTACAATGCAATTGTGTCTCATGGGATTGTAGCATCAGAATGGGTAATCTACCATTCTCGAATTTTGGTGGTATAAGAAAGTTGGTTTTAATAATGGAGTAGAGTTCTTACTTGCATGAGCTTTGCAAGCAACGAGTTCTCATCAGACCGTTTGGACTTGTAAACAAATTTATAGCTGCAAAATTGCCCAAGAATGGTAGTTGTTAATTTATTTATTCTTTTTATTGCTTAAAGAAATGAGTACCTTATAGCCTAACGGGTAAAGGAGATGGCAGAAAATAGCTATGGGCAAATTCTTATGTCATTTTCATTATGGTATTTTGAAACAAATTCATTTCCTTCTGGTTGAAGGTTCGACCTTCATCAAGTGGAGAATTTTTTGGGGGAAAGAAAGAGTTAGTAATGTATTTTGTCTCAATATTTGGAGAACCTTGCGGAGTAGGAATTTTGAATGAGATTTATTTGTTTTACATAAATGTAATGGCACCTCACAGCAAATGAATGTCACATGTAGTAGCATTTGTTCTTCACAAGGGAGCTCCTCCTCCTTCACAACTTCACTCTCTCATCCTCTGCCACCTCTTCGTTTCTTCCTCCATCGTCTACCCTTTTTCTGAATAAAAATCAGGTCTTCCTCCTCGGCAGCTCCTTAATCAAGCCTCTACCTTCCATCTTGAGTAGGGAGAGATGTGCATGAGTTTCAAAAACACATCTGCATATGCCAGTGTTTTTTTTTTTTCCCCAAATTAACTCAGTATCCTTCAATATTTAAATACAAATCTTCTTTATTGTATATCAAGCTATAATGTGGACAACTCCATTTTATCGCATTGTATCTATTGATTAGTGCCGTCCCTTTAGTAATTCAAAAATTAGATTTCATATGATTCATTTCCTTTTACCTAAATGACAGACATCTCTCTCAATATTGGATGAAATACAAGTCCACAGATAAATTTGTCTAGAAATAAACAATACCTTGAGTATGGTATTATCTTTTAGATACTTTGATACTCCTATAAGTACTCAATTAATATTTGTACGTCGCCATATGGTACTTCTATAGTTAGCGGATGTTGATATCTGTCATTATGAAATACATGGCATATTAGTGGTACCGTGATGATGTTATACCTAATCTATTTTTAATTGGAAGGTACCAAAATACTAGATGAGAACATGTGGTATTTTTTTCTATGGGTATTAAAATTTTGCCACAATTAATCGTACATGAGAACAACACGATTTCACTAGAGTAATACTAGTGACGAATTCTTGCCCTCAGTGCTTAATTAGAAGAATGGGAAGAAGAAGAAGAAGAAGAAGAAGAAGGCATGGTGGTTTCCCCCCTCCTTCCATAGTACCGCTTCAGTGGTGGATCCTCTCGAGGTAACCATCTTTCATCTACTTTGATCACTACTCACAACATCAAATTTTGTCATATTTGTCATCTTATTCCAATAATTGGAGAGAATTCATATGCATTATATAGTTTTTCTCGATATCCAAGGAGGCATGCTACTCCTTGGTTAACGTCTAATTAGATTATCCCCACATTTATTTTCACGTAATCCTATGTGACAATAAGTGGGGTCTCCTTTATTCCAAATCTCTTGTTAATTGTTATATTTCCTTCTTAAATACAAGTCACCATGCTCGGGCTTTATTTGCGTATCAATTCTTATTAAATAAATAGGTAATCGGCGTACACGTAGGGCTTGCAAAGTCAGGAATCCAACCATATTAGTTGCATCAATTTCGGGGTTAACTTTACTCATAAGATGATGGTCACATTAGCAACTTATTTAATCAAATCATTTATTAAATCACAACAAAAACATGCCTAATCATCACAAATCTAATGTGTACATATAATGCAATTAATAAGGATTCTAACAAAATTGATTTCAACTAAATCAGAATTAATTTTACACATAAAATGTTGCGATCATACAAGATACCCAACCAATTATTCAATTTCATGATTTACTAAACTTAATCAATTTTCATCTATAAATTGAGAGGTGATATATTGAATTAGCAAGAAGGGTCTTCTAACTAGCAAAGAGGAATATGTAGACTTCCTAGATCTATGTTTAGAGGTCAATCTTTACGTGGTATGTGTGATTATGCGTATATTCATGAATCATGGTGTAAATGTAAGAAGATAACAAAATATGGCTAATGTTAGTAACACAAGAGAGCGAGTGAATTGTACAATGAAAATAATGAAAATCAATCACACAAAAATGAACATTGGATTTAAAAAGGAAATCCTTGAAGAAAACCTCTACTTAGATCTTTTAATTTAGTACTTTGCCCCAAAAATCAATGGAAATCACTATCAAAAATTGAACACAAATCCCCTCTCCTCGGCAGCCCCTAAGAGAGTTTTGTCCCTCTATGTAAGAGAGAATAGGCAATCCACAGTTCAAGCACTTAAAACAATACAAAAATAAAATAAAAGATACAACTATCCTAAAGAGCCTTTGAGAAGCGTATCGCAATAAGATTGAGGTTTAGAATACTTTCTTTTCAAACCTAAACAAGGAGTGAAGGCACATAGGGA
The DNA here is from genome assembly GCA_037157565.1 of Thalassia testudinum. Classification (NCBI taxonomy): domain Eukaryota; kingdom Viridiplantae; phylum Streptophyta; class Magnoliopsida; order Alismatales; family Hydrocharitaceae; genus Thalassia; species Thalassia testudinum. The sequence goes on from JAZHRO010000067.1 coordinate 9,017,103, forward strand.
GTCTACTCTAGAGAGTAGAGAGGATCACAACGAACACTTTGAGCACAAGAGAGTAATTTAGAGAGAAGTTGGAGTTTTAAGCTTAAGAAATGCTTAGAATTGTTGTGTGTGGGCTTAGGTAACCTTAGGTAGGTATCTATAGAGTGTAAGAGGTTAGGTTCAAGCATTAGGAGACGTTGAAATTTTAATTAGAATGTAATTATTCAAGCAAGAAGGGCTAGGAAATATAAATACAGAATTAGGCTAAGCTAGACATTTGAACAAGATGCTTAGACGACTGAAATAATGAATTTAGACATCCGAAGTAAAGGCTAGATGTCTAAGTGTCTCTACATTTTAAGTTAAAAATTAGATGCTCCAAAAGTTACTCCAACGTTCAAAAGTTTCTAGTGACTAATCTCCAATGTTAGGATTGAATAGGGACGTCTACTATGAATTAGATGTCCAAAATTGAGAATTCAGATGTTTGTTTTTAAGGCAAGTTGTCTGGAAAGATAATAGGGATCACAAGAGTTGCTGGAGTAAAAAATTGGATCTAGGGACGTTTGATGACAAGAAATAGATGATTAAAATTGGATATTTAAACGTCTAAGAGTTAGGGTAGACGTCTAAATGGCCTAAGTCCTTAAGCAAGTTATTGACTTTCACCAAAAAGGGATCCACGGATGTTTGAAAAGAAGGTCAAGGCATCTGATTTTGATGAATTAGATGTTTGGTAAAAAGGATAGACACCTCCTTTTTGAAGTGTTTGAATTGAATTATTAAATGGCTAATCTGAGTGAATGTTGACGCTTAAATCACTTGAACGTTGGCTAATTCAGAAGATTTATGACGTTTGGGAAAGGATTTGGATGTCTTAAACTTTATGACAAGTAAGACATCAAGAGAATTATGAATTCATGTAAGAGAGATGGTGAATAGAGTTTAAATTTGATGCGAGTAATTAATAGTCGGAAAAAGATATATGTTTGGGAGGAAATTTCGAATGTGTAAAACATCCATTAAGTTGATTTTTCCAAAGTTCTATGAAATGAATGAATTAGAAAGGTTTAAAGATGAATCGTATGAGTTTCAAGAGACTTTTAAAGGCTCTTTTACGGTCTACAAACAAAAAAAGGTTACAACCACAAAAGAAAACTTTATATAACTTTTTCTTGCATAACTTCATTCCAGTGAGACTTGAGGTCTTCCTTTATCAACACATGGCTCTTCTTTTTCTTTTTCGCATGAAGTATTTGTTGGTCCTCAATACATATAGAAAAGTATAGTTTGTCTTTACCAAAGACATACGTCTAAAACTAACACTATCAACAGATTTGACCCGCTCACGACATCCAACACCCTTGAGAATCTAGGAATTGACTCTTGGATCATTGCGATTAGCCTCTGAATGGTTCCAATTTGATTTGAAAAATTTCTGACCATTGGAGCAACCTATCAGTATATTCTTTTCAAAAGCACTTATTTCTAAAATCAGAAAATAAAGTTTTCTTGATGCAATTTGTGCATCCCTTTAGTCTTTCTTATTCCTTTCAATGGATTAAGTCGGGTGAGGGCGTCGCCACCGGCGGGAAAGAGGAGATGGATGCAAACGGCGAGGTGTCGGCTAGTGTTGAGATCATACTAGCATACAACGGTAGTAGGGCTGCAAATGGGTTGGATTTGGTTAAGTTTATATCCTACCCATTTACCTATCAATTAGGAATATTTAAATTTATACTTATATCCATCTACCCAATGGATTTCTATTTACTCATTGGATATCCATTTATAGGTAGATCATAACAATCAAATTATGCCCACGACAAAGTCAAATAAGAAAAAAAAAATTAATAACATGATTCATTGCTAGTTTGAAACTAAATTTAAATGATACAATGATCAAATCATTCATAGCATGTATAAAGCATATAAAATTTTCACTAATAAAAAAGTAACATGCCATGCATAATATAAAAGTCAAGAAAATCAATAAGCATATTAGTGTTGCACATACAATTGTAAAGTACCAAAGTAGTTATATTCATCGAATATGTCCACAAAACATACAATACCCATTCATCTACTTAAACAAAAGTCCTTAAATCAGGTATATGGATCGAGTTAATGGGCATGGACACAACCTTGGAACCGTTGCCAAATCTAATTGGGATTTTTTTGATAAAACCAAAATTCTAACTTGAATTCAAATGGATTGCATTTTACCCATACTTGTCAGGTCAGGTTGATCGAAACTAGAATCCGTAGGTGGTGACTCTCGTAGGTGGAGGGATGGGGAGTTGAGTGACGGTAGTGAGTTCTATTTGGGATGCTGCCGAAGGCATTTAAGCAGGGGGGAGATGGTACAACTAAGAAATGCTTAGTAAATTATGAAGTTTTAATTGGAATGGTATTGGTATCAGGAGAACATGTCGCTCATGAAGAGAGAATTTTGGGAGGAAGATATTTAGTGGATGTCAAAGTGTACACAAGTTTAAACATGGGTGTCTTGTAACTATCATGTCACTTGACATGTATGTCACGTCATGTGACACGTCATGTACCATCGTCCCCCTTACAGTAGCGGTCTATGTTAATTAAGCCACATCAACGTCACGTATGCGCTGTGTCAACATGATAAGGCATGTTCAATATCATGTCATTTCCATGTAGGATGTTGTGTACAAACTTATGTACACAACATCATCCTTATATCAGTACTATTAATTCCCCATGTTGCTATGTAAAAGTAGTTATATCTGTCCTCAAAGTATTTGTTCTTCCTATAGGGAAAAAATTTCTTCGAAATGCACTTTTAGCTCTTCCCATACGGTGATAACTTTCCTATAGTTCGATACCAATAAATGGCCTTTTCATTCAAGGAGGAAGGAAACAATTTCATTGTTAAAACAACATCACTCAAGTTTTAGATCCTCATTACTTGGCTTATTGCTATAAAATCCACCAAATATTGGCAGGAATATTCATAATTATACCATAAAAGTGGGGTAAAAGGGCAACAGTGGTTAGTTTAATTTCAAAGTTCACATTTACTTGAAGGATGCATACAAAGAGCTCAAGTGTGTTACTTAGATCTTAGAAGTCCCTCAAGGTTGCTCCAAATTTTAGTTTTGATTTTGTAATGCAATAAATTCTTGCATTTGTTGCTAGATTTGTTGAAATTAGAGCATATGTTATTGAGACCATTCAAGTTGATTAGGTTGATTTAGGTCCATTTTAATCTCAATTGGATCTTTAGGAGTGTGCTTCTTAGGTATTTTATCCAAGGAGCTTTTTAAGGGATTATGTTGTAACCTCATACCTTGCGTGCATCGAAGAAATTATGGAGAAGAGAAGAGAAGAGAGACAAATGAGAGAATGGTGCGCTAACTTTCAAATAGCCATATTTAAGCCTCAATATAATGGTACAACATGATCATTTATGTATACACACATATGCATCTTGCGCATGATCATCTATATATACACACATATTCGTATTTGCATGTATATAGAGAATGTGATAATGACCTAGGACTAGCTTTGTGGGGTTGAAGAGAAAAAAAAATTATTTGAAGTGACTGTATGCAAATCTTTCCCATGATGTCGTTGTCATCATCCGCCATCCACCAAGCTTCTCGACATAGGGGTATCATCTAACACTAATAAAGCATATAAGGTTTATTAGTAGCATGTATAAAGCACATAAGGTTTTCACTAATAAAAAGGTAACATGCCATGCATAATATAAAAATCAAGAAAATCAATAAGCATATTAGTGTTGCACATACAATTGTAAAGTACCAAAGTAGTTATATTCATTGAATATCTCTACAAAACATACAATACCCATTCATCTACTTAAACAAAAGTCCTTAAATCAGGTATATGGATCGAGTTAATGGGCATGGACACAACCTTGTAACCGTTGCCAAATCTAATTGGGATTTTTTGATAAAACCAAAATTTGAACTTGAGTTTAAATGGATTGCATTTTGCCCATACTTGTCAGGTCAAGTTGATCGAAACTAGAATCCGTAGGTGGTGACTCTCGTAGATGGAGGGATGGGGAGTTGAGTGATGGTAGTGAGTTCTATTTGGGATGCTGCCGAAGGCATCTAAGCAAGGGGGAGATGGTACAACTAACACTACATTTGGAACATAGGGGTATCATCTAACACTACATTTGGAACATGCTGCAAAGGAAAATGCTTTACATCAATTAGATTATAATTGCTACAAGAAGAATCCTTAACTGCTTTCTGAATATGCTCTATTGTTTGATCCTCTACAAACATCGCATCATGACTCCTGACAAGCTTCATCTCAACTGGATTTACAACCTGTAACCAAACCCATACTGTCCATATCCCAAAAACATGCACTGTTTGGTCTTTGGTTTCAACTTAGATTTCTCATTTTTTAGAACTTGCCCAAAGGCCCTACATCCAAATACACGTAAGTGATCATAGGATACACCCTTACCATATTAAACTTTATTGGGGATATCACCATCTAATGATACACATAGAGACAAGTTGATCACATGTATAGTACCATATAAAGCCTCACACCAAAAGGAATTGTATAGTTTAGCCTTAGACGAGAGACATTTAACTCTCTCAATGAGTACCCTATTCATCCTCTCTGTGACACCAGCCAACTAAGGAGTCTTGATGAAGTCTTCTAATGCTTGATCCCGTGTGACCTGCAATACTCACCGAAAGGACTTACATATTCACCACCATTGTCATTGCAGATGCACTTCAATTTCTTTCTTGTTTGCCTCTCAACTAGTGCATGAAATTCCTTGAACACATCAAGGCACTTAATATGGATATGCACGCTAAGTGTCTGATAATGGAATAATAGGATAACAAAATAATATAGCACTATTATAATAGCTAGTAGTAGTAGATTAGTTTAGACATGCTGGGTAAACTGGTTTATCTTTCTCTTCACCATCATCGCCTTTTCTGCCAACTCGACCAAAGTCCTAGACTGTGTGGTGGCCAATTGCAGCTTGATGAGAGGGTTCAGTCCTTGCTTGAATCGCCATTTTAGTTTAGCTTTGTCCGCGATCATTCCTCCTTCAAAATGGGATAGCTCAACGTATTTCGCTTGGTATTCCACCATGGTCATGGTGCCTTGTTGAAGATTCAAAAACTTGGTCTTCTTCTGCTTTCTCCAGGCTTTGGGGTAGTATTTCTCCTTAAACAACTAAAGGAACATTTTCCGGGAGGCTGGCTACGGCTCCGACCTCAAGATCGAGGTCTACCATCGCTCTGCAGTGCCATCAAGCTGATAGGTGGAGAGCAGGATTAAGAAATTCTATCCCAGCTGCAATGCTGTGGACATCTTCTAGATTTTTAGAATCCAATCCTCAGCCTTAGAGGGGTCTTCGACCCCATCATACATGGGGAATCACAACTTCTTGAACCTCTCAAACTCCTTGCTACCAGCTAAGGCTTTAGGAGGGTTCAAGTTGGTGAGGGAGTTCTAAAGTGGTGGTTGTGTGCCCTTAGAGTTTCTCTCTATCGAGGATATGGGTACTCCTTGTCCAGCATTTGTTGTATCGACTACATAAACTGTTGCATCTAAGTAACTAGTACAGTCACGTTATGCAAGTTGTTCACACGAGGGTTCCTTTTCAGAGGCATCAATGCAACGACCAACAATCTTCAAGTTAGTCCTCACTATTGCAAGCAAAGCCTATTATATAATTAACAGGATTGCATTGTCAATAAATAACTCACTAAGCAGTTTAGATTCCTAGACTACCTATCCTAATTCTTTCACTTGTGGATGTATATTGCTAGGTTCTCGTGCTTACAAGTAATCTACATAGATCACTTCCAGTTAATCGTGGAAGCCTTGCTCTGATGCTAGGTTGTGGCATCTCAGATTTCTAACTTAGCATGCAATCTTGTAAATCACCTATAGTCAACCTATACCTGTACCTGTACGATTTCATACGCATGACATACATCCAATAAACGATAGCTGAAGTGAGAGAAAGGAGGATCAAGCATGAAACATATAAATATGTAATCATCACATTTTTGCCATCAAACCACCATTGCTATATTTATTAGTCACAACCAAATGCATCAGCATATGTAGTTTAGAATGTTTATTAGGTTACAAAAATAAGCAGATCCTGTATACATAAATTACAAAAGGTGATCCAACCAACAAAAAAGCAAGAAAAGTATGGGAGTGAAAACCAACTATTTGCTAACCAAAAAGAAAAGATGGTTTCCTATAAGACATTAAGCTACGCTTTGCTCCTCGATGAGGTCCACTAGATCCTATAGGAAGCCCAATAGCTCCTTCACGCACATCCTGAATAACTCTTCATGCCCTACGTCGAAGAAATACATCTCCACCTCCTTGGGTATTAGTAATAGGGTTCTAACTACCTCCAAGTGGTACCTCAATAGTTGGGCTCATGCTTGCCATCCTACCCTGAAAAAGAAAATGTTACATAGGTGTAAGCCAAGTGGCTCAATAGGGCTTTAAACTATTGCTTTAATAATATAGGTGGAGGTGTATCCGTATGTGTTATTCTTACCTAACTGGGGAATTCATTGCTTAATTTTTTTATTTTGGCTACCTTTGTCCCTAATTAGATCTATTATGAACCATAGATCTCTCTGAGCATTGACCCAATTGGTTAGCTCATGTGGTAATCATCCCTCTTATTTCATTGAGATAGATATCACATGTGCACTCCCTTAGATGAGGTTCGAGGTTGGGCTATCTTGACCTTCGATAATTCAATCCTCTAGACTTGGGTTCGCAAGTTGCACAGGATTAGTATGGTCGGCCAACGTCCTTACTCAGAGGGTGAACGCCACATCCCCCTAACATATGAGTGGTTCTCCTATGGAAATATCACCGGATGCCCTTAGGTGGGCTACCACTTTGGCACTCCTTTGAGTCCTTACATTGCCTTGAGAATGGACCATCCCATCCTGTATGGCTTCATAGTCACCCTGTCCCAGAGTAATAAAGGTCCTATCTCCTGTCATCCTATCCATTTCTAATCCTATGAGTATTTCACTGGGTCCTTTCCACTCATGGCTAACTCACCTGTCAAGTCAATCACTCAAGGCATTCATATAGCCTTAACGGATGATCCCTCATAGAGATATTACCAAGCACCCCCATATAGGTTGCCTTTTTAAGCACTCTCCTAAGTCTTTGATAACTTCTTGGGTGTGACATGTACCCTTGGTACAACCTTGTAGTCACCGCATCAACGCATGCTGCTGTAGATTCCCTACTAGGAGGGGGTGACGTAATAAATTACGGAAATATAATATAAACAATCTCACAAAAATTTAATCACACAAGGTACACAATTATTTTTAGGTGGAAACCCAAATCGGGCGAAAACCACCACCTAACCCTCTCTAGTTAGGATTTTCCGATCAACCAAGTTGATCAAATCCACTAAACGAATCACTTAAACGAGGGTGATTCAACCTCAATTACAACCACGCTACAAATGCGAGGGTAGCATTCCTCAAGCCCTTCTCTTCACGAGAAGGATTTTATCCCACGAAGGAGACGGGAATTCGCAAAAAGAATACCTAACCAAATAACAAAGATAAATAACAAGTATAGTCCTATAGAGCCAACAAAGATTTAAACCTAGCTTCTATAGGAATTAGGAAACTTCCCTTTGCAAGGAGTGCGTCGAATCGATGACACGGATGCGTGAGCCACACGACGGCATAACGTCGCTCTCGTGAACTACGGCGGGAGAGCAGGTGCGCAAAGGCTTGATGCTCTCAAGATGTAGAACTTGAGCTTGGAGAGCAAGAGCTTCCTTTTGGACACAAAAGAGTGGAAATGCTTGTTCTTGATGTGTCTAGGTGTCTCTAGGTGTGTCTTTGTGTGTAAGAGGTTCCTCTCTATTTATAGAGGCCTTAGGAAGGCTTTGGAAGGCTTTGGAAAGCTTCCATAGCTGTTGGGAGTAAAGCCCAAGAGAATCAGGCCAAAATCAGGAACAATGATTGTACTGAAAGGGTTATCAGACGTCTGATCCTGGCATCAGACGTCTGGAAGATCAGTTTAAGATGTCTGAAAATAAGGTCAGACGTCTGATTTTATGCGGGTTTCTTCCTAACTTGAATCAGATCTAAACAGGATTCTAGTGCAAGTCCATCAGACGATATACAAGATGTCTGGCACTATGTTTGGACGTCTGGAAACCTATTTTTTCTACAGGAATGGATTTCCAAGAGTTGCAACGGCTAGAAAATCTCTAAGAAGAGATTTTGGGTTAGCCGAGGCAAAACGGTCATTTATTAGACGTCTGGAAAGGCTTAAGGACGTCTGATAAGGCTCTAATGGTCATATCCTTCAGTGTTTGCTAAGCCAGCCAACGGTTCACTAATTGGATGTAACGACCCGATTCCCGAGTCCCTACGAGACACGAGAACCGGACCGACTCGACTAATCCCAAGACCTAGTCGTCCAACGAGGAAGTAACCAAAAGAGTAGTAAAATAAACCCCATTCAGCATGAATATAACTAACAGTAAGAAAGTACAGCAGTAAGGAAAGAAACTACTACAGTAGATACCACCACAACAGTAGAACAACATTTATCATATAACATGAACTGCAAGTAAAAAAAAGTACAGCGGAAACAAGAAGTACTCACTACAACGGAAACAAAGAGGTACAAAAGACAGTAGTAACTCTACTGGACCCTACTCGGCCCAGCGTCCTCTGCAGCCGCTGACCCTGGCTGCTCAACACCTGGTCCTGAAAAAGGTAATGAGTGTAACACGTCAGCAAAGCGCTGAGTAGAGTGGCAACTAAAACTAAAGACAACAGTAGAGTGTACAGTAGCTGTTATGTTCTATTACTTTCTTTATTTACTCTTTCAATTGTCTCACTATTTCATTTATTTCTCAGATCTTTTACTTGATCTCTAATGTTCCTCGTGAGAACGATCTTGATTGCAGTCTTTTCTGAAAAGTAGAAGTAGCACGTGGTGCTCTCCTGGTCGGAAGAGTCCCCCATGGTGATCCTACCCTCAGTCAACCACCCCAAGGTCACTGACAGACGTAACGGTGACTACGGCACGCGCGATAAACGCACAGGTAGCTAACCCGTACTGGCACGCGGTCAGTCGTTTCCGTTAACGGGTGCGCCCAAAGCACAGCACGGAACCAGTCCAGGGCAGAGCCCTCTCAGTAACAGGGGTCCAACCCCTCCACAGTAACCAAACTGGGGCCTTGCCCCTCCACAGTCCGCGCACCCTCGCCTGACTACCCTGGTTTGCCCCAGCGGGCCTAACAAGTCGGTGTGGGAGGCTAGCAGAACCCTGGGGCCCGTGGGGTAGCTAGTACCTCCCTACACTAGTAGCTCTCCTCGGTACTACGTACGCGAGGGCCAGCAAGTCAGTACAGAGTGGCCAGTCCTAACCCCGGGTCCCTGGGGTGGCTGGCTCCGCTCTGCACTAAACAGGGGGACAGTCGCTCTCCTTGGTACTCCGTACTCAAGGGCCAGCTCACTTCCCCAAAACTATTCCATTCACTTTCCAGGAGTTCTACTCCTACTTCCCCGTAGGGTTCCATCCTTTTTACTCAAACATCCAGGTTTCACTTTCCAGTTTCACATTCTTACAATCCATGTTCTCAACCACGTTATCTATTCACAACAGGCAGCTGTTAATTCAAATTACAGGCAGCTTTATATCTCTTTCCATTTTCTAAGACTGCAGTATTATACATTCCACTAGTTTTCCCATCCTAGGATTCATGCCATATCCTAGGATCTATCATACAATCTAGTTTTCCAGTCCTAGGATTCATGCAACACCTAGGAGCTATCATTCCATCTATTTCTCATTCCTAGGGTTCATGCAATGTCCTAGGTTCTATTTATGGTTTCATAATTTAACAGATTTTAATAACTTAAAGCCACTCTACCAGGTACAACGGGAGTAATGGGGGCGTGATCGGGAATCCCGCGTGCCTCCGCGACTCCCAAGACTGTAACTGAACGAGGTCCTATCACAAGGATCAAACACAAGGAAAGTCTCAAAACAGTGTATAGCTACTGTAGACGGGTAGAGGAATTAATTCTGAAAAGAACGCAACTCGAATCGCGGAAAACGAAGCCCGAACGGGCCCTAAACGGGTCGAAAACGACGACACTGTGTAAAATCAGACGTCTGGAACTTCTTCCAGACGTCTTAAAAAGTGGATCAGAGAATTACCTACTCAGCGTGGTTTCCCAGATGTCCAGAAGTCTGCGGAGACGTCTGGCGTAGCTCACAGACGTCCGATGGTCACCCCGGACGTCTGGAGGTCACTCCCGCCGTCTGGTACAACTTCCAGACGTCTGATTCGCAAAGGATGGCGAATCAGCGAGCCTGCGCACAGCCAACTCCCTCCCTCAGTACGGTCAGTCGACAGGAAGGAAGAAGAAAGTGGAATACTCACCTTTCAGACGTCTGTATGATCTTCCAAACGTCTCCCTCGCCGTCTGTCTATAAACCCAGACGTCTGATTCTGGAAATTTTTCCAGAACAGGGCACCGCTCGGCCTCCGCTCGCGATGCCGCCCGCGTTGCACCTCGCGCGTCTGCTGCTCAGACCGCAGTAGGTCCCTCTCCGCGTCGTTCCGCGCCTCCTGCGCCCTCCGCCGGCCGGCCAAGCCGCTCCGGCGAGCTCCGCCCTCGCACGCCGCACCTCCTCCGCGCTCACTGCGGCCGCCGCTGCCGCCCTCGCGCTCGCTCGCTCTTGAGCACAGGAAGGAGAAGAGGAAGGGGACGGTGGAGACGACAGGAGGGGAGGCGTGGCCTTTTAAGGCCGCGCGAGGAGGAGGGAGAGAGAGTGCGGCAGGCCTGCAGCCGCAGAGAGAGAGGGAAAAAGAGAGAGAGAGAGGAATCGCGGGTCTGCGCGCACAGGCACGCAGACGAATCTCTCGTGCGAAAAATAACTGTTTTACAGACGTCTGGAAACGATCCCAGACGTCTGGTCAGACGTCTGGATGTGCTCCCAGACGTCTTTTAAGACGTCTGGGGCACGCGTTCGTTACATTGGACGTCTGGCAAGTCCATCAGACGTCTGGACTAAGGTCTGGACGACTAATTTCATCAGACAGAGCTAACAAAGTCCAGCCTAAATGTTATCAGACGTCTGAATCAATAGTTATACGTCTTAAAACACATTATCAGACGTTTGATTTTGTAATTAGACGTCTAAAAAAGCTATTTGAACCCTATATTGGTTTTCTAAGTTTTCTACAGAAAACCTAAGTATCCTAGGGTTGTGCCGGTGTTCCTAAGACTACTGTTAGGGTACTTTGAGGCTCTTTAACATGATGTTCTAAGAAACAAAAAAGAGTAAGAAAATAAAGACAAAAGTACATGAAAGAAATAAACAGAATTCTATCCTATTCTTCTTATCCTTCCATCTTCAATCTATCGCTCCTCGCGAATCTTCTCTGTTCTCCATCAAGCTCCTCCAATCCATCCTGGATGCGAGCTTGAACTCCGTCTAATCACGTCTCCATTTGCAATTGACCTGAAATCTAAGACTCCAAGTGCAAATGTTAAATGACACGTGTTTTGTTATCATCAAAACAAACGATCGTGGTGCTCTAGTACCAACAGTTGCTACCATAGATTTCCCTTGTGGTTGACTCCACAAGTTAAGCAAGTCTGGAATGATCTTCTTTGAGTCTTTGATTAGCTAGACAAGCCTTAGATCCAATATTAGAACCCATCAAGGCCTATCTTCTTTATCAAAAGTCCAATATTGTCAAATAAGGCATTTGACCAATGGGTCAGATGTCTCCTAGAGTGACCTATCACTCGTTCTTAGTCTTCACTTTTTGGACATCTGGCCACCTTGTTGGATGTCCAGAGCCTCATCTAAATGTCTGACCATTTAGTCAGGCTTTTCTTGGTGACCAACTATAAGTCTAGAATCCAAACACACTTATGGGGGATGGCTAACTTGGCCATACAGATATCCAAGATCTCCTGATCAAATGTTTGGACAGGTTATCAAACATCCCTTGATGACTGCCTGTCACCTTTCTCCCCCTATTACGACTTCCAATTGGATTCTAACCATCTAGCAATGTACTAAGAGAGATTAATACACACTTTAACTCTCTAGTATTGAAGGTTTATTGCAATTAACCCTATTTTAGACTTAAGAACAAACTATGGCTTGATTTTGAGTTGCATGCAAGCATAATGTCCATCACACACACGTCCAACCTTCTCTACTTAACAGAGAATTCAAATAATCCATTTAATGTTCATCCTGCCGTCGTTTCCGGTAGACTTAAGGGAATTCAAGAGGATAAATTGCCCTGCTTGAGTTTCCTTGCAACACTTCTTCCTCTTCTTGTTGTAGAGCTCTAGAAAGTTGTGGTGTTCTTGCAGTTCGCTCCTCCTATGCTCAAGCATCTAAGAACAAGATTCGGATTAAATTATTAGCAGATAGATTGGGAAAAATTTCATCCCTGTTGGTCCCCTTGCTACCAGCATGACACACATGCAAACCCAAGATCAAATGGGACCCCAAATGGTCAAGCTCCAAGCCTTACTTCTGAGTTTTGCTTGAGGGAGATGGGGAACCTTCTCTTTTGCCTTCAGGCTGTAGGAGGGAGCTTCACCTCTAGCTCCTCCTTCATACAACAATGGGGAGGGCTTCTCCTCTCTCTCTCTCTCTCTCTCTCTCTCTCTCTCTCTCTCTCTCTCTCTCAACTAGACAAGGGAAACGAATGAGGGAGAAGAGGGAAATGATTCTGCATAGGTTCCTTATGTGAAAGAATGGGAGAATTGTCAGGTGGTCCTCGCACTTCCTACCTCCTTTACCTCCACCTTACCACAAATGTGATTATGTTACTTTTAAGCCCTTCCCAAGGGCTAAATTTGGTATTCCCACTTAGGCTCCTCACCCACAAGTTATTAAACCTTTAATAACTATCCTTAGGTTCCTAAACTTGTGGCCAATGCAATCTCCATTGTTTACTCTTTTCTTTAATGTATAATGCCCTCTATTAACCATTATAAACCCTTAATTAAGGTATAATTAGTAATGAGATAGACAATTTTGGTGTGAAATTAGATATTTTAGTATAATGGAAAATATAAGAATATTGAACGTAATTTATTCTTATTATAAACCCTCCAAGCATGAAAATAGAATGGAAAGTTCGTGACTCTAGCATTTATGAGTAGGGCATAGAATCGAGAACTTTGAATGTGAAATTCTAGATTTCATGTGAATCATTCTTTTTTTCCGAGAAGATTTCATGTGAATTGTATATACCAAGTCAAAAACAGTTGAAAATCGTTAAAGCTACTTTAAAAGGGTGTGTGTGGAAAATTCTATAATTAAGGTTAACTCACTTTATTTTGTTTTTAGACATATCATTTATAATATTTTTTTACCTTTGATTTAGTGAAGTAGATGAGTACCACATGTTACAGGTTGTGCACCAAGGTGACTCACAGGGGGTGGGGGTTGTTACATAGGGGTTGTATGCGTGAGATGACGTGGATTAGGTGCAAGTGTATTCTATTATTCTTAAAAAATATTTATGTAAATTATTCTTTTAAGAGAAATAAAAGAATAACTGTTGTTCTTACATTGGATCCGATACCTTCCCTCTTAAAAAAAAAAAAAAAGAGATTTTAATTTCAGAAGTCGAATATACTGTCATCGGAGAGAAAATAGAAGACGATGATGTGTTGAGTAAAATCAGATGTTGGGTCGGCAATGCGTCAACCGTTAAAAAAAGTAAAAATAAAAAAAAATAAAGAGGGAGAGTAACGGAGCTTTTGCGGACGTCCTTTCGAATCCGGTTTAGAATTTTTGAGGCCTCCTGTCTCTCGTCTCCTCCTAGTTAAAAGCCATCTTCGTTGAGGCGCCTCTCCCGCTCCTCCTTTCACCAACGGCCAGACCCTTCTGCCCTCCTTGTCTCTTCTCCACCGCTCACCGCCACTCGCCCCTCTCTTCTCGTTCTCTCTTCTCCCAACCATTTAGGGTTATCGAACTCTCTCCTCTCGCCTCCGCCGATCCGTCCGCGTTCTCCATCTCAATGTCAGGTAATCCCCATTGGTTTGGATCGGTGCGACGCGTTTGATTGGAGCGAAGAATCTCGTTACTTGATATTGTTGATTAGGTTTTTGGTTGACGCCCGATGGCTCGATTGTTGCACTTCTGGATTGGTTTTTCGCGTGTTCCCAATGAGAGGATCTGTTCTGGATGTATCTTTGGGGGTCCGATGTGTAGGATTTGCTTGATCGCGAGATCAAACTGTTCGAGTGGTGGCTGGCGGGTTGGATTTGTTTGGTTGATCTGCGAGTTGGATGTGGTTGATGTTTGCGGTCGCGATTGTTGTTCTAAGATCGTTTAGAGGACTGGTTTCATTGTTTGTATAGTAATGCCGACGAAAGGATCTGTTTGTGGTCAGATTGGATGTTTATGAGTTGTTTGATTGCGATATCGATCCCTTTGAGCAGTGGTTGGTGGATCGGTTTCGAGTTTGGATGCACGTGATGTTAGGATTGGCAGTACTAGTGCTTGACACGAATTAGAAGACACGAATTACGAGTCACCGGAGTGCTAATAGGTTTAGGAGTAGGTCTTTTACTGGGTCTATTAATAGAGGAGTAGAGCCCCTGAACTATATCTGCTGATTTAGATAGATAGATGGAGAGGGGAGAGAGTTGAAGGGTTGTACTGCATTTTCTTTTTGCTGGAAATTTTCTTTGGTGTTCACGAGAGATTGGCCACTATCACATCGTGCTACCCATTCGTTTGCTATTCAATATTTGGTTCATTTGCTGCCCGACAAGTAGGGTGTTATTTCCATTGTGATTGTGTTCATATATGATGATTGGGATGTGGGTACTGGGTAGTGTTTGATGTCTCAATTACTTCTCTTATGATCGTTTAGCAGTCTGAATTTGTTGTTTTTATCATATTGCTGACAAAGGGTTCTGGATGTGACGATGGTGTGTAGTTTGATCTTGACATGGGTCCCTTTGAGCAGTGGTTATGGGTTGGATTCAAGTTCGGGTGCACATGGGTGTCACTTTGGGTGGGGAGTATTGTTTCATAATTTTATCTGATGTCTCTGAAGAGACTGTATTTTTGCAATGATTAGGCTGTGGTTGATATTTAATGTCTCAACAGTTTGATTTTTGCTGTGAGATCGTATAGCTGTCTGATTTGCTTGTCGGCATTCTAGGGATTTGTTTGTGGAGCTTATGAGTGGAAGAAGCTGGAGTTAATTAGTGAAAAGTGGAAGCTTTGGTATCATTCCATTTTAGCTTTCTACGGTACATTGGAATCCTTTCAATAGGGAATACATGCAGCAACCATAATGGAATTAGAAACAATTTACCATCTGGCCTAATATTACTACGTCTGGCTTATACCATTAATCGGTCATGGATTATGAAACGAACTATTATGCAGGAGAATCAAGCAATCAGGACTTATTCTTAGGCAAGGAGTGGCTCTGTGTAAGTAGCTACAGCTTCTTTGAAGTAATGATAGGCGGCTGTCTCTCAAATGCGCGACTTGAGGGTGTAAGTTATCCCGAACAATGACTTACTGTTTTCTCAATGAGGCACAAATCCTTTTGAACCTCAATCCAAGTGCTACTACAAGCAAGTGTAAGAATTGAGGAATAGTAACAACCATTCAAATTTAGCCCATCACAACCATCCTTATTTCCCTTGAGTGGTTGTTTTTCGGAAGAGTCTAGGTGGTTGGCTTATGGAGGAATAGTGGCTATATGGACATGTAACACTTGTGAGATCAACATCGTAGTTTGAAGCTTTCATTTTCCATAATTTTAAGAAAGGAAGCGTAAATTGCAAGGAATAGTTGGGAAATGGAGGTCTAATGCAATGTATAACATCATTCACTAGTGGAGGTTGGATTACAATACTGTACTTGGAGATCATTCCCTACTCATACCAACATTTGCAATAATGAATTTTTTCAATGACCAACCAACAATAAGCGAGGGGAAACTATTTGGTATGGAGGTGTTACCATTCATAGGGTGGTTGAAATTTGCTACCCAATTGAAAGTCACTGGCGGTACCTAAATGCATGAGTTGATTGTGGTCACCGCTTCTTAGTGGAGTAGTCATCGATTTAAGTGAAGAACTAGCTTTAGTCTTGCCTGATTTGTATCGAGTTGTATATTCATTAAGTTTTCATTTGAAAGCTTATGCTCAAACCTAATCACATTTCCATGTTGGCTGCCTTGTGATCATTTATGTAATTTGGTTCAGTTGAATGTAGTGACAATTCCACCTAAGCTGACTGTAACGAACGCGCGCTTCAGACATCTTTTAAGACGTCTGGGAAGTGGCCCAGACGTCTGACCAGACGTCTGGAACTACTTCCAGACGTCTGGGAATCGGTTATTGTTGGCACGTGCGATTCGTCTGCGCGCTTGAGCACGCAGACCTGCGAAAATTCCCTCTCTCTCTTTTTCCCTCTCCCTCCTGTGCCCTCTGTCGCGCTCTCTCTCTCCTCCTCGCGCGGCCTTAAAAGGTCACGCCCTCCCCCTCACTCCCGTCATCTCCGCCCCCTTCCTCTTCTCCTTCCAGTCGGTGCGCGAGAGCGAGCGGCGGTGGCGACAGCCGCGGCGGGTGCGGGAGGAGGTGCTGCGCGGGGGAGGAGGCGTCGGCCGTGAGGGCTCGAGCCTGCCGGGGCAGCGGGAGCCGGCCGGCGGGGGCACAGCGGGCGCGGAGCGATGTGGGAGGACTACTGCAGCTCGAGCAGCAGGCGGACGAGACGCGGCGCGGTCGGGAGTCGCGAGCGGAGGGCGAGTTGCGCCCTGGTTCTGGAAACTTTTCCAGAATCAGACGTCTGGGTTGATAGCCAGACGACGGGCACGACGTCTGGAAGACTGTCCCAACGTCTGAAAGGTGAGTTATTTCCGTCTTCTTCCTTTTCTTTGACTGACCGTACTAAGAGAGAGATGGGTACGCACAGGTTCTGAGATTCGCATCCAATGCGAATCAGACGTCTGGCTGCAGTGCCAGACGACTGGAGAGACTTACAGACGTCCGGGGTGACCATCGGATGTCTGGGAACTAGGCCAGACTCCCCCGCAGGCTTCTGGACGTCTGAGAGACCACGCAGAGCAAGGTAACCCCTGATCCACTTTTTAAGACGTCTGGAATAAGTTCCAGACGTCTGATTTTGCACTGTTTCGTCGTTTTCGACTCGTTTAGGGCCCGTTCGGGTTCCATTTTCCACGTTTCGAGTTGCGTTCTTTTGGAATTAAATCATCTACCTGTCTACAGTAGCTGTATACTGTTTTGAGAAATTCCTTGTGTTTGATCCTTGTGATAGGATCCCGTTCCGTTGCAGTCTCGAGGGTTGCGGAGGCACGCGGGATTCCCGACCACGCCCCCAGTTCGCCTGTTGTAACCGGTAGAGTGGCATTTAAGTATATTAGCATAATCTGTTAAATTATGGAACCATAAATAGAACTTAGGACATTGCATGAATCTTACGAATGAGAAACGAGATTGAATGATAGATCCTAGGGTATTGCATAAATCCTAGGGCTGAAAAACTAGATTGTATGATAGATCCTAGGGTATAACATGAATCCTAGGATGGGAAAACTAATGGAATATGTGAACACTGCAGTCTTGAAAATGTGGAAAAGAAATAATAGCTGCCTGTAAATTTGTTTAAACAGCTGTCTGTTATGAATAAATGAACATGAGTAAGAATATGGGATGTATGAACGTGAAACTGGAAAGGTGAAACCGGAATGCGCTGAGTTAAAGAGCTGAAACCCTACGGGGAATTAGGAGTAGAACTCCTGGAAAGTGAATGGAATAGAATTGGGGAAGTGAGCTGGCCCTTGAGTACGGAGTACCAAGGAGAGTGACTGTCCCCCTGTTTAGTGCAGAGCGGAGCCAGCCACCCCAGGGACTTGGGGTTAAGACTGGCCACTCTGTACCGACTTGCTGGCCCTCGTGTACGTAGTACCGAGGAGAGCTACTAGTATAGGGAGATACTAGCTACCCCACGGGCCCCGGGGTTCTGCTAGCCTCCTACACCGACTTGTTAGGCCCACTGGGGCAAACCAGGGTAGTCAGGTGAGGGTGCCCGGACTGTGGAGGGGCAAGGCCCCTGTTTGGTTACTGTGGAAGGGTTGGACCCCTATTACTGAGAGGGCTCTGCCCTGTACTGGTTCCGTGCTGTGCTTTGGGCGCACCCGTTAACGGAAACGACTGACCGCATGCCAGTGCGGGTTAGCTACCCGTGCGTTTACCGTGCGTGCCGTAGTCACCGTTACGTCTGTCAGTGACCTTGGGGTGGTTGACTGAGAGTAGGATCACCACGGGGGACTCTCCCGGCCAGGAGAGCACCACGTGCTACTTCTACTGTTCGGAAAAGACTGCAATCAAGATCGTTCCCACGAGGAACATTCGAGATCAAGTGAAGGATCTGAGAAATAGATAAATTGTGAAACAATAGAAAGACGTAAATAAAGGAAGAAAGAAAATTAAAACAGCTACTGTACACTTTATTATTTCTTTAGTTTAGCTGCCACTCTACTCAGCGTTTTCCTGACGTGTTACACTCGTTACCTTTTAGGACCAGGTGTTGAGCAGCCAAGGTCAGCGGCTGCAGAGGATGCTGGGCCAAGTAGGGTCCAGTAGAGTTACCATTGTTCTCTTGTACCTCTCTTTGGTTCCACTGTAGTGAGTAGTTCTTGTTTCCGCTGTACTTTTCTTTACTTGCAGTCCCATATTATGTTATGAATGTTGTTCTACTGTTGTGGTGGTACATATTGTAGTGGTTTCTTTCCTTACTGCTGTTTTTTCTTACTGTTAGTTATATTCATGTTGAATGTGGTTTATTTTACTGCTCTTTTGGTTACTTCCTCGTTGGACGACCAGGTCTTGGGATTAGTCGAGTCGGTCCGGTTCTCGTGTCTCGTAGGGACTCGGGAATTGGGTCGTTACACTGACCCTAGCAGAGTTACTTCCACCAAAACATTATGTCAAGGTTTTAAATTTTGATATTGATGCTGTGTTGATAAATTTTCAAGTGTAGTTTTATCGAGGGCATGTCGTGGAAATGTCCGAATATTGACGTTGGGTTATTGATGTTTCAAAATTGTCGATTTTAAGGTTATGCTGAGGGTTCACTTCAAAATGATTAACAATGCAATGAAATTATAAATTATTAACTTAAAATCTTAAAAGATTATGCAAGAAGAGCATACATATGAAAACAGAAGCATTGAACCAATACCCTCAAATTAAATAAAGCACAGTACACCAACCCAATTAAAAATTAAAAGACAATGAAAATTTTACGGACCTTATGGAGTACTTGGGATTTTTGAAAATTAGAAAAGTCAAGATTGTCGTGCGGGATCATTACATTGTTGCCACTAGTGTTCAAAGTGCCGATGGCATGCTGTCGGCATGCCACCGATATAGTCATTATTGGGCGAGGGGCATATCAACACAAAAAAGATGTCGATATGCAGGTGTATTGGTGGTTTATCATCGCTGTCGACCTTGTGCCGATGACTATGTTGATGAGTGTGTCGATGCCTATTGGTTGTTGTTGCTCCTGCTGTCCATACTACTGCTCCTGTGACTGCTCTTGGCAGCTGGTAGCAGTGGGTTTGAGTCTTGATGGTGGTGTGGTAGTGCCACTGTAGTTCAAGGGGAGGAGGGAGGGGTGGTGGGTTTGTTGCTTACCTCACACACACACATCCGGAGAGGGAAGAAGGTGGGGTATGTTGGTGAAAAAATGATGAAGAGACAAGGTGAGGAAGGAAATGGTGACAAGATGATGTTGGTTGCTGCGGGAAAGTAGATGAGGTGAGGAATGGGAAAAAGATGAAGAGATGAGGGTTGTTTAGTGAGGGAGAAAGTGAGAATCTTGTTTGGAAGGAAATAGATTAAAAAGAGTGACTTCTTTGTAAAAGTTGCATAAAAAAGTAGTTATACATTTTAATCGATGAACATTTTTATAAAAAAATTTATAAAATATTAATTGAATATTTTGCATTGACAGATATCCTTATAAAAAATTTATAAAATATTAATAGTATGTTTTGCTCATATGAAAAGTTTTATTAAAAAATTATAAAATATTAATCAAATGTTTTGATTTCGTTGCTTTCTCATAGACAGACATTTTTATAAAAGTTTATAAAATATTAATCAAATGTTTTGTTGCTTTCTCATCTATGGATATCTTTATAAAAAATTTATAAAATATTAATTAAATATTTTATTACTTTTATATCGATGGATATCTTTATAAAAAAAGATATAAAATATTAATTATTTCAGTACTTTTGCATCAATGAACAACTTTATAAAAAAAGTCGTAAAATGTTAATCGAATGTCTTAGGTTCACTACTTTTGCGTCAATGGATATATTTATAAAAAATCATAAATATTCAATATAATCGGCTACAAATATCGACATCCTCATCAATGCCTTATATCGATTTAAGAATTAAGATATTCTCTTGATAAATATTAATAAGAGAGTTTGCTGTAGCTAGCCTATTACTAATTGGTGAGTCCTGAGTAACAGTGACATGGTGAGTTTGTTTTTTGCAAAAATTATCAAGCATAAACCACAAGGTTTTAGTTGTAATTTTCAGGTGAGGATCCATTATACTATTAATTTATGATATTTCAAATTCTAATTTATCGCATAATCGCATAAGATTTTTCTAGTTTGTGAATGTAATATATAATTAATAGATTCAATACTACCCAGATGATATAAATAAGACATGATTATAACTTATAAGGAAAGAGCTTTAGGTCCTTGGAAATCATTTATGTCAAATTCGTATATGATTTGAAAATGTTTGAAAGCTAATCTGTCATGTAGACTCATAAGCTCCTGCTGTTGCCATTAGTTGTTGCTGTCGCTAGCCGATTGGTCGTGCTCTAAGTCTCCAAGTCATGCTTCATCTGGATATTCGTTTGAATCTTCGACTTAAACTTTTCTCAAGATCGAGCTTATCTAAACATTGGAAAGGTATTTCTTTTATGTTTGACTCACTCGCTTAACATATTTGTTTTTGCCTGTAAATTTGTAATTTTGTATTAACAATATGTTTGGATAGTGAAAAACAGAGGAAGTGGAAAGGATTTCAGTAAAGAAGATATTGGGTGATTGTACTTGCATTGCTGGCATTATGGAGCTCATCGTTTTAGTATTGAAGATAGTGGACAGGAACAAGAAGCCAACGATGGGCTATGTTTATCTAGTAATGGAAATGGAGTTGAGGGTGGTAGAAGTTGCAGGAAGGTCAAAAGTATATTTTGTAAAGATAATATGGGAAAGAAGGGGTAGCATGTTGTCATTCTCACTCTACCTTATTGGTAAGTATATTTGTTAATTTTTAAAAAATTAAAATGTAGACGATTGAGTACTTTGCTTATAAATATAATTTATTTATTAATAATTTTCTGTTGCAATGCATTCTACTATTTGAATCTTAAATATTACCACAAGCGTAATCTTAGCTTGCGCAATGATCTTGTCGTTGCTTTACAAGAAGTGGTGGAGAAGCTTATCCTTGTCATAAGGAAGCAAGTATTATGCATGAGTGATGTATGTATATTGCATATACAATGAATTTAAACCTGTGAAGCATATATTAATGGATGAATACGATGATTAAAATATGATGTTCTTGGTACACTTTAATATTATAGAGATAAGTTAATGTCCTTTGCATGTAGGCTGACAGATTATGTTAGTTAAATTTTATAATAAGCGGAAGTATGATATTAAAAGCATAAAATAAATCAAATAAATACTTGGGTTTATGTAGAAATTCCACTCATGAAGAGCGAATAGAGTCACAAGAGAAGTGCCCCTGTAGGCGTGTTTCTTTGTAATTTTTTTTCAAAGGAATGAGCAGGGGAGTACACGCCTATTTATAAGCCACCACATACTCCAACGCTCTATATCTTATGATGTGGTACGAACCTAACCATACATTCTCGAACATTTTCCCTTAAGTTGGAGCATGGAACGTTCAACTTGTACAACAAAATCTCACTCTACACAACAGAACACAACTCTCTCAATTGGTTCTTGCTTGTTGGCAGGTGTACTGATGACAACACATTAACAAGGTTTGGAGTTGTTGGATGAATTGCTGTAGTTGGCTCAAACAAGGGCCTCCTCTCTAGAGACCTTAATTGGTGTTGGTGGCTTCTCATTTAGTATCCATGTAATTGGTTTTCCTCTGATGGCTTCAAAATTGTATTTCGCATGTAGAAATTGGCTGGGTCCTTCCTTTGAGGGTCTCAAAACTGGATCTCCCTCTCTGGAGACCTTGAAACTCTAGACCTTCTAGAGTTGGATTTCTCATGTGATGATCAGCTCCTCAAATGTACGTAACGGTATTCGAAGTCACTCATCGTGTCTTAGGACTATAACAAAGAGACTTCTAAATGGCTGTGACTATAATAGGCCCAACACTCTTTTCTTTCATATTCATATGGGAAAAGAAAATAATACTGAGAAAACATAGAATAAAAAATAAACTATGATGATGACAATACCATAGAAGAACTTCTCCACCTCTTTAATTCAAACTCTCATTTTTTTATTTAATTTATTTCCTTTTTTTTCCAAAAAGGATCTTTTCACCCCCCTCATTTTTTACAATTTTTTATGATCTTTTTATTACCTAAAAATCTTCCTTCTCTTCTTTTTTTTCCTCTTTTTTTCTGTTTTTTCGATGTCCTCTTATCCTTTTCTTTTCTCTTTTTCCTCTTTTTTTGTTACTCTTCTTACCCTTCTCCTTTACAACACTACAAGGAAATTGTAGGAAATAAGAGGGATACTCGTGCAAAAGACCCAAAAATACCTTTCCTCCTTTATTAAGATTCAAAGGACCCAAATCCACGCTGGGGTCATGGCGGCGGAAGTGTTGAGCCAGCCGTTGGGAACCAGGAGGAGTTAGAGGTGCCGACCTCGTAGGACTGGATGGTGGACCTCCTTTGCCTCTTCGATCGCAACTTCGAGCTCGTCGTCACCGTTTAAGTGGCTGTAGCACCTCACCTTTTTTATCGCCACATCATGCGTTGCCACGACCCCTCGACTTTGCGCACGTCGCCCTAGCGGTCGCCACAGGGCAGAGTCGCCCTTGGCTGGTGACCACGATCGAAGGCACATTGACTTGCTGACGTGCTGACCATGTGCGACATTGCCATCATGTGCTCCTCTGCCTCAGCCCTCCTTATCTCGACCGTCGGGTGACTTGGCCATTGTTGTGCACGACTCGAGCGCGTACGTGCTCGTTTGCAACGTCGCTACGGGCGTGTACTCGTGGCGTTGGAGGGTCGAGTTCCAGAAGTTCTTGATGGCGTTGTTGGTGTGGCCTGAGAGGAGCCTCACGATGGTGGCCCACTCGTTCCCGTGCCTCGCGTGCTTCACCACGTGATGGCGTCGGCCGACGCGTCGGAGAACGTCCGGATCTGGGGGAGGCACGACAACGGCGCCCTCAAGGGGGAATTCTACGCCCTCAAGGAGGATCTAGCGCTCACGTACGTCTCCAATAGGTCATCCTCAAGGACTACCAGGCCCAGCCTCGCGACCTCCTTCGCTTCTACTTTTCTACCGAGGTGTGGGTCAAGGAAGAGAACATCCTCCTCGTGGAATAATCACTCCAAAATAAAAGATGGAGAAGAATATGGTGTAATAAAGAAAGGATAAAATCAAAGATCAAAAGTTACTCTGATATCAAGTTAAATTTTATAATAAGTGAAAGTATGATATCAAAAACATAAAATAAATCAAATGAATACTTGGATTTATGTAGAAATTCCACTCATATTTCTTCTCAAAGGAAATCATGGGAGAAGCATCTTTATGGGTGTATTTCTTTATATTTCTTCTAAAAGAAATAAGTATAGGGTACACGTCTATTTATAAGTTATCATATACTCCAACACTCCATATCTTATGATGTGATATTAAATCAACCATACATTCTCCACCAGTGCTTGATGTCACTTGCTTCAGTTTCTCCCATGGACAATTTTCTGCTGTGCCATACTTTTATAATGATTTGAGTTAGCATGCCCTGGCATTATATATCATCACCATAACCCTATCATCTAGTTTCCTTTGCATGTAGACGTCGGCATATGAAATTGTTGTCTGTGGACTAAGCTGAGGTTGAAGGGAAAAATATTGGATGTCAAGGGTGGTGGCACAAAGAAGAAAAAGGAGATACATGCATCATTCAGAATTGGAGTCTAGGAACATAGCAGATGAGCTTCCAACAGGTTTATTTCAGTTACATTTTATTTTGGGTGCTTTCTTGCGTTGTTATTTCAGTTGTTTCCATTATTCATCTTAGTGTTTTCATATCTAGCATATAAATCTTCTTGAGACTAACAAACGAAATTGTCACAGGCTGATGGCATATTGGTCTTCTTGAGGGCCTCTAAAAACTAAGAGTAATGTCACAGGCTCATAGCAAATAAGTCTTGTCAAGGGTCTTTAAAACCTAAGGAAATTGTCATGGGGTCATAGCAAATCTATTTTTCTCGGAGGGTCTTTAACATAATCATCAATACTATCATCATGTGTGGCTTGGTGATCTAAGTAATTAATTTTATAGTAATAAATTCTTGACCAAATCATGTTGAATCTCACGTAAAAGTCAGACATGGCTGAAAAAGATTTGTAGTTGGTAATTTGTGGGTTAGGTAACTGGCAAAGGAGTATGCAGTATATGATGGGAGGGTAATTGAGGAATTTATAATATCTAAATGCAAAAATTATTATTGTAAAATGTAATGTATATAGAAAATTGTTTGAAATAATTTATTTTATTATGGAAAATTCTAGGCTCTTTTATATAGAGAGAAATCGAAGGGTTAAGAGTAGAGAATTGTCCTTGAGGAATTAAACATCCATATGCTGTATAAGAAAAGTATAAAAATAACAATATATGTTAATATTCTTCTTCAAGTTTGAGCATAAATATCTATCATTCTTAACTTGAATATGCATGAATCAAATAAAGATCTAGCTAAGGATTTGGTGAAAATATCTGTAATATGCTCCTTAGATGTGATTGGAGTGGTATATAATAACTTCTTTTGAATAATGTCCCTGATATAGTGACAATCAATCTCAACGTGTTTCGTACTCTCGTGAAATACTGAGTTGTTGGCAATGAAGGTATCTGCTTTGTTGTCACATCGCATTTCCATGAGGTTGGAAGACCGTATCTGCAAGTCAATAAGCAAGAATCTGATCCACATCATCTCTACAGTCGTCTGAGCCATAGCTCTGTACTCAGACTCGGCAATGGATCTCACAATTGTATCATGTTTCTTACTCTTCCATGTGATTAAATTTCCTGCTAAGAAGGTGCAGAACGGAGTAGTAGATTTGCAATCCGCATAACACCCAGCTTAGTCCGCAGAGTAGCCAACCAAAGTCATAGAAGATCCCTTGGAGAAGATCTTCTCAGGAGCCTTCTTGACGTATCTAAGCACCATTAATGTTGCATCCCAATGTTGACATGTCGATTTGGCCATGAACTGATTCAGTCTCCCAACCACAAAGGAGATATCTGGCCTCGTGATAGTAAGGTATAGCAGCTTGCCCATAAGCTGCCTATACTACCTACTGTCCACCACCTGTGCATCCTTATCATTGAGTGGCATCTTGAGGTCCATAGGAATATTGGCCTCCTTGACCCCAAGCATACCAATCTCTTGTAAGATATCCAAAGTATACTTCCTTTGAGACAAGATCACAGTTTTTTTGCTGCGAGCAACTTCAATACTAGGAAAGTACTGCAGAGCCTCCAAGTCCTTTATGACAAACTATTCTGCTAGGATGCGCTTATCCTCGAAAACACCCTGCTCATTATCCCTTGTGACAATTAAGTTATCAACATAAACAAGTACCATAGTACCTCGTCTAATTCTCCTGATAAAGAAAGAAAAGTCAGCTGTCAATCTTCTGAATCCAACTGTCTCTACAACCTGTGATAATATTTGGAAACAGGCTTTGGGATTCTTCTTAAGGCCATAAATGACCTTCCGTAGTCGGTAT
This sequence comes from Thalassia testudinum, assembly GCA_037157565.1. Classification (NCBI taxonomy): domain Eukaryota; kingdom Viridiplantae; phylum Streptophyta; class Magnoliopsida; order Alismatales; family Hydrocharitaceae; genus Thalassia; species Thalassia testudinum. The sequence continues at coordinate 9,043,210 of JAZHRO010000067.1, forward strand.
ACACACTCCCCTTTAATCTCAAAACTAGGTGGCTGCTACGTGTAGACTTCCTTTTAGAGATCACTATAGAGGAAGACATTCTTCACATGTATCTGATGCAAGGGTCAATCTAACTGAACTGCAACTGCAACCAACACCCATATTGTGGGAAGTCTGCCAACTGGTGAGAATGTGTCAAAGAAATTCATTTCATAAGTTGGGTGAACCCTTTTGCCACGAGACATGCTTTGTACCTAGCAACATTGCCATCTGGGTTAAACTTTACAGTAAATACCCATTGACACCTAGCAAGTGTTGCACCATTAGAAAGTGGAGTGAGCTCCCAGGTCCCATGGCATCTAAGAGCAATCATCTTATCCTCCATGGTTGCCCGTCATTTTGGATCAAACATGACCTTACGATGAGTAGTTGGAATTTGAGTAGTTGCTAACGCCTGAGTGAATCCACCAAATCGAGGAGCTAGGCTATCAGTAGCAAGTGCCCCAGCTGTGGGATAAGTAGTGCAAGTCAATGATCACTTTCGAATAGCTATCGAAGATCAAGACCATCACCTGCCATATCATTTGTCTTGGTCCTGTAACCATCACATGGCATACGTTAGTGCCTAAAGGACTCACCTGAGAAGCCGATGGTGAAGGTGAGGGTGGGGGTCTCGGACACGTCTAGAGTGGCTCAGTCAGCCGAGGGAAGGGATGCGTAGCATGAAGTGGTGGTAGTGGTTTAGTAGGGACAAGAATCTTAGGAAAACTCATAAAGTGAATGAGGGTATATGGCATAGGCATCCTATCACCCTCAGAAGGTATCTCAACTGCAGTCGTAGAAAAGAAAGGTATCACCTTATGAAATGTAGCATCTGCAGAAACATAGTGCCGAGAAGTAAGTAGATCAAAACACTGATACCCTTTTTGTGTCCGAGTATACGCAAGAAAAACACATTTATTGCTCTCGATGTTAGTTTATCCAGACTCGATCTCAACAAATGGACAAAGCAATACAACCAAAAGTCTAAGAGGTGACATGAAACAGGGGTCGATCAAGATATATAACTTGCAAAGGACTCCGTTCATGTAATGCAGTATCAGGCATCCTATTGATAAAAAAGCACGCAGTTAAAATAGCATCACCCCAATAAAGGAAGGTAACCGAATGGTGAATCAACATAGTAAGAGCAACATCAAGAACATGGCGATAATTCTTCTCAGGAACACCATTTTGCTGAGAGGTATGTGAGCACGTGGTCTCATGAATAATGCCATGACTAGAAAAGAAAGTATGCAAACGAATAGTACAAAACTTTAAGACATTATCATACCGAAAATATTTCACAAAACAAGAATGCTGAGTTTTTATTTCTTTAACAAAGTTCTTAATGATTTGTCCCATATCGGACTTATTCTACAAAAGAAACGTTCAGGAAATGCGTGAAAAATCGTCCACTAACAGAAGATAGTATTTATTCCCAAATCGATTAGGAGTATGACCGATATCCCACACATCCATATGAATAAAGTCAAAAACAACGGAAGAAACATAAGTAGAATTGGGGAAATTAGCCTTATGATGTTTGTCTAGCTGACAAGCATCACATGTGAGAGCAGTAGTGGAGGGTAAGTGCGGCAAAATCCGTCTGAGGCAGTTAATAGTTAGTTGACCAAGGTGATGATGTCACTGAAGGGGAGATGCAATGGAAGCAAGGCCCTTGATAGCAGAAGCAGCAACAATGGTCTGGCTCAGACGGTACACCCTCTTTTCCTTACGCCCTCCACCAATCGTCTTCTCAGTGAATTTGTCTCGCAAGACACAAGACACATAAAAAATGGCTTTACAATTTTAACCCCTAATAATATTGCAACAGACACTAAACTCAAGGGAAAATCAGGCACATAAAAGACATTTGCTAGTCTCAAGGTGAGAGATAGAGACATATCTCCCTTGTCAACTAGTGGCAAATGTCTCCTGTTTGCCACTTGCATTGTCTTGGTTGGTGTAACAGGTGTTAATTGAGAGAATGTACTCCTATCGCCACATAAGTGTGTAGATGCACCATAATCAATCAATCAAATCATCATAAGACAAGCATGAGGACATACCTGTCGCAGGTGCCTGTGAGGAGGTAGCAATGGTTGTAACATCTGAACACTGAGAGGATGAAGCTTGTGCTAACTACATAATCTGCTGTCGCAGGGTCTCAATCTCTGTACTCAGAGAGCTCACATCAGAACTGGTATGCACTCTATCTATAATCTCAGTTGCTTGATTGGCCATAGGTGGCCTATTATTCTTCTGCCAGCATGTAGACTCTGGGTGACCAAGTCTGCCACAGTAGGTACACGGGATCTTAGAATGTGTACCAGACGAGTGTTTGCGTCCGCGATCACGACCACGTGCAGGGTGAGGAGTAACCCTGCCATGTTCAAGGATCGCTGCCACTGCAGACGTTTAAGCACCAGAGTCAGGAGCAGGAGTACGTACTATAACTTTGCTAAGTCTGCTATAAGCCTTCTCCATGGTAGGAAACTCAGGAGCAGTAAGTGTCTGATCTCTAGTAGCAGTATACTCAGGTCTAAGACCTGTTAGGAAGGGAGAGACGACCAACAGTCTCTGAAAATACTTCCAGGAATCACAGGCACACCCGACAGATAGGAGTGATGCCTCTTCAGCATTCCTTTCAAGAGGGATTAGTACTGTAGCAGAGTACGTCCTTCCTGACGCAAGTAGAAAAGGTCGTATAAGACCTAAAAGACCCGTGTAGAGTTCTTGGCATGAGAGTTGGTCTCCCGCAAGGACTCCAACATCTTCTTCGCGGTGTTGTAATACATGATCTCATCCCTTATGTGGGGAATAACTGTCTGCATAAGCTACGTAGAGATCATGGCATTGTCTCTATCCCAGGTAGCATTGGCACTAGTTTTGCTCTGAGGCTCTGGATCTGTAAGGCTATGACTTCCCATGACCTCTGACGGTTATGAGGAAAGTCTGAGACCACTGTAGGTAGTTGGTCTCGTCTAACTTAATGATAGAACCAAAAAACGAATTCTTCAGTACCTCGGTGTCTAAAGAAGTGCCTGAACTCACCTCGGACTGGTCATTTGAAGCTATCCTTACAATCTTGAAGATGTTATCAGACTTCTATATCCAAGAGGTCATCGATCAACTCTGAAATCCAAAAAATTAGATTGGCATCTTCACAAAAAATCCCCTTGGACAAGCTTTGGCTTAGCCCGGGTGCGGGGAGATCACTTAAGAAGGTCCCATTGGTGCTGGCGGAGCCCTAGGCGATGCTGGCGGTGTTGGCGAGGCCTAAGGCAGTGCTGGTGGAGGCCTAGGCATTGCTGTTGACGCTGGATAAGCTCGAGGCGGTGCTACAGCGGTGGTAGGAAGCGTTGGCAACGCTAGCGGAGGTCAGGTGATGGCCTCCCGAGGCAGATTGACTAACGACGGTGGTCGATGGGGCTCGCCAGCAACGACGGTGGCTCGATCACTGGTTGGTTGCGGTTGGCAGAGGCCGGTGGCCGCTGGTGGAGGCTCCTCTGGGCGCCTCCAAGAGAGATTAGGGTTTTGGTGGATACGGTATAGAGGCTTGTAAGGGTGGGATACTGGAGCGTCTATCCTAACTGATACCAAATTGATTGAAATGACTTATTTCATTAAGAACACCTTAGGCTCTTACATAGAGATTGAAGGGTTAAAAGTATAGAACTGCTCCTGAGGAACTGAACACCCATATCCTGTACAAGAAAACTATAAAAATAATAATATATGCTAACATGGTATATACATTTTCATGAACGATTATTTAAAATTTTCTACTAAATAATTTCAAGTTTTAAAATGTTTAAGAACAATCACTTCCAATTTAGTGTTAAATCTCTGTTGGAACGTTGAAATAAAGCTGCGTGGACTACCTACATGGCAGTTAGTAGGTTATGTGGACGATCCACGTGGCAGCCTTTGGAAAGCCCAACAAGGCTGGCGATCATTGGTTCTAGAACCCAAATTTGGAGTCTTTTACTTAGAAGTCAAGTTTTCTATTTTTAGTAAATGTATTTTAGGAAAAATGTTTGTGATTTGTTAATTAGAGAGATAAGATATTTCCTTATGGAATAAAATCTTTTGTTTTCAAGAGTAGTGATATGTATTCTTTATAAAAGAGAGTTTTCCCTCTTTGTAATCTCTGAAGTCATAATAATATTTCCTATTTTAAGAAAGCTCCTCTTTCTTTCTTCAATCACCACAACCAGCCACCACCAAGGGCAGCCAACCCTCTACCTATCGGCCTACATAGCCAGCCAACCAACCGTCGGCCTCCTCCTCCTTGTCGGCCACCACTGTCGACCCTGAGGAGGCCGTCTGGCCCTTTCTAGTAGCAAGTGCTGCTTTCTCTGTCCACACGCATGGACTACCCACTGTTGGGTTGTTTTTTCTCATGCACTAGGAGCCTCCATTCTTCGAACTACGCCGATTCTTGACATGGTATTAGAACTACCGTTTTAGGCTCGTTGTTTGTGATTTCTAAGACCACATGTTAGTGATTTTCGTCTCCGAAAAAGTCTTCAAAAGATCTGACGCCTTATGCGAAGAACTAGTAAAGATGACGAAAGCATCGGCAATGGTTAATGAAGGCACGCTTGGACCAGGAGAGAGCAAGGTTGTTGTCTTCGGGACAACCATCAAGTTCTATGGGGTGTCCAACTATATTTTGTGAGCTCGCGCCTTCAAAATATTTGTTGGGGGCCAAGACAAACTTAGCATTCTCTTGGAGGAGCCGTAGGAGATGAAGGACGACAAAAAGAAGAAATACGAGAACTATATGGTCACGAATTGGCTCATGAACTCGATGGATCCGTCCATCGCCTCAAACATGCTTTACAAGAAGAGCGCATATGAGATTTGAATGGCCTTTGAGAAAAGGTATGTCCGAACCTCAAGCAATGTGCGTATTAATGACCTTTATACTTGCATTTAGATAGCTAGTCAAGGCGATCTCTCATTGACAAAATATTATGGGAAGATGGAGGTATTATTTGAGGAGTTGGAAATCTATGAGCTACTATGTTGCGATAAGTAGGAAGAGACTTATGCGATTTGGCAATTCGGCAAGTTTTTATTAGGGTTGCATCCTTGTTATCGAGTTGCTCAAGATCAAATCTTCGCTTCTGATGGGAGGATGGATCTTGAGATCATCTTTTGCCATCTTATCAAGATGGAGATCGTCAAGGATGAAGACTTGGTGAAAAGAGATAACTCCGCACTTGCTATCCGCGAAGCAAGTGTGGAGCGTGGATGAGGACGAGGACATAGATCTTATTGCATCTATTTGAAGTGCTAGCACTGCAGAAGCAACAATCATTCGCAAGACAAGTGTTGGGAGAAGTTTGGGAGACCATCACGTAGGGCTACTAGTACCTCACATGTGGACCTTTAACTCTTGAAGACCTCGAGAAGCTACGGGTTGTACTTCGAGAAAACGACGACGATCGCCATAACGACGACTACTCAGGTTCCACAGAAGCAACGACTTCGGAGGTTGCAAGAGTCTTCACCATCAACATGTCTAAGGAGAAGACCGAGAGTGTGGTTCTCGAAGAAGAAGAAAAGTGGTTGGGCATCTAGCCTCACAAGTTGACCAAGTCGTCAGTGTCTTGACCTTCAACTTGAGGGGGGTGTTAGAACGTTGGAATAAAGCCACATGGACTATCCACGCAGCAGTTAGCAGGCCACGTGGACAGTCTAGGTGGTAGCCTCTGGAAAGCCCAATAGGGCCAGCGGTCATGGGTTCTAGAACCTAAGTTTGGAGTCTTTTGCTTAGGAGTTAAATTTTCTATTTTTAGTAATGTGTTTTAGGAAAATTGTTTGTGATTTAATTTAATTAGAGAGATAAGATATTTTTCTTATGGGATAAGATCTTTAGTTTCCAAGAATAGGGATATGTACTCTCTATAAAAGAAAACATTCCTTCTTTGTAATCTCTGAAGTCATAATAATATTTCATATTCTAAGAAACTCCTCTTCCTCTCTTTTCTTCCACAAGCATAGCTGGCCACCATCAAGGGCAGCTAGCTGGCCACTTGCGCCAACCACCAAGAGGGCTGCCGACCACAAGGCTGCTCTCCCTTCTCCACGTGCGCATAACCCCCACATGGGATTATTTTTCTCACGCACAAGGAGTCTTTACGCTCCAATCTGCACCAAATCTTGACATCTACATTATGCCATCCTTTGATGGAACACTTTGTTTACAACATATAAATAATGAGAAGGTATAGATTTGGTCCAGATAGGATTGGCTACTTTTCACTTCTTGTTACAGCCAGGTAACCAACCACCTTAATTCGCCACCTGAATTTGTGCCTGAATTTTTTTTTCCTTCAAAGGTAGTATGCGCCTGAATATTGATACTCAGATTGATGATCCAATTGCCTATTATTTCTTTGCTGAGTGCTTGTGCTGGCAAATTTTTCCTGTGCTCTCTTGTAGATATCACAGAGTCAACAGCAGTTACCTTATTCTGATGGTGGTCCAGCTTCTCTGCTTCATCTTTGCCTGTCTTCTGAAATTTTCTTTATGCTACTATTATCAAGCTCCATGTAAAATGGAAACTGAGATAAGGATATGTGCTAATTACTGAAACTCACATGGTTATAAATGTGAATAGATGGTGGATGTTTTCCTATACAAAAATACTCTGGAGATGTATTTTCATTTAGATACAAATCTTAATGCTACCCACTTATATAGCCTTTGCTGTTAGTTTCTTCAATATTTGGGCTTTGACTTATCCTATCATTTACATTTCTGCCAAACAGGTGGGGACAACGTTTAATCTTCTAAAGAAAAGGTTGCAAAGGAAACTGAGAATCAGGCAGAAGGAAGCCCTAATACGTATGATGACAACCTGACACCAGCTGAGAGGAGATACCGTGAACATTGGAAGAAGATTGATACGCGCAGACTTGTCCAATCTGCCAATAAGGGGCACCGTGACAGGATCCAGGAATTTAATCAGTATCTTGCTAGTCTCAGTGAGCATTATGACACCCCAAAAGTTGGACCTGGCTAACCCCTTCTACAAGGATGACATGGCAGGCTCCCATTGGTTCTTTTGTGTTGCTGGGTCCTCGTTCTTTCTACTAATGTGTGCATTTGCGTTTGAGCCATGGACTCGGCCATCTCAAATGGACTTAATATGCACTGATCTTTAATGAATGGACTTAGCGCTTACATCTTCTAATGCAATTCTCTTATTTTCAGCGAACCTGTTGGCACCATCAATACTACACTCAATGCTGCAGGACTGAAGTTACCAGTCCTGAAGGATGATTTGGTAATAGCAATGTCTCTCTTGAATTAAAGAATGCTTGTTAATATTTGGTAGAGTCCACAGACATGAGATGCAAGGGATCGAAACAACCTCGCACATGATTGATTTTGCCACGACGCTTTCTTTCTTTTGCTTGGAACCTATCTACCGTGCTCAGTGCTAAATTTACTGGGTAGCCCATAAGATCATGATGAGAACTTGGGATACCTAAAACTTTCAGCCGAATAAGATTGACAGGCAGCTTTTAACATCCTAGGGTTTTCCACCAGGCTAGTTGCCAAGTTATGAACAAATCATGCATAAATTGAAAGTATCATCTTGGACTAATACTTTCATTTGGTTGGTGAGATCTATTTGGACTTAAACCGAGTCCAGATTAAATGGAAGAGACACAAGCAAATCCAAATTATGTTGCATCAGGTAGTTGAAGTCTAGTTCTATCCATTTAAGTATTTAATTAATAAGACCTTTTCATTTACAGATTTTTTAAGATGGGTTATATATTTCTTTGAATTTTGGTTGTGTAATTATTATGCAATTTACAAAAATGATTTGAAACTACTATTAATATCGGATGTCTGATTGTGTAAAAATGACTGTATGAAGAATACAACAAAGATCTGGCTAAATATAGAAAAATTAGAAAACATTAAAAAAAATCCATTCATCATACCGTGTCCGGGTTTATTCGAGTTTAGGCGTGATAAGTCCAAGTTGACTCTGGCTTGATAAGTTTTGGATGGGGCTCAATTCATTTGGACTCGACTGTTATTAAGCCCATTAACTAAAAATTTCAAACTTCCAAAGAGTCATGCTTGAACTTCATAAGAAAAATATAAATGCTTGATAAATAAAATATACTTAACCAAAAAAGCTTTTCTCAGAAAATTACATTAAACAAAGACATACTCTGTGATATACATAAAGACATATACGATGGAGAAGGAAGAATAGAGGAATGGCTAGCACTAAGAAGAATGGGAGGAATGGCCTGTATGCCAGTGGTTTGGTGGGTTGTGGGAATCATAGCAGTGGGAGGGCAAAGGATAGAGACTAGGGATTGTTTGGTCAGATGGAGGAGGAAGGGGAAGAGGGTTTTGGAAAAATTACACATATTCTCTTACGTATCTATTTGACACGGATAATATAGTATTGACGGGAGGATGGGAGTGGAATGGAGGGGAAAGGGGAATCCACTGAGCCGATCTCGAGCCAACCTTACTGAACCCAAGCCCTTTTGATAGCCTTAATGGCATATGTATTGAACTCCTTGACGGTTTAGTGCCTCTGTGGAGTGTCTTGATGATCATGGATCCTATGTCTTGGAAGTTGACGAATTTGTGGAAATGGCTGTTGTGCCCTTGTTTCTTATTTTTGTCATATGTACCCGTATTTTCCTTCTCTTTCCTGCCCTTATTGGTGCTTTGGGAGGAAAATAGTCCTAGATTAAAATAAAGTTGTCACTTGCATTTCTCCAGTAGTTTAAGTCCACTTTTCGGCCCTTCAGTTTGTACCCACCAAAGGTCTGGGCCATCATCTACCAAAACTGATGATCATCTTCAGGGAAGTGTCAAGATCGCCGTGCAGAAAGTGGTTTCTACACCTGCTCATTCATAATTAGGAATGTATAATAATACCGTATATACTTCTGCTTACACTGAGTATTTGTTGGCTATATGAAGTCAGCTTTATGGTTCTTTTGTTCGTGCTCATTCATGTTCCAGACCCAGGAGGCGTGCTTTTGGCGAAGGGTTGCTAACACATAGGATACCAGCCTGTTCTGTAGGATTATTAAGCTCGTAAACTTCCAAAATGTCTGAATCAAATCTGATTTATTTTTATCCCCACAGACCTCTACCTTCATTTCTCATATAAATCAAAACCAAAAGAACATAAGCAGTATTTCAATCTCAAGTTCCCCACACTGCATCCCATTTAATACTCTCATCCACCTAATTTCGGATACATGTGATATTATCAATGAGTTATGTTAGGAGATGAGTCTTTAAATGAGTGCTTTTCTTGTTAGGGTTATCCTATGCAAACTTGAGCACTCGGACTGATGGGGATAACAGAAATTGAAGCATGACTTGGGTTCTTTGGATGCTACAAGGAAGAATGGAGTCTGAAGGCATGTTAAGGGAAGAATATTTATTGGCTAGGACACTTTTTTTACATGTATGATAATTTGAAAATTTATTTTTTCATTTGGAAGTTTTCTGGCTGGTTGAACCGATGCTCTCTCTGCCTAATAGATTAGGCTTGTGTACTGTATTTTTGTGCAAATATGTCAACACAATTTTACACCATTCTTGACATCATACAAATGTGGAGTTCCTTACCAGGGGAATTTGTGATGCTGTGTCGATCCTGTGTCCTTTCGTCCCGTGGATGTCGTGAACGCATCAATGTCTTCTGATTCCTTTCGATGAGCTTCTGGAGATCCACCAGACTTGCCCCTCTAGGAATTAGGAAGTCAGTGCTTCAGGTAGCTTTTCTTTGGACCTAATTTATTTGACCAGAGAGATTAATTTTTATTTAATTGACTATTTAATATTTTCATCTGGTAACGTAAGTTTGACTACTTTAACGGAGATTTGATTAATATTAGTTTCAAACTCGTGTTTAATTAAATATATATTAAAATTATATATCAATCTTTCCTCCGTCACCTTTTATATTTTATATTCTTAATATCATTATCAAGTAAATATCATAAATATTAACATTATTATTTAACATCAATTCAAACAAACATAATTAGATATTAACATCATTTTATAAGTAAATATAATTATATGTTAACCTTAATTTTGTATTTCTTTACATCATTTTTCTAAATCTCCAGGGTAAACTCTTAGGGTGAGGGTTGGTTTGGTAGCAAAAGAAACAGGGCATCTGGGGAAAGCACCTACGAGTGAGTTTTTTTATTTTAAAAGGGAAATGGGTGGTTAACAAAGGATGTTAATCCTCCAAAGTACCATTAATAAGAGAGACTATAAGTTCCAAGTATTACAAAAACAAAGATATAAGTTGCTGATGCCATTTGCAGATAAATACTCTCCTTTAAACATTGCATCGTTGGGCTCCATCCAAAGATATACCGGAGGGGAGGAAAGGCCTTCGCAATAGCTCTCGAATTAGCAAGTGAGAGTGCAAACTTCGCTGGAAGGAGTGCTCGAAGTCACATCGGGTGGGAGCAAAGTTTGAGGCTGACTAAACTTCGCTTGCAAAAGGCAAGACGCTCAGTATCCTTCGATCGACCACTACATAAGGCACCTAGGAGTTGATGCTTGCTACCACTTAACCTAGGAGTTCTTAAGGTGCTTGCCTAGAGATGGGTTTTATTTCTCCCATGCAACGTCATCAGTAGACATGTCTATTCTTGTTGAGGCAGCTTATCATCTCCTTTCTTGGAGTCCAAATATTTGAAGGTAATTTGCCCTGGCGATCACCTAAGGTCATTACCAAGCATCTTGTTAGGACATGGTTGATAGGCACTGAATGTTGACGTTTGGCGATTGGCAACGCGCTTTGGGCTTTGCTAAAGTTGGAAGTTCTAGATTAAGTCAGCGCCCGAGAGTCGTGAGCTATACGCGTTGAGGTTGGAGCAGCGTATTGGACCCGTCGTTTGGTTTGGGATTTCCTTTTTCTTAAATAATTTCGAGAAGAAGCGATTGGATTGACCTTTTTTCTCGAAGACCTAAATTCCCGAATTTAAATATGTCCTTTCTGTATTGTACTCTGAGTTGGATTTAATATTTTGATAGTCTGATGTCATTGCCGGCTTTCAGATCCTCTAGACGTGTCTGTTAGGTTGCCTATATAGAAGTGGTACTCATTTGCATAGTTTGAATACTGTAGTCTTTGCATGGGTGGGGTCACGCTTGAGATTTCGCATGACATGATCAAGCCTTTGATCAGTCTATCTTTACTGCCCTTGCTTGTCTCACATAAAATCTTCGACGTTGGTCGATGATGTGAATCGTTATCTACTGCGTGGAAAATGGTAGCAAGTTGGGTTGTGTCATTTTTGTGTTTTGTTTTGTTTTTGGGCGAGTGTCACTTCCTATTTTGGAGAGATAAGTTTCCCTTGTCGAGGGTGCAATGTTATGATGTAATCTGTTTCGTTCCCATCAATGAAGGTTTTAACCTTATAAAAAAAAAAGAAGAATACAACAGTCTTTGTATGCCAATGGGACATTAATAAAGGTGATCAAGCCTCTTAAAATAGAGAGCCTGGCCCAAAAAGCAATCTCATGAGAAAAAAGCAGGAGAGTTGGTGATCTAGTTTCATTGTAGTTGGCGTACGTCTGGAGAGAATATCTAACTTTGGAAATTCACTATTTCTTCTGATGAACACAAGAGTATAGCTGAATTCTCTTTCTTTTTTTTCTTTCTCAGATTGCGTAACATTTTCCATCTTAACAACCTCTTCTTATAAAGGTTACGAGATCCTCGAATGTGAAGATCATGGTCAGTTAGGTAGATGATCGTTAATCAGAAACTACGATCCCACGATCTCCTCAAATAGTAAAAGCACATTCCTGAAATAACCATTCCACCTGGAAAGGTCGCCTTGTAATCTTATCCAGATAGGGAGGGGAGGTGACTTTTCCTATCGGTCGTGATTGACAACGGATTCCACCAACCTGCTTGACATGATAGGCCCTTCAAGCGATCAGTGTTTGCATGGCACCTGACAACTTAGCCAGACGAAGCACTAGGAGAGCTAAGGGAGTATGTTTAATGGATAAAGCCTTAGCAGCTAATTTATCCGATTATCTACCTCCTTGGTAGTCAGATCGAGCCAACCTATCAGGTAATCGGATATAAAACTACATTTGAGTAGTTGGACCTAGTTGGACTAACGGATGGTCAGGTAAAGATCCACCTTCAGGCAATTGTTTGTACTTGAGCTACCGAACAAGCAGGTTGTTGGGTTGATTCCCCACAACTTATTTTCATTAATAAATCTTACTAACGAATTCAGTGTCAGAATTTTTCCTTCCTCGTAAAAAAGGTTGGCTAAAAATATAAATATTTCCTTTTCTGACGGTGTCCATTCTAAGTTTAACAGGTAATACATACTATATATACAGAACAAAGACCCTTCATTTTTTTTAGTTTTTCCTCAGTTATCGGTACGTAAGGTGGCTTCCAAAAGCCAGGATTGCAAAATTTTCGAGGTTGATGAGAAACAATTAGCTACCTTGATGCTACTCGGAACCTTCGTAAATGAATGCATATGTACCCTTGTATGAACCCACCAAATGTATCCTACACCTCATGAAAAAATAGATAAAAAAAAAATCACTTCTCGATAAGATGCACAAAATATGGGAACTCACAACCATGGCACAAAGAGGAGACGATAATATCTGAGTTTAATATTAAAAATGAAAGGGAGGAATATTAATAAATATTTATTTAATATTAAAAATGAGAGTAGATATTATTATGATTTGATGAATAATATTTTTAAAAATAAATTCGAGTAAAGATATCCGATCCCTAACTCTACCGAACGGGGGAGTCGAAAGGTAAGTTGTCTGCCATAAAGCTTCACGGGTGTCCAATTTTGCAAATTTTATGGATTGATTTGTTACTGTGTCTAATTTTTGTTAGGGATACCTTACATCTCTCCGAGGCTTCGTCAGGTAAGGAAAATTACGAAGAGGAATAAAAAATGAAACTAGAAGGAATGAAAGAATTATGGTGTCTTATCAATGAATTATGGGAGTTGATTGCACCTGTGGTTGTTGTTGTGTGAAATTAGTTGGTAGAATAAAGATGAACAAAATTAATTAAAAGTAAAGAGTGGATGATTTTGTCTGTAGGATTGTTAGTTAGTTAGTTAGTCTTCATTTTGGTTATTTTGATAACAACAGCCAATGGATTGTTATATTTTCATTTGAAAGAAAACTCTTCACAATTTCATTTCACTCGGACTTGGGTTGGTCGAATGAGATGGCTATCTCATTCGTCGAAAACTTAGTACTTTGTATCCTATTTTGCATGCATGAACACGTGAATGGTTTCTTTTTTTTTTTTTAATCAGCCAAGTCTACATTTAACTGAGGTGAATAATTGGAACATGGGCACTTACAACTAACCAAATGAAATAATTTATTAATACAAAGAATTCATACATTTGTTAGGGCTTTATACAACTCAGGTGGATATTAAGCTTTACAATCGAAGAAAAGAGAAGTCGTCAAACGTCACATGCACAGGAGATGGTATCAAAAATTGGACACCTATCTTAAAAGTAAGCTAAAAGGTAAAAAAATAATAAATTCAACCAAACACGCCTTAATTCCTCTATTCGTATGAGTTTTATTTCTACTGATAATTTTCATTTAAAAAAAAAAAAACACCTTATTATGGCAAAAGGAATAATAATTTCTGGATGAACATGCACAAACAATCCCTTCGAAGTCGTATTGAAGTCCTGAGACGGCTTAATCCTCATGCACGCCATTACGCTACTTGACAGAGGAGACGTGAGAAAACTATAGATTGGTACTCGAAAAATCATCTCTCTTAACTTTACTACTAACATACAATTCAGACCACGGAGTGGGTTTCCATGATAAATTACCCTATTTCCCTTCGACAAAGTTACGGGAACCACGTGAGAAGATTCCCTCCCCACTTGACCTCTCCCGATGGGGAGACTTCGAACCCAAACAATCCAAAGGTCACGCCCCTCCCAAAGAAAAGCATAAATCTCCGAGAACAACCCCACAAAGCTTACCAAAATGGGGTGCTGCTGCAGGGACATGGATTTGTATATTAAGGGTTAGGACATTCGTGGGGTTGGGAATTTGACGTAAAGAGAAAAAAAAAAAAAGTCAAATTAACGTTAATTTAAAATTATATTTATTAATGTATCTGATGTTTACTTAATATTGATATTAAGATTATAAAATATGAGAATCATTAGAGATATAAATGAAGTATGATTTTAATATGTATTTGATTAATATTAATTAAAATTGATGTCAGATAAATTTATGTTAAAGCGATTAAATTTAGATTTGTAAATGAATAATTAAATACTCAACTAAGCGAAGATTAATGTTCCTTTTGAAAAATTAATATCTTAAGTAAATGAAACCTAAAATATATAGTAAACCCACCTCTCCCTTAACAACGAGCAGCGAAATTCAACTCCTGGAGATAAATCTCGCTGCTTGGTAAGGTGGGGGAGATGAAGTCAGGTGAATACTTCTATCTTTTGAGAAAAAATATTCCATACAAGGAAAGACTAAATATCGAAAGATGCAACACAACTGAGGAGAAGCAAGAGAGGATAAATTGAGCACTCACGCAAAGAGAAAAAATGTACTTCTCTCAGCGATAAATTCACTCCTCGTAGGAGGTGATAAGGTCACAAGAAAAAGAAAATAAATAAAATAAAAATTATAACAAATAACAAAAAAAAGTTTGATTCAGAAGAGTTCCGGTCGTACTTTCCCAACGCGTGGAAAGCATCATAACTCTATGCTCGTATCGTGCCACGAAAAAATATTTTGACAACCAACACCATCTGCGCAAGTAAAAATTTAAATATACACTTTTAACATATGTATCAATATAACAGACACATTTTTCGCATCAAAAAACAAAGCTTTCCTCGACTTTACATATGCGTCCAAAGAATCCCAAATCAGCATGTGGATGAGGACAGGAAACCTACATATTAATTTATTTACTTTCGAATCTCCACGACCGGATCCTTTCCACTTTGATTTGGTTGACCTAAGAAGTGACGTAAGGTGACGTGAACATGGATTTTACTTAATAATTAATATTTATAATAAAAAAGTAAAATAATGTAAGATTCGCTGTGATATGGATTTCATCATATTTAAAAAAAAATATCACATTATTTTAAATTAAAATATATAGATGATAAATAATTTTACATCAATGATAAATTATATTTCAGCGATGATAAATTATTTAGGTGATTCTGTTGAACCGGTGATAAATTATTCTAAGATATCTTTGTATCAGTGTAAAATGATTTTGCATTGGTGATAAATTATTTGAAGGTATTTTCACACTGATGCAATCTCATTTTGTACCGATGCAAAATTATTCTAAAGGTGATTTCACCTGTGCAAAATGATTTTGCACATGTGCCAAATGATTTTGACCTATAGGTTTAGAATTTAGGTTCATGGAAAGTGATTTCACATATGAGAAGTGATTTTTTACCTTAGGATTTAAGGTTTAGGATTTAAGGTTTGGGGTTAAACACTAAAGACTAAACCTTAAACTCTAAGGTGAAAAATCACATTTCAAGTGTGAAATAATTTGTCAAGGTAAGATTACACCGATGTAAAGTAAGATTACATCAGTGTAAAGTAGTTCAAAGTAAGATTGCATCGGTGCAAAGTGATTCTGAAGGTGATTTAAGTAACTTACATATGTATAAAAGAAATTTGTTGTTGATTTTAACAGTAGTAGATCTTCCTATGTGTGAATACTTTTTTTGCATAAAAATGAGAGCGAGATCACATTCACAATGCTGTGCATCACGTTTTACGTTAACATTTGCATTTTCTAACCAGCATCCTAGATATTTTCATATCTATATTTATTTTTCAAGATCAATTTGAGATTTAGATTTGGATATTAAGTTAGATATAAATTTTTATTATTATGTCCTTATAAAATTGGGCATAAATTTGAATCAAATATTAATTGAATATAAATATGAATCCAATATTAATTAGACTTAATATGAATTCAAATCAATTATTTATTAGACATAATTTTTTTTCAAAAATATATTAGACATATAAATGCAAACAAAAATTGAAAAAGATTTTGTATATAAATGAAAAGCGATTTTACTGTATGGGTGGAATGAAATTAAATGATATCGTTATCCAAAGATTAATATCTCTCGTAAAATTGATTATTTCGTGCAAATATCAACAACTAATATGCATAGATTATTAATATTTTTATAAATATTTTTAAAAAATAACTTTCTTATGAATATAAGAAAAGAATAAATCATTAATTAACTATATAAGAGTAATTAGATTAAATACATTGTATAAAATAAAAGAGTAATTAGATTAAAATACATTCTATAAAATATACAATGATAAAATAAGAATAAAAGTTAATAAAAATAAAATAGAATGAAATACATTTTATATATCTATTTTTAAATTTTGTATGTGAATGATTAATATTAAGTCAAGATTTTAAAAAATCATGCTAATTTTAGTTTATCGTGGTTCAACTAATAGCTTATAACACCTCTACCGGTGATAATGTTAACTTGAGATCCTAAGAAAGAGAACATATTATTGTTATGAATGTGTGCCCCAGACGTCTTTTAAGACGTCTGGGAGGTGACCCAGACGTCGGGTCCGATGTCTGGGATCAAATCCAGACGTCTGACCAGACGTCTGGGATCATTTCCAGACGTCTGGAAAATAATTTTTTTTCGCACGAAAGATTCATCTGCGCGCCTGTGCGCGCAGACCCGCGATTCCCCTCTCTCTCTGCGGCTGCAGACCTGCCGCGCTCTCTCTCTCCCTCCTCGCGCGGCCTTAAAAGGCCACGCCTCCCCTCCCGTCTCCACCGTCTCCTCCTCCTCCTTCAGCCAGTGAGCTTGAGCGCGAGCGCGAGGGCGGCAGCGGCGGCCGCAGTGAGCGCGGAGGAGGTGCGGCGTGCGAGAGCGGAGCTCTGCCGTGAGGGCGAGCTCGCCGGAGCGGCTTGGTCGGTCGGCGGAGGGCGCAGGGGGCGCGGAGCGACGCGGAGAGGGACCTGCTGCGGTCTGAGCAGCAGACGCGTGAGGTACGACGCGGGCGGCGTCGCGAGCGGAGGCCGAGTAGCGCCCTGATTCTGGAAAAATTTCCAGAATCAGACGTCTGGGTTGATAGTCAGACGGCGAGGGCGACGTCTAGAAGCTCATACAGACGTCTGAAAGGTGAGTATTCCGCCTTCTTCTTCCTTCCTGTTGACTGACCGTACTGAGGGAGGCAGTTGGCTGTGCGCAGGTTCGCTGATTCGCCATCCTTTGCGAATCAGACGTTTGGAAGTTGTACCAGACGGCTGGAGTGACCTCCAGATGTCCGGGGTGACCATCGGACGTCTGGGAGCTAGGCCAGACGTCCCCGCAGACTTCTGGACGTCTGGGAAACCACGCTGAACAGGTAATTCTCTGATCCACTGTTTAAGACGTCTGGAAGAAGTTCCAGATGTCTGATTTTGCACAGTATCGTCTTTTTCGACCCGTTTAGGGCCCGTTCGGGCTCCGTTTTCCACGATTCGAGTTGCGCTCTTTTCAGAATTAATTCCTCTACCCGTCTACAGTAGCTATACACTGTTTTGAGACACTCCTTGTGTTTGATCCTTGTGATAGGACCTCGTTAAGTTGCAGTCTTGGGAGTCGCAGAGGCACGCGGGATCCCCGATCACGCCCCCATTACTCCCGTTGTACCTGGTAGAGTATCTTAAGTTATTAAAATCTGTTAAAGTATGGAACCTTAATTAGAATCTAGGATATTGCATGAATCCTAGGAATGAGAAATGTATGGAATGATAGTTCCTAGGTGTTGCATGAATCCTAGGGCTGAAAAATTAGATTGTATGATAGATCCTAGGATATGACATGAATCCTAGGATGGAAAACTAGCGGAATGTATAATACTGCAGTCTTGGAAAAATGAAAAGGAATATAAAGTTGCCTGTAAATTGAATTAACAGCTGCCTGTTATGAATAAAGAAACGTGGGTGAGAACATGGATTGTAAGAATGTGAAACTGGAAAGTGAAACCTGGATGTTTGAGTTAAAAGGATGGAACCCTACGGGGAATTAGGAGTGGAACTCCTGGAAAGAGAAAGGAATGGAACTGAGATGTTCGTACTGTTTCTTGGGTACGCAGTACCAAGGGAAGTACCTGTACCTGTTTAGTGCGGAGTGGGGCCAGCCACCCCAGGGACCTGGGGTTAGGATTGGCCGCTCTGTACCGACTTGCTGGCCCTCGTGTACGTAGTACCGAGGAGAGCTACTAGTGTTAGGAGAGTACTAGCTACCCCACGGGCCCCGGGGTTCTGCTAGCCTCCTTCACCGACTTGTTAGGCCCACTGGGGCAAACCAGGGTAGTCAGGCGAGGGTGCGCGGACTGTGGAGGGGCAAGGCCCCGGTTTGGTTACTGTGGAGGGGTTGGACCCCGTGTTACTGAGAGGGCTCTGCCCTGTACTGGTTCCGTGCTGTGCTTTGGGCGCACCAGTTAACGGAAACGACTGACCGCGTGCCAGTACGGGTTAGCTACCTGTACGTTTATCGCGCGTGCCGTAGTCACCGTTACGCCTGTCAGTGACCTTGAGGTGGTTGACTGAGGGTAGGATCACCACGGGGGACTCTCCCGGCCAGGAGAGCACCACGTGCTACTTCTACTTTTTGGAAAAGACTGCAATCAAGATCGTTCCCACGAGGAACATTCGAGATCAAGTAAAAGATCTGAGGAATAAATGAAATAGTGAGACAATTGAAAAATGTAAATAAAGAAGTAATAGAACATAACAGCTACTGTACGCTCTACTGTTGTCTTAGTTTTAGTTGCCACTCTACTCAGCGTTTTGCTGACGTGTTACTCTCGTTACCTTTTTCAGGACCAGGTGTTGAACAGCCAGAGTCAGCGGCTGCAGAGGACGCTGGGCCGAGTAGGGTCCAGTAGAGTTTACCACAGTCTTTTGTACCTCTTTTGTTTCTGTTATAGTGAGTAGTTCTTGTTTCCGCTGTAATTTCTCTACCTGCAGTTCGTGTTATATGATAAATGTTGTTCTACTGTTGTGGTGGTACCTATTGTAGTAGTTTCTTTCCTTACTGCTGTACTTTCTTACTGTTAGTTATATTCATGCTGAATGTGATTTATTTTACTGCTCTTTTGGTTACTTCCTCGTTGGACGACTAGATCTTGGGATTAGTCGAGTCGGTCCGATTCTCGTGTATCGTAGGAACTCGGGAATCGGGTTGTTACAATTATGAAATAATAATATCTATGGATTAAGTGGTATGTTAACTCTCTTTAAACATATTTATAGTTACAATGGGTACATGTTGAAATAGAAAGTGATGTTGAATTTGAATCCAAATTCAAGATCTGGATGTATATAATTGAATATTTAAATTCAAATCCAAAAATTTATGAATTTTGCTATTTAAGTGTAGAAGTTATTTGACTTCAAATTACCAAATTTATTAGAATCAAATATAATATCTAAATATCCTATTCAGTTCGAGATCCATTTTCCTCCCTACCAAGAAGACGGACTTGCCATTAAATCATTGAAAGTTTTTGTTTAGATTCAACGTGCTTTAATCTGTGGTTCGAAGTACCTGAGATTCAATGATGACACCAGCTTAACATCATCACATGTGTAAATTAAGAAAAATTAAATTTAAGTGGTTGGATCAATCACATTAAATTTTTAAAACACATAAAAGCTGTGTCTTGGAACATTTAATACGCATACGACCATCGGAAACTGTATATTTACTTACGAAATTGAATACGTAACTAATAAATGTGAAAGTAACATAGATAAGAATAAGCATGAATAACCATGCTAACTATTTAAGCCAACTTATAAAATTAAAAATAAATCTCAGCTTTAAAGCTTCACTTGGAAACATTTTGCAAACGTAACCGTTGTTATTTGCCATGGTGATCGAATGCTTTCTCTATCCTTCTAGAGCTTTAGATTACAAGGGGCCTTATTCGGGTGGCGAAGGTTGGGGGCGCACCCTTTGTTTCTCACCTATTGTTTGCATATGACGTATTCTTGGCACATGGAATAAGAGGAGTTTTGGATGCATGTGCTTTCGTTTCCGATCACAAGCTCAATGCAAACAAGAGTCGGGTGTATCTTAATTATGTAGTCGAGGAGAAGTGGTCCAGTTGCTTGTTGCTTGGAATGCTTGAAGGAAGGTTGCCTTTTACTTATCTGGGGGCCCCTCTTTTCACGGGAGTTGGAAGGCTTTGGGGTTTTTCTATGAGATACATGCGATTCACGGCTCGAGCAAAATCGTGAATGTGGTTGGACCAAAGACTTGGTTTGGTAAAATCGAACTTGCTCAATTGGAGTGACCATGGGACAGTTTGGTCCACTTAGACATTCTTTCCGTGTTAGCGAACCATCCAAACAGGCTGTTGTTAGGTTGATTCTTGCTCCAATCGATTGAGTCCGACGATTTTATCCCACCATTCTTTACACAATATCGATCACAATTAAAATGGGGGGAGGGAGGGAGGGGGGTTTACGCCTATGTTTACCGAAAATCATCGAAATTAACTTGTGTTATTTAATTTATAAATATTACTATCAATACCATTCTGAAACATAAGTTGTTAACATATATGCCATCCCATTATCTCTTCATTAGTTCATTAATTAGTATTAGGGAAAAGTTGACTTAAGTTAAGTTAAAACTGCTAATGTCAAATGAAAGTAGATAGTGGTGATTTAATCATCTCTGTGGGTGGGTTAGACAGCTGACATTCGTTAGACATGTGAGCCTCTTCCTCCTTCTTCTAGACCTCTCTATCGCTGGCGATAACACCCACATCTATGAGTTGCTCTTCTTTCCTTGTCCTTCGACCTCCTCCTCTGACCTACACCCTCACTCAAGCTCCTCCTCCTACGTAATCCCCATTACCTCCACCTCCTCTGTCTCTATTCCACCTCCTTCCCCTTACCCTCACCTCCTCCGTCTCCTCCTCCCACCTATGCCCCCCCTCCACCTCCATCGGGAGCTCCTTCTCTTACTTGCTCTCGCTTACCTCCTCCCACCTACTCCCCCTGCCTCCCACCTTCATTGTAACGACCCGACTCCCGAGTCCCTACGAGACACGAGAACCGGACCGACTCGACTAATCCCAAGACCTAGTCGTCCAACGAGGAAGTAACCAAAAGAGCAGTAAAATAAACCACATTCAGCATGAATATAACTAACAGTAAGAAAGTACAGCAGTAACGAAAGAAACTACTACAGTAGATACCACCACAATAGTAGAACAATATTTATCATATAACATGAACTGCAGGTAAAGAAAGTACAGCGCAAACAAGAACTACTCACTATAACAGAAACAAAAGAGGTACAAAAGACTGTGGTAAACTCTACTGGACCCTACTCGGCCCAGCGTCCTCTGCAACCGCTGACCCTGGGTGCTCAACACCAGGTCCTGAAAAAGGTAACGAGTGTAACACGTCAGCAAAACGCTGAGTAGAGTGGCAACTAAAACTAAAGACAACAGTAGAGTGTACAGTAGCTGTTATGTTCTATTACTTTCTTTATTTACATCTTTCAATTGTCTCACTATTTCATTTATTTCTCAGATCTTTTACTTGATCTCGAATGTTCCTCGTGGGAACGATCTTGATTGCAGTCTTTTCCAAAAAGTAGAAGTAGCACGTGGTGCTCTCCTGGCCGAGAGAGTCCCCCGTGGTGATCCTACCCTCATTCAACCACCCCAAGGTCACTGACAGACGTAACGGTGACTACGGCACGCGCGATAAACGCACAGGTAGCTAACCCGTACTGGCACGCGGTCAGTCGTTTCCGTTAACGGGTGCGCCCAAAGCACAGCACGGAACTAGTACAGGGCAGAGCCCTCTCAGTAACAGGGGTCCAACCCCTCCACAGTAACCAAACCGGGGCCTTGCCCTTCCACAGTCCGCGCACCCTCGCCTGACTACTCTGGTTTGCCCTAGTGGGCCTAACAAGTTGGTGAAGGAGGCTAGCAGAACCCCGGGGCCCGTGGGGTAGCTAGTACTCTCCTAACACTAGTAGTTCTCCTCGGTACTACGTACACGAGGGCCAGCAAGTCGGTACAGAGCGGCCAATCCTAAACCCGGGTCCCTGGGGTGGCTGGCCCCACTCTGCACTAAACAGGTACAGGTACTTCCCTTGGTACTGCGTACCCAAGAGACAGTACAAACTACATCTCAATTCCATTCCTTCCCCTTTCCAGGAGTTCCACTCCTAATTCCCCGTAGGGTTCCATCCTTTTAACTCAAACATCCAGGTGTTACTTTCCAGTTTCACGTTCTTACGACCCATGATCTCATTCATGTTTCTTTATTCGTAACAGGAAGTTGTTAATTCAATTTACAGGCAGCTTTATATTCCTTTCCATTTTTTCCAAGACTGCAGTATTATACATTCCACTAGTTTTTCCATCCTACGATTCATGCCACATCCTAGGATCTAGCATACAACTAGTTTTCCAGCCCTAGGATTCATGCAACACCTAGGAGCTATCATTCCATACATTTCTCATTCCTAGGATTCATGCAATGTCCTAGATTCTAGTTATGGTTCCATACTTTAACAGATTTTAATAATAAACTTAAGCCACTCTACCAGGTACAACGGGAGTAATGGGGGCGTGATCGAGAATCCCGCGTGCCTTTGCGACTCTCAAGACTGCAACTGAATGAGGTCCTATCACAAGGATCAAACACAAGGAGTGTCTCAAAACAATGTATAGCTACTGTAGACGGGTAGAAGAATTAATTCTGAAAAGAGCGCAACTCGAATCGCGAAAACGGAGCCCGAACGGGCCCTAAACGGGTCGAAAAAGACGATACTGTGCAAAATCAGACGTCTGGAACTTCTTCCAGATGTCTTAAAAAGTGGATCAGAGAATTACCTGTTTAGCGTGATTTCCCAGACGTCCAGAAGTCTGCGGGGACGTCTGGCCTAGCTCCCAGACGTTCGATGGTCACCCCAGACGTCTGGAGGTCACTCCCGCCGTCTGGTACAACTTCCATACGTCTGATTTGCAAAGGATGGCGAATCAGCGAGCCTGTGCACAGCCAACTCCCTCCCTCAATACGGTCAGTCGACAGAAAGGAAGAAGAAAGCGGAATACTCACCTTTCAAACGTCTGTATGAGCTTCCAGACGTCTCCCTCACCGTCTGGCTATCAACCCAGACGTCTGATTCTGGAAATTTTGCAGAATCAGGGTGCCACTCGGCCTCCGCTCGCGACGCCGCCCGCGTCGCACCTCGCGCGTCTGCTGCTCAGACCGCAGCAGGTCCCTCTCCGCGTCGTTCCGCGCCTCCTGTGCCCTCCGTCGGCCGGCCAAGCCGCTCCGGCGAGCTCGCCCTCACGGCAGAGCTTCCCCCTCGCACGCCGCACCTCCTCCACGCTCACTGCGGCCGCCGCTGCCGCTCTCGCGCACAGGAAGGAGAAGAGCAAGGGGACGGTGGAGACGATGGGAGGGGAGGCGTGGCCTTTTAAGGCCGCACGAGGAGGGAGAGAGTGCACGGTAGGTCTGCAGTCGCAGAGAGAGAGGGAAAAAGAGAGAGAGAGAGGGGAATGGCAGGTCTGCGCGCACAGGCGCGCAGATGAATCTCTCGTGCGAAAAATAACTGTTTTCGAGACGTCTGGAAATGATCCCAGACGTTTTGTAAGACGTCTGGATGTGATCTCAGACGTCTTGTCCGACGTCTGGGCCACCTCCAAGACGTTTGGGGCCCGCGTTCATAGCATTCATCTCCTCCAACTCCTCCCTCCACTTGCACTCCCACCTCCATGTCCTCTAGCTGCTCCCAACCTGAGTGCTTGTGTGGCATCGTCGATGGAAGTTGCTGCTACTGATGTTGGTGTTGCTATTGTTGTTGGTGTTGTTACTTTACCTATAGTAATGGTGGTTATGATGGTAAAAAAGGAGAAAGAAAAGGAAAACTTAAGGTATGTTAATCAAAATTAGATGAGATGTTACATTTTAATAAAATGTTCATATTTTTCGGTAATATTGATAACAATATCTCTAATTAATGATAAAAAAATAATTTTGAAAATTTTTAGTGACATATGCACATAAACGTAAATAAAAAAAAGAAGAAGCCATGGACCACTCCGTAGTGTCCACTAATGTGAGAGTGCCACGTCATCCGAACCTTGCTTGATAAACGCAAACAAACCCAAGTCAACAACATGGACGTGCGCACAAAATTTACGGGAAACGACCCCTCTAGATCTGGTCCGATAACACAGCAAACACCCCCGCCCCCCTCCCTGCCGTTCTCCACTCTGCTGCTGAGCTCCCTTCTCCAAGATGATGCAAGCGGAGGAGCCCCGAGGGGGCGGGGGAGGCGTCTACGACAAGCACAAGTACGTCCGCATGGGATCGGAGGCGACGACGGAGGAGGAGGAGGAGGCGGGAGAGGTGGTGGAGAGGGGGAGGGGGAGGGAGAGGGACACGAGGAAGTACGTGCTCGCCTGCGCGGTGTTCGCGTCCCTCAACTCCGTCCTCCTCGGCTACGGTAAGAGTTCCTTTGGGCTGTTGTGTTCTTAGAAGTTTGGATCCTTCGGTGAGGGATGGAGTGTGATTGGCGTCTGGTCAATTGGGTGGGCGTGGTTTGATGTGGGTGTGACCAAATATTGGATCTTGTTGTGTTTTTTGATTGATTTCCTTTTTCTTTTTTTCCACCTCGACGTTGTTTTAGTTTGGCTTTTGGGAGTTTTGATTGTGTCGGCTGGTTGTGTGGACTGTTCTTGGCATTTGGCGAATTGGGTACGTGTGGTCTGATGTGGGTGTAAGCTTAAAGATTGGATCTTGTTGCTTTGTTTTTTTTTTTTTTTTTTGAATCTTTTTTCTACCTTACTTGGGTTTTGGTGTTCGGAGTTTAGCTGTGTCGATTGCAGTTGTTTAATGGGATCTTGCGGCCCTTGTTTGTGTTGTTGTTTTTTCTTTGGGTTGGGTGTTGGGAGTTTGGCTGTGTTGGCGGGTTGGGATTGTCGGTGTTCAGAGGAAGCATGGGTCGTTGTTGGTGTTTGGCAGATTGGGTTGCTATGGTTTGATGTGGGTAGACCTAAAGCTGGGATCTTGCTGCAATTTTTTTTTTAAATGTACAAAAATCAAGCATGTGATGCGTCCAAGACGTGGTGTAACGGTGTAAAATAATTATATATATGTATAAAATAATTTTGAAATAATTTTATAATTATATAAAATATTTAGAGTGATTTTACATTGATGTTTTGAAATAATTTTATATCGATGTAAAATGATGGGTAACTTCTTACCTTACAAAACAAGTTTTGTACCTGCATTGTATTTTTTATTTTGAAAATTTCCTCGTCCTTTGAGTTGGTTGTTGGGAGTTTGGCTGTGTCGGCAGGTTGGGATTGTGGTTGTTGAGTGGCGGGATGGGGTTGTTCCCGGTGTTTGGCGAATTGGATGAAGTGTCATTTGATGTGGATAGGCTTAACGATAGGATCTTGTTGTCATGTTTTCCTCGTTGGAATTGGGTTTGGGAAGTTTGGCTGCGTAGGTGGATTGAGATTGTGGTTGTTTTTCGTGGAATTTTGTTTGGTTTGATGTGGTCGATATTGAAGGTGTGATTTTCATGCAGGGTTTTTAGTTAAATCTTGGGAATTTGGTGTTGTAGGGTGGGTTGTGATTTAGATGATTCAGCCATTGCCCAGGGTGTTAATCGAATGAAATTAACTCGGACAAGCGTATGCTCTCAATAAGGAAGTTTGATGTTTGATTTGGATTTGATTTGGTAAAGCTTCGGTTTTGTTCAATTAGAGTTCGGTAAATTATGTAGATGAACATATTTGATACTAGTTTAAGACCAAACTCTTGTATGTGCATTGGTTATTTGTAATCAAATTTTCAGTAGTTTAAGCTATGACTTTGTTTGGTGGAATTGGGAGGTGGAGTGAGAATTTGTTTTTGTGGAATTCTTTAGTTAAAATATCCAATTACAGATGCTGTTTTTTTTTTTTTTTTTAAAGTATATTTGGGAGTAATATGCAAGGTGACTCTATGTGGATATGAATGGAAGTGATCTGAGTCTTTTAGGAAGGTTATGTGAGGAACAAGATTAAGATTCAATTATTAACAACCACCCCAACATATGGATTTACAAATGTCAAACATGAAGATAAATGGAAATGATAAAACACTTGCTGGCTCAAACAAATACGAAGATTGTGATGAAAAAGAGCAGTAATTTGGAAAATTATCAGCGTAGGATGCTATGCTCTATTTCAACTAACCTACATTAATTCGATTCAATGTATGAAATCTTAATCAATTTCTCCATCTTGTTCAAAGATGGAGCCCAAACATTTAAAAACATCCTTCTTCGAAATGCAATTTACACAAATTTTCACATTTTTCTCCCCTCTATCCATTGTACCATTAAACTTGGCATTCCATATATTCAATCTTTGTCAAAATCATTTAGCTTCCAACACCTCTCTCTAGAGCTCACTTACATCGTTAAGTCAAATTGGCTACATGGATTCTTTTCCCCCTGTTTAGACTTGTCATGGGTCATTCAAGTGCTTGGATTTAAAAAATCAAGATCACGCCTAAATCTATTAATAGTTCTATTGTCCAACACTTCTTTCTGTCTTCCCCAACCCCCTCTTCTCAGAATCGACATCCAACTTCTCAAACCTTTGATACAGTGTGTCCAAATATTTCTCTTTTTGGGCCTCTGAACCACCTCAAATGGGTCTCATTTTATTAGTGTCATGCCAAGCTTTTGTTCGATAACCCCTTAACTTTCAAATGAATTTTATCACTGCATAAAAACCCATTTTAGTGCATGCTTCAAGAAGATGAAATTGGCATGCTAGATGAGACGAGAGGCGGAGTTGAGTTGAACCAAGAAAATGGGAGGGTCCTCTTAAAGGTATCAACGGAACATAACGTGAATCATTGTGAAATGAACCGAGAGGCACGTTCAGGGTGTGAGAAATTGGATGATGAGCCTTCCAAGAGAGTCTGGGGAAGACTTGAGTGTTGAATCACATAGCATGATGCTGCTTATTTGAATCTTAAGTTTGACGTGAGCTAAGGTAGATAAATGGAGGTAAATATTCACTATGATTATTCTCAGTTAATGAGGGTACATTGCTAATTGAATGCTTCTAGCTAGCGATCGACTGATCTGATCTGCATGTTCCAATTCTATGATTTAATTGTTGGCATTATTTACTGAAGCTGGTAGATGATTCTATCAGACCAGTACGTGAGAATCGACGAAGACCAACTGCATCATATGTGATGCTTTCCTCCTGTCTTCTTTCGTGGAACATCGCCAATTTTGAAATATTAGGTGAATTTTTTTTTTTCTTTTCTTTTTTTTCATGTGGCTATTATTTGATTTTTCCCGCAGATGTGGGTGTCATGAGTGGAGCAATCCTTTTCATTCAAGAAGATCTGAAAGTAACAGAGGTGCAAGAAGAGATTCTGGTCGGCATTTTGAGCATCGTCTCACTTTTAGGAAGCTTAGCAGGTGGGAGACTATCGGATGCCATCGGAAGGAAATGGACGATGGGATGTGCTGCCGTAATTTTCCAATCAGGTGCTACCGTTATGGCCTTCGCTCCTTCGTTCACGTACCTAATTGTCGGCCGACTACTTGCTGGAGTGGGGATTGGGATCGCAGTCATGATCGCCCCAGTCTACATAGCGGAGATCTCGCCTTCCGTTTCTAGAGGAGCTCTCACCTCCTTCCCTGAGATCTTCATAAATTTCGGAATCCTCCTTGGCTACGTCTCGAATTACGCCTTCTCGGGTCTTCCGGCGCATCTGAGTTGGAGGGTGATGCTCGGCGTCGGAATCCTCCCTTCCGTGTTTATCGTGTTCGCGTTATACGTGATCCCAGAGTCCCCCAGATGGCTTGTCATGCGAAGCCGGGTAGACGAGGCGAGAGACGTGCTGTTAAAGATAATTGCCGACCAAGCCGAAGCCGAACAGAGGCTGGCCGAGATAGAGGAAGCTGCCGGCGTCGGCAACGCGGAGAAGATGCAACAGGAGAGGGATGTCTGGTGGGACCTATTAAGACCATCTCCCGCTCTTCGCCGCATGCTCGTTACTGGAATTGGCATCCAATTCTTCCAGCAGATCTCCGGAATCGATGCCCTCGTATACTACAGCCCGATGGTGTTGAAGGATGCCGGGATCGAAAGCAACAAGTTCCTTCTCGGCGCGACCGTCGCGGTCGGTTTTACCAAGACGGTCTTCATCTTGGTCGCAATCTTCCTCATCGACAGGGTGGGGAGGAAGCCACTGCTATACGTGAGCACAATTGGGATGACCTCTTGCCTGTTTGTACTGAGTGTTACTCTCTTCCTTCTGAGGGACCATCATGGGTTGCATGCCTTTGGGATCGCGGTGGTGATCCTCGGTATCTGCGGGAACGTCGCGTTCTTCTCCGTCGGGATCGGCCCTATCTGCTGGGTTGTCACGTCCGAGGTTTACCCCCTCAGATTTCGTGCACAGGCGTCGTCGATCGGAGTCGTGGGGAACAGGTTGGCCAGCGGGGCTGTTGCCATGTGTTTTCTATCCATCACTCACGCCTTCACCTATGGCGGAGCTTTCCTGCTCTTCTGCATGATATCTGCGCTCGCCGTCGCCTTTGTGTATAAGTTCGTGCCCGAGACGAGAGGGAAGACCCTCGAGCAAATCGAGCTGATGTACCAGAATGAGCTGCAGTGGGAAGGCCACGAGATCGAGCTCGGGGACGTCGAGAATCTAGTCCAGAAGGGGTAGAGCATCACTTACTGAACGATGCATGCATGTTGATATATGGTCCAGAAGATTTGCATGGACTCTACACCTGAGGGGCACATCTCTCCCACTTCCAACCCTCTCTCTTTCGTCGAAATATGAGAGCCCAGGGATATTTATCGTAGCATTCTTTTCGCGCGTATACGCATGATTCGAAGATGGCAGATACGTCGCGGTGCGCGTCGAGAAATTTGATCAGGTTGACCAACAGTATCAAACAACAGTGTTGAAATGTGTTGTAATTGTTAATGGTATTATTATTTTTTTTTATTTTTGTTCTTCCACGGAGGTAATATGTACGGGTTGTAATTGATCGTGCACGAGTAGCATGTTTGTTCGTCGTGTAAATTCGGAGAAAAAATTTTTCTTGCGGTGAGTAAATTATTTGTTGATGGCAAGGGTCTGGGGAAAAGGTTCTAAATATTTTGATGCTGCAGCTGGTTATAGCAGTATCAAAGGGGCGTCCCTGTAAAAACGGAGGCCTCCGAAGAATCCAAAGAACAGGTTTTTGCTTTTTTTTTTAATGAAATATGAAATACTTTATCACAGGGAAGAGGAGATTACAAAGAAGGTGCAGCCCGCCCTGAAGGGGGAAGGAAGGAAGAAGGGAAAATCAAATCACCCACACGAAGGTGGGAAATTTAAATGCCTCTACGTAAAGGGGGGAACAAAATGTCTAGAAAGAAACAAAAAAGGGATAAACATCAAAAAAGTATCTTCCTGCAATGAATTCGTAGCAAACATCGCTTCATATCGAAAGATGAAGGTTGTGCAGCCAAAATTGAGGTTCTTACAATACGTAGGTTTGCGCAATCGAGAACAAAGAGATGAAGTAAGTCAGTGAGATCTTAGTCGTGTTGACGTGATCTCTAGCATGATACCATCAAAGGATCATGGGGGTGGAGGGTGAGATTCACGCTTGATGTTAACACGAAGAGAAGAAAGCGGTGAGATTGCCATAGTAGGGAAGAGCGGGGGAAACTATAAGAACGGTGAAAGGAAGGGAATGGGGGGCCCCCAACCGGCGTGGACAGGCCGATCGAGGGCCTCGAGGGATGGAAACGTGGGGAGAACTTTTGTCGCTAGGTTTCTTACGTGGAAGGGTCGGGTCAGGGCTTTGCATAGCAGTCATTAAGGTGGTTGGTCTTTCTGTTTACTGGTCAACAAGGAAAATGCCGGTAATATTTCAGCAGTTAAATTTAGACTCGTAGAATTTTTTGAAGTCACCCATCACTATTGAGTAGCTCACGAAAAGACTCGTAAAGCACGAGGGTATGGGAAAAATATCCCACAACCAACAAAATTGCACAATTTATTAAGTTTCAGATAGCAAAAGGTCGGTCATGGCCATTGTGTGAATGGTCAGAAACATTTATTTATATGTCAAATATGGTAATTATTAAAATATCACACAATCAACAAAATTGCACAATTTATTGAGTTTCGGATAGCAAAAGGTTGGTCATGGCCATTGTGTGAATCGTCAGAGACATTTATTTATATGTCAAATATGGTACTTGTTAAAACATCACACAACCAACAAAATTGCACAATTTATTAAGTTTCAGATAACAAAAGGTTGGTCATGGCCCTTGTGTGAATGGTTAGAGACATTTATTTATATGTCAAATATGGTAATTGTTAAAATATCACACAACCAACAAAATTGCACAATTTATTGAGTTTCAGATAGTAAAAGGTTGGTCATGGCCATTGTGTGAATGGCCAGAGATGTTTATTTATATGTTAAATATGGTAATTATTAAAATATCACACAACCAACAAAATTACACAATTTATTGAGTTTCAGATAGTAAAAGGTTAGTCATGGCCATTGTGTGAATGGTCAGAGACATTTATTTATATGTCAAATATGGTAATTATTAAAATATCACACAATCAACAAAATTGCACAATTTATTTAGTTTCGGATAGCAAAAGGTTGGTCAGGGCCATTGTGTGAATCGTCAGAGATATTTATTTATATGTCAAATATGGTACTTGTTAAAACATCACACAACCAACAAAACTGCACAATTTATTAAGTTTCAGATAACAAAAGGTTGGTCATGGCCATTGTGTGAATGGCCAGAGATGTTTATTTATATGTCAAATATGATAATTATTAAAATATCACACAACCAACAAAATTGCACAATTTATTGAGTTTCAGATAGTAAAAGGTTGGTCAAGGCCATTGTGTGAATGGTCAAAGACATTTATTTACATGTCAAATATGGTAATTGTTAAAACATCACACAACCGACAAAATTGTACAATTTATTGAGTTTCGGATAACAAAAGATTGGTCATGGCCATTTTGTGAATGATCAGAGACATTTATTTATATGTCAAATATGGTAATTATTAAAATATCCATGTAAAATATCCAAGAAGCAGCAACCCCCTACCCACCCACCCAGTCACCGACACACACGAAAAAAGGTGCTCAATGGTGTAAAGAGGATATCATCGTCTGATACATACTCTTTTAATACCATTCTTTCTTGGGTAATCCGTGAAAGATCCACCCATTGAGGGCATATGATAAAAAAAGGCATAGAGTCTTCGAAAAATGCAGGGTAACCTTTTAGTACCCACGTTTAGTTAGAGTAATATTTCCATTTTCGAAGAGTAAAAGCTTGATCATGGCCGTTGATCAATATGATAATTATTGGTAAATTTGACAATTGTTAAACATATGCATGTGGCTATTCAGGAAATAGCTGCCAAAGGAATCCCAGTGCACACACAAGTTCTATGCTGACCAAAACTTTTCCAATGGATCCCCCACACCTAAATCCTACTCCTCAAAAATTAATGTTAATATCAGGTCAAGCAAACAAGCATAGCTTAACCCCAATTTAAGTAACCAAAAATTGATGTTAACATTCCTATACAAATAAATAGAAATGATGGTTAGTATCAATTTCCTAACCTCCCAAGTAAACTAGCCTTCCCAATCATGACCTCATCATTTACTTTCCTCGTCATGCCTTTTGATAGATAGCTCTGCCTTTCTGTTGGCCCTCTGCCCCATG
The DNA here is from genome assembly GCA_037157565.1 of Thalassia testudinum. Taxonomy (NCBI): domain Eukaryota; kingdom Viridiplantae; phylum Streptophyta; class Magnoliopsida; order Alismatales; family Hydrocharitaceae; genus Thalassia; species Thalassia testudinum. The sequence goes on from JAZHRO010000067.1 coordinate 9,075,163, forward strand.
CATTGGGCCCCCACAAGATTCCAAGGCTCAGATTATTGGTGTCCTACCATCCTACATACATGCCAAACTACCCCCACATCTCACTCTCCTAACCATTGATCTCAATCCATTATGGAGAACCACAGATTGGATCAAATTAAGCACTCCTATGTTGATGTAAGGGGCCTCAGACTCCATGTTGCGCAGATTGGAAATGGTGAGTTCTTCCTTTGATCTGAAATTGGCACCTGACTTTTAATTTGCTTATGCTCCTGCTTGCTGAGATGATATAGGGGAATTAGGAGTGGTGGTCTTCCTACATGGATTTCCAGAGATCTGGTACTCTTGGAGGCACCAGATGATTTCGGTTGCTGATGCTGGATATGGAGCGATCGCACCTGATTTCCGCGGATATGGACTTTCAGAAGTGCCTGCAGGGTATGAGAATGGCGTCGATTGGTCGGATCTCGTGCTCGACCTTCTCGAAACACTCGCCTTCCTTGCCATACCAAAGGTTCTCAAGTCCAACTTTAGAAAACCTCCAGTTCCTGTGTCTTGGTCTCATTTTTTCCTTTCCTCCAAAGAACCATTACGTTTTTTACTATCAGATTTTTTTCAAGAATAAGCTTGAGACAGTGCTTACACAGTGTGAGCCTCAGAATTGGCTTTTGGATCCTTATGAAATTATGCTTTTATTGATGAAAGTAAAGATTTAGCTATGCATAACTATTAGAAGCTTAGGTTATTTGCATCCCAGACCGCAGCAGGAAATAACGGCTTCTTTTCTTTTTCAACTTTGTTTGTAGGTTGCAAGCCTTTGATAAATGCCATTTGGTTGATTTAGATAATTTCTGGCAAGTTGGAGCTTCGTAGCAAATTTTCATCTCTATAGAATAAATTGCAACAAGGTCAAAAATCGGCGGGGAAGAACCCTTTCTCTACCGAGAAATTGAATGGGGAGCAGACCCTATACAGAGAAGAAAATCTGCTAAAAGCCAACTCATCATATTTTAAGTGAAAAAATCAAAATGTACTGGTTGAAAATTAAAATACATTGATTAAAAATAAATTTTGATCGGTGGAAAATGATTTTTGATTTTAAAAGTGATTTTTTATTAGTGGAAAATAAAAACATACCGATGAAAAATGAAAATGCATCGATGTAGTTTGACTTTCCATTAATGGAAAATGATTTTCCACTTAGAAAGTGATTCTTCACCTATAGAAATTGATTTTCCACTTGAAAATTAATTTTTCATCTATGAAAATTGATTTTCACAAATGAAAAATCGAAATACACCGGTTGAAACAACTTATTAGAAAGGAGTTGTTTTTTTTTTCAAGTATGTGGATCCATCACGCATATTGCCCACGTTGTCAAAAAAGAATGTCGACGTGGTGAAGCATCCATTGGAGTGGGATGTTTCAGAGTAAGTGACAAACCACTGCATACCACAAAGCCTGGTGGTTCTTCTGCTTCAGCATCAGCTTGGGCCTGGAAACTGGGGCTTGCGAAGGGGAAAGAACTCATCTTTGCTTTTTCTTTGCCTTCAGATTTTGCTTGCTTATAAGCACCCTGCCATCTCGTTGATGATCAATTCACCATGTGCACTCTTCTAGCTGCTTTGACTTTGAGAAAGAGAACTTTGCTTGGATCAATGGTATGAATTTCCACCATTATTCGAGCATGAAATCATGACATTGGATGACTACTGTCTGATGGATACCCGACGGTCTTGGTTAAGATAGACGAACTGATTTCCGTTGTGGTTATCAATCATTTCAGCCTACCATAATTCAAAGCAAGGAAAACCCACCATATATAAATCAATTTTGCAAAACCAGTTCTCAAAAACACCAGTATTTCACATAACAGTTTTCCTTTTCCCAAGAGGACCAGGAATCACTTTTTTGAGGATCGTACCACTCGTTCATATTTGTTTCTTTGTTGATCCTATGTACAGGTCTTTCTTGTGGCCAAGGACTTTGGATGCAAGATTGCTTACTTGTTCGCGCTGCAGTATCCTCAGAAGGTCTCCGGTTTAATTACATTAGGAATTCCACACTCCCCCCACAAGTTTAAGCCTAACCTCCTCCCTGAAGGCTTCTATATTCTTCGTTGGCAGGTATGACTTTTGCTCTTTTCCCTTGAGAGTTGTTGTTCTATATAATACTGGTTGATATTCGTTAAATTCCGGGTGAAATATTTAATGGTGCCATGAAAGCTAAAGAGAGCACCATAATAAACTTGCTACATCATCAATTTTGTTTGTGAATCACGAAAACTAAAGATGAGGGTGATTTGATCTTTAGAATTCAGTCTTCCACCGATGGTGGACCTAATCGTTGATGTGTGGATAGTACTTGAGTTTATGCATGACACGAGTGTCTAAATGTAGTCACGTCGAGAAGAACATTGAACATGCGGTACCCCATCCGTGATGTGTGCGTAAATTCTTGCTAACATGTTTTCGTTATGTGCTATATGAAACAATTACTTGGTTGCTGAAAGAACAGTAAGATATTAAAGAATAACTGAGATGTTGAACAAAACACACTAGCGAAAATAATTTGAGCATTGCTGATAGAATGCGAGTACCGTATAGATACAAATCCAAATACTGACATATTGATTTTCTCGCCTGATCATCTACACATGTGAAAACTCACATACATATTTATGGTGCTTTTACATCAGTGCGAACAAATCATAGTCATTTAACATGCTATAGGAGTTGTTGAGTTTGGAGGAAGAGCTTAACCATGATCTTTGTTCCAATATGTGAGCCCAGGCACGGGGCGAATCAGATTTCGCACGTTTTGACGCAAGAACCGTCGTGCGAAACGTCTATATTCTCTTCTCCAGGAGTGAAATTCCCATAGCTAGTCAGGATCAAGAGATCATGGACATGGTAGGGCCCGAAACTCCTCTGCCCCCCTGGTTCTCCGACGACGACCTCGCAGCTTATGCAGCTTTGTATGAGAGATCCGGGTTCGGCTTTCCATTACAGATGCCATACAAGTACCATCCTTTTTCCTCTTGGACCTCTCTTGTTTCCCATAAACTAGGTTCTTGCTTGGTTTTGATGTGAAGTACCATTTAATATTTTGCAATCTGAAATTGGTTCCAACCGATATCATCCAGAGTGAAAGGTTTGGCTTTCTTTTGTCATACAGAATCATATCACTAGAAGCCTTTAGGCAACTGAAAAAGCCAACTAATATTAACTTGCCATTCTCAGCAGAAAGGATAAACTTGCCATTACCATCACCAAAAGAAAGATAAAGGAACGGCTAATTAAGGGTCAGGTGAGGGCTCCTGGGGATGGTTTCTAACAAGATTTCAGTAATCTTAGTAGTTTTTATGTTTGAGTTGTCCCTATGGGGTTCGATGAAGCAAGTGCTATCCCACAACAAAGTAGTTGAACTAGGACAGTGGCTTTTGGATCCCCTGAACACCCTCTTAAAAAATTCATTGTAATTGCTAGTTCATCTTTTTTCCACTAATATTACAACAACAACAACAAGAACAACTAAGTCTTCTCCCACACTAAGTGGGGTCGGCTATGTGGATTCTTTGCCCCCACTCAGATCTATTTTGAGTCATTTTTGGATTTAAATTGAAGTAATTGAGGTCATACTTGATAGTTTCCTTCCAATACTTCTTTGGCAGCCATGTTACATAAAAACTCCTTGGCAGGGCATTGTCTGCGGAATGTGATATAGCGAGTACGAAGATTGAAGTTCCATCGCTTTTGATTGTGGGAGGAGAGGACTACTTCCTCAAGTTTCCGAATGTCATGGAGTACATAGAGAGCAAAGAACTGAAACAAAATGTTCCAGACTTGGAGGTCAAGTTCATCCCAGAGGGTTCACATTTTGTGCAAGAGCAGTCCCCTCACGAGGTAAACCAGCTCCTCGTCGGCTTCCTCGAGAAGCATCGCAAACCATGACCTTGTTCTTTAATTGGGTCTCGAACTATATGCTAAGAAACATGTTTAAGATTAGAAACAGAGTACTGTTGGTTAAGTCCTGAACTATGGGAATAGCTGTTACTTGTTGGTTGTTAACTAGAGTAACGCTGACTTCTATTCCCCCAAAAGTGAGGAGCCATATCTTTTTACCATTGCACCTTAGTTTATTTGGAATAAGATGTCAATATCTGGAGCAATGTCCATTCATATGTTTGCTTGGAACTTAGCTAACTTGAATTGGATCATTTTATGCTTTCTTTTTTTGCTTGGTTTTAGTTTATGCACTCTACGTCAATTTCTTTTTACTTGTTGTTAGATTTATCTAACGCATTTTTCTAAGATGCTGTCGCACTGGTAACACCACTCCTGTTGGAAACCATCTAATTTGGTGATGGCAGTTATCTTTATTAAATTGGCACCTCAATATTGTTTACGTGTAATCTGCTCTTAGTGGTTTGATAACTATGTAGCAATATATGACAATTACACCTGCTGATGTCAGATGATAGCACTGTTTTTAATAACCTGCTGTTAGCATGTATGAAGATCGTTGTTGATGGTGGTCTGAAATCTAGGAAGTGAAGGGTGAAAATGGATCAAACATCTGTTGTGCTCTTTAGATGTGCTCTCAACCTGTTGTTGACGTGGCAATGGTTAGCACCCTATAGGCATTCATCCAACCTGTTAGCAAATATATATAAGATGCAAACAACACTGTAAATGGAATGAGCACACATGGAAATTATTGCTGGTGCTATGTTGCTTAATGCGTTGTTCGAAGATGCTAACATTACTAACATATACGATAACACATGCCTTTGGTGGAGAAGGCCACTAGACACACACACACACACACACACACACACACACACACACACACACGTGGAAAGGAGTTCCTTGGATGATGGAAAATATTATCGATTGAACTAAAAAATAACTTGGTGTATTGCCTTCCTTTTATAGAGAGAGAATCACTATAGCAAATTAAGTAACTTGTTAATTAAGAAACAATCAAATCTTAAACCAAATCCTAATCCTAAACAAACTTTTCTAAAGGACTTGATAACTAAGTATTTGAAAATAACAAACTTAACACACAAGCCACCAAACCATAACACAACTCATGCCAACCACACACATACATACATGTGCACACAGACTGTCATGTGACTGATTTTTCCAATAGTGTTGTCAGCAGCAGGATGATTAATGCCATGAGAACATCACAAACATATAACAATATTATACCATCCACATGCAAGATGCCAATATAAAGATGCAAAATGAGATCCTGTCAACACGAATAATAGTGATCCATAGACAAATCAAGGGGGTGATACATTAGACTCTTCTTCCACAAATTATATCGAAGTAAAAGATGCTAAGAACCAAAATTAGTTAATACTACCAATACAATGCTTTATCTGTGTCAGGGTACATACAAACATCAACACAACTCATGTCTCCATCAATATAAATCTTTGTAGGACCTACAAATTCACATACTTGAAAAGCTACTATTAATCAAAATGTGAAGAGATACAAAGAGACAAAAAGAAATGCTTATCTTCTAGGGTAAACTTCAACCTCCTTAGGAGATTAACTTGTGGGCTTCCACTTTAGAAGCTTTACCTTTTGAACTCTAGAACTGAGTTGCTTGACATGATCTAGTCCTCGTTGACTGTGAACTACTAGCAGGACTCATATGTGCTCGACCTAGCAAGGATTGTAGAAGGCAATCCCATTCATATTCATCGATAATTTTGATTGGCAATAGGTTCATAAAAAATTAATTTAGACACATGATAATAAATGGCCAACGAAACATGCAAATATATAGCAAAGAATCTCGGCAAACATGTAGAAATGAATTCCCATGGATTTCACGAAAAACCCTCTCTCAACATGTTCATGTGCAAACTATAATTTTCCATGGACAAGGCCATAAATTTAGGGCAAACCAGAAACTTAGCTTGGATGTTCTGCTAAAAATCAATCGGATATCACCATAAGGTTTGGATTTCTTGATCACGCTTTCCATCTACAGGAAAGTTTAGGTGCTTATAGCAAAATAATGAGCTTCACCTTTTAATTGATCAATTGCATGAATTTGAAGCAGCTATGAAAAACAACATTGAACAATTTTTAGAAGCCAAAATATACGGAAATGTAGTGTGACGTGTTTAATGCATGGAAGCAATTTTAATTGTATATGTGGTATTTAATATAAAGAAATTTAAAAATTAATGTAAATTTTGTTATGGGGTAGGTCTTATCTCATTTAAAAAAGTTACTACTTTGTGAGTTAGTAGACACAGGAATATTTTTTGGTTTGAAATCAAAATATACCAATGTAAAATAGCTCTTAAATGTATTTTATAATTTTGTAGTGTAAAATGGATTTGAAGGTAATTTTGATGATTTTATATTGATGTAAAATAATTTTAAAAGTAATTTTGGTGATATACACCACTATATTTTAATTTTACTCCTGTATATTTTTAATTTAAAATGATAATAACTTTTTGAGCAGCGGTGAATCCTACAATATCACAGTAGTTACATTACTTTTTTTTGAATATATTAGAGACATGTGATGAAATCTATACTTTTGAATTTGATTTTAGTTACATCGATGTACTTGCATCGTAAAACATATTATTTTATATATTTTTATACTCGCATTCTTTCTAACGTACAGTTAATTTGTCGTGAACAAATTTTGGACAACAATTCTAAGAACTTCCACTTCGTTGATATGTGATTATAAAACTCCAGATATTTGCTCCTTCAATAGCAATCAAGTGGGCGACATTAGCTTCTTTAGACAACAATTGAGATCATGTTTCCTTTCCATATAGTTTGCACATGAAACCAACTCACATGGAGCCACAGATGTCTTCGGGGTTATCTTTGATAGCATACACATCAAAAAAACATGCATAAAATCAGGTTGTTGGGTTTTAATTTTATCATCCCTTGAACAATCATTGATTGAGGATGCCTTAATTCATAATCTTCCTTACCCTTGAGGAATCCTCAAGACCTTATGAAGTTATTAAGTTATTTGTTACATTTGATTCAACAAAAAAGGACGTCATGTGGGAAAGCCTTAATTCGAAAAAGGCCCATCGAACATGCTTGAGGGTTGCATATTACATTTAGACTTAGTTTATCATAAGAGTTAACCCCTCTTTTTAAGGACTCAACTTATCACATGGGTTAATCCAGCCTCACTTTATCTCTAAAACCTAAGATAAGCTAACCTGAGATTGATGGTGGGTTAAGATAACCCTCCTTCGTAAGCCATATTTTTTCTTTCTTCACCCCAATACATCATTCCCATCCTATCCTTACTCTTCTCATGTTTGGTTAGTTAGTATATTTCAGTCAATAAAATTTTAATATAATTAATGCACAATTAACTAGTTAACTTTATTTCAATGTATACCTTTTTTATATTTTTTTTGAGAAGAAGAAGTTATTGCAACCTTAGCAATTGCAGAGGAGATCTAGACTAATCCAGGTACCATACATGCCTGACTTAATACAAAGTTTTCCAAGATTATGAGCATAAGTCATAACATCTCTATGAACCTTGCTAAGAAATAAGGAAGGCACAACCGTAAGCAAAGTCTGACAATTGAGAATACGTCTTTGATCTCCAATAAGGTTGCGGATGATGTAGGATTTAGCTAACGAGGCTAGCAATATCATTGGCAATTTTACTTGATTCCACAGCCAAACTCAAGGTGAAGTGGATGCCTTGATGTATTGATGAAGTTTCACTAAGAGGGGATCGATAATAGATAATGATTCAGTTGTAGAAGCTACAATATTTCCCTCTATGTCCTTTAAAACAACAGCTGCACATGGGGAACGAGATTTGATGGCTGCATCTAGTAAAAGAGTATGTGAATTTTGTTTAATGATTTCTTCCTCAGTAGGAATAAATTCTGCAAGACTTGGAGATTCAATGATCGAAGAATCTTAAAGAATTGAGTAGAAGTGAGCCTTGTTTTTAGTCCTATTTCGAGAGTCCTCCAGAACTGTAGGTTGAGCAGAGAATTTATGCTCATTGCGTTGTAGCCATAATACATGAAGAATGTAGAAGGGGAAAAGTCTATTTGAATCATCTTTTCCACATGAATCCACTATGGAAATACATTTCTCAAACCATGTGCCATTAAGTGCATCCATCCTGACCCCTATAGAAAACCAAACACTCTTTGCAAGTTGACATCCAAAGAATATATGGTGTAGGTCTTCCATTTCATATCCACAAAACATGTAGACTAGATGAAGTAGGCAATGCCAATATGGAATTAGTAGGTAGAGCTACATTCATTACTCGCCAAAGGAAGACCCTCGTATGGGGTGCTAAGGAATTGATGTTACAACCCTATTCCCGAATCCCTACAGGACACGAGACCGACCCGACTCAACTGATCCCAAGACCCAGTCATCCAACAAGAAATAACCAAAAAGCAGGAAAGTAAACCACATTCACTATGCTAAGTAACTAACAGTAAAAGAGTACAGCAGTAAAGAAAGTAAAAGCTGCTATATTATATATCACCACCACAACAGTAAATAGTAACAAGATACAGAAACATAAAGGTACAAGAGTCTGAACTCACTACAATAGAAAGTACTACAAAAGAAAGCTACTGCTACTGGGCTCTACTGGGCCTAGCACCCTCTGCAGCCGGAGACTCGGGCTGCTTAACACCTGGACCTGAAAAGGGTTATGAGTAAATATAGTCAGCAAACGTTGAGTAGAGTGGCAACCAACTAACTAAAGCAGTAACGCTAACAGGTAAATTAGCTAATCCAATTCTTTGATTTACAAGTTATTCCTTTTCACCCATTGGTTTATATATTTTTAAATCTCTTTCTTGATCTCGAATGTTCCTCGTGGGAACGATCTTGATTACAGTCTTTTTCAAAGAGTAAAAGGCACACGTGGTGCTCTCCTGGCCGGGAGAGTCCCCCGTGATGATCCTACACCTAGTCAACCACCCCAAGGTCACAGACAGACGTAACGGTGACTACGGCATGCGCGATAAGCGCACGGATAGCTACCCCACACTGGCACACGATCAGTCGTTTCCGCTAACAGGTGCGTCCAAAGTACAGCACGGAACAATACAGGGCCTAACCCTCTCAGTAACAGGGGTCTAGCCCCTAAGAACCAAACAGGGATCTTGCCCCTCCACAGTCTGCACACCCTCGCCTAACTACCCTGATTTGCCCAGTGGGCCTAACAAGTCGGTGTAGGGTGGCTAGTGGAACCCCGGGCCCCGTGGGGTGGCTAGCTCTCTCCCTACACTAGTAGCTCTCCCCGGTACAGTGTACATGAGGGCCAAGAAGTCGGTGCAGAGTGGCCAATCATAACCCCGGGTCCCAACCCAAAGGCAGTTAGCTCCGCTCTACACTAAACAGTGGACAGTCGCTCTCCTTGGTACTACGTACTCAAGGGCCAACACACTTCCCCACTCACATTTTTAGATCCATTTCATTTATTTCCAGGAGCTCTACTCCTAATTCCCCGTAGGGTTCATGCCCATATTTCCCTTGCCATTCCATACCAGGTTTCATCATTCACATTTCCATTCTTAGGTTCTAAACATGCAGCTCGTATTTCTATTATTCACATTTCCATTCTCAGGTTATACACATGCAGCTCGTATTCTATCATTTAACGTATACAACAGGTAAAGTCACATGCAACTGTTTGACTAGCACAGGTAATTCATATTTCACAGGCAACTCTTGTTCATTAACAGGCAGTTGTTAACATTTCTATCTACTCATTCAAGACTGCAATTCAATCACGCATACAGACATTTCAAGTACTTCTCATCCTAAGATTCATGCCATATCCTAGGTTCTAATCATTCATTCCACAGATGCATTCATATTTATAATAAAATTAGGGGAAGCCACTCTACCAGACAACCCAGGAGTATTGGGGGCTCGAACGGCAAGCTCACGTGCCTCAGTAAGCCCCGAACCTGCAACGAAACGAAGTCCTATAACAAGGAACAATCACAATGGAACATTCAAAATAATATATAAAGCCTTTTAACAAGTAGAGGAACTCACAAGGAAAACACCGATATCTTCTTTGTGTAAAACGGACCCCAAACGGACTCTAAACGAGTAAAAAACAAAGTTATTGACTTAAATCAGACGTTTGGCACAATGTCCAGACGTCTTAAAAGTGTTTAGAAACGCACCTCAGGCTCTACGTCGACCTCAGACGTCCAGGACCTCCTCTGGACCATCTGGACCCAGCTCCAGAAGTCCGACCTCCTCTCCGAACGTCTGGGAGTGCTTCCAGCCTTTTGGTAAGCTACCCAGATGTCTGAAATGCGTGGGAGGACGTGTCCTGTGCCTTCCCGAAGCAATCCCTTCACGCGACAGCAAAATCTCCTAAAATTAGCCACGCAAAGCGTAGCTGCGGAGCGGCCTGCATGGCCGTATCCGCAAAGGGAACGCACCTTCGCGAAGATCTATCTTCAGACGTCTGGAGTTGCCTCCAGACGTCCACCCATCGTCTGGACGTCACTCCACACGTCTAATTCTGGGAAAAACCCAGAACCAGAACCTCCTCCTGCTCGCCTTCGTCGCTCGTAGCCGCCCCTCGCCTCCTCGCCTGTAGCTCCAGCTACAGCAGTGTCGGGGACGACTCTCCCGACACTCTCCTCCTCCCGCACGCGTCGCTCCGGCCGTGCGCCCTCCAACGAGCTCCCACATGAGCTCGCGAGCTCAAGCTCCTCCTCCTCTCCTCAGCCGCCTCTCCTCCTCGTCGCCGCTCTCGCGCTCTATCTCGCGGTCGCTCCTCTCACTGCAGTGGAGAGGGGAAGAAGGTGGCTGTGGGGTGGGGAGAATGAGAGAGGAGAAGTGGGGATTATAAAGAGGTGTTGTTACGACCCGGTTCCCGAATCCCTACAGGACACGAGACCGGACCAACTCGACATATCCCAAGACACAGTCGTCGAACGAGAAAGTAACCAAAAAGTAGGAAAATAAACCACATTCACTATGCTAAGTAAATAGCAGTAACAAAAGTACAGCAGTAAAGAATTAAAACTACTACAATACACACCACCACAACAGTAGAAAAATAACCAGGTACAGGAATATAAAGTACAGAAGGTAAGAGTACAGAGGTGCAATAAACTACTCACTACAACATAAAAGAGTACAACAAAAAACTACAACTACTGGGCTCTACTGGTCCCAACACCCTCTACAGCTGTGGGCTCTGGCTGCTCAACACCTGGACCTAAAAAGGGTTATGAGTACACGAAATCAGCGAACGCTGAGTAGAGTGGCAACCAACTACTAAAGCAGTAAAAGTGGACAGGTAACTGTTGTTTTTCAATTACTTTCTTTAACTAATTATTCTTTTTCATCATTTGGTTTATTTATCAGGTCTCTTTCTTGATCTCGAATGTTCCTCGCGGGAACGATCTTGATTGCAGTCTTTTCCGAAGAGTAGAAGGCACACGTGGTGCTCTCCTGGTCAGGAGAGTGCCCCGTGGTGATCCTACACCCAGTCAACCACCTCAAGGTCATGGACAAACGTAACGGTGACTACGGCACGTGCGATAAGCACATGGGTAGTTACCCTGCACTGGCATGCGGTCAGTCGTTTCCGTTAGCGGGTGCGCCCAAAGCACAACACGGAACCAGTATAGGGCCTAGCCCCTCAGTAACAGGGGTCTAACCCCTAAGAACCAAATAGTGGTCTTGCCCCTCCACAGTCCTCGCACCCTCGTCTGACTACCCTGGTTTGCCCAGTGGGCCTAACAAGTCAGTGTAGGGCAGTTAGTTGAACCCCGTGCTCCATGGGGTGGCTAGCTCTCTCCCTATACTAGTAGCTCTCCCCGGTACTGTATACGCGAGGGCCAAGAGGTCGATACAGAGTGGCCAATCCTAACCCTAGGTCCCAACCAAAGGGTGGCTAGCTCTGCTCTACACTAAATAAGGGGACAGTCGCTCTCCTTGGTACTCCGTACTCAAGGGCCAGCTCACTTCCCCACTCACATTTCCAATTCCATTCCATTTATTTCCGGGAGCTCTACTCCTAATTCCCCGTAGAGTTCATGCTCATATTCCTCGTGTCATTCCATACCAAGTTTCATCATCTCTATTTTCATTCTCAGGTTATACACATGCAACTTGTAATTCTATTGTTCACATTTCCATATTCAGGTTATTCACAGGTAGCTCGTGTTTCCAGCATTCACCTTTCTATTTCCAAATTATATACATGCAGCTCATATTATCTTATTTCACATGTGCGATAGGAAAGTTACATATAACAGTTATTTAGCACAAGTACTACATATTTCGCTGGCAACTGTTATTCATTTACAGGCAATTGTTATCAATCTATCTACTCATTCAACTCTACAATCCATTTATTCAATACAGACATTCCAGTATTTCTAGTCCTAGGATTCATGCCATACCCTAGGATCTAATCATTCATTCCACACATGCATTCAGGTTTGTATTTAAATTAGGGGAAGCCACTCAACCAGTAAACCCAGGAGTAGTGGGGGCATGAACGGCAGGTCCATGTGCCTCAGCAAGTCCCGAACCTACAACAGAACGGGGTCCAATCATAAGGATCAAACACAAGAGAATATTCAAAATAGTATAGAAGGTCTTCTAACAAGTAGAGGAAATTACATGGAATACGTCGGTATCTTATTTGCGGAAATCGGACCTCAAACAGACCCTAAACGGGTGAAAAACAATGTTTCTAACTCAAATCAGACGTCTAGAACAACTTCTAGACGTCTTAAAAGGATTTACTAACATACTTAAGTCTCTATGCCAATCCTCAGACATCCAGGAACTCCGCTGGACCATCTGGTCCCAGTTCTAGACGTCCGACCACCTCTTCGGACGTTTGGAAGTGCTTTCCGTCATCTGGTAGGTCACCTAGATGTCCGAAATGTGTGGGAGGGCATGTCCCGCCCCTTCCCGAAGCGAAACCTGCACAAAATCCACCCAAATCTCCTAAAAAAGGCATGCAACAGTGCCTTGGCGGAGTGGCCTGCATGGCCGTATCCGCAAAGAAGACGTACCTTCGCAAAGTCTACTCCTCAGACATCTGGAACCTCTTGCAGACGTCGGCTAAGTTGTCTGGACGTCGCTCCTGACGTCTGATTCTTGGAAAAACCCAACACTAGAACCTTTTTCCGCCCTTTCGCGCCGCGCGTGGCCGCGCCGTGCCCTCTCGCCTGTAGCTTCGACTGCAATAGTGTTGGTGATGAGAACCTCGTCACAAACCCTAAACTAGCACCATTTAACCCTAATATGCAAGAAAAAGCTCCTACATAACTCTAGAAAGGCTTGGCTCAGAGAGATTCTAAGTTTGCAAAGAAAATAGAAACTAAGGGGTAAAAATGCAATTTCACCAATTCGATCTGAAAACAGGGTAACTCAGGGTCCAAACATAGGTCAAAACAACCTAATAAGAAGAAAAGTGGGATGAGATGACTAAATAAGGGCTACAGCAACTCCAAGGAATTAAATGACATCCTACAACCCTAAAAACAAACCCACTTAAATACACGAGGTTCGAGGTAGAGAAAAAATCAACTAAACCCTCTAAAATTCATAGAAAAATAATCTCTAGGGTTTAGAACCTTCAATTTGGCCTTAGGAACCCATGTTGACCTACATTGAGAACCATGCCCAATTAACAACTTAATTTAGGTTTTTACGTAAATTGACCGGTCAAACAAGGTTTAATCTAGAAAAAAAATTCACCATCAGAATCCTTAGGTCCTAATTAGTCATGTATAAAAACTTGGGCCTAAGAAGAAACCTTCTTAACCAACTTTACACTTTGGTCCTCATATATTTACGTTTTGGCCCTCAACTTTTGAACCCTCACATTTTGGCCCCTAACTCTCCTTCGTTCTTTACGTTTAGGTCCCTCCTGCAAAACCTGACCAGCGCCATGCTCCGGCGACCTTGCGCGGAGCATGGCGCCGCGTAGGGTGAGGGAGGGGCCCTGGCAGGTCAATGGGGGGTACCCTACGTCGTCAGCCACCGTAGGGACACCCCCCTGAGCGCTGCACCCACCCATACCAGCCGTGCGAACGCACGGGCGGTATGGGTATCCTTCCTCCGGCGTCCTCCGGCGAGGGAGACACGTCGTTTCCCTCCGCCCTCCTCTCTGATGCTGCCCCTATAAATACCCCCGTCGCTCCGCCGTTCTTCTCAACTCGGATCTGACGGAGACACCCCCTCAATTCCTCCCTTCCCACTCTGACAGATGCCCCCTTGCTCCGGCGGCCTCTCCTCCTCCTCCTCGTCGCCCTGCCGCACTACCAGCAGCAGGGTTACCTTCCCTCGATCTTCCCGCGCCGCGCCGCACCCAGCAGGCACCTCTCCGGCCCTCTCCTAGCCACCGCCCCTTCCTCTGGGCAGTTTCTTCTCCGGCGACATTCGATACGACTGTCGCCTGCTCCAACCCCTCCTCGTCTAGCTTAGTAGGTATAACTTCTCTTCTTCCTCCCCTCTTTCTTTTCCATACTGAAAACCCTTACTGTCGGCCCCGATTTCCCACCAATCACCCTCACCTTCTCCACCTCCGGCCAAACTCCGGCGAACCGCTCCCATCACTCCATCACCCCACAGGGCTCGCCAACCTGCGCATAACCTCCGCCTCCTCACCCTGATCCTTTTCCGCCCTTCCACTTCCCACCAATCGCCCTCTACAGATCCACCGAACACACCCACTTCCCAGCCCGCAGTTTGACCTAGGGCAACCTTTTGGCTCCGCCCCGCGACCTGCAGACCCTCCGACCACCTTCGTCGTGCCAGGACGAAGGTCCTCCGCCTATCTGATTAGGCCGAAAGGCCGTGCTGTTGTGGACAGGAACTTCGCTCACCGCTGCCATTGCTGAGGTGAAGAAGCTCCTTCGACCTGCTGCTCCAGGCACACCACACCCAGATCAGACTCCCAGGCTGCGCGGGGTAGCTTCGCGAAGTGCCAGGCTGCAGTTGAGGCGAAGCCCTCGCCCAATGCCCTTGCGCGAAGTTCGGCTGCCGCTGCTTCCTCTGCGCAGGGGCCCAAATTGGGGGTGGGACATTTAGTCCCACCTCGGAAACCCGCTGAGGCGAACGGGCGCTTAAAGGCAAAACGTTCCTTAAGCTGTTCGCCTCAGTTCACGGGGTGAGGTCCCCTTCACCCGCCCGATTACCTGGCCCCGTCCGCGCTCACGCCTCGCAGACCTGGCCCGACCCGACTAAGCCCGACCTGCACTCCTCGCCCACTACCGCACGCCGGTGGGCCTGGACCCGGGCGCGACCCGCATACCTGATTACCCGGTTGCTCTGGGAGAGCTGTCCTAAGAGCGAATTCTGAGAGAGAGAGAGATGCGGGGGGGGAGTAGAGTAGGTTTTGCCCTCTGATGCTGAACTCTTGAGCGTGCAAGCACAGGTGAAGAAGAAGAAGAAGGACTGCGGAAGAAGAAGAAGAAGAAGAACTGAAGAGACACTGTAGCAGCCGTGGGTTAAGTCGTCTGATTGGAAAATCAGACGACATCCTGAAGGCAAAGAAGAAAAAGAAGACTCTGCAAAAATCAGAAGAAGAAAGAAGAAGAGAAAAAGAAGAAGAAGAAGAGCACGAGAAGAAGATCTGAAGCAAGAAAAGAAGAAGAAGAAGAACAGGAAGAACAAAAGAAGACTCAAGAGACAAAGAGGAAGAAAGAAGAGAAGAAGAAGAAGCCAAACTTTCATCTCTCTCTCTCTCTTTATTTTTGTAATAGAAAATGTATATCTCTAGAATACGACTTGCTCCCTCAGTTCGACCTCGGGAGATCTGTTATTTCCGAGTAAAAAAAAATATATATATTTGAAATGATGGCAATAACTAGGTATACTACGACGCTATAACAAAACCTAGTCATAAGTTGTCACCGACCGTTTCATTTTGGGTGCCGTTGCCAAGGAGCAACGGCTATTCTAGAGGTAAACATTCCTATTTCTTTTTAGTTCTAATAATCTCCTCTCTTTTGTGCAGCTACAGGAAATCAAGAAGACAAGCAACCGCACGACAACCACTCCGAGGACAGGTAATTTTTTTTCCTCTCGCTATTAACCCCTAAACCCTAAAGAGGAAGAAAAGAAAAGATCAAGCAATATAGGGCTAACATGTCTTCTATACTTAGTAAACCATAAGAAGTTGCATGTTTTCAACCCATTATTCCTGCACACTATTAAGGGTATTTAGTGGCTAACACATTCTTGCTTGAGCCCTAATTACCCACCAAAGAACTAACTGGACCAAGTAGAGCCAACATAAGATTCAACATTAGGGATTTAGAGACACACTTCTTAAACAAGAATTGAGAAACCCTAAAAGAAGTGTGCCCAAGCCATTATCTGAAAATACCTATCCAAAGAAACCCTAAAATAAGATTGACTCTTTAAACACTTGAACCCTAAAAGACAAGACCTAATAAGCAAAACTAGCAGGTAAAGTTGACCATTTGGGTCAACTAACCTTCAACTTAGGTCACTCGTTGTACTCAAAACACCTAAGAAGTTCAAGTGAAACCTAAGCACCTTGCTCTTGAATTAAAAGTGGTAGACTTAAGAGGTCAAGATCCCCATTCTGGTCTACCTGGAACCGCAGTGACAAGAGAGGTCGGGTGGGGGAAACCCTGTAACCCGTGGGGATGCTCTACCGTGTAGGGGTCTTCGCGGGACTCACCCTCTCTGGCTGCCCAGGTAATTCTTAGGTGGACGATCTTTCTGATCAAGGGGTCCATCTGCCCCGCACCTCTATAGTCACCCAACACATTTTTGGGTGTCTCGATTGGGTCCAGCACCTTCTGAACTCTTCCACTCCAACAGTGCATGAACGGTAGGAGATCCTTAAGACCACCCTTAAGATCTCCTTTAAGGATTCACTCTCGTCAAGGCCCAGCCTTGATTCCCGTGCTTGAACAACAGCCTAACCCCATCATTCTCTCTTCTGATTCTGAATCAAACTCTTCTTCCATCATGGCTCAGCTAGTTGAGGAAGAAAACAATCTGGAGCACCAGCTCCAGCGACTCAACGACCTCTTCCAAAACTTTGTGCTCCCACCGCAGCGTCCCATGATGCGGGACCATTATAATCCTGCTGCGGTGGCCATCGAGCCTCGAGCCAGAATCCCGACTGGAGGACCTGACTCTGAATTAAAGTCCAATATGATTCATGCTATACCTAAATTCCATGGGCTTAATTCTGAAGATCCCTTCTAGCACATCAAACAACTAAAGCATTTGGCCCAAACTTTTGGGTCAGACGCACAAAATCGGGATATTCTTCTCATGAAGATGTTCTCCTTTTCTCTTATGGACAAGGCCGCCCATTGGTACCAAACTCAGACCCGGCCGATCAACAATTGGGAAGAACTTCAGTCCGAGTTCTTGAAAAAGTTCTTCCCTGTTGGTCGAACCAACGCCTTGCGCCATCAGATTACACACTTCACCCAACAAACAGGGGAACCTCTCCATGAGGCATGGGATCGTTTTCAGGATCTCATGAGAAAGTGCCCCCATCACGGAGTTCCTAAATGGGAACAAGTCCAATCTTTTTACCAGGGACTCCGTGAGGACATCCATCTTTTCGTCAATGCAACCTGTGGAGGAAATATCATGTGTCAACATGAAGACACCGTGTGGGAGATTCTCGAAAACATGTGTGAGAACTCCATCAACAATGACTGCATGGGACTATTCGACAGGACGAATACCCGCGCATCGACGAATCTTAGGAGAGCACATGAGACGCAGGGCCTGTCCGCATCAGTCAACTTAGAGTTAATGGCCAGTCGATTGGACAAGGTCTCGATTATCGAAAAGAAGGTGGACGAGCTAACTCAGCAACTGCAGCAAGCCACCTCTGCGCATAACCCTTTCGCATAGCCTTCTTCTACAAGGGAAGCTGTGCATAACATTCTCCATCTATCTTCCTCTAGGATGGACCCATCATCTGAATCTTTGACCGGAGGTCCTTCCGATTCTTTCTACACCAGCCAGGGAAGTTCCATTCCCTCTTTCTCTAACCCTCTGGAGGTTCCTCAGACTTGCGAGGACCTCAATGCCATCCAGAACGACCCATTCTCCAACACCTATAATCCTGGATGGCGAAACCATCCCAACTTTCAGTGGGCGGGAAATTCCCAAACCCAAAGACCAACCTTTCAACCCCGCCCACAACCTCCTCGTCCTTACCAGCCGCCTCAGCCTCGGCCCAACCCTACTTATCCATCTGGGCCGAATCAGGATCAAATGTCCCTTATCCTTCAGACCCTGGCTGACATTCAAAGAACGAATGCGGCTATCCAGAAACAACACAAGGACGAACTTACAGAGGTCCGAAACCAAATGACCTTGTTGGCGAACTCTCGCCAGCCAGGCACTCTTCCTTCCCAACCTCTTCCTAATCCTAATAACGTGCCAACCCAGCGGCGCGTTATGAACCCAAACCTGGGCCATGCCCATATGATTTATCAGGCCCCCTCTGCTCCTTCACCCGACGGGATAGAGGCCTCCACTTCTTTTGCAGGTTACCAGCAGCAACCTATCTTACCCAATCCTACCCAAAACCAGGCAGGACTTAATTCCGTAACGACCCGTAGTGGTAAGGAAACCCAAGACCCACCTCATCCGAACCACTCCAAGCCTAGTAGTGATCCCAAGCTTAGGACAGTAATCCAAGACGTCCCCACCCCTATCCCAGATCCACAACCTGGACCTATCCTAGAAGAACCAATCAAGATCCCGTTTCCCGAGGCCTTGACCAAGGGAAAGAAGACCACCAAGCCCGTGGCACCTGAGCAGGACCTGGTCAAGCTCTTTGAGCAGGTCCACATAAACATCCCCTTGATGGATGCAATCCGCCACGTACCAGCTTACGCACGATTTCTAAAGAATATATGTACAACCCAGCGTAAGCCGCGAACCAAGGGGGGGAGCCCAATTGTTCTATCAGAGCAAGCCAGCTCTGTAATCCTCAGTAGGCTCCCACCCAAGGCAAAAGATCCTGGTACTCCCCTGATCTCCTGCAAGATAGGTGATACCCAATTTGATAGAGCTCTGCTAGACTTGGGTGCATCCATGAACCTGATACCCGCATCCTTACTTGACCATCTAGAAGAATCTGAGCTAAAACCAACTGAGGTGACATTACAATTAGCAGATCGGTCTATAAAGTCACCAAAAGGTATTCTCGAGGATGTTATTGTAAGAGTGCGGGATTTCTATTTCCCAGTGGACTTTATAGTCTTAGATATGGACGCACCTGAGAACCCTAGGGATACACTAATCATTCTAGGGAGACCTTTCTTGGCTACTGCAAGAGCCAACATTAGCTGTGAGGAGGGCCAAATAGAGCTAAAATTTGGGGAGCAAACCTTAAAAATTGATATATTTAAGGCCCAATAAGGAATTAATTGCGGTGTCATCGAGCAAATTTGTGACATTAGGACCCTGGTTGATGAAACACACTTCCAGAATGACTCGATTATGCCTCATCAACCACAAAAGGATCTTGACCCGCAAACAGAGGAGTCGAATCTAGACATAAACAACCCAATAACTCCTACCCTTGAACCTCACATCTACACTGAACCACCCGTTGCTGCTGATAACCTTGTCCTCGAGTTAAAGCCTCTTCCTGCTCACTTAAAATACATCTTTTTGGGTTCTAATCAGACCCTTCCTGTGATTATCAACTCCAACCTCAATCCCGAACAGGAATCCCGTCTGATTACTGTTCTCCAGCAACATCGCAGAGCCGTCGGGTGGACTCTCGATGATTTGACTGGAATAAGTCCCTCTTATTGTACTCATCATATCTATTCAGAAGAGGGCGCACGACCTTCTCGTGAAATGCAGAGACGTTTAAACCCTAATCTGCAGGAGGTCGTGAAAAAGGAGATCATCAAGTGGTTAGATGCCGGGATCATCTACCCGATCTCCGATAGTCGTTGGGTGAGCCCAATTCAGGTTGTGCCTAAGAAGGCAGGACTCACCACCATAACCACTGAAATCGGAGAAATCATTCCTACCCGATTAGCCAATGCGTGTAGAGTCTGTATAGATTACCGCTGACTCAATTCCTCCACGAAGAAGGATCATTTCCCACTACCTTTCATTGATCAAATTCTCGAGAAACTAGCGGGAAATAGGTTCTTCTGCTTTCTTGACGGGTACTCCGGTTATAATCAGGTGGCAATCCATCCTGAGGACCAAGAAAAGACCACATTCACCTGCCCCTTCGGAACGTATGCTTTCCAAAGGATGCCTTTCGGTCTTTGCAATGCACCCGCTACTTTTCAGCGGTGCATGCTTGCCATATTCTCCGATATGGTAGGTGATTTTCCGGAAGTCTTCATGGATGACTTTTCAGTCTTTGGAGAATCTTTTGATGATTGCCTCCAACACTTGGTCCGGATACTCAGGCGTTGCATTGAGGTGAATTTGGTTCTTTCCTGGGAAAAGAGCCATTTCATGGTGCCTGAGGGAATTGTCCTGGGACACTCAATTTCAGAAAAAGGCATCCAAGTGGATCGAGCTAAGGTTGATCTGATTTCTCGCCTTCCTGTACCTAGCTCAATCAGGGACATCCGTTCCTTTTTAGGGCACGTCGGTTTTTACCGCTGTTTCATTCCAGATTTCTCGAAAATCGCGTGCCCCTTGACTTCTCTTCTCTCTAAGGATGTACCTTTTGAAATCTCCAAGGAATACACGCCAGCCTTTGAAAACCTGCGTGACTGAGTCACCCAGGCACCTATCCTACAATCCCCTAACTGGTCTCAACCCTTTGAGATCATGTGCGATGCGTCTGACTTCGCTGTAGGAGCGATCCTGGGACAGAAAGCTGACGGGAAACCCGTGGTCATCTACTACGCTAGCAAGACACTTGACGAGGCTCAGCGTAACTATATGGTTATGGAGAAAGAGCTGCTAGCCGTATTATTTGCCCTTGAAAAATTCCGATCGTATCTTCTAGGTTCCCATGTCATCATTTACTCGGATCACACGACTGTAAGGCATCTCCTTGCCAAGAAGGATGCGAAGCCCCGACTAATCCGTTGGATCTTGCTGTTGCAAGAATTCGATCTTGAGATTCGCGACAAGGCGAGAAGGCAGAATGTGGTAGCCGACCATCTGTCCCGTCTTCCTTCTGAGATCATCGACCCTTCCGGACCCATCACGGAACATTTTCCTGATGAGCACCTGCTTTCTGTTGGTACTGGACTTCCATGGTTTGCTGATATAGTAAACTACTTGGCATCTCATCAGATACCGTCTGATTGGCCGAAGGCCAAGAAAGACAAATTGCGTTCTGATTCCAAGTATTACATTTGGGAAGACCCGTACCTTTTCCGCATAGGTGCTGATCAAATTATTCGGAGATGCGTCCCGGAAGAGGAAATCAGCAATATCCTATCTTTCTGCCATGAGCAAGCATGCGGTGGCCATTTCTCAGGGCATAAAACCGCATCCAAAGTCCTCCAGTATGGCTTCTACTGGCCTACACTTTTCAAAGACGCATACAGTCACTGCAAGGCATGCAGTCGTTGCCAGACTTTGGGCAACATGAACCATCGCGACATGATGCCTTTGCAGCCGATTCTCGTATGCAAAATCTTCAATGTATGGGGGATTGATTTTATGGGCCCCTTTCCTGTTTCGGATGGTTTCGAGTACATTCTGCTTGCGGTGGACTACGTGTCCAAATGGATTGAAGCCATACCGACCCGAACCTGCAATCACAAGATTGTTCTTAAGCTCATACATCAAAACATTTTCTCAAGGTTCGGGATTCCCCGTGCTATAATCTCTGATGGGGGGACCCATTTTACAAATGCTCAGTTTAGGTCACTGATGGCCAAATTTGGGGTGTCTCACCGAATCTCTACTCCTTACCACCCCCAAACAAATGGCCTAGCTGAGCTGTCAAATCGGGAGATCAAGAAAATCCTGCAAGTCACTATTCGGCCTGACAGGAAGGACTGGTTGTCCCGACTTCCAGAAGCATTGTGGACCTATAGGATCGCCCACAAGACCCAATTGGGCATGTCTCCCTTTAGACTGGTGTACGTAAAGGCATGTCACCTTCCCGTAGAACTGGAGCATAAAGCCTATTGGGCAGTACGGAACTGTAATCTAGATCTTTCCAAGGCTGGAACCCACAGAAAACTCTAAATCAGCGAGATTGATGAATTACACCTAGACGTGTATGAGAACTCGCGAATCTACAAGGAGCAGGTTAAAGCCTTCCACGACAAGCACATCTCGAGAAAGATCTTTCATCCTGGTCAAAAGGTCCTACTCTTTGATGCCCGACTCAAACTTTTCCCGAGGAAACTGAGATCCAAGTGGGTCGGACCGTATTTAGTCCGACAGGTTTTTGAAAATGGAGCAATTGAAATCAGTCCACTCAGCCATGATTCCGAATCTTTCATCGTGAACAGTCAGAGACTCAAACCGTTCATTGATGTGACTTCTACTGATTCGGCTGAATCATCCCTCATCCTCCATTCCCCTTGAACTTACTGCGCCCGGCTGATGGCGTAAAACTCAGCGCTTAACGGGAGGCAGCCCGTCATTTCTTGAAAATCTAAAACCTTTTTCTAACACCATTGTGCACTTAAGGTTCACCCTTTAAGACAGCCGACTCCACCTCAGATGCTTGCATCTGAGATTAGAAATCGTCCGCAGAATTCATCCCGACCCATTCACTCACAAAAATATCTGTCTTAAGGAATAAATTAAGTAAATAAAAACCCCTAAATCACAATGAGGACATTGCAAATCTTAGGTATGGGGGGGTATAAGTGCAAAACTTGTAGAAAAAAAGGTTTTAAACAAAAAATTCACATATGCCAAAAATACCATAAAAATTAAAAATTTTTCAAAATAAAAAGAATAAGAGGAGAAAGGAAATTTTGTGGAGAAGGAAACGAAACAAAATGAAAAGGAGCACAAAAAGATGAAAGAAAAGAGTAATAGTCATTAGTAAGAAGCTAAGGAATTAACCTAAGCTCTAGACCATTTTTCAAGAAAAGAAATGAAAAGTGCGTGGTAAGATTAGTAAGAACACAAACCTTAGGCATTCTTGATAGACTCTTAGTACCCATTAAGATCTAGACAATCCTCAAGAGGTTGAGGAAAATGAAAAGCTTATGTACTAGGTCCAAGGCTTAGGGAGTATTTGACCTCGCTAACTAACTTCTGATTTACGGGACTCAGTAACCTAAGCACCCCAACCCCACACACTGCCTGGTTCAGTAAGCATAAAAAATTCAAAATCACGCAGAAGCGTCGCAAAAATTCTGAAAATACACCTAGAATAGGAACGGCCGATCAACACAAGTTGATTTGGATGAGTTCCCAGCGTAGAGAGGCGGGAAATCCCCTCAAAGATGCGTAACAAAATATCATCTCCTCGGTGCTTGTCTCGTAGGATATTCACATATCCTACTGTGGGCATGTAAGCACCCTGCTGGTTCAGATTCCATGGATGGCATTATCACGAAGTGTCAACTGCCAGGGTCTGAACTCGGCCACGGAACACCATGGATGGGATTATCTCGAAATCTCAATAGCCAGGGTTTTGGGGGTTGCCATGGGCGGTGCTATCTCGAAGCATCGATCGCCAGGAACCCTTGAGGATTGATGATGGGAGCAATGAATCTGATACAGACCGTGTTGAAAAAGCCAATCCTAAGCTAGAACTAAAAAGAAAAAGAGAGAGAAAACTCTCCAAACAAAAAAACTTTCTATCTCTCTCTCTTGCAAAACTCACTGTGAACTGAACCAGGGCAAAAATCGTTTCAAGCACGGGGTGCTTTAACCACAAAGTCCAATAAACCTTAGGTTAGTTCTTGTGGGTCTTAAAAACCTCCGCCAAAGACTGAGGCTAAGGCTAGATAGATCTGGATCTTGGTTGGTACTAGAGTACCTTTTAAGCCTATGGTCAGCATTCTAACCTAATCTAGGTTCAAAAGAAAAGGCACTTACCTGAAGTTGTTAAGAATATCATGGTCTAGAACAAAGGTTAAAACCTTAGGATTTTGCTAAGGGACTAGCAAAAGCTAGGCATGGGGGTGTGATGAGAACCTCATCGCAAACCCTAAACTAGCACCATTTAACCCTAATATGCAAGAAAAAGCCCCTACATAACTCTAGAAAGTCTTGGCTCAGAGAGATTCTGAGTTTGCAAAGAAAATAGAAACTAAGGGGTAAAAATGTAATTTCACCAATCCGATCTGAAAACAGGGTAACTCAGGGTCCAAACATAGGTCAAAACAACCTAATAAGAAGAAAATTGGGATGAGATGACTCAATAAGGGCTACAGCAACTCCAAGGAATTAAATGACATCCTACAACCCTAAAAACAAATCCACTTAAATACACGAGGTTCGAGGTAGATAAAAAATCAACTAAACCCTCTAAAATTCATAGAAAAATAATCTCTAGGGTTTAGAACCTTCAATTTGACCTTAGGAACCCATGTTGACCTACATTGAGAACCATGCCCAATTAACAACTTAATTTAGGTTTTTACGTAAATTTACCGGTCAAACAAGGTTTAATCTAGAAATAAAATTCACCATCAGAATCCTTAGGTCCTAATTAGTCATGTATAAAAACTTGGGCCTAAGAAGAAACCTTCTTGACCAACTTTACACTTTGGTCCTCATATATTTACATTTTGGCCCTCAACTTTTGAACCCTCATATTTTGACCCCTAACTCTCCTTCGTTCTTTACGTTTAGGTCCCTCCTGCAAAACCTGAGCAGCGCCATGCTCCGGCGACCTTGCGCGGAGCATGGCACCGCGCAGGGTGAGGGAGGGGCCCTGGCAAGTCAATGGGGGGTACCCTGCGTCGTCAGCCACCGTAGGGACACCCCCCTGAGCGCTGCACCCACCCATGCCGGCCGTGCGAACGCACGGACGGTATGGGTATCCTTCCTCCGGCGTCCTCCGGCGAGGGAGACACGTCGTCTCCCTCCGCCCTCCTCTCTGATGCTGCCCCTAAAAATACCCCCGTCGCTCCGCCGTTCTCCTCAGCTCGGATCTGACGGAGACACCCCCTCAATTCCTCCCTTCCCACTCCGACAGATGCCCCCTTGCTCCGGCGGCCTCTCCTCCTCCTCCTCGTCACCCTGCCGCACTACCAGCAGCAGGGTTACCTTCCCTCGATCTTCCCGCGCCGCGCCGCACCCAGCGGGCGCCTCTCCGGCCCTCTCCTAGCCGCCACCCCTTCCTCTGGGCAGTTTCTTCTCCGAAGACAGTCGATACGACTGTCGCCTGCTCCAACCCCTCCTCGTCCAGCTTAGTAGGTATAACTTCTCTTCTTCCTCCCCTCTTTCTTTTCCATACTGAAAACCCTTACTGTCGGCCCCGATTTCCAACCAATCACCCTCACCTTCTCCACCTCCGACCAAACTCCGGCGAACCGCTCCCATCACTCCATCACCCCACAGGGCTCGCCAACCTGCGCATAACCTCCGCCTCCTCACCCTGATCCTTTTCCGCCCTTCCACTTCCCACCAATCGCCCTCTACAGATCCACCGAACACACCCACTTCCCAGCCCGCAGTTTGACCTAGGGCAACCTTTTGGCTCTGCCCCACGACCTGCAGACCCTCCGACCACCTTCGTCGTGCCAGGACGAAGGTCCTCCGCCTATCTGATTAGGCCGAAAGGCCGTGCTGTTGTGGACAGGAACTTCGCTCGCCGTCGCCAGTGCTGAGGTGAAGAAGCTCCTTCGACCTGCTGCTCCAGGCGCACCACGCCCAGATCAGACTCCCAGGCTGCGCGGGGTAGCTTCGCGAAGTGCCAGGCTGCAGTTGAGGCGAAGCCCTCGCCCGAAGCCCTCACGCGAAGTTCGGCTGCCGCTGCTTCCTCTGCGTAGGCGCCCAAATTGGGGGTGGGACATTTAGTCCCACCTCGGAAACCCGCTGAGGCGAACGGGCGCTTAAAGGCAAAACGTTCCTTAAGCTGTTTGCCTCAGTTCACGGGGTGAGGTCCCCTTCACCCGCCCGATTACCCGGCCCCGTCCGCGCTCACGCCTCGCAGACCTGGCCTGACCCGACTAAGCCCGACCTGCACTCCTCGCCCACTACCGCACGCCGGTGGGCCTGGACCCGGGTGCGACCCGCGTACCTGATTACCAGGTTGCTCTGGGAGAGCTGTCCTAAGAGCGAATTCTGAGAGAGAGAGAGACGCGGGGGGGGTAGAGTAGGTTTTGCCCTCTGATGCTAAACTCTTGAGCGTGCAGGCACAGGTGAAGAAGAAGAAGAAGAAGGACTGCGGAAGAAGAAGAAGAACTGAAGAGACACTGTAGCAGCCGTGGGTTAAGTCGTCTGATTGGAAAATCAGACGACATCCTGAAGGCAAAGAAGAAAAAGAAGAAGACTCTGCAAAAATCAGAAGAAGAAAGAAGAAGAGAAAAAGAAGAAGAAGAGCACGAGAAGAAGATCTGAAGCAAGAAAAGAAGAAGAAGAAGAACAGGAAGAACAAGAGAAGACTCAAGAGACAAAGAGGAAGAAAGAAGAGAAGAAGAAGAAGCCAAACTTTCATCTCTCTCTCTCTCTCTTTATTTTTGTAATAGAATATGTATATCTCTAGAATACGACTTGCTCCCTGAGTTCGACCTCGGGTGATCTGTTATTTCCGAGTAAAAAAAATATATATATTTGAAATGATGGCAATAACTAGCTATACTACGACGCTATAACAAAACCTAGTCATAAGTTGTCGCCGACCGTTTCATTTTTGGCGCCGTTGCCGAGGAGCAACGGCTATTCTAGAGGTAAACATTCCTATTTCTTTTTAGTTCTAATAATCTCCTCTCTTTTGTGCAGCTACAGGAAATCAAGAAGACAAGCAATCGCACGACAACCACTCCGAGGACAGGTAATTTTTTTTCCTCTCGCTATTAACCCCTAAACCCTAAAGAGGAAGAAAAGAAATGATCAAGCAATATAGGGCTAACCTGTCTTGTAAACTTAGTAAACCATAAGAAGTTGCATGTTTTCAACCCATTATTCCTGCACACTATTAAGGGTATTTAGTGGCTAACACATTCTTGCTTGAGCCCTAATTACCCACCAAAGAACTAACTGGACCAAGTAGAGCCAACATAAGAACGGCAGGTCCATGTGCCTCAGCAAGTCCCGAACCTACAACGGAATGGGGTCCAATCATAAGGATCAAACAAAAGAGAATATTCAAAATAGTATAGAAGGTCTTCTAACAAGTAGAGGAAATTACATGGAATACGTCGGTATCTTATTTGCGGAAATCGGACCTCAAACAGACCCTAAACGGGTGAAAAACAATGTTTCTGACTCAAATCAGACGTCTAGAACAACTTCTAGACATCTTAAAAGGATTTAGTAACATACTTAAGTCTCTATGCCAATCCTCAGACATCCAGGAACTCCGCTGGACCATCTGGTCCCAGTTCTAGACGTCCGACCACCTCTTCGGACGTTTGGAAGTGCTTTCCGTCATCTGGTAGGTCACCTAGACGTCCGAAATCTGTGGGAGGGCATGTCCCGCCCCTTCCCGAAGCGAAACCTGCACAAAATCCACCCAAATCTCCTCAAAAAGGCATGCAACAATGCCTTGGCGGAGTGGCCTGCATGGCCGTATCCGCAAAGAAGACGTACCTTCGCAAAGTCTACTCCTCAGACATCTGGAACCTCTTGCAGACGTCGGCTAAGTTGTCTGGACGTCGCTCCAGACGTCTGATTCTTGGAAAAACCCAACACTAGAACCTGTTTCCGCCCTTTCGCGCCGCGCGTGGCCGCGCCTTGCCCTCTCGCCTGTAGCTTCGGCTGCAACAGTGTTGGTGATGAGAACCTCGTCACAAACCCTAAACTAGCACCATTTAACCCTAATATGCAAGAAAAAGCTCCTACATAACTCTAGAAAGGCTTGGCTCAGAGAGATTCTGAGTTTGCAAAGAAAATAGAAACTAAGGGGTAAAAATGCAATTTCACCAATCCGATCTGAAAACAGGGTAACTCAGGGTCCAAACATAGGTCAAAACAACATAATAAGAAGAAAAGTGGGATGAGATGACTCAATAAGGGCTACAGCAACTCCAAGGAATTAAATGACATCCTACAACCCTAAAAACAAACCCACTTAAATACACGAGGTTCGAGGTAGAGAAAAAATCAACTAAACCCTCTAAAATTCATAGAAAAATAATCTCTAGGGTTTAGAACCTTCAATTTGGCCTTAGGAACCCATGTTGACCTACATTGAGAACCATGCCCGATTAACAACTTAATTTAGGTTTTTGCGTAAATTAACCGGTCAAACAAGGTTTAATCTAGAAATAAAATTCACCATCAGAATCCTTAGGTCCTAATTAGTCATGTATAAAAACTTGGGCCTAAGAAGAAACCTTCTTGACCAACTTTACACTTTGGTCCTCATATATTTACGTTTTGGCCCTCAACTTTTGAACCCTCACATTTTGGCCCCTAACTCTCCTTCGTTCTTTACGTTTAGATCCCTCCTGCAAAACCTGAGCAGCGCCATGCTCCGGCGACCTTGCGCGGAGCATGGCGCCGCGCAGGGTGAGGGAGGGGCCCTGGCAAGTCAATGGGGGGTACCCTGCGTCGTCAGCCACCGTAGGGACACCCCCCTGAGCGCTGCACCCACCCATACCGGTCGTGTGAACGTACGGACGGTATGGGTATCCTTCTTCCGGCGTCCTCCGGCGAGGGAGACACGTCGTCTCCCTCCGCCCTCCTCTCTGATGCTGCCCCTATAAATACCCCCGTCTCTCCGCCGTTCTTCTCAGCTCGGATCTGACGGAGACACCCCCTCAATTCCTCCCTTCCCACTCCGACAGATGCCCCCTTGCTCCGGTGGCCTCTCCTCCTCGTCCTCGTCGCCCTGCCGCACTACCAGCAGCAGGTTACCTTCCCTCGATCTTCCCGCGTCGCGCCGCACCCAGCGGGCGCCTCTCCGGCCCTCTCCTCGCCGTCGCCCCTTCCTCTGGGCAGTTTCTTCTCCGGCGACAGTCGATACGACTGTCGCCTGCTCCAACCCCTCCTCGTCCAGCTTAGTAGGTATAACTTCTCTTCTTCCTCCCCTCTTTCTTTTCCATACTGAAAACCCTTACTGTCGGCCCCGATTTCCCACCAATCACCCTCACCTTCTCCACCTCTGGCCAAACCCCGACGAACCGCTCCCATCACTCCATCACCCCACAGGGCTCGCCAACCTGCGCATAACCTCCGCCTCCTCACCCTGATCCTTTTCCGTCCTTCCACTTCCCACCAATCGCCCTCTGCAGATCCACCGAACACACCCACTTCCCAGCCCACAGTTTGACCTAGGGCAACCTTTTGGCTCTGCCCCACGACCTGCAGACCCTCCGACCACCTAGGGCAACCTCCGCCTATCTGATTAGGCCGAAAGGCCGTGCTGTTGTGGATAGGAACTTCGCTCGCCGTCGCCATTGCTGAGGTGAAGAAGCTCCTTCGACCTGCTGCTCCAGGCGCACCACTCCCAGATCAGACTCCCAGGCTGCGCGGGGTAGCTTCGCGAAGTGCCAGGCTGCAGTTGAGGCGAAGCCCTCGCCCGAAGCCCTCGCGCGAAGTTCGGCTGCCGCTGCTTCCTCTGCGCAGGCGCCCAAATTGGGGGTGGGACATTTAGTCCCACCTCGGAAACCCGCTGAGGCGAACGGGCGCTTAAAGGCAAAAAGTGCCTTAAGCTGTTCGCCTCAGTTCACGGGGTGAGGTCCCCTTCACCCGCCCGATTACCCGGTCCAGTCCGCGCTCACGCCTCGCGGACCTGGCCCGACCCCACTAAGCCCGACCTGCACTCCTCGCCCACTACCGTACGCCGGTGGGCGTGGACCCGGGCGCGACCCGCGTACCCGATTACCCGGTTGCTCTGGGAGAGCTGTCCTAAGAGCGAATTCTGAGAGAGAGAGAGACGCGCGGGGGGGGGGGGGGGGGTAGAGTAGGTTTTGCCCTCTGATGCTGAACTCTTGAGCGTGCAGGCACAGGTGAAGAAGAAGAAGAAGAAGGACTGCGGAAGAAGAAGAAGAAGAACTGAAGAGACACTGTAGCAGCCATGGGTTAAGTCGTCTGATTGGAAAATCAGACGACATCCTGAAATCAAAGAAGGAAAAGAAGAAGACTCTGCAAAAATCAGAAGAAGAAAGAAGAAGAGAAAAAGAAGAAGAAGAAGAGCACGAGAAGAAGATCTGAAGCAAGAAAAGAAGAAGAAGAAGAAGAATAGGAAGAACAAAAGAAGACTCAAGAGACAAAGAGGAAGAAAGAAGAGAAGAAGAAGCCAAACTTTCATCTCTCTCTCTTTGTTTTTGTAATAGAATATGTATATCTCTAGAATACGACTTGCTCCCTGAGTTCGACCTCGGGAGATCTGTTATTTCCGAGTAAAAAATATATATATATTTGAAATGATGGCAATAACTAGCTATACTACGACGCTATAACAAAACCTAGTCATAAGTTGTCGCCGACCGTTTCAGTTGGGGAGGACCTCCCAGATACACTCCTCCGCCTCGTGCGTGCGCCGCTCCGACTGTGCGCTCACCGACGAGCTCCCATGAGAGCTCACAAGCTCAATTCCTCCTCTCCCTCTCACGCTGCTCCTCCTCTCCTTCTCACGCCACTCCCGCGCTCCCACTGCTTTGCTGCTCTCGCTAGAGGGAAGGAGGAAGGTGGCTGAGGAAGTGGGGTGGAACGAGGGATAGGAGGGGGCTTTATAAGGGTGTGGGTTTAGGGTTTTGCTGGGGGCGGAAGGAGAGAGAAGAAGAAGGAAAATGAGGGGGTGTATTTGTTGATTTCCCTACTCGGAGGGGTGAGATCAGCGTGACGAAAAAAAAATGCGGAATATAATATAAACAATCTCACAAAATTCAAACACACAATGTACACAATAATTTTTAGGTGGAAACCCAAACCGGGTGAAAACCACCACCTAACCCTCTCGAGTTAGGATTTTTCGATCAACCAAGTTGATCAAATCCACTAACCGAATCACTTAAACGAGGGTGATTCAACCTCAATTACAACCACGCTACTTTATACGAGGGTAGCGTACCTCAAACCCCTTCTCTTCACGAGAAGGATTTTGTTTCACGAAGGAGACGGGAATTCAGAAAGCGAATACCCAACCAAATAACAAAGGTAAAATAACAAATAATCCTATAGAGCCAACAAAGTAATTTTTAACCTAAGCATCTATAGGAATTAGGAAACTCCCCTTTGCAAGGAGTGCGTCGAATCGATGACGCGGGTGCGTGAGCCACGCGACGGCGTAATGTCGCTCTTCGTGAACTACGGTGGGAGAGCGGGTGTGCAAAGGGAATTTAGCTCTCTGGATGATGGAACTTAAGCTTGGAGAGCAAGAGCTTTTCTTGGACACAAAAGAGTAGAAAGTATGTTGCTTAGGTGTATGTTGGTGTGCAAAGACTACCCTCTATTTATAGATGCCTTAGGAAGGCTTTGGAAGGCTTAGGAAGGATTCCATAGCCGTTGGGTGCAAAGCCCAAGAGAATCAGGACGAAATCAGGGACAATGATTGCATTGACAGGGTAATCAGACGTCTAATTCTGGTATCAGACATCTGGAAGACCACTTTAAGACGTCTGGGAACAACATCAGACGTCTGATTTTAAGCGAATTTCTTCCTGACTTGAATCAGATCTAAATAGGGTTCTAGCGCAAGTCCATCAGACGACATACAGGACGTCTGGCACTATGTCTGGACGTCTGGAAACATACTTTTTCGTGTGAATGGATTTCCAAGAGAGTGCAACGGCTAGAAAATCTCTGAGAAGAGATTTTGGGTCAGCCGAGGCAAAACGGTCATATATCAGACGTCTGGAAACGCTGTTTGAACAATATATTGGTTTTCTAAGTTTTCTATAGAAAACCTAAATATCCTAGGGTTGTGCCAGTGTTCCTAGGACTGCTGTTAGGGTACTTTGAGGCTCTTTAACATAATTTTCTAAGGAAATAAAGAGCAAGAAAATAACGACAAAAGTACATGAAAGGAATAAAATGGAATTCTATCCTATTCTTCTTGTCCTTCCATCTTCAATCTATCGCTCCTCGCGAATCTCCTCTGTTCTCCATCAAGCTCCTCCAATCCGTCCTGGATGCGAGCTCGAATTCCGTCTAATCACGTCTCCATTTGCAATTGACCTGAAATCTAAGACTCCAAGTGCAAATGTTAAATAACACATGTTTTGTTATCATCAAAACAAATGATCGTGGTGCTCTAGCACCAACAATCTCCTCCTTTTTGATGATGATAAAATCATAAATAATAATGCAAAAAATCCTTCCCCTTTTTGACATTATCAAAAAGGTTTGATTGATTTTAAATTTTCTATAACTCTCCCTTAAAACATGCTCTTTTATAAATTTCTTTTAACAAAGGTAATGTCCTCCCCCTTTTTTATAACAAGATAGCTATTATTTTTCTCCTCCTTTCTAAAGGAAATTTAGCTACCTTATTTGTAACGACCCGATTTCCGAGTCCCTACGAGACGAGAACCGGACCGACTCGACTAATCCCAAGACCTAGTCGTCCAACGAGGAAGTAACCAAAAGAGCAGTAAAATAAACCACATTCAATATCAAATATAACTAACAGTAACAAAATACAGCAGTAAGAAAAAGAACTACTACAACATGTACCACTACAATAGTAGAACAACATTTAACATAACAAGAACTACAAGTAAAGAAAAGTACAGAGAGTAACAAAAACTACTCACTACAGTGGAACAAAAAGGACACGAAAGAACAGTGGTAACTCTACTGGACCCTACTCGGCCCAGCGTCCTCTGCAGCCGCTGACCCTGGCTGCTCAACACCTGGTCCTGAAAAGTAACGAGTGTAACACGTTAGCGAAACACTGAGTAGAGTGGCAGCTAAACTAAAGAAGCAGTAAAGTGTATAGTAGCTGTTTTATTTTCTTTCTTCCTTTATTTACGTCTTTCTATTGTTTCACAATTTATCTATTTCTCAGATCCTTCACTTAATCTCGAATGTTCCTCGTGGGAACGATCTTGATTGCAGTATTTTCCGTACAGTAGAAGTAACACGTGGCGCTCTCCTGGCCGGGAGAGTCCCCCGTGGTGATCCTACTCTCAGTCAACCACCCCAAGGTCACTGACAGACGTAACGGTGACTACGGCACGCACGGTAAACGCACGGGTAGCTAACCCGCACTGGCACGCGGTCAGTCATTTCCGTTAACGGGTGCGCCCAAAGCACAGCACGGAACTAGTATAGGGTAGAGCCCTCTCAGTAACAGGGGTCCAACCCCTCCACAGTAATCAAACAGGGGCCTTGCCCCTCCACAGTCCGCGCACCTTCGCCTGACTACCCTAGTTTGCCCAGTGGGCCTAACAAGTCGGTGTAGGTGAGCTAGCAGAACCCCGGGGCCCGTGGGGTAGCTAGTACTCGCCCTACACTAGAAGCTCTCCTCGGTACTGCGTACATGAAGGCCAGCAAGTCGGTACAAAGTGGCCAGACCTAACCCCGGGTCCGTGGGGCCGGTAGCTCCGCTCTACACTAAACAGGGGGACAGTCGCTCTTCTTGGTACTCTGTACTCAAGGGCCAGCTCACTTCCCCAATTCTATTCCATTCACCTTCCAGGAGTTCTACTCCTAATTCCCCGTAGTATTCCAGCTCTTTTAACTTAGCACATTCCGGTTTCACCCCTTTCAAGTTCACGTTCATACAACCCATATTCTCAGTCACGTTCATTTATTCATAACATGTAGCTGTTAAACCAATTTACAGGCAGCTATTATTTCCTTTCCACGTTTCCCAAGACTGCAATATCTATAATCATATCGCTAGTTTTTCAGTCCTAGGATTCATGCCGTACCCTAGGATCTATCATTCAATCTAGTTTCCAGCCCTAGGATTCATGCAATACCCTAGGATCTATCATTCAATCTGGTTTCTCATTCCTAGGATTCATGCAATGCCCTAGGTTCTATCATTCAATCTGGTATCTCATTCCTAGGATTCATGCAATGCCCTAGGTTCTATTAATCGTTCCATAATTGTAACAAATTTTGTTAATAACTTTAAAGCCACTCTACCAGCTACAACGGAAGTAATGGGGGCATGGTTGGAAATCCCGCGTGCCTCCGCTACCCCCGAGACTGCAATGGAACGGGGTCCTAACACAAGGATCAAACACAAGGAGTTTCTCAGAATAGTATATAATTACTGTAAACGGGTAGAGGATTTTATCCCAAAAAGAACGCAACTCGAAACGCGGAAAACGGACTCCGAACGGGCCCGAAACGGGTCGAAAACGACGAAACAGTCCAAAATCAGACATCTGGAACCTCTTCCAGACGTCTTAAAAAGTGGTTCAGAGGATACCTTCGCTCTGTGTAGTCTCTCAGACGTCCAGAAGCCTGCGTGGGCGTTTGGCCTAGTTCCCAGATGCCCGATGGTCACCCTGGACGTCTGGAAGTCCTTCCAGTCGTCTGGCACTGCGGCAAGACGTCTGATTCGCGTTGGATGCGAATCTCAGAACCTGCACGTACCCACACCTCGTGCTCAGTAAGGACGGTCGCAGAAAAGGAAGAAGGACGAAAATAACTTATTTACTAGACGTCTGGACAGTCCTCCAGACGCCTTCACCGTCGTCTGGTTGGAATCCCAGACGTCTGATTCTGGAAAAATTTCCAGAATCAGAGCTCGACTCGCCCTCCGCCAGCGACGCACGGCCGCGCCGCGCCTCGTCTGCCTGCTGCTCGAGCTGCAGCAGCCCTCCAACGATGCTCCACGCCCGCGGCTCCCCCGCCGGCCGGCTCTAGCTGCCCTTGGGAGCTCGAGCCCTCACGGCCGAGTGTCTCCTCCCTCGCGCGACACCTCCTCCCGCAACTCGCCGCGGCTGCCGCTGCCGCCGGTCGCTCGCGCTCGTACTCGCTGGAAGGAGAAGAGGGAAACAAAGGAGATGAGAGTGAGGGAGAGGGCGAGGCCTTTTAAAGTCGCGCGGGGAGAGAGAGAGAGAGAGACAGCGCTGCGCCTGCGTCGGAGAGAGGGGAAAAAGATGCGTCGCAGGTCTGCATGCGCAGGCGCGCAGACGAAATCGCGCGTGCTGCAGAAATCAAAATCCCAGACGTCTAAAAGGGGTTCCAGACGTCTGGTCAGACGTCTGGGCCACCTCCCAGACGTCTTAAAATACGTCTTGAAGCCGCGTTCGTAACATTATATCTCCCCCTTAAAAATTGACAATTAGCTTATAATTTTTTGCTCCCCCTATCTAAATGCTTATGATAAAAAGATAGGGTAAATGATTTTTACCTCACCTACCATGGCCAATAAAATGGCCCGAATGGTGGTGGTGGATGCCACATCGGATGGGGCTCCCATCCGTAGCTTGGAGGCCCGGGCATTGGCGCCGGTCTCCAGTCTGCCGGTCGACGTGCGGCGGGTCCGTCGTTTGTTCGCCGTCTCGTCGGTCTTCTTGTTCTCCTCCTTGGTTCTCTCAACTCGAGTTGACCAGCCTTGAGCTTGTAGGTCCAGTCCTTCGTGTTGTAGTTATCTCTGAACCCTACAAAACAAGATTCCAAATTTTTCTTCGGTATCCAAGTGAGCTTGGATCCGGATCTGTTAGCGGGTCTCCTTGACGGAGATCCTTTCTCAACCTTAGGGTTATAAAAATTATCTACTTTGTTGATTAATTTGTTGGAGTTTTCCCTAAGACATGCAATTTCTTTTTCTATAATATTTATCTTAGTTTTTAAATCAGAAATTTATACTTTTAGAGTAACATTTTCCTCAATCAATTTATTATTTTCATTGATGAGGTTATGATTTTCTAGTAATAGGTTATCATTTTTAGGACTAGCTTCTAGATCCTTAAGTTTTATTTCCAACCTATCATTTTCATATTTAAGAAAACTAAGATTCTTTTTCATGCTTTTGTTTTCTATTTTTAGTGATTTACTAAGCTCATACAACTCATTAAAAGCATCTTGTAAATCAGAATTTACCTCGTTGTCTGAGTCGCTTTTGCTTTCGTTGTCGCTTCCTCTGGCCATGAAACCAAAGCAAGCGGTTTCTTCTTCTTTTTCTTCTTCTTCCTCCGAGCTCGAATCGTCCCAAGTGGCTTGGAACGCCTTCTTTTTAGACTTCTTCTCCTTTTCCTTCTTCTTCTCCTTTTTGAGAAGAGGGCACTCTGGTCATAGGTGCCCTTTCTCGTTGCAGTGATAGCAACGTCTCGGGCTTTCCTTCTCCTTTTTCTCTTTCTTTGATTCCCTACAAAACTTGGAAAATTTTTTAAGTAAAATTCTAAAGTCTTCGTGGTCGGAACTTACCTCGCTATCCGACGTGGCTTTGAAGGCGAGAGTCTTCTTCGGTTTAGGCTCCGGTGTATCCTTCTTCTTTTGCTTCAACTTTGTCTCGTAGGCCATTAGATTGCCTAGGAGATCTTCCATGTTGAGCTCCTCCACTTCGTTCGCCTCCTCGATGGCGGTGACTTTCTGTTCCCACTCCAGTCCGAGGGAACGAAGAAGCTTCCCTTGAAGCTCCCCCTTGATGAAAGTCTTCCCTAATGCTTTCAAGTTATTTACAATGAGAGTGAACCTACTGTTCATCTCACTTAAGGATTCATTAGATTTCATGGAAAAAGCCTCAAACTCTTGTGAAAGTAAATTTAGTTTAGAAGTTTTTACCTTAGAGGTACCTTCATGAGTTACCTCAAGTGTGTGCCAGATCTCGTATGCGGTGGTGCATTGCGAGATTTTATTGAACTCCTCCGAGCTAAGTGTGCAGTAAAGGGCATTTATGGTCTTTGCATTTAAAGAGAGCTCACGAATCTGCTGTTGCGAGTATCCTCCGGCGGGTTTTTCTGGGATGTCGAAGGGGGTCTCGCACCTGGCCCAAATTGTGAAATCGGTGACTTGAAGCCACGTCCTCATCCGCAACTTCCAGTAGGGGTAGTTGCTTCCATCGAAATAGGGTGGTCGGACAGTGGACTGCCCCTCGGAAATCCCGCCCGCGGAACTGCTCCCCTCCATAGATCTTCTTTCTTGGTTGTTACGCCGAAACAGCAAGACCTGCTCTGATACCAATTGTTGAGTTCCCTACTCAGAGGGGGTGAGATCAGCGTGACGAAAAAAAAATGCGGAATATAATATAAACAATCTCAT
Source organism: Thalassia testudinum (assembly GCA_037157565.1). NCBI lineage: Eukaryota > Viridiplantae > Streptophyta > Magnoliopsida > Alismatales > Hydrocharitaceae > Thalassia > Thalassia testudinum. The sequence continues at coordinate 9,112,365 of JAZHRO010000067.1, forward strand.
AAAATTCAAACACACAATGTACACAATAATTTTTAGGTGGAAACCCAAACTAGGTGAAAACCACCACCCAAATCGGGTGACCTTAAACAGGTCAAAAATAGTGTTTTTGACTCAAATAAGACTTCTGGAACAACTTCCAGACATCTTAAAAGGGTTCAGTAACGTACCTAAGTCTCTGCACCAATCCTCAAACATCCAGGAACTCCGCTGGACCATCTGGACCTAGTTCCAGGCGTCTGACCACCTCTTCGGACGTTTGGAAGCACTTCCCATCGTCTGGCAGGTCACCTAGACGTCCGAAATGCATGTGAGGGCATGTCCCGCGCCTTCCCGAAGCGAAACCTGCACAAAATCCAGCCAAATCTCCTCAAAAAGGCATGCAACAGTGCCGTGGCGGAGCGGCCTGCATGGCTATATCTGCAAAGAAGACGTACCTTCGCGAAGTCTACTCCTTAGACGTTTAGAACCTCCTCCAGACGTTGGCTAGGTCATCTGAATGTCGCTCTAGACGTCTGATTCTGGGAAAAACCCAGAACTAGAACCTGTTTCCACCCTCTTGCGCCGTGCGTGGTTGCGCCGCGCCCTCTTGCCTGCAGCTCTGGTTGTAGCAGTGTCGGGGAGGACCTCCCCGACACACTCCTCCGCTTCGCGCGCGTGGCGCTTCGGCCGTGCACTCACCGGCGAGCTCCCACGCGAGCTTGCAAGCTCAACTCCTCCTCCCCTCTCACGCTACTCCTCCTCTCTTTCTCACGCCACTCCCGCCCTCTCACTACTCTGCTGCTCTTGTTGGAGGGAAGGAGGAAGGTGGCAGAGGAAGTGGGGTGGTGTAACGACCCGATTCCCGAGTCCCTACGAGACACGAGGACCGGATCGACTCGACAAATCCCAAGACCTAGTCGTCCAACGAGGAAGTAACCAAAAGAGCAGTAAAATAAACCACATTCAACATGAAATATAACTAGCAGTAACAAAATACAGCAGTAAGAAAATGAACTACTACAGCATGTACCACCACAACAGTAGAACAACATTTAACATAACAAGAACTACGAGTAAATAAAACTATAGAGAGTAACAAAAACTACTCACTACAATGGAACAAAAGGGGTACAAAAGAACTGCGGTAACTCTACTGGACCCTACTCGGCCCAGCGTCCTCTGCAACCGCTGACCCTAGCTGCTCAACACCTGGTCCTGAAAAGTAACGAGTGTAACACGTCAGCGAAACGCTGAGTAGAGTGGCAGCTAAAACTAAAGAAGCAGTAAAGTGTACAGTAGCTGTTTTATTTTCTTTCTTCCTTTATTTACGTCTTCCTATTGTTTCACAATTTATCTATTTCTCAGATCCTTCACTTGATCTCGAATGTTCCTCGTGGGAACGATCTTGATTGCAGTCTTTTCCGAAAAGTAGAAGTAACACGTGGTGCTCTCCTGGCCGGGAGAGTCTCCCGTGGTGATCCTACTCTCAGTTAACCACCCCAAGGTCGCTGACAGACGTAACGGTGACTACGGCACGTGCGATAAACACACGGGTAGCTACCCCGCACTGGCACGCGGTCAGTCGTTTCCGTTAACGGGTGCGCCCAAAGCACAACACGGAACCAGTATAGGGCAGAGCCCTCTCAGTAACAGGGGTCCAGCCCCTCCACAGTAACCAAACAGGGGTCTTGCCCCTCCACAGTCCGCGCACACTCGCCTTACTACCCTGGTTCGCCCAGTGGGCCTAACAAGTCGATGTAGGTGAGCTAGCAGCACCCCGGGGCCCGTGGGGTAGCTAGTACTCACTCTACACTAGTAGCTCTTCTTGGTACTGTGTACACGAGGGCCAAAAGTCGGTACAAAGTGGCCAGACCTAACCCTGGGTCCGTGGGGCGGCTGGCTGCATGGCCGTACACACGGAAAAGGAAGGAGACGAAATATCTTACTTGCCAGACGTCTGGACAGTCCTCCAGACGTCTTCACCGTCGGATGGTTGGAAGCCCAGATGTCTGATTCTGGAAAAATTTCCAGAATTAGAGCTCCTCTCGCTCTCCGCCCGCGACGCACGGCCGCGCCGCGTCTCGTCTGCCTGCTGCTCGAGCTGCAGCAGCCTTCCAGCGACACTCCAAGCCCGCTGCTCCCTGGCTGGCCGGCTCTAGCTGCCCCGGCAAGCTCGAGCCTTCACGGTCGAGCGTCTCCTCCCTTGCGCAACACCTCCTCCCGCACACTTGTCGCGGCTGCCGCAGCCGCCGCTCACTCGCTCGTGCTCTCGCACCGACTGGGAGAAGAAGAGGGAAGCAGAGGAGATCAGAGTGAGGGAGAGGGCGAGGGCCTTATAAGGCCGCGCGGGGAGAGAGAGAGAGAGGGAGCGTAGCACTGCGCCTACAGGGGGAGAGAGGGAAAAAGAGGAAAAGGGTGGCGGTTGCAGGTCTGCGCGCCCATGTGCGCAGACGCAACCCCGTACTCCGTAGAAAATTAAATCCCAGACGTCCGGTCAGACGTCTAGGCCACATCCCAGACGTCTTAAAAAACGTCTTGAAGCCGCGTTCGTAACAATATAACAAACTCAAAGGAAGTTTCGTCCCCGAAACTTACGCTAACTAGGGTGCGGGAAAAATGTCATATAAAAAACATAACAAACTTAAAGAGGACCGAAGCTGGTCCGAAAGACGTACCCGCGAAGAGCTCCAGGTACCGCTCCCGCATTGCTGCCTCAGGCTCCCAGGTAGCCTCCTCGTACCGCTGGCTCCTCCACAAAACCTTCACCAGGGGTACTTGCTTTCGTCTCAAACTGCGGACGGCTCGGTCAAGAACCTGCACTGGCCGCTCGGGGTAGGTCAGGTCGTCACCCACCTCGACGCTCTTGTGACTCAGTACATGACTGGGATCGGCTACATACTTCCTGAGGTTGGACACGTGGAACACGTCAGGTACACCAAAAAGCTGAGGAGGGAGGGCAAGTCTGTAAGCAACGGGTCCAACCCGCTCTAGGACCTCAAAGGGCCCCACGAACCTTGGCGCGAGCTTCCCTCTCACCCCAAACCGCTGCAGGCCATTCATGGGCGAAACGCGAAGAAAGATGTGGTCCCCAACCTCGAACTACACCTCTCTGTGTCTCCGATCCGCGTAGCTCTTCTGTCTGCTCCTGACAGTGCGGAGTCGCCTGTGGATCTACTCGACTACCTCCTGACTCTGCCAGATCAATCTGGGGCCAACCTCCCACTTAGTCCCCACCTCAACCCAACTCAAGGGTGCCGTACACCTCCGTTCATACAGAGCCTTGTAGGGAGCCATGCCGATGCTCGAGTGATAGCTGTTGTTGTATGCAAACTCCGCCAGGGGCAGGTGCTCCTCCCAATAGCCCCTCCAGTCTAGTACACAGGCACGCAAAAGGTCCTCAAGTGTCTGTATCGTGCACTCAGACTGTCTGTCCGTCTGGGGGTGGTAAGCTGTACTAAACCTCAACCACGTCCCCAGGGCCTGCTGAAACCTAGCCCAAAACTGGGACGTAAAGCGGGTATCCCGGTCGGATACGATCTCTCGCGGAACTCCGTGTAGTGGTACCACATCGCGGATATACCTCTCTTCCAACTGTGCTGGTCCCAAAGTGACTCGGATCGGCAAGAATCGTGCCGTCTTCGTCAGTCTATCCACAATTACCCAGACTGCGTCGTGTCCTCGCTGGGTAACAGGTAAGCCCACTACCAAGTCCATGGTGATGCTCTCCCACTTCCACTCTGGCACTGGAAGCGGTTGTAGCGGCCCTGCAGTCCTCTGATGCTCGGCTTTCCCCTGCTGACACACTAAGCACTGCTGCACGAATTCACCCACATCCCGCTTCATCCTCCTCCACCAAAACTCGCGTCTCAAGTCATGGTACATCTTCGTGTTTCCAGGATGTATGGTGAATCTGGAACCGTGTGCCTCAGTCAGGAGCTCTCTCAACAGCTCCTCGTCCCTGGGAATGCACAACCGTCCCCTCAGGCGCGGCACCTGGTCTGTGAAAGAGAAGTCCCCTGGGTCTCCTGACAGTACTCTGTCGCGCAGAGACTGCAAGTACGGATCGGCCATCTGTCCTGTGATGATGCGGTCTATCAGCGCTGGCCTAGTCTGTCGTGTCACAGTCACTGCCCCACAGTGCCCCCGTAACTCTAGGGGTCACCAACTGCCCACCTCCTCCAAAAGGCTCCAACTCTGTAATTGTAAACTAGCCAAGTGTGCGGGTGCCTTCCGGCTCAAGGCGTTAGCCACCACATTGGCCTTGCCTGGGTGGTAGGAAATGCTGCAGTCATAGTTCTTCAGGAGCTCCAACCAACGTCTCTGTCTCATGTTGAGCTCCTTCTGATCAAAAAGGTATCTGAGGCTCTTGTGATATGTGAAAATCTCGAAGGTCTCACCGTACAAGTAGTGCCTCCAGGTCTTCAGCGCAAAGACGACAGCTGCCAACTCCAGGTCGTGGGTAGGGTAGGTATGCTCATGGGGCTTCAGTTGCCGTGAAGCGTAAGCGACAACATGACCCCTCTGCATGAGCACACCTCCTAACCCCTGCAAGGAGGCGTCCGTGTACACAACGAACCCGCCACTACTGTCAGGGATGGTGAGCACGGGAGCCGAGGTCAACCTCTCCTTCAGCTCCTGAAAACACGCCTCACAGGCGTCTGTCCAAGTGAAGGGCACGTCCTTTCGGGTCAACTGTGTCATGGGACGCATAATCTGTGAAAAACCTCTGATGAATCGTCTGTAGTAGCCTGCCAGTCCCAGGAAACTGCGAATCTCAGTGACTGAACGCGGTCTCTCCCACCTGAGCACTGCCTCAACCTTGGCTGGGTCCATCGCCAAGCCGTCTCCAGAGATCACATGACCTAGGAAGGTCACCTCCCTCAACCAAAACTCGCACTTCCTGTATTTGGCGTATAGCCTACGTCGTCGTAGTGTGTCCAGAACCATCCGCAAGTGCTGTCCGTGCTGCGTCCGATCTCGAGAATAGATGAGTACATCATCAATGAATACCACCACGAACTGGTCCAAGTACGGTCTAAACACCCGGTTCATTAGGTCCATGAAAGCAGCGGGGGCATTGGTCAGCCCAAACGGCATGATCAAAAACTCGTAGTGTCCGTACCGGGTGCGGAAAGCTGTCTTGGAGACATCTGCCTCCCTGATCCTCAACTGGTGGTATCCAGACCTCAAGTCGATCTTGGAGAACACCGTGGCACCTCGCAACTGGTCAAACAAGTCGTCGATCCTCGGCAGCGGATATCTGTTCTTGATGGTGACCCTATTCAGCTGTCGGTAGTCCACACAAAGGCGTAGGGAACCATCCTTCTTCACAAACAGTACCGGGGCTCCCCGGGGAGATGCACTGGGCCTCATGAAGCCCTTCTCCAAAAGGTCCTGCAACTGAGACTTGAGCTTTCGTAGCTCAAGCGGTGCCATCCTGTATGGCGCGGTGGAGATGGGGCTGGTCCCTGGTACTAGTGAGATCTCAAACTCGATCTCGCGCTCGGGCGACAGTCCTGGTAACTCGTCCGGGAACACGTCAGGGTACTCTCTGACCACTGGGATGCTCTGGAAGTCTGCCACAGGGCTGGGCTCTGCCACCACACAAGCTAGGAAGCCCTCACACCCCTGGCTCAAAAGTCTTGCCGCCCGAAGTGCCGAAATGCACCTGAAGCCTCCGTCCACTGGCTGTCCGTGAAACTCAAAAGAAGGCAACTCCGGCATGGAGAAGACAATCTTCCTCTCGAAACAGCCCACCAAGGCGTGGTAAGCGGACAGCCAGTCCATCCCCAGAATCACGCCAAAGTCCTCCATCTGTATCATAATCAGGTTAGCTGGCAGGCTATGTCCCCCGACGCTGACCTCGCAATCCGTGTACACCTCCTCAGCTACAAACAACTTACCACTCAGACCTCTGATTACGAACGGATTCTCTAACAACGTATAGTCCTGGCCCAAACTAACTGCGAAACTGGCAGCGACAAACGAGTGCGTAGTGCCGGAATCGAAAAGTGTGTAAACGAGTCTGCCGGAAACGGAAACCATACCTGCCACCACCGATCCTGAAGCTCTGGCATCCCTGTGTGTCAAGGCGTTGATACGCCCCTCAGCTCTAGGTGCGAACGAAGCGTCCACACTCTGCGTCGGACGGGCAGGTGCTGGCCGGTACCCTCCTCGTAACTGCTGTCCTCCTCCTCGCGCCTGGGAACCGCAACCTCCTGCGCGCCCTCCAGTGCTCTGCGTGGGAAGTATCTACTGACCTCCTGCCCTAGACGGGCAGTCCCTCCTGCTGTGGCCCGGCTGGCCACACTGGTAACAGAGGGGAACCCGACTCTCGTCCTTAGTGGGTCCCTGCTGTCGACTGGGCGGGGGTCCAGTGCTGGCGACTGGCCCCTGTCGAGGGCCCCCAAAGGCCACTGATGGCCCTGCAAAACATGACGACTCTCTTGCGGACGCCACGTGTCTCCTCTCTCGCCGACCCTGTGAAAAGTCTGGCTGAAAGGGCCTCTTCCGCCCGCCGTCAGCGTCTCGCGCGGACGGGTTAGTCTCCTCGTAAGTCATGGCTGCCTCCACCACCCTCGAAAACGTAGGCAGCTTCAAGGGTTTGACATACCCCCGAATCACAGGCTGGAGCCCCTCGGTGAACCTCCAAAGGCGCTCCTCCTTAGTGGCTGCCGCTGTCGCTGCAAAGCGGGACAGCTCCAGGAAACACGTGCGGTACGCGCTCACGGTCATCGTCCCATGGCGGAGAGTGTGGAACTCCCGCCTCCTCTGGTCCTGCCACGTCTGGGGAAAGTACTGCTTGCAGAAGAGGGTAACGAACCGGTCCTAGGTCGGCTCGTCCCTCTCCTGTCCCCGGACCGCCCTCCACCACTTGTGTGCCGCACTCTCCAACTGGTACGTGGCAAAGGCCACGCGGCACTCCGCCGGGGGGCGAAGGGTGTCAAAAATCTTCTCAAGCTACTCGAGCCAGTCCTCTTCCTCGGTCGGGTCCTCATCCCCCTTGAAGGAGGGGGGCTTCTGCTTCCGGAATTGCCCGAAGAGCTCAAACTGGTGCTGCAGTGGAGATGCTGGTGCATCTCCAGGTAAAGGTGCCTCGTGCACAGAAGTGTCGGAGGAAGGTGGGGGCGGCGGCTGCCCATCCCCTCCCCCGTGTCCAGCACCGTGTTCGTCGTGTGGTCCCACAGAGGGCTCCCCCTCCGTAGCCCCAGGGTGAGGCGCTCGGGGCGGTGGGTGGAGCTCCTCTCTCACAATATGCCGTATCAGCCGGGCGAGGTCCTGGGCCTGGACGCCGGGGAGTAGTGGCTGGTCCACTGAGGCGTCGACAACGGCACGCCCACCTCGCCGACCTCGTCCTCGGCCGCGCCCGCGGCCCGTCTCGCCAGTCCCGCGACGAGGCATCTCCTGCAAGGAGACGCGAAACAAAACGAAACACGTCAATATGGAACGATACCTGACGAAAAAGTCTAAGAGCTCATTGTTGAACGTATTTTACGCACCTACGCTAACGTGTTTGGTTTTGGAAAACCCGTCGTTGTAGTTCGAAAGCGAAGGATTCGTGTTCAACAAATAAAATTTATACCGAAATTAAAATTCCGGGTCGAACACAGGGAGGCGAACGTTTGATTTAAAAACTTCGCGTTTCTTTTTATTTTGTCACAAAGAAATTCAATTTAAACTATCTAAGTATCTACAACAAATAAAAGAGACAGAGGGAGTAAGAGAGAGAGAAAGAATACTATACATGGAAATCAAAATGAGATGTAGAATAGACAAGGAATTTATCATAAAAGAGTTCTTTCGTTACAACTAGAAAACATAAAACAATTACTCTAGAAAGCATTAAAAGAATGGAGGGAGAAGTGTCCTCCTCGACGATCGCTCGGAGGACGAATAGACTACTCTAGAAAGCAGTAAATCTATACTAGAAAGCAGTAAAAAGAATAGGGAGAGAGAAATCCTCCTCGACGGTCGCTTGGAGGACGAGCCGGATGGGACGACGCCTGGACGAAGGAGAACGAAGCGGGACGAAGGAGGACGAAGCAGAAGAACGGGAACGAAGCAGCACGCCGTCGTCGTCGCGGGATCCACTTCCGAAGGGGGACGAAAATTTGGACTTTATCTCGCGAGAAGCATCCCGGGTGTGGGACAAGCTTCTCTTGAGCTTTGGAGAGGTAGAGAGGAGAAGGAAGGGATGCAAATTTCGTATGGAGGGGGTCTCCTTTTATAGTTGCAAGGAGTGGGGGCAAAATGGACATTACATCTTCAAAATAATAAATAAGGGGTCTTTAGTGACGGATAAAACCGTCGCTAAAGCCCCGCCGTCGCCGTCGCCGCCGCGCCCACGCGCGCCCGCTCGGCTGGCCTGCGCGCGTAACGCATACGCACGTCCGCGTCGTCTCAGCCGTCCGATCTCGCTGCGTAGCGCGTCGCCCGCGTGTGATCGCGCGCCCACCAGAGCGTCCAATTGCGCGTCGGCGCTATCGGGCGCGCGCGGCCGTTGGATCTTCATCTGACGCTCGTGCGCGCCCGCTCGCCCGCGCCTTCGACCCCCTCACCGCGGCTCGAACCCGCGACCTCCGCTTCGCCCGCAGCTGCGTCGCCGCTGCGCTACGCGGGCGAAATGGTCGCACGGACGTTTTTAAACGCGAGCGGCCGCAGCCGTTGGATCGAGATCCAACGGCGGAGAGGAGACGGTGCGCGGTCTTCACAGGACTCCTGCGGCCGATTGGGCGGCTGGGATGGCGCCACGTGGCGCTATCTTGGCCGTCCATCTTCTGGAAGTTGTAGATGGTGCCACGGTTGTCGGATTGACTCGATTTTTGTGTCGTTCAGCTGCGATCGTCGATCCGAATTCATCCGTGTGGTCGGATTTTCCATCTGAAGTGCGGATTTACACCATCCTGGCCCTTGATCTTCTAGGGTTCCCCGGTCTCTATCTGATGCTACGGATGCCTGATTAGGGCGATCTTGGAGTCGTTGAACTCCAATCGTCGCCCTGATCATATCCATACGGTTGGATCTTTGATCCGAGGCCCCGATAAAATATTTGCCCTGTCCAAGCACATAAAAGGAGACAATTAGCCTCCATTTTATTCAAACTACTCTAAATGCAAGATGATGCATGTAATGCAATATTTATATCATGAAATGCAATCCTATGCTTAAGAACATGCATAAATAGACATTTTAAGTAGTGTAAATGTGTTTACATCATACCCCCATGCCTATCTTTTGCTAGTCCCTAGCAAAAACTATATGCTATTTATAAAAGAATTAGGTTACATTATTTGGACCTGAGTTATTTTCAATCATTAAGAAATTATCTACTTAAGAACTGAACTTTCAAAGACACAACAGTGCCCGGGTATCAGCCAAAATGCAGACCGCCTCAAGCCTCGCCTTATTCAAAGAAAAATTTCTTTTTCTGTTTTTACTCTCTTTTTTTTTTTTATTTTCAAATTTTAGGGTTTAAGAGTGGCTTTCTACGGCCATTCAACTCACCCAAGATTTGATGAGAACCCTAAGTTTTAAGCATCTTATTGTGATTGTGATAGACTCGTTGACCGGCAATTAAAACGGACTTCGGATTTCTACGCCTCTAGGTGACCTCAAAAAGAATTCTGCCTAAAGGTGTATCTTTACAACCGGTAGCTTTCTCCCTACTTTTATTTTTTTTTAACGGGGTCAACACAAGGGTGAATCCAGTGTATATCTCCCCGATTTATTCTACTTCTCCGCTTCTTCCTAAGTGTTTTGGGAATTTTTAGTGCATTTTCTGAGCTGGGTTCTGGACAACCGGTCGATGAGCTGTTACCACCGACAACTTGCCAGCCATACTCGTGCGGCGAAGTGTGGCTTATTTCTTTTTGTTCTTTTCTCCTTTTTGATTTTTTTTTTTTTTTTTTAAGTAGGTGGCTTCCCTGGTCTAAGATTTACCTAAAGGCAGCAAAAAGAGAAAGGTCCAACGACTGGGCTCTGGACAACCTACCTATGGGCTGTTACCCACGATAACTTGCCAGCCATATCACCCTAGAAGGTTCATTAGCTACCCAATTTCCGTTAAAATCGCCAAACAACGAGTCAGTGCAAAGAAAGTGTGTAGATGCTTAAAACTCAAAATTTCCTTAAATCAGAGGGCGGGTTGACAAGTCGTGTACTTATCACCCAAACTTATTTATTCCAATTATAATAGAATTAAGATGGCGAGAACTCAAAGACAAATCCACATTTTAGTAGATACACAGGCTAATTAAGTCCAAAGACCTGAAGGGTCTTTGTGTTCAGAACATAATATAGTATTTCTTAAGATCGAAAATTTTCTTAAACCCAAATTCTCTTTCCTAATTTTGATTTTTTTTTTATATAAAATAAAACAAATCTACGGAGCTGACGAATGAATTCAAAGATAAATATCCATCCCCCCATGCCTATCTAATGCAATGTCCTCATTGTATTAAAAAGACATAAAACAGAGTGGAAAAGCGTAGAAAGCACCTGAATTGCGTGGATATCGGGTCCGCTCCGAGATGAAAATGAAAAAGAACTGTATATGTGCTGAGTTTAGTGCCTTCAGCTAGGCACACTATACAAAGAAAAGAAATGAAGAATTCACATGTGCAGGTCAGAATTAGAATGAACAGAAGAATCTTCTGACCTGTCAGCAGAGGTCCACAGATGTGGACCAGATTGTGGTGCAGACCCACACCCCATAATCGAGAATATCTTAGGTTCTGGATAAAAATTACCCAAAACCTAAAATCAGAATGCAAGCGGGGTCGGGCCTGCGATTTGTGAGGATGCAACCCAAGGCCAAAATGTCGGGTTACAGAGAATTGAAGCTCAAAAGGATAATCGTTAAATGTGTGCTTGAGTTTGACATCCTCGAAACAAATGTCGTAAGGGTTCTGATTTGATGGTTTCAGTTTAAAAGGAACCCTTCGACTCAATCTTCCATTTCCTCCCAAATTGACTTCCCAAATCAGAATTTCCCAGCTCCTATCCTCCTCATTCGGCATATCAAATTCCATGACCTCTTGTATATTCATCACCCCGTCTGAAATCTCCAAGTCTAGATGATGTGGCAAAATCAAAATTGACTTGGGTCTAATTATCTCAGAATTAGAATCATCAATAAGCTCAACAGGGTGTAACTGATAATCAGGGCATTGAATTAATTCCTCCAGAAAATGCGATTCTAGATCTGTATCGTGTGCCCTAATAAGATCAGTTTCCTCAGTTATTGGGCTATCAAATGATCTATCAGATTCCTCAGGCCCAATCGTCTCACAAAAATCGTGATCTGAAAACTCGTGTGAGACTTCGCAACTTGAATCTTCACCATCAGGATCCGTATCAATGTATGTCCCAAAATCATTTGTCACTTTGCGTTCCAAGGAGACATACTTTTCCTCGTAACCCGGCTCAGGGATTTCAGGTGAAGAAATCAAATCATCCTTAATTGGTTGTTTTAATTCAATCTGGTCAGCTTCGTAACACGTGTCCCCCCCAACAGGTGCCTGAGCGGGTTCTGTCATTGGCTTTCCTGAAGAGAGTTCATCCTGGGAATTATTCCAAGATTGAATCAAAGCAACCACGAATCTCATCCTCAATTTCGCTAATTTCCCAAGTAGAAACTCACCCGGGTTCTTATCCTTAACATCCTGGAGCCAATCCAACAAAGACTTGTTTAAATTATCAATCATTTCAATCAGGGGCTCCAATCTCTCAATGCAAGGTATTGGCTGAACTTCTAAAGATTGAATGATATTCCTCAAGTTAGCCAGAACCTTATCTTGAACCTGATTAACCTGAACCAAATGAGTTGGTTCAGGGTTGGGCGAGTTTGACATCAATGTAGAGGAATTAACGAATTGAGATTCGTTATACCCATCCTGATAATAGGTCATTTCAGATTGTTCAAAAGATGGAGATGACCTAAAGGCAGTGAAATCAGAGGATGGGTAAGGATCAGTGTATCCTTCTTGATTGTAGATCGCATTAGGTTGTTCATGAAAGGAGGACGATCTATAATCGATGCAACTCTGAGAAGGATAGAATTGAGAATCAAAGTGTTCAGGGTTAGACCCTAAACACGGGGGTCCGGAATTGTATCCCCAATCCGAATTATCCCAACTAACTGATGGTCGATTACAATACGAGTTGGGATAATCGTCATGTTGAGGATAATTTACAACAGGAGGGAAAGAGCGGGAATGCGTGAAATATGTGGAAGGATTCATGAGACACGGGAGGAAGAAAGGTGCCCTGCAATACAAACAATCAAACCTGTCCTTAAATGGGTTAGCCTACAGACCTACAGACTCCCAAAACCCGTCTTGAGATAAAGGAACGATTTGATCTACTTATGTCTGTTCAATCCAACCAGTTAGAAGGAGGGACTGGGGAGAAGGTTCTTCCTTCGGCTTGCGCCTCCGGTTCCTAGTGTACCCCCCAGCCGCGATCGTTTGACTCTACTCCCCTAGCTAGACATCAGATTGAACAGTAGAAACAGACTAATCGAAAATAACCTCGTTCTGAGTTCTGAAGAGCGAGTCCAATCCTTAAGGCCAACGTCTACTCTATTTTATTTAGGGCTAGGTTTGAATGTGCTTTGGAATGTGATGGGCCCTTTAAATGGGTTGTGTCCTTAATGATTGATTGCTTTGTGTGTGCGTGCACAACCAGTGGTTTTCAAGCAAGATTATTTTTGATGTGATGAATTTTAAGGTTCAAATCTTGCTTAGTAGCTTTTAGGATTCAACTTTAGGTGTTTTCAATCAAGTTTCATTGGCACACCAGGTTTTGCGAGCACAGGTGAAGATATTTTCCTTTAAAGTTTAAAAAGAATGTGGAGTGCCTGGTAGATCCCTAAGAGTTGAACCTAATTGGCAGCTACTTGATGAGTTGATTTTATTTGAAGTGGTGCGGCCCAAACAACTCAAACAACTGGCCTGATGCACCACCTAATTAGGCACACAAATGATTACCCAATCTGATTTCTACTCGATTATGTGTTTGGATGTGTGTACCGGCTCCTAAGATTGGTTTACCGGTTGAGTTAGAAAATCAGATGAGGTTGTGTACCTCTGTGAGATTTTTTTTATTATTATTATTTTTTTTAATGTGGGGGTTGGAGTGAGTATGGATGTCAAACAACAAACAATCTAACCTTAGAGTTTATAAGAACACCTAGGTTGATTGATGTTTGAATTATTATGTGATGAAATGAAATCTAATGGGTGGGAGGTGGGGGATAACTTACAAAACCTTCCACAACACTTTACTCCGATCTACCGCTTTTGCCTGTCTCGAAAGAGTACCTGCAATTACAATAAGAAAAGAGAAAAGTGAGGTAAATGATTTGTAAGTTACAAAACGCGAAGAGAAATCAAAGAGCGTTGCCTCCCCCGGCAACGGCGCCAAAATGTTGAACGTATTTTACGCACCTACGCTAACGTGTTTGGTTTTGGAAAACCCGTCGTTGTAGTTCGAAAGCGAAGGATTCGTGTTCAACAAATAAAATTTATACCGAAATTAAAATTCCGGGTCGAACACAGGGAGGCGAACGTTTGATTTAAAAACTTCGCGTTTCTTTTTATTTTGTCACAAAGAAATTCAATTTAAACTATCTAAGTATCTACAACAAATAAAAGAGACAGAGGGAGTAAGAGAGAGAGAAAGAATACTATACATGAAAATCAAAATGAGATGTAGAATAGACAAGGAATTTATCATAAAAGAGTTCTTTCGTTACAACTAGAAAACATAAAACAATTACTCTAGAAAGCATTAAAAGAATGGAGGGAGAAGTGTCCTCCTCGACGATCGCTCGGAGGACGAATAGACTACTCTAGAAAGCAGTAAATCTATACTAGAAAGCAGTAAAAAGAATAGGGAGAGAGAAATCCTCCTCGACGGTCGCTTGGAGGACGAGCCGGACGGGACGACGCCTGGACGAAGGAGAACGAAGCGGGACGAAGGAGGACGAAGCAGAAGAACGGGAACGAAGCAGCACGCCGTCGTCGTCGCGGGATCCACTTCCGAAGGGGGACGAAAATTTGGACTTTATCTCGCGAGAAGCATCCCGGGTGTGGGACAAGCTTCTCTTGAGCTTTGGAGAGGTAGAGAGGAGAAGGAAGGGATGCAAATTTCGTATGGAGGGGGTCTCCTTTTATAGTTGCAAGGAGTGGGGGCAAAATGGACATTACATCTTCAAAATAATAAATAAGGGGTCTTTAGTGACGGATAAAACCGTCGCTAAAGCCCCGCCGTCGCCGTCGCCGCCGCGCCCACGCGCGCCCGCTCGGCTGGCTTGCGCGCGTAACGCATACGCACGTCCGCGTCGTCTCAGCCGTCCGATCTCGCTGCGTAGCGCGTCGCCCGCGTGTGATCGCGCGCCCACCAGAGCGTCCAATTGCGCGTCGGCGCTATCGGGCGCGCGCGGCCGTTGGATCTTCATCTGACGCTCGTGCGCGCCCGCTCGCCCGCGCCTTCGACCCCCTCACCGCGGCTCGAACCCGCGACCTCCGCTTCGCCCGCAGCTGCGTCGCCGCTGCGCTACGCGGGCGAAATGGTCGCACGGACGTTTTTAAACGCGAGCGGCCGCAGCCGTTGGATCGAGATCCAACGGCGGAGAGGAGACGGTGCGCGGTCTTCACAGGACTCCTGCGGCCGATTGGGCGGCTGGGATGGCGCCACGTGGCGCTATCTTGGCCGTCCATCTTCTGGAAGTTGTAGATGGTGCCACGGATGTCGGATTGACTCGATTTTTGTGTCGTTCAGCTGCGATCGTCGATCCGAATTCATCCGTGTGGTCGGATTTTCCATCTGAGGTGCGGATTTACACCATCCTGGCCCTTGATCTTCTAGGGTTCCCCGGTCTCTATCTGATGCTACGGATGCCTGATTAGGGCGATCTTGGAGTCGTTGAACTCCAATCGTCGCCCTGATCATATCCATACGGTTGGATCTTTGATCCGAGGCCCCGATAAAATATTTGTCCTGTCCAAGCACATAAAAGGAGACAATTAGCCTCCATTTTATTCAAACTACTCTAAATGCAAGATGATGCATGTAATGCAATATTTATATCATGAAATGCAATCCTATGCTTAAGAACATGCATAAATAGACATTTTAAGTAGTGTAAATGTGTTTACATCACTCATGTCAAAAGGTATGTTGTGGTGGCTACTCTAGTTATAGACATGTGAATTGATTATTTTCCAGTCAGTTGATTCACTTCTCGGGACGACCTTGCTTTGATACCATCTTGTAACGACCTGATTTCTGAGTCCCTACGAGACACGAGGACCGGACTGACTCGACTAATCCCAAGACCTAGTCATCCAACGAGGAAGTAACCAAAAGAGCAGTAAAATAAACCACATTCAGCATGAATATAACTAACAGTAACAAAATACAGCAGTAAGAAAATGAACTACTACAGCATGCACCACCACAACAGTAGAACAACATTTATAACATAACATGAACTACAATTAAAGAAAAGTACAGAGAGTAACAAGAACTACTCACTATAGTGGAACAAAAGGGGTACAAAAGAACTGCGGTAACTCTACTGGACCCTACTCGGCCCAGCGTCCTCTGCAACCGCTGACCCTGGCTGCTCAACACCTGGTCCTGAAAAGTAACGAGTGTAACACGTCAGCGAAACGCTGAGTAGAGTGGCAGCTAAAACTAAAGAAGCAATAAAGTGTACAGTAGCTGTTTTATTTTCTTTCTTCCTTTATTTACGTCTTCCTATTGTTTCACAATTTATCTATTTCTCAGATCCTTCACTTGATCTCGAATGTTCTTCGTGGGAACGATCTTGATTGCAACCTTTTCCGAAAAGTAGAAGTAACACGTGGTGCTCTCCTGGCCGGGAGAGTCCCCCGTGGTGATCCTACTCTCAGTCAACCACCTCAAGGTCGCTGACAGATGTAACGGTGACTACGACACGCGCGATAAACACACGGGTAGCTACCCCGCATTGGCACGCGGTCAGTCGTTTCCGTTAACGGGTGCGCCCAAAGCACAGCACGGAACCAGTATAGGGCAGAGCCCTCTCAGTAACAGGGGTCCAGCCCCTCCACAGTAACCAAACAGGGGTCTTGCCCCTCCACAGTCCGCGCACCCTCGCCTGACTACCCTGGTTCACCCAGTGGGCCTAACAAGTTGGTGTAGGTGAGCTAGCAGCACCCCGGGGCCCGTGGGGTAGCTAGTACTCGCTCTACACTAGTAGCTCTCCTCGGTACTGTGTACACGAGGGCCAAAAGTCGGTACAAAGTGGCCAGACCTAACCCCCGGTCCCTGGGGCGGCTGGCTCTGCTCTGCACTAAACAGGTAACAGGTGCTTCACCTGACACTACATACCTAAGAGACAACACACCTCCACATCTTTCCTTCTCAGTTCCATTTCATTCTCTTTTAAGGAGTTCAACTCCTAATTCCCCGTAGGGTTCCAGCTCTTTTAACTCAGCACATTCAGGTTTCACCATTCCAGTTTCACGTTCATACAACCCATATTCTCAATCATGTTCATTTATTCATAACAGGCAGCTGTTAAATCAATTTAAAGGTAGCTATTACTTCCTTTCCACATTTTCCAAGACTGCAATATCTATATTCATATCACTAGTTTTCCAGTCCTAGGATTCATACTGTACCCTAGGATCTATCATTCAATCTAGTTTTCCAGCCCTAGGATTCATGCAATACCCTAGAATCTATCATTCAATCTGGTTTCTCATTCTTAGGATTCATGCAATGCCCTAGGTTCTATTAATTGTTCCATAATTGTAACAAATTATGTTAATAATTTTAAAAGCCACTCTACCAGCTACAACGGGAGTACTGGGGGCGTGGTCGGAAATCCCGCGCGCCTTCGCAACCCCCGAGACTGCAATGGAACGGGGTCCTAACACAAGGATCAAACACAAGGGGTTTCTCATAACAATATATAATTACTATAAACGGGTAGAGGATTTTATTCCGAAAAGAACACAACTCGAAATGCGGAAAACGGACTCCGAACGGGCCCTAAACAGGTCGAAAACGACGAAACAGTCCAAAATAAGACATCTGGAACCTCTTCCAGACGTCTTAAAAGGTGGTTCAGAGGATACCTTCGCTCTGTGTAGTTCCTCAGACGTCCAGAAGCCTACCGGGGCATCTGGCTTAATTCCCAGACGTCCGATGGTCAACCCGGATGTCTGGAAGTCCTTTCCGTCGTCTGGCACTGCGGCCAGACGTCCGATTCGCGTTGGATGGCGAGTCCTGCGCCCTCCCGAGCAGGACCTGCACGCACCCATACCCGTTCTCAGTACGACGGGTCGCAGATGAAGGCACGGCGGACGGCTGCATGGCCGTACACACGGAAAAGGAAGGAGACGAAATATCTTACTTGCCAGACGTCTGGACAGTCCTCCAGACGTCTTCACCGTTGTCTGGTTGGAAGCCCAGACGTCTGATTCTGGAAAAATTTCCAGAATCAGAGCTCCTCTCGCTCTCCGCCCGCGACGCACGGCCGCGCCGCGCCCCGTTCGCCTGCTGCTCGAGCTGCAGCAGCCTTCCAGCGACACTCCACGCCCGCTGCTCCCCCGCCAGCCGACTCTAGCTGCCCCGACAAGCTCGAGCCTTCACGGTCGAGCGTCTCCTCCCTCGCGTAAGACCTCCTCCCGCACACTTGCCGCGGCTGCCGCCGCTCGCTCGCGCTCTCGCACCAGCTGGGAGAAGAAGAGGGAAGCGGAGGAGATTAGAGTGAGGGAGAGGGCGAGGGCCTTATAAGGCCACGCGGGGAGAGAGAGAGGGAGCGTAGCACTGCGCCTACTGGAGGAGAGAAGGAAAAAGAGGAAAAGGGTGGCGGTTGCAGGTCTGCGCGCGCATGCGCGCAGACGCAACCCCGTACTCCGCAGAAAATTAAATCCCAGACGTCTGGGCCACATCCCAGACGTCTTAAAAAACGTCTTGAAGCTGCGTTCGTAACAGGTGGAATCAGAGAGAGGAGGGGGCTTTATAAGGGTGTGGGTTTAGGGTTTTGCTGGGGGTGGAAGGAGAGAGAAGAAGAAGGAAAATGAGGGGGGTGTACTATCTGCGTGCAGCACGTGCGCAGACGCGAGCCCGTACTCAAAATTTTCGATTTCCAGACGTCTGGGAAGGTGTACAGATGTCTGACCCACAGTCCAGACGTCTTAAAAGGCTCAAACAGCACGGGTCTTAACAGGTGCGTTAGGGTTTGGGGTGGAGGAGAGAAGAGGGAAGGAGAGAGAAGAAGCGTACTATCTGCGCGCAGCCCGCGCGCAGACGCGAAGCTCGTATCCAAAAATTTCGATTTCCAGACGTCTGGGAAGGTGTCCAGACATTTGAGTAGATGTTTGATTGATAGTCTAGACGTCCTAAAAGGCTCAGAACAGAATGGGTCTTTATAATTGATGTTCTAGATATATTTGTAGCATTTGATTTAACAAGGATCGTGCACTTCTCCCTTTCCATGTTGAATAAAAAGAGATTGGTATGATGATTTAATAGAAAATATGCTCTGTCTGTGCGGAGAACATATAAGAGTATCCTACTACCCATCCAGAATTAACGTGCAGGAGATATTTTGGACCATCCAATCTTGAAAGTGGAGCTGTCTAGTCCATAATCCAATTATCTCTTCAAGTATTAATTTTTTTGCCATTCCTAATCAACAAATGAGTGTGTCAAAAGAGATAATCCTTTACCTGGAACAATACCTTCATGAATGGCAAAGTATTTTGCGATGGATAAAAATCCCAAAAAGAGTTTGAAAAATATTTTTCCTTTAGACAACCTACTAATTAAAATCCATTCTCATCAGTAAGCAGTCTCCACCCAATCTTCATGAGAAAGGTAAGATTGGTATAGTAGGTGTCCCTTAGCCCATTCCACCAAAGTGTTTTGGAATAGCAATTTTGGACCAAGCTTTCACATACATATACCTTTTATCATCTTTAAAATCCCACCAAAAATCACAAACTAATTTATCAATTTGAGAGCATAATTTTCTTGAGAACTGATTAGTGAACATTAAATAAGTAGGTATAGCCAAAAGAGAAGATTGAATCAGCACACTTCTTCTAGCTTGAGACAGAGCTCTACCCTTCCATTTAGATATTTTTTATGACACTTGGTTAGTACCAAGTCTTTCAATTTGCTTTGGCTCACTATATCTACCAGAGGACATCCAAGATATAGTTCTTCATTTCAGCAACTCTAAGTGTGAAAGAAATATGATCTGTTGCACTTTAGAAGAGACTCCCTTGCTGAAATATATTCTGGATTTGGAGAAATTAACCTTCTATCCAGATACTTTATGAAAGTCCCACAAAATAGAGATTAAAGTTAGAGCTTCGTTGAGAGATGTTGTTGTGAATACAATGTTATCGTCTGCATACATGAGGTGGGTTATGGGGACCATATCCTTTGCTAATGGGTACCCTGAAATATGTTTCATAGAGCGGGAAAAGAGCAAGGAATAGGTAAAATATTTTGAGCATAGAATGAATAAGGGGAAAGAGGGCAATACTGTCTTACGCCATGCGTAGGGAAAATAGAGCTAGTTGTGCTATCATTGACAATCACCTCAAAAGACATGAAAGTAATGCAAGACATAATTAAGGAAACTAGATTAGAAGGAAAGTAAATGAAGTAAACAAGTTTTAACAAAATTCAACTCAAGTCTATCAAATACTTTTTCCAAATCTAATTTGATAGCCATAGATCCTTTTTGCGCTTGAGGGTCTTCATGGAGTGTAGAACTTCACATGCCAGCACGATGTTGTCTGCAATTTTCCTGCCCAACAAAAAACCTGATTTGAAATGAACCTACCCAAGGGTCATTCGTTGTTTTTCTGGAAAGATAGGTGCATGAGCGTAATTTTAAACCATCATGGTTTAGGTGTGTGGACCTTGCAAGAAAAGAAAGATTTCGTGGGGGGAAATCTCACAATTTTTCTCTCTCTCTTCCCACACAACACACCATCTCCACCACCCTTATCATCACCACCACCACCTCCATCACCCTTATCATCACCACCACCACCTCCACCCTTGCTCTCCACCACCCAGCCGGCGACCTCTTCCCCTTCCCTGTTCCCTTGCAGCCACAAGTGGGGAAGGAGGGGGAGCTCGAGATAGAGGAGGCGGAGAGAGGGAAAGCATGGGCGAAGGAGGGGGAGAGCGTGGGAGAGGAGTCAGTCGGGAGCTTGGGGGGAGCTCGAGAGAGAGGGCGAGGGGAGGAGCCAGAGGTACGGGCGGAGTTGCGGCTAAGGGAGCTCGTGGACAGGAGCTTCGGGACCTCCTGTAGCCGCGGGAGGTGCTGCTGCGGCCTCTGCGGGCTGAGGAGAATGTGAGGAGAAGGCTCGCAGGAGGGTACTGTGGAACCATTTTCCGCAGTATGAGACGTCTGGAACTCCATCCAGACGTCTGGAGGATCCTCAGGATGTTCGGGGTTGGCATCGGACTTCTAATGGCACGTAGAGTGCCAAGGTATGTCCTGCATATGCACTTGCATGCACGTACTTGTGCTTTAATGTGTCATGATTTTTAAGCCTGCGTGCATGCGCAGGTATAGGAGGTGGCGCCCTTCGAGGTACTTTAGGACGTCTGGAGACGGTTCCAGACGTTTGACTGCACTCCCAGATGACTGGAGGGAGTGTCAGACGTCTGGGATCTCCCTCAGACGATTGCGGAGGGGATCGGATGTCCGAAAGAAGGCGCCTCGAGCAAGGTGAGCCCCTAAGTGTGTTTAAGATGTTTGGGACTCTTCTCAGACGTCTGATTTTGGTCAGAGTGGTGTTTTTGGACCTGTTCAGGGCCCAAACGGAGTTGGTTTTCCGTAAAAAAAATGTCATTGGTTTCTGTTCGAGTTTCCCTACGTAATGGTATAATGTCTATGCAGTTTTGAGCTCGTTCGATCGGTCGATTCATGTTGTAGGTCTCCAGTCCGTAGAATATACGGGACCTACGGAGACGTCGGGAACTACCGTACAAGCCTCCATTCCACCTGTGTATCTCGGTAGAATGGTTCTCTCTCTAATCCCAGAATTAATAATTAAATTACATGCTTTAGAAATATTTGATTGAATCCCAGGTTGTGAAATGAACCCTAGGGCTGAAAGAGATGAATGCATGCTATTTTAGAAATATTCGATTGAACCCTAGGTTGCAAAATGAACACTAGGGGTGAAAAGAGATGAATGTGCATGTATTGAATGATTAAATTGTTGTGATGCTTACTGAAAGTAGTAAACTATGAGTTGTCTGTACCACATTTTAATGAGCTATGACATGAATGAAAATATCTGCTGTGTACTGAAAAATCGATTGTGAACTCTTGAATTTCCTTTATACATTTAATGAATCAGATGTGGAAATGAGAAGGTCTATGTATAAACCCTATGGGGAACTAGAAAGGAACTCACATATACGGAACGAATATCGTATGTACAAGGGAAGTGAGCTGGCCCTCCAGTATACGGTACCGAGGAGAGCAATTGTCCCTTTTGCATAAGAAGTGAGCTGGCTCTCGTGTACGTGGTACCGAGGAGAGCTCCTGTTACTTTAGTGTAGGGGGGTGAGCTAACCGCCCTTGGGTTGAGACCCGGGGTTAGGACTGGTCACTCTACACTGACTCCTGTTTGGCCCTCACATACATGGTACTGAGGTGAACTACTTAGTGTAGGGCGAGAGCTAGCCGCCCCATGGGGCCCGGGGTTAGGACTAGCCACCCTAGATCGACTCTTGTTTGGCCCACTGGACAAACTAGGATAGTCAGGAGAGGGTACGCAGATTGTTGAGGGGGGAGACCCTTATTCTGAGAGGGCAAGGCCCTGTGCTGTACCTTTGGACGTACCTGCTAGCGGAAACGATTGACCATGTGCCAGTGCGGGGTAGCTACCCGTGCGCTTATCGTGCATGCCGTAGTCACCGCTATGTCGCGACTGTGACCTTGGGGTGGTAGACCGGTGTAGAACTACCACAGGGGCTCTCCCGGCCAGGAGAGTACCACGTGTAAATCCTACATCGTGGAATAAACTACAATCAAGATTGTTCCCTTAGGGAACAAGAGGATTAAGAAATGTTGTGGATCTTTATTAGAATAACCGAAATAGAAACACCTAGTTGAGATAAATGGAAATGAATGATTAGTTACTTGCTTGTTTCTTTAAGTTAATTTGCATGTAAATGGCTTAACCACCACTTTACTCAGTGTTAACTGACTACGGATTGTATAACCATGTTTAGGTCAGAGAGTTGAGCGGTCAGCGCCACTGGTTGCCGAGGGTGTTGGGTGATGAGTTGTGACTCATCATAGCTAAATAGCCTAAGTTAAGCTAGAAACTAGGCTAAATAATATCAAATTAACACATAAAAAGGGTTAAGTGTGGGAATAAGAGAAAAAGACCTAAAACATCAGTTCTGTGTTAAAAACACATAATTAGGTTATTAAATGAGATATTCTTGTGAAAAAGGTTAAATGGTGATCCAAGTGTAAATTGAACACGCAAACGAATTTAAAAGTTTAAATCAAAAGTATAATTAACTTCTTAAATGTTTAATTAAGCTTATATAAAAACTTGGATGCATTTGGACATCATTAAAGCCTTGAAATTAAAGATTTACATTTAGGTCCTTAGTGCATTTCATATCATTCATTAGAAAACCTTCTAGGACCTATTTGTAACCTGCAGGGACCTATTTGTAAGCCTTAAAGGGTCTCTTTGTAACCATTCATTATCATTTATGGGCCTGCCTATAATTGTTCTATCCCTTCGCAGAGGGGTGTACCTTGCAAATTCACCAAAAGACTTCAGCCGCCTGTAAGCTCCTGTGCAAACACTGTTCACGAGAAGAACTCGCGTGATCTTGGCCGTCGATATCTTGATCGCTTGATCTGTGTCTCTCCTTGATTGGAACCTTCACGTGATTCAACGCGTGTGGTCACCTTTTCACCCAGATCCCATCCAACGACCGCTTTTTGACATGGCAGCGCGCGTGCTCTCTTCTCTCATCCTCACTGCTCTTGCCCTTTGCGCCTAATTTCACCCACGCGGTGCCTAGATCCACTGCTCTTCCTACTTAAGTAGCTCCACAACTGCGCGCACGGGGGGATTGACCTCCTCTCCTACTTCCTTGAGGTCGGTCCTTTTGTCCTCTCCAGTTTCTTCTCCCGACATTTCCCAATTTTCATGGCCACCGGCTATGAATTATTCATCTTCTCCGACTCTCCTCGCCGCTAAGGACCACATAGCACCTGAGGGCGACTTGAAGCTTCACTAGAGAGCTTTTCAAATTTGTGGAAGATCCTCCCTCCTTCATCGCTGCAGCCACCGGCTGCAGATCTTCTCAGCAGGTCCCATTCTTCCATTTAGACTAAGTTTAATGCTTTCTAGATTAGCTGTAGTATTACTTAGAGTAGTTTGCAGTAGAAATTAGATTTAGAGTAGTTCTGATCTATGAGTGACTGTAGTGTAGCTTAGGAGTATAGTTAGTGTAGAGATTCACCTTTTCACCTCCTTTGATCATTTCAGATAAGAGGAGACGAATTCCCCCATTCACTGATCATTGTTTTCTTCCCTTACACATTTCCATTTTGCTCTTTGATTTTCTCGTGTTTTAATCCGCAATCCACCCATCCATTTGGAGTCAATTCCCCATCCCATTGCTTTCAAGCTTTGAGATGAGGATTTGCGCTCAAATTCACCTAGGGGTCTCTTCACTCACTTCAGTTTTGTTCACAAAGACCTCTGATTTGATTTGAAAGGAATTGATTTACTTGATCTGATTTTAATTTGGTTTTCAATGCGAAATCACAAGATTTTGATTAAATTGGATTTTAAAGAGTTGTTGATCACGTGAATCGATATGTTTTTGAATAGATCAGTCCATGGCTGTGAATCTAAGATGACTTTGTTGGCGAACTTTTCCTTAGATGGGCCATGGTGGAATTGGGCTTGAATTGAGTCTTTCTATGATTTTCAAGGCGTGGGAGTGCTAAGGAGAATCAACTTTGTTGATTTGAGGTACTCACATGTATTTGTGTGTAAATTGATATGTTTGAATTTGGATTTCTTACCTAAGGGATTCTCAATACCCCTTAAGGTTTAAACATTTGGGATCCAGGTCAAACGGATTTAATGGGCTGAGTAGAACTCTCCCTTCATGCTGTCTATAGCATAAGGAAGAGATCAAATCAGTGTTCACTTTCTGATTTGATGTGGAAATCAAGGTTAGAATGTTTTTGAGTAAGGACACAATATTTTCAATTGATTCTAATCTAATTCAAGTTATATCATTTTTTTTTTGAGTTGGTCATTGTGTGTTTTGAATCCCAATTTCATATATTAAAATGCTGCATAGTAGCGACATTTTTGTTGGATTGATTTTCAATCTAATCTCATGATCTTTGTTGTCTATGATAGAGATTATGGATTAGATTTGGCATCTGAGTAGCTAATGAAATTTCTGTTTCAAAACTGCTGAAAATGAGTCTTTCTTACTGGAATCCCCAACTCTGATTTACTGAAATTGAGTGTTGGTTGCACAGCAACCTTAGAAGTCAATTTAAGGTATCTGAGCAGCTCATTGAGAGTTGCTGTGAGTTGCTACTGCTACTGTCTGCAATTATTGCTGGTAGCTGCTGTTAGGTTGAATCAGTAGGACAGTGAGCTAGGAAGAAATTTTGTTGTAGGGCTAACATGTTCTGTAATGTGGAATTTTTCATGTATAAGCCTCCATGTTCTGTTTTATGATTTTAAATCTCATCTGGATTGCTTGTAACTTTGTTAAATCCTTCTTTGTTAGCTAACTATGTATGCTTAACTGTCCACAATGAGTAATATATGGAAATGGACTTAAAAAGCCTGATTATATGATTTCACACCCTTTAATTAGTGTTTAGAGCTTATCTGTGGCAATCCAGTGCCATTTCAGCCATCCATTTGAGATTTAGGGTCTTAGGTTCTTTTGAAAACACTTAAAATACCCTAAAATGAGATCCACTTGTAAATAAATAAAAAATTTATAAAAAAATCCAAAAAAAATAAAATAAACCTATCTTGGTGAAGATCAGGTATACTTTTAAGTTCATACCAAGTTTCATGGTATTCTGAACTCCTGGCTTGGTAGAACATACCAATCGATGGTTCAATATATTATGGAATTTAATAAAAAGAACTTAACTATAAAAACACAAAAAACACTCACTCTTTCTCATCTATTTTTTTCTCTCTCACCTCCTACCTCCAAAAAATATATAAAACTCATAAAAAATAAAAAAACCCTAAAAATACCTAAAAGCCCATTGTATACTATGTAAATACTTGTAGATATAAGGTATATAGTAAGCTATATTACCTAAAAACCCATTGTATACTATATAAATACTTGTAGATATAAGGTATATAGTAAGCTATATTTATAAATATTGTAAAATAAATGTATATAAGGTATATAAAACTTATGCATATATTATATAATGTAACTTAAGTATTTAAGTTCGATTAAACTCTACAAAACTTTTTTATATAACCATTTATTAATTATACTAATTTATATGTACTAATAAGCTATATAAATTAATAAACTCTATAAATAAACATAATAAATACCGATACTATACATACATATTTATATGTATATTATGTACATTAGGACCCCTATACCATAATTTAATTATATATACAGAATAAATAATTAATTTATTAAGTTACTAATAAGTTATTAGATTAAATTAAAATAAATTAGTAATTTAAGTTAAAACTAAACTAACTTATATTGTATATTTGTACTGATGTATTTTAAGTAAATTAAGCTAATTTAATTGTATTTACAATGTATTATATTAGTTGTATCTAATTTATATATAAACATTTCAAAAAGAAGCTATTTAAATGTAAATAAAATCAAAATAAAACCTGTAAAATACAATAAAAATATTTATTAAATACCTTAATATTAATACTGTATAAGGTCAATTAGGCCATACATTGACTAATTTATACTTAATTTAGAAATAAAACTTAAAAAAATAATATGTATAAATTGGGAACTTTGCCTAAGTTATTTATATAGTAAATATAATTAAATTTATAAGTTAATTGTACAATTATAAAGTACTATGTAAATACTTTAATTTTCCATAATTTATTTTTAATTTATAATAAATTATGGCTCTCAAATCGAGGGCCGAAAACCTCAAATCATCATTGCTGCGTTGGAATTCCAACGTTGAGTTGCACGCTGGATAGCACCACATCGTAAGTGAAGAAGCACGCTGAGGCATTTAAATGTTTTTTGTGCTAAGGGCTATTCAGTTGTCACGAGCGTCGGGCATTCGAAACATATACCCTTATACCCGATCCTTTGAGTATATGTTCTGGCTATGTGATGGTTTGTGAAGTGTGTGGTGTGTATCGGGGGCTTGACATTGTGCGAGGGCTTGATTAAGTTCGATTCTGAGCTAAAATCAAGATTAAGAAGCCTAATTAAATAATTAGGGCTGCTTTTATTAGAGGTTTAGTCTCACCTGTCTCGGGTGCTGTGTATCCCTTGAAAAGAGCTGCCCGCCAACCTTAAAACCCATTTTTGAACTAAGTAAGGCTTAATGAAGGGTTAAGGGAGGAAATCGAACTTAGAAATGGCTCAGTGTTGAGTGTAAGGAAGAAGAGGCGATAAAGATATAGGAAAAGAGTTGAGTGTTAACAGAAGAAAGAAAGTCGTAAAAGAAGAAGAAAGAGTGAGAGGAGGTGTATACATAAATTAATATAATATAGTGTATATATGTGTATACTGTAAATAATTAGTATAAGTATATTAAGTATACGTAATATAGATGTATTTGAACTATATATGTACATAAATAACCATATAGCTTTATTGACAGAATAAACCATCACTGTAGATAGAAGAAGTGTCGCTACAGATCCTAGTTTCTACCTTAGGTTCTGTACATAGTTTCTTCTGGGGTTTAGCAACGTTTATATCTACCGTTGTAGATAGTATATATGTTACTGTATATGTTAGTATGTTAAGTTAGGATAGTATAGTATATATTTTTACTTATTATTGTATATATATGTAAGTATTAGTAATATAAGTTATAAATAGATATTATAGAGTATATATGTATAGTGTTTGATGCTTGTTTGTAATTAGATTTTTGCAAGTATTTTAGTTGATTCTTTTGTACATAATTAAGCTAATATTTCATTCATTTATAGTTGTACATAAAATTGATATTTTTGGAATTAAGGAATACTGTTGGACTTAGAGAGTGATGTATATCAATAACTACCTTCTAGTGAACGGCCTAGCATAAACCAGTAAAAATTATGTAATTAAATAAAACTGACGTGATAACAATTTGTATTTGTGACATGTACTACAACAACAATTACGATTTTTATACGAACTGTTAAAAGTCGATTACTAGGTCTAGCCGAGTCTAGCCGTAGTGCTTTCTCCTTTCTGTTTCAGAGCTCTGTTGTAGTAGTGAGTACATTTAGCATATATTAGATGTTCTGATATATTTTTGTTCATGTTATATTTTCTTCTATTGTAATTATGATGGCTATGTATGTTGTAGTACTCTTTTGCTTGTGGCATGTAATATGTTTGAGACGTCTCATTATGTTTTCCATTATTACTTTTTATTATTTCTGTTTAGTTACATTGCATGTGTGGTTGTAGTATATTTTCTACTTTTGGGTTATTTCTCGTTGGACGACTGGATCTTAAGATTAGTCGAGGTGAGCCGATCCCAGATCCTGTAGGGATCTGGGATCGGGTCGTAACATGATTGATTAAAAAAAATAATTCTAAGTAGAACATTTTACATCTTCTAGCTATAAGTTTACCTGCTAATTTGTAGAGGGTATTGGTAAGGCTAATTAACCTATAATCTTTTGCCTAAATAGGAGCTTCATTCTTTGGAAAGGTTTTGCTCATTTGGTTGGGCATGTGGGATGTGCTTAAGCAATGCTTGACGAAATGAAGTACATCATTAGCAGTGACATCCCAAGATTTCTAAAAGAACAAATTGGATGCCTCCTTATGGAATAAAGGGAATTTAATTTCTTCGTCTGGAATAGACACACCATTCACATTCTTGAAAAGTTACTCTATCTTCCCGTTGAAAGAAAGGTACAACATTAGTCTGTTGGAGTTCCGAGGTGTAGAGTGACTTGAAGAAGTTATAAAAACATAATTAAATTTTTTTTTCTATCACTTGCCTCCTCCCCTAAGAGCAGTCTTAGCCAATGAATAGAATCTTTTTTTCTTTCGATTAAAAGCGTGTAATTGATAGTATTTTGAATTGCGAGCACCACTTTAAATCTAATTATGCTTAGATCTTTAACTTCTTAAATAGCACATAATCATAGCATTACAACGTAACTACATTTATAATATAATTAACACTTGTAATGTTAAAAATTACTTTACAATAATAATAAAAAATATCATTTTTTATTAAATTAGTTTGTAATAACTAATATATTATTAGAAGTCATAGATGCTACATAATTATAGAATTAATTGATTTATAATTTCAACATATATATATATATATATATATATATATATATATATATTACTACTATAAATTAATCACTAAAATTAATACATACTTCTTAATTAGCAAATAATCATAACATCATTACTTAATTACTACTGTAACATAGTTAGTTACTGATTATGACATAAGATAACCAGTATTTAATAAATAAAATAATTTCAACTTCGTTTGATTAGGGGTGTTTGAGGGTGTAGGAGGGCAAAGGAGTGGCCAATGAGGAGGGTTGGTTGGGGTAGGGGTGTGGTAGTGGAGGAGGAGGATGAGTAGGAGGTCTATGGTCGATGGTGGAGGAGGTAGGGAGGACAAGGTGGAGTGGCTAGCGAGTGGAGGAGGCAACAAGGGGAAGGGGAGCAAGAGGAGGGGTAGAGGAGGGACGAGCAGGAGGTGACGATGGGAGGGGGAGGAGGGTGACGGAGGGAGGTGGAGGAGGTGGTGATGTTTTGGTTAGTGTGGTGGTCGATAGGGGGAGGAGTTGGATGGGAGCAAGGGACAAGGAGATGGGGAGGAGGGGTTGGCGAGGTGAGGGGGAAGAAGAACGGGGTAGGAGGGTGAGGAGATGGAGGGAGGAGGAGAGGTGGGGGAGTTGCGTTGGAGGAGGAGGAGGAGGAGGAGGAAGAAGAGAAGTTACCCTAAAAGAGGAGGTCGTCAGGGAGTTACCTGTGCAAGTAGGGGAGTGTTGGGGGTAGGGAGGAAATCATCGGAGGGGAAGGAAGAGGAGGAAGGAAAAGTGCATAAGCGCAAATTCATATACCCTCTCTGGCGTCGGATTCAGAGATATCATAGAAAAAATGTCAAAAATATTATTTCTTGTATATGTTTGTATATGTTTAGCGACGGTTATTCAACCGCCGCCATCAATCTTAAAGCAATGTCATGATATTGATATCAGCGGCGATTATTATAAAATTATCACCAGATGGAATAAAAATATTGTTTTTTCATAATTTGTGCAACGATTTCTAAAATCGTCTGGCAAAAGCCCATCCAAAGGTACCATGTTGAGGGGTTTCCTATTTCTTGGCGGCGGACATAGAGAAATCGTTGCCAAAAATATTTAAAATATTATTTATTTAGTGTTTTTGGTGACGATTTTTTCTATGAACCATTGCAAAATTCCTATGGACAATGGTTGGTGACTCCTATTGGCAACGGTATTTAAAATTGTTGCCAAAGTTTCTATTAGCAATTATTTAATTAAAATCACCGCCAATCATACTTTTTCTAATAGTGTCTTTTAAAATTGAAGGAATTGAAGGAGAAAGAAAGAACTTAAAGATGATTTTATTTAAAATGTTTGTTTGACTCCCTTTTTAAACTAATTACTATTTAAATTTCTAGGGAAATTTTAAATGTCACTTAAAAAACATTGCATCAAAATCCTCTCTTTCTTTTCTCTCCTCCATAATACCAACCTTCTTTCTCTTGCCCCAACCCCCCACCCCCCATCCACATAGCGGTTACATCACCCCTTTTTGTCCCCTTCCCTTCTCATTCCTTCGTTTACCCTATGAAGTTTCTCCTTTAAATATGGATTTTTACATAAATATCATCATCAAATTTTGATATTACATAATCAGCATTCCTATCTTTAACACAAGTTCTTCTTGATTACCTTAACAAGAAAAAAAGTTATCCAAATTAACTAAAAATGTTAGGAAATAGAAACATTTGTCTCTAGATTGCGTCATAAACCTCACATTTGTTTTTTGGATTAATAGGCTACTTTGGGTTACCCAAAGCTCATCCTCGATGTTCTTGGTCAATGGGAAAAAGGGGGAGTAGAGGAAGAAGGTCCAAAAATGAAGGATTTTTATATGTTGAGAGCCATAGAGATAGAGTTGCCGAGCCTTAATAAGTACTTAATGAATTGCCCAATGATGGTGTCCACCAAACAGAGGAGTATGGATGAAAAGAAGAGAAATGACTGAGTTGCCACTTTTCTTAAAAGGGGTCTACACCTAAATGCAACTCGCGAACATCCCATCTTCAACTCTCTATCTTTACTCATGAAGAATGTAAAAAATTGCCATTACATGTACTCTTCATCTTTGTTCCTCTTTTTATTTCTCTAACCTTATCAGTGGCCTCCATAGTGGCCTCTATCGTTGCTCTCTTCAACTTAACATCATGGGAACGTGACACTTGGATAAGGGAGATCACAATTATTGTCACTTAATTTAATTATATCGATGTAATATAAAAAATATTATTGATGATATTTAAATACCATTAATGTAATTTAATTTTATAAAGGAACATTACTTTTCACATTATATTTTATCTTTTCTGTACTCTTTCCTTATTATTAATGTCACCACCATCATCATCATTATTAGTAGTAGTGGTAATAATTGCAGTAGCATCGTTGATTCCCATTAATAACCAATTCCCTTCATGTGATTATTAGTTTAATTAGGATGTTGGTACAAAATGCACAATCAATGCACCTTTCAAAGTTAAGGTGTATCACTAATATTATTTGATTTAGAATTTAACGTCATTTAATATCACAGGTGTAATCTTTAAAAATCATCGATGATCGTTATTTAATTTACAACTAAATATCACTAATATAATTTAATTTATAATTAAAAAATTATTGATGTAATTTAATTCAAATTAAAATATATATCACTAGTAATATGTTTTACAGCTAAATATCATCATATAATTTATTTCACGGGAAGGTGATGCATTGCTGGCTTTTAGAGTTGCATTTCGAGTTTCCCTGTATTTACGCGTTAGTTTATCCACCATTAATATCATTAATAATTTATTAATTTGTTGGTCCAAATTGTCCCATATATATCTTCACTTTAGTCGTTAAATAACGTAGGATCGATGTTACATTTTGTCTCTTACAAGATGATATGATATAGGTATTTGGATGTGCAATATTTTTTATAATGTATGAATTTTTATGATAAAAAATATATCGTTTGAAAATAAAAATATATTGATTAAAAATTAACATAGTAGTTAAAAATAAGAATATATTAATAGAAAATAATTTTTTAAAAGAGACAAATTAAAATATATTGATTGAAAATGAAAATATATCAATCAAAAATAATTTTATATTTAGAATATGATATTTCATTTATATAAAGTGATATTTTACCTATAAAAATAATTTTTACGAATGAAAAATAATTTTTATCAATAAAAAATTAAAATATATCAGTTAAAACTATCACACTTACTCCATATGCTACAAAATATATTATAATATACATTTCTTCACTTTCCCACCATATATTTTATCCCCATCATCATCCTTTTGCATCTTATCTTAGATAGGAATACATAGCAAGAAATGACTCGAGAAGGAGGGAAAATGTTGTTGTCACATGCATACAATCTCTTTACAACCGATTATCAAAAGGGTCAGGAAAAGAGAGGAAAAAAAAATAGGGAGAAAACACCTCAATAATCATGAGGTACGATAGACAATAATTAGAGTAAGTATATATTTTACTTCAAAACAACTAATTTAACTTAATACGATCGAGAGAGATTACCATTAACACTTCTTTAATAAATTCATAATAATCAATTCATCCATGATCCAAGACCTATTTAATGAACCCCGATCGATTCATACTATGAATATTGCATCTTTATGTATACATATCAGGGTAAGAATATACATTTCCACCATATATATATATATATATATATATATATATATATATATATATATATATATATATATATGGAAAAGAGAGTGAGTTGCATGAGTTACATATAGGTATAATAATAATATTTTAGATTAAAAATTTAAGAATTAAGATTATTTTATATAAATATATTATACATCAAATTTAAAGTCAATCCGATACTTCTCGGACATATACCCAATAAGGTGAAATTTCTTGATACTTAGGTTATAAAAATGAGTCTCCTTTGATGTATGTGTTAGGAGTATTAGATTGGTATCAAATTTAATATATAATATGTTTATATAAAATGATCTCAATCTTTAAATTTTTAATCTAAAGTATTACTCTTGGTGAAATATATTACCGCACCTATACGTCATTTATGTGTAGGTCACCTATACGCTCTCAACCATATACATACATACATATATATAACATAGTCACTTTTTTTTTAACATAGATTTTCCATTAAATGGGAATAAAACAATTATAAGGATGCCAAATCCCTAAAGGGAGGAGAGCAAGACAATTGAACTCCCATGATCAAAGAATAAAATAAAGAACAAAGAACATACAATGACACAAATAAATAAATCGAGAAGGGATTAGATTTTACTTAGATCAAAGCTCCATTAAGAACTTCCCTTAGAGAAGATACTGGTCCTCACAATACAAGTGCATCGGAATCTGACAAACTCTTCCCAGAATACGACAATCCACCTCTAAGATTTGGCACACTCCAATCTTAGATGTCCTAAAAAATCACCTCAGGAGAACGAAGTCGAGTCAATTTGGTTTGCCAACTAAATTCCCGATTGATCTACTAATTTAATGGTTTGACCAATGAAAAACTTTTTTTAGATCTCTCAATCTACTTGTGCAAAGTCAACAAAACAGATTGGAGATTTTTTCTACCAATCTCATGTTCAATGAACGTACTAAGAAAGAAAGATAAGAACAAGAAAGGGGGAGAGAGAGTGGAGAGAACTTTTATGCTTTTATTGTATGTCAAATGAAAGCCTTCCCATGACCCTTATGTTGAGCCAACGACCTAACGCTTACGGAAATTCCTATTTTATGGAAATATGTCAATTGATTTACCAATTTAGTCTCATTGATCGATCAAAATTGATTTTTTGGTCAACTAAATCAATTAATCGAACAAACTTAACTCATTAATCGATCAAAATAATTGATCGATCAATTCTACATTTTGATCGACCGATTAAAGTTAAAATCATAAGATTTAAAATTTGTAACAAAAAAGTTCAAATTTAAAATTGATTCTCACCCGAATTCAAACTGAAACAAAATTAAGGTGAGGCAGGATACGCATACATGATCTATAATCTTATCTTTTAGGAGAGTCAAGAGGTGAGGCACAGAGCACATGCGAAGTCACAAGTTGCGGTACGGAGCACGTTGCCATGTCCATCCATTCATGGAGATCACTGGACATCAAGTTGTTGGACTTGCAAGTCACGTTATGTTGTATTTAATATACTGTTACTTTATTTAGGCATTTGATATTTTTATCGTTTGTTAGTGGCTGAGATCGTGAGCTTCTCAGTAAGAGGGAATTTCAGCTATAAATATGTGTGTGCGCGTCAGTCTTGCTAAGCATCGGTAGAGGTCTCCAATTACATTCTCCCTATTTTTCCACCAAATATATCAGTGAAGCATTTCAGTTCCCTGCCAAGTAACGTCCTATTTCCAACATTTTTGGTATCAGAGTCAGGAGTATCTTTTTGTTGCAGAGGTTACAGTTGAAGCTGAATCTTAAAGGTGTTTTTTGAACGTAACCTCTTTGGTGTGATTTACGATGTCAAATGGTATGGCTACTCTGAATCTTTCTCAAAATAATTTGGTACTTATTTTTAACGGCGAGAATTATGAGTTTTGGAGTATTAAGATAAAGACATTTTTTTATTTCGCAAGACCTGTGGGATCTTGTTGAGAATGGTTACGAGGAAGCAAGGAGCTCAAAGACCGTGGAAAAATCAACACAGCCAAAGGAGAAATCAACTGAGACGAAGGAGATTCAAAAGAAAGATGCAAAGGCACTGCTTGTTTTGCAACAAAGAGTGACAGATGCCATTTTCCCCCCCGAATTGTAGCAACCAACAAGTCGAATGAAGCGTGGACAATCTTGAAGAAGGCCTATCATGGGGATGGCAAGGTAACCATTGTAAAATTTCAAACTCTTCGCAGAGAATTTGGGACCTTGCTTATGAAAGAAAGTGAATCCATGCAGGATCTTTTCTCCAGAGCGTCTACTACCATAAGCCAGATGAGAACATTTGGAGAGGAAATTGATGATAGGAAATAGTAGAAAAGATTTTGCGGAGTTTGCCACCAAAATTTGATCATGCAGTGATTGCCTTAGAAGAATCTAAAAAGGTGGATGACTATTCCATTAATGAATTGATGGGCTCTCTTCTTGCACACGAGGCTAAATTGAATAGAGTAATTGAAAAAGGTCTTAGAGCATGCTTTTCAGGCTAAGGTGGAAATTTCAGGCAAACAAAAAATTGGTGATGGCACCCTTGAATACAAGCACACAGGAATAGGCAGAGGCAGAGGTGGATATAGAGGTTGAGGCCGAGGTCGTGAGCGTTTTGATGCCAACTGACAGAAGGCAGATAATGAAAAAAATCACAGATCGAGCAACAAAGATAAGCAATGTTGTTTTTGCAAAAAATATGGTCATGTGGAAGCAAAATGTTGGGAGAAGGCAAAGCAACAAGCAAATGTTATCGACGATAAGGAAGAAGGTAATCTTTTCCTTGCCCATTTAGAAACCAAAACTAATTACCATTTGTAGTTTCTAGATAGTGGTTGTAGTAACCACATGACAGGTGATCAAAACCTTTTCCATGATCTTGATGGGTCCATAAAGACAAATGTTCTGTTGGGAAATAACAACAAGGTGCAAAGTAAAGGCAACGGTTCTATTGCAGTCACAATCAAATCAGGTGATACAAGGTTAATTCATGACATTTACTATAGACTTGGTTTGTCATATAATCTTTTGAGTGTTGGACAATTGATTGAACATGGTTATTCTGATCAGTTTCGTGAAGGAATATGTGAAATTAGAAAAGAGGAGTCTGTTTCATCCTTGATCATTGTTCACATGACAAAAAAATAGAGTGTTCCCACTTGAATTTAATAATGTAAAAAAATATGCAATATTCAACATTCAACATACAACAAATATATATATATATATATATATATATAAACCTAATAAAAAGAATATGTCATAACATTAAAATATACATATAATTAAGCAAAATACAAAACATAACTAAAGAAAAGAGAAGTAATCTAAACCTATGCCTTAGCTCTTACCCCTAACCTGCTATACAACCATCGAGGTTGTCGCTGTCATCTCTGCGATGTGGGTAGTGATAAGAAGTGTGATCCCGATCGTTGTCCCGTAGAAATGCCATCATCTCTATCATCTTCACTCTCTGCTACTCCATCTCCTTCCACTACTCCTCTATGAAATTCCTGGCATCTTGCCAAGCTTAAATTTGTTGCTGGAGCTATGAGGTGACATCATGGGTTGTGTCTGCGTCTGTTGGACGACAGTTGCCAACGCTGATCCCTTCCACTCATACTAGCTGAAGATCGTTTGACTCCTCCCCCCACTACGAACGAAGCCTTCATGCTCCAGAGGCATGACATTCCTAAAAGCCTCCTTAGCTGTCATAGGAGGCTGCTGTTGAGTGCTGGAAGTGGCGTTTGGAGGGGGATGATTAAGTTTATCGATTCTCCCTAAAAATTGTAAATTAAATTATGCTTATAACTTAATGTCATATTAAGGCAAGTATAAAATTTAAAGTAGTTGATAATTAAATGTTACTTACATGCTTCGTCTGGTCTGTCTCATATATCAATGTTTGCTCGTTGTCGGTGGTGGCCTTGCTATAAGTAACCTCATACACACCAACCCGATTGAGCTTGGCACCATCATGTGAATGTGCTTATAAATATATTTCAAATTGCTTGTAATAGTAATAATTAAAACTTTAATTAAAATTATAGAAGTGACATAATAAGGAATTACTTACATATTTTGTCTTAACTCTATTTATACTAGTTTGACCCAAATAGTGGGTCTGTGATAGAACTTTGGCCATATTGGCCTTGTTTCTCTTTGTATGTATAACATATTATAATGATAAAATAATTAAATCATTTATCTCAAAATACCCTTAGAAGTATTTATAATTACATCCGTCTCAAACTTATTTTAATGCTCATAGCATTCATACATCTGCTGCCATTATAGGAGGCACGTTCCTCAATGCCTCTTCACTAGACGATATTTTATTATAAA
Source organism: Thalassia testudinum (assembly GCA_037157565.1). NCBI lineage: Eukaryota > Viridiplantae > Streptophyta > Magnoliopsida > Alismatales > Hydrocharitaceae > Thalassia > Thalassia testudinum. The sequence continues at coordinate 9,148,960 of JAZHRO010000067.1, forward strand.
ATTAAATTATATAAATAAATTGTCGAAAGAAATTAATTAAGTAAATAATAAAAAATGAAAAATATCACAAATTTCACCTTTATTTTCGTTGTCATCCTTCAATCACAATGTCATCTTGCAACATAATTGAAGATGTACTTGATGATATTTGAATCGTTATCCCAATCAAAAATCGCCTGTAATATTATAAATTTGTATAAACGAATTAAATGCTATTGAAGTAAACTTATATATATATACATTAATAATTATTTACTTCCATATTACCAATAAGCTATCTCTTGATCTCCTTTGAGACCCTCCTTTAGTTAAAACAATAAAGGAGGATGAGCTCCTTTACTATCCTAGACAGTTTGCTGGTGAAAGGATAGCCTGGATCTTCTCCAACTTCGTTAATATGCACTTTGATCCTCATCCTCTCTGAAAGTGCATCTAGATGTGCATTTCTTGTCGAACCCCTTCCTTTTTTTCTTACCTGATAAGAAAAATATAATTAAAACATTACAAGTAAATTTTAATAAGATATTACCGACAATTCTTACTGGAACTGGTCCTTGCCTCAGCCTGAGGTTTTGTTGAGGATAAGGAGGAGGGTGATGACGATGCTGAGGTAAAGCCACCTCAGTATCGTCATCACCCTCCTCCTTATCCTTATCCTCGCCGCTGCTGTCGTCCTCGTCCTCGTCGTCGTCGTCAAGGTAGTAGGTGGCAACCTCTGGCTCTAGTTCTAACTCTTGCATTACATTGATGACCACCTTCTTGCCCTTGTCCTGGTACTGTCGAGAAATATCACCAGGCTAAACATATTTACGATGCCTTGTAAATGCGAGATTAACTATCATAACGACCGAGTGTACATTTGGAGTATGTAAAGGAATGTACTCAAGGATACACTAATCGAAAATAAATACATACTGATGAAAATGAAAACATACTGATCGAAAATAAAATTAATTTTGAGCGATGTTTGAAAAAATGAAGTTCAAAATATCTGACAGAAAATGAAAATATACGATAAAAAATAATTTTTCACTTAAATTATCATATTTCACCTATAATTATTATGATTTTTTATCTCAAATAAACAAAATAAAAATACATGCATTAAAATGAGACGTCTCACCCACTACCCATCACAAGAACGTGTTGCGGTTTACATCTCTTCACTTAATTTTTTTCACGTTAATTTATCCGACCATTTATTACAATTTCTAAACACCTGCATTATTTTATCCTGATGACGGTAATCGAGGCCTCAACGGGGCGTGGTTACACAGCAAGCACCTCTCCCCGGCGATCCTCTTGATCACGCTCCCCTCCTCCGCCGCCATCCCCTTGCTCACCGCGTTCCACAGGTGCACCCCGTAGCTCCTATCCCTCACCCTCCTCACCGTCTCCTCCGCCGACCTCCGCTCCCTCTCGTCCCTCGGCTTCCTGAACCACCCGGCTATCCCCGTCCAATTCACCGGGTAGAACGCCTCGAGCCCCACCACCCTCACCCCTTCGACCCCCACCCCCCTCCGCATCACCCTCGTCACCAGGTCGGGCCCGTTGTGGCCCCACCTGCTCCCGTCGAACGTCTCCGCGTACTCCCTAATGAACTCGAGCAGCAATGGGTGTCGTCGATCGAACACGAGCACCGCGGTGTTCAGCGTCGTCCAGTTCCCGGTGGCGTCCACGGACTGAGCCCCGATGACGTTCCTCAGGTCGCCGAAGCTCCTCATGACGATCACGTCGGCGTCGAGGTACGTCCCGCCGTACTTGTACAGCACGGCGAGGCGGAAGAGGTTGGAGAGGTTCTGGCCCAGGGAGATCTTGCCGGGGGAGACGAGACCCTGCAGGAGCCGCCGGAACCACCCGTCCGCCGGGGTGCCGTGGAGGAGGAAAGGGTAGTCCGGCGACAGGGCGGCGACCTTGAAGCCGAGATCTTCGAAGGGTTGGAGGATCCTCTGGCCCTCCGGGGAGTCCAGCGTGGCGGAGAGGATGAGAAGGCATGCGGCGTCCTTGTGGGCCTTGAAGAGGCTCTCCACCGTGAGGAGCTCCCTGGCGGTGAAGGAGACAACGGGGGAGAACCACGTCATGAAGAACCTCGCGCTGCAGCTGGAGGAGTTGCCGGTGAAGAATCGCTGGGCTCTGGTCGAGAAGAGAACCGATTTGGGTGTGGGCTGCAGTGATTCGAGCAGGTCTCTTGGCGCCCTTGATCCTGGAGGCTCTGGCCTCTGGGTTGGTGGCGTGGTGGGGATCGATGGAGGGGAAGGATTTGAGGTTTGGGGTCTTGGAGGGGATTGGCGAATTGGGTGATCGTTGGAATTGGAAAGATTGGAGCTTTGGGGTGTCTGTGGGGGTTCTTGAAGTGGGTGTTCTCTCGTTTTGAAAAGGAACTGCATTGGTGGTTGGGGGGTGGAGGGGGGGCTTGTGGGTTGGGAGGAGAAGTAGGGGATAACGTTGATCTCGAAGAGGACGAGGATGGCGAGGGAGGAGAAGAAGAGGAAGGGGAGGAGCTTTAGCAGCTTACGGATGGAAGAGGGAGGTGATGGCGGCGACATTGACGGGAGGAGGATATGAGAGTTTGCCTTGAGCTTAATTTGGAGAAGGACGCCGTTAATGGTTGTGGAATTGGAGGATTGGTGGGGTGGTGGTGGCGAGGGTGATACATTGATGTGGAAGACTTTGTATGCGTGCATGCGTGCATGGGAGGAAACTTAAAGTGTAGTTAGCGTGAGGACGTGCCCTTCGGCATGGGGTAGTAATTAGGAAGGAGGATGGAGCTCTCTCTCTCTCTTTCTCTCACGTTGAATATATCTTGAGAGGAAAGGGAAATACGAATTTTCTCCTTTGGAGTGCACATGGTGTAGCTTCAATGTAAGCTTTTGACGAGGAGGTCTTACTTTTTTTATTTTTTATTTAATTATTTAGTGAAGGATAATTATATAGCTCAAAAAGTCCACCAGGGTGGTACCGAGTGACCCAATAGTTACCCTTTCCGATTGACGTGGGTATATATAGAAAAATAAAAAAGAAGTAGAATAGATGATGAAGTAAGTGAGCTCATTTATTTAGATATTTTAGTGAATTAAAATTATTTTATAGAGAGGATAAAATAATTTTATCCCATGTTAAATCTTATTAATTTAAACTTGACATGATTAAGTGGAGATCAGGTAAAATGCTTGACTTAGCAATCAAATACTACCATAGTGCACATGTAGGTAGGCTATGATAGTTTCATAATTTTGCAATATGAGAATGTTAGTAGCAACTAAAGATGACACATATGATATTGGTGATCTTTTAAGATGGGGTGGGTTAGTTGAAAGGGCATGAGTACGGAAATGTGCATTGCAGTGCATTTTGCAATGTGCGGTTATAATCAACTAGTTGAAAATAGAAATTAATTGGTTGAAAATGAAAATCCTTCGTTGAAAATCAAGCAAAACCAAATACAATGTTGAAGATGGTTTTCAACTAGTTGAAAATTAAAATACACTGGTTGAAAATCAAAAAATATTGAGTGAAAATGAAAATAAATAAGTATTTTATCTTTTTATTGATGGTAAATAATTTTTCACTTATATATATGGAAAGTAAATTTTCATATATAAAATTAATTTCCACTAATAAAAAATTTAAAATACACCAATTAAAATCACTACTCTCACTTTAATTGTACATTACAAATGTGATACAAGGTATGTATACTTACTTTTTAATTATTTAAAATTTACTAAATATTGCCAAAAATATTGGCTGCACATAGCTTATGTCATGCATAAAGATGTCTTCTCCATATCTAATTTTATGATCATATTGATGAGAGTTGCCTTTCTTTTTCTTCGTGCAATGGATATCTCTCGCACTCAAAATCTTATTTGCAATGTATCTTCCTTTGAGAAATGCTGGTCGAGTTGGAGAAATTATTTTAGATAATATTTACTTAATTTTATTTGCCAAGATTTTTACCACCGCTTGGTACAAAGTATTTAGCCACGCCTATAGGTCCATGATCCTTTGTTTTTAGAAGTCTGGGACTTTTTGGCAAGTGTAATAAACGTACGGTGAATATTGCATGTTAACGAGTTATTCCTAAATTCTTTTGTACGAATTGCACTACATCTTCGTTAGCCAAGTTCCAACGTGATTGGAAAAAAAAAGGCAGAGGCAAACCCTAAGGATCAAGAGCATTCAATGGCTTAATGCTAAAAATTGCTACTTTAATCTTTGGTCTGGATAGCATTATCATGCTCATTTCAATTGTTCTATGATTTTTTTTTTTTCTACTCCATGGAGACTATTAAAAAAGTAAGAGGATCGTATCAAAATCTGTCAAATACAACAAAAAGGAGGATCATGAATTGTAACCTAGTATAAAATAAAGGTAAAAAGATAAGAAATAGAAAATCAGTAGATTATATAAGTCATCTAAATCTTGTCAAGGTTGATAATTTCCTAAATATGACAACGAAGTTAACATGCAGAGTGAACAATTTGCCATCAGGAATTTCCAAGATTAGCAATTATTTCGGCCAAAATATTTGCAAAGGGATGGATGTACGACAGAGAGGGTATCCTTGAACGAAAGGATCGGAGAGCATAGAAATCCCTTATAGCATGCCAAGCAACTTGTGTGGTAACCTGAGTTCCGTTAAGTGACGAAATTCGAGTCGCTGTGTGCTAATAATTAACACGAACCACCTAGAAGATCGCAGTTACCCAACACATAATCATAGAATATCAATAGCCAAACATTCATTTATAGTATATTAAATGAAAAAAAAATTAAGTGCTGACAAAATGATAGAATTCACCACAAAAGTAGAAAGTAAAGAGTTCTCGTACAATCACCAAAACACAAAAATAAAAACTGACAACAAAAAAGAAACAACTAAGAGCCACTGGCTCAAAACGGACTGTCTCCTCAAGTAGGACTCAGTTCCGCAGTAGATTAACCAACAGCAGCCGCTACACCTGATTGCTCAGCACACCTGTTACGACCCGATTCCCGAATCCTTACGAAACACGAGAATCGGACCAACTTGACTAATCCTAAGACCCAGTCGTCCAACGAGAAAGTAACCAAAAGAGCAGTAAAATAAACCATTCACCATGTATATAACTAGCAGTAAAGAAAAAAACTATTACAGTATACACCACCACAATAGTAAAGAAATAAACATGTACATAAACATGATGCTTACAATAAAAGAGTACAGGGTACTAGAAACTACTCATTACAACAGAAGGAAAAGTACAGTGGATACTACACAAGTAACACTACTGGGCTCTACTAGGCCCAGCACCCTCTGCAGTCGTCGACTCTGGCTGCTCAACAACTGGTCCTGAAAGGTAACAAAGGTGACACGTTAGTGAAACGTTGAGTAGAGTGGCAACTAAAAGCTAAGAAAACAGTAAGGTAGACAGTAGCTGTTATATTTTTAATTTCTTTCTTTATTTTCCGTTTACTCGTTATTGAGTTATTCCTCAGATCTTTCTCTTGATCTCGAATGTTCCTCATGGGAACGATCTTGATTGCAGTCTTTTCCGACAAGTAGAAGTAACACATGGTGCTCTCCTGGCCGGGAGAGTCCCCCGTGGTGGTCCTACCCTCAGTCAACCACCCCAAGGTCACTGACAGACGTAACGGTGACTACGGCACGCGCGATAAATGCACGGGTAGCTACCCCGCACTAGCGCGTGGTCGGTTGTTTCCCTTAAAGGGTGCGCCCCAAAGCACAGCACGGAACCAGTATAGGGCAGAACCCTCTCAATAACAGGGGTCCAGCCCCTCCACAGTAACCAAACAGGGGTCTTGCCCCTCCACAGTTCGCGCACCCTAGCCTGACTACCCTGGTTTGCCCAGTGGGCCTAACAAGTCGGTGTAGGAGGGTTAGCAGAACCCCGGGACCCGAGGGGTGGCTAGTGCTTTCCCTACACTAGTAGCTCTCCTCGGTACTGTGTACACGAGGACCAAAAGTCGGTATAAAGTGACCAGACCTAACCCCGGGTCCCTGGGGCGGCTAGCTCCGCTCTGCACTAAACGGGGGGAATAGTCGCTCTCCTTGGTACTCCGTACTCGAGGGCCAACACACTTCCCCAATTCTATTCAATTCACTTCTCAGGAGCTCTACTCCTAATTCCCCGTAGGGTTCATGCTCTTTTAACTCAGCCAATTTAGGTTTCATCATTTCAGCTTTATATTCATATAGCCCATGTTCTCAACAATAATTATCCATTTATAAACAGGCAGCTGTTAACCAATTACAGGCAGTTATCATTTCCTTTCTACTTTTCCAAGACTGCAATATATATATATATTCAATCTAGTTTTCCAGTCCTAGGATTCATGCCATATCCTAGGATCTATCATCCAATCTAGTTTTCCAGATCTATGATTCAAGCAATACCCTAGGATCTATCATTTAATCTAGTTTTTCCGTCGTAGGATTCATGCAATACCTTAGAATCTATTAATTATTTCACAAGTGCATAATTTTTGATAAATAATTAAAGGGGCCACCCTACCCGCAAAATCGGGAGTACTGGGGGCGTAATCGGCAAGCCTGCGCGCCTCCGCAACCCCCAGAGCTGCAACGGAACGGGGTCCTAACACAAGGATCAATTACAAGGAGCTACTCAGAACATGATCCAAATACTATAAACAGGTAGAAGAACTAAATTTGAGAAGAACGAAACTTGAAACGTGGAAAACGGACTTCGAACGGACCCTAAACGGGTCAAAAACGACAAGTCTGCCCAAAATCAGACGTCTGGAACATCTTCCAGATGTCTTAAAAGATGGCTTAGGTCATACCTTGATCCTGCGCGGTCCTTCAGACGTCCAGAATCCCGCTTAACCGTCTGGACTTAGTTTCCAGACGTCCGACTGTCACTCCGGACGTCTGGAGACCCTCTCCATCGTCTCGTGTTGTGCCCAGACGTCCGATCTGTGTGGGAGGATGTGCCCTTGCGCCTTCCCGAACGAGACCTGCATGCACATGCGATCGTCCTCAACACGAAATGAGGTAGAACTCCTTGGCGGGACGGCTGCATAGCCGTACACGCGAAAATAGAAAGGATGGAAAAATATCGTACCTTTCAGACGTCTGGAATTTCCTCCAGACGTCTCCTGCGTCATCTGGACGTATGTCCAGACGTCTGATTCTGGGAAATTTTCCCAGAATCAGGACCTCCTCGCCCTCTGCCTGCAACGCACGGCCGTGCTGCGCCGTGCTCGCCTGCTGCCTGAGCTGCAGCAGCTCCTCCCCAACACTACGCTTCTGCTGCGCACCTGCCGGCCGGCCCTGGCTGCTCCGGCGAGCTTGCACCCTTGCGATTTAGCTCTCTCCCTCTCGCAGCAGCCCCTCCTCCTACGCACTCACAGCAGTAGCTGCTGCTGCCCTCGCCCGCTCACTCTCTCGCTGACAGGAAGAAGAAGAAGAGGGTGGTGGAGTGAGGGTGAGGGATAGGAGAGGGGGTATTTGAAGGCTGCCGTGGGGAGAGAGAGAGAGAAAGGTGGCTGCGCCTGCAGGGAGGAAGGAAAGAGAAGAAGGAGGGTGACGGTTCAGTCTGCGCGTGCATGCGCGTAGACGCGAACCCGTATGCCGAAAAAATTAAAGACCAGATGTCTGGGAAGGCTTCCAGACGTCTGGAACAATTCCCAGACGTCTTAAACGACGTTTGATGCCAGGGTTATAACAACACCTAAGTACGAAACCCGAGAAACATGCACGTCAGTAGAAATTGAGTAGAGTAGAACAGCTACAACAAGTAGCAACAACAGCACGAGTAGAAGAAAGAGGACACTATATTAACAGTTAATCCATTTACAAATCATTACTTATCTGATTTTGTTTATGCATTTAGCTCATATTATTAGAGTTCATAATCCATAAATCAACGTCTCGGGACATGAGATGATCTTGTGTAACTTCTTGTAGCGCAAGATCGGTATAAGCCACCCTCTTGGCTGGGAAGATGGCTTATGCTCATCAAGTCGTCACTCTCCGTCACCCTGGGGTCAATGCGGAAAGGGTGGCTACTACATTGTGTAGTATGAACATCTACAAGCACTATGTATGCTGAACCACAAACAACCTATGACCCACCTACTGGCAAAAAAAAAACCACTCTAAACCTCGAGCCACGCATCTCTTTATCTCAATTGACCTCTAAGCCTAACCAAAGAGTCATAAGGAGGCCAGTAACTCCCTAAACCAGCCTGGAACCGATCTAAAAGACCAAATCTACAGCAAAATCCGGTGAGTAGCGAGGCTAAAACTAGTTATCCATCATATAGATCTCGACTAAACCTTTGTTATTAAATCAATTCCAGATAACTGTATCATTTTGTTGTCATCAAATCAAACAGACTAACATGTTTACATTAGTGGTCCCAGACTATTTAGAATTTAATAAACACAAAAAAACTTATTTCACAGAAAACGGGGTTCGTTTCATGCATGTGGTGATAAGGTACATGGAATACTTTAATCTTATCTATTCACATAGAATCTGATTAAACCACATTAAGGAACCCAAAATCAGAGTATGACTTCAGAAAAGTCTCAGACTCAGCAAAAGAAAGAGAGCATGTGCCAACGAATGTGCTATACGTGAAGGGACTCACTAGGTGACCCACGATAACCTAGAAACAAGACTGAATCAAAGAAGGGTGAACTACTCTACCTAACATCACCGGAGGGTTACGGTGACTCAGAACTGTGCATATGGGGCCTGGGGGCAGTTGTCACACTCGCCTCACAATCCATGCACGCATCGATCTTGACGCTTGCATCACTATCCTGACATTTGCGATTGCTCCTTCAATGGTAGAACGAGCACGCACACGCGCTTCCTCCTCGCCACTTATTACGTGCAGAGGACTTGCTGCTGCCACGCATCATGTGCTCAACGCGCCCCGTCGCCGCTACTGCTTGGAATTGCAAAAACTATGGTTGGAAGCCTACGATTTTCGGAATTACAAACGAGTCCCTTAGGGTTTGATTTAAGATTTCTAATTGAAATCCTAAGCTCTCTTTCTCTTCTTTCTCTCTTGGTTTAGAAGGCTTTAATGATTAATGATGAACCCAGGTCCAAGGGGACCTTTTTATAGACCCAAATTAGGGTAAGGTTTAGGATTAATAGAGTGAAATATCTAAAATACCCCTAGGATTGGGTCCACCTTACATATACGTCCTCTTCGACTTGTTTTAGTCATAACTTGAGTTGTATACCTCGAATTCGTACAAAATAAGTGTCGTTGAAAAACTTGCGATGACAAGAATCCAATGGTACCATACATGGCACCCTTTTTATGAGGTTTGACTCAAAATCCGCATTTTTTTGGTAATTTCAAAAGGTGCCTGTACTTGTACCCCATCGGACCGTGTTTACAGGTTTGAATTGACCCAAACCACTCTAAAATAACTCAAGACCTACATTTTGGGACGTTACGAATATAACAACCTTAAAGGGAGTTTCATCCTAGAAACTGAAGAGAACGTGTAGGTAGAGCGAAAAACCGTGCCGGGAGTATAACAACCTTAGAGAGGAATAACAACCTTAAAGAGATAACCCAAGGAGTCATGGACTTACCAGTGAAAAGCTCAGGGTATTTCTCCTTCATTTTTGCCTTTGGTTCCCAAGTTGGCTCATCGTATTTCTGACTCCATACAACTTTTACTAGAGTGATCTTCCGCAGCCTCTAAATAGTGCAGTCCAATATCTGCACCGGCTACTCCTAATAGGTCAGGTCGTCCTCTATCCCCATGCCCTTGTAGCTAAGAACATGGTTCGGATCTGACATGTACTTTCGTAGACTAGAGATATGGAAGACGTCGTGGATGCTAGCTAGTTGAGGTGGCAGGGTAAGTCTGCAAGTGACTTATCTAACCCGCTCCAATGTCTCAAACGAACCCACGTATCTCGATGCCAACTTACCCTTCACCCCAAATCTCTGAACCCCCTTCATTGGTGACACTCTATGGAACACAAAGTCACCGACCTCAAACTATATGTCATGTCACTGACGATGTACATAGCTCTTCTGTTGACTCTGTGCAGTAATGAGCTTCTTTCGAATTTGTTCGATGATCTCCTTACTTTGTCTAATCAGCCTGCGACCTACCTCCCACTTCACGCCAACCTCATCCCATGCAAGTGGAGAGGTATACTTCCGATCATATAATGCCTCATATGAGGCCATGCCATTACTGGTATGGTAACTGTTAGTATATGTGAACTCTATCCGAGGTAAATATTCCTTCCAAGAGCCTTTTCACTAGAATATATAAGACCTCAAAAAGTCCTCTAATGTTTGAATGGTTCTCTCATTATACTCATTGATAAGTTAAATATTAAATCAAAAATGTTGTGTTATTGTAATTTTGATGGGATGAAAAAATCAACTATCAAGATATTAAATAATTCAAATCTAACCATTATCTCCATGAAAAAAAATATATCAATTAAGCTCCCTAATATTTACCATTCGTTCACAAATATAAGGAATTATGGCATATAAATATTTATTCAAAGAGAGTTAGAGCACATGGCGTTTTGAGAGAAAAAGATAGAGAGAATTGCGTGAGAACGACAGCAGCCTGAGGGTGACGTGCATTCAATGAATAAAATATACTGATTAAATAAGTTAATAGTTCATGCTCAACCAAAAAAACAAAAAAACTAATTGGCACGTCCCTGTAGAAAAACAGGGGATGTGTTCTTGCGTGGCCCTCCGGTACTTCGAGAGATCGGTCGGCGGCGAGGCTGCTGGTGGAGATGCGTGAGAGAGAGAGTAACCCGGTGACAGTGGTGGCATGGTTGGAGGTGGCCGGAGTTGGCCGGTCGGAGGCGAGACGTCCGACGGTAATGGGTCTGCAGGCGGCGTGTGGGGGGCGACGGCCGACGGTCATGAACGCCGGAGAAGGTTCAGCTCCGCGTGGGCATCGTGATGGCGGTATATGCGTTGAGATCGACAGCCCGAGGTGGCCGCGGTGATTTCTGGAGAACGGTGGCCGGTGGGTTCTTCGTGAGTGGGAAGTAGCAAGGGGTGGAGGTTGCGGTGGGTTGAAGAAGGAGATGGAGGAGGAGAAGAAAAGAAGAGGCGCGGGGGTGGTCTGATGGGGTTGGTGGTGAGGATGGTCGTGGTAGTGATCTCTGTCACCGAGCACCACCGGGCGGACGCGGCTTTTGAAGGAAGGCGATGGTGAGCACGGTCCACGCTATGCTCCACAGGGTAAGCTTTCAGTTTGCGGTGGAGAAGGTGGGAGATCGGGCGGGGGCCCGCACGTTGCGAGAAGATCTTTTTTAATCCTCTCCCCTCGGATCCTCAGATCTCGAGGCTATCTTTAGCAACTTTTGAATAGTTGCCAAAGATAGCGTCGGCCACAATTTGGAAAGTTGGCTGGAGGTATGCATATACGACCCCGAGATTATCGTGATTGTGCTGACGACGCTGGTGGAAAAATTATCAGCGAGCTTAGCTGCAGCTTGTTATTTTTATTTAGGTTTATTTATATTTTTTTGCTGCAAACAAGGAAAAGAAATGTGTGAAAATATAATTTTAAATCAAATGTAAAGCTAAATATGGTAATTAGATTATTACTTATTTAAGAGTTTAATTTAATTTTTATATTAACTCATAAGTTCTTCTTTAACTCAAACAGTCATCCAATAAGTAATTAGGTGAATAATTAGTTCATTAACATGAACCTATCATCTATCGCTTGGTGGGTGATAGGACGTACTTATGCTCAGTTGTGTACTCAAGGCCTATTGGAAGCTTCCCCACAATTGGGAAGTGAAATGAACGTCTCTATCTCAAATGATCTTCTTGGGTATACCATACCATCTCACGATCTCCTGTATATATAACTTTGTAAGCTGTGAGGGACCATAAGTCACTTTGATCAGCAAGAATCATGTTGACTTCGTCAAGCGATTCACAATCACACAAATTGTATCGTGTCCTCTCTGAGTCAAACGTAGCCCAGTCCCAAAGTCCATGGAGACGCTCTCCCACTTCCACTCTAGAATAGGAAGAGGCTACAAGTGACCCACTGGTCTCTGATGCTCTGCCTTGACCTATTGACAAACCAGGCACTGCCTCACAAACTCGCTTACATTCTTCTTCAGACTATGCCACCAGAAATCCCTCTTCAAATCGTGATACATCTTAGTGTTCCCTGGATGGATGATGACTCTGCTATAATTAGCCTCGAACAACAGTTGATGTCGAAGTGCTTCATCTTGCAGGGCACATAGCTTGCCACGGAGTTGGAGCACCCCGTCCACAAAGGTGAACTCGCCTGAATTTCCTGCAAGTATCTGATCACGAAGAATCTGTAAGTCAAAACCCTCTATCTATTTATCCATTATACGAGAGATCAGATTAGGCCGTGTTCACCTCATCACCATCAACTCTCTCAAGTATCGTGTCACCTGTGATGGCTTCCACTGGGCTGCCTCAATCATATTACTCCACCCCTATGCTTGAAGAGTCGCCAATTGGGCTGGTGGCTTCCTACTGAGAACATTTGTCACGACATTTCCCTTCCCAAGGCGATAGACTATCGAATAGTCATAATCCTTCAGAAGTTTCATCCAGCATCTCTATCTCAAGTTCAACTCCTTCTGATCAAATAGGTACTTCAAGCTCTTGTGATCTGTGAGAATCTCAATGGTCTCACCACATAAGTAGTGGTGCCAAATCTTTAGGGCAAAAATTGTGGCCGCCAACTCGAAGTCGTGCGTTGGATGGCTCTTCTCAGGCGGCTTCAGTTGTTTTAAGGCATAGGCAACCACATACCCATGCTACATCAGAACACAACCTAGTTTCTGGAGTGAAGCATCTGTGTATACGATAAGTCCGCCACCGCTATTGGGGATGGTAAGTCTAGGGGCTAAAGTCAACTTTTCCTTGAGTGTCTGGAAACTGGCCTCACAATCATCAGTTTAGACAAAAGGGGTATCCTTCCTCGTTAACTGGGTTAACAGAAGAGCAATCTGTGAAAAGCCTTTAATGAATCGCCTGTAATAACACACTAAACCCAGAAAACTGCAGATGTCTGTCATTATCTTGGGTCGCTCCTACTTCAGCACTAATTGAACTTGGCATATAACCTATGCTTCCTCAGAGTATCCAGAACCAACCAGAGGTGCTGCTCATGCTGTTCCTCATCGCGAGAATAGATGAGGACATCGTTAATGAATACCAAGACAAAGTGGTCCAAATGTGGTCTGAAAATTCAATTCATCAAGTCCATGAATACGGTAGGGGCATTTGTTAGTCCGAACAACATCACCAAGAACTTGTAGTGGCCATAGCATGTCCTGAAAGCAGCCTTTGGTACATTCCCTTCTCTAATCCTGAGCAGGTGGTAGCCTGACCGTAGATCAATCTTTGAGAATATCGTGGCCCCACGAAGTTGATCAAACAAGTCATCGATCCACGGAAGGGGGTAAATGTTCTTGATGGTCATCTTATTCAGCTGTCTGTAGTCAATGCAAAGGTGTACGGTGTCATCCTTCTTCTTCACGAACAATTATGGAGCTGCCAAGGTGAGGCACTAGGCTGAATGAACCCTTGCTCAATGAGTTCCTAAAGCTACTTTTTTAGCTCCTTCAAGTCTGTTGGTGCCATCCAGTATGGGGTAATCAATATAGGGTTGGTTCTAGGGATGATAGAGATCTCAAACTGGATCTTCTGCTCAGGTGGAAGTTCCAAGAGGTCCTCTCGGAACACATCTGCATACTCTCGTATGATAGGTACACCCCTCAACTTCGGCTTCTCCCTTGGGACTGCATACACATAGGCAAAGTATCCGCTGCACCCTCGTTCAACAATCTGGCTGCCTGCAAAGCTGAGACACACCTGACTGGCCTGCTCTCAGATCTACCGTAAAACTCAAACTGCGGTGCTCTTAGAATTGAGAAGATAACCTTCTTCTCAAAATAATTGACCAACGCATGGTGCCTTGACAACTAGCTAATGAAACATCTGGAGAACTTGTTAATTTGGGTTAATTACTTGTGTTATAGTATAGTTGCAATCTAGATAGGTGTCATTTTATTTATATACAATTTTTACTGATTTTATTCCAAGTCATTTACTGAGAGATAGTTATTAATATACATCACTCCATATGATCCAAAAATCATCTTTTTATTCCAAAAATGTTAACTTTATTTATAAATGAATGGAAGAATCAAAGAATGAATTATTTAAGTCAATTATGTACAAAATTGGATTAATCAGTATTAATGACAATGCCTCAAACATATAAACAAATATAAATGCATTAAAAACTAATCTAAACTAGTCTAAGTTATTTATTTGCACTTACATAGAATCAATGTCTAGCTAAAGACACAGAAAGGAGTATATATATACACTAAAAGCTATACTAACATATACCACCATGTACACATACATTTAAAAATGTCACTAAAAGTCCTTAAAAAACGTAAGTTAATTAACACTTAGGCAAAAATTTGTAGTTGGTGGAACCAGCAGTTTGCAGGATCAATGACCCACTAAGGGTCAGATTGGTACTGCTACTAAATCGATGCCTACTGCTGAGGGGCCTGAGGTACCAATGGAAGTAGGTTCACATACGTCTGTATCTCTGGCTATTACGACCTGGTTCCCGGATCCCTACAGGACCTGAGACCGGCTCACCTCGACTAATCCTAAGACCTAGTCATCCAACAAGAAATAACAAAAAGCAACAAAATAAACCACATTCACTCATGCAATATGACTAAGCAGAAAAGTACGAAGCAGTAAAGCAAGTAGAACAACGGTCTTAGTACATGCCACCACAACAACAATAGGAAACAGAAAGGAAACAGAAAGTAATAGGAACAGTAACTATGTGTCCATTACTCACTACAGCAGTTGGGAAAACGAAAGTGCTGAAAGAACGATTACGGCTGGGCTCGGCTAGGCCCAACACCCTCTACAGCCGGAAACTTGGGTTGCTCAACTTTTGGTCCTGAACAGGGTACGAAAAGACAAAGTCAGCGAACGTTGAGTAGAGTGGTGCTTACATTATTTAAGTGCAAGTGTAGTAAAAACAACAACAGATTTATTTCTTATTTTTATTTATCTCATTTATGTGTATCTATTACATCTATTTCTCAAAGTATCCAGGTATTCCTTGATCTTGCATGTTCCTCGTGGGAACGATCTTGGTTGCAGTCTTTTCTGTAGAGTAGAAGGTATACTCTTATTTAAATATTAACAACTGAGTTAAACCACTCTACCGGATATCACGGGAGGAATGGGGGACTGTGTTGCAGATCTCGTCGTCTCCGCGGGCCTTGAACACGTTACTGGTTGGTAACCTGTACCAGCGACCAATGTTCATTAGATGAGTTCAAAATAGTAAATACTCAACAAGAATATGTAGTGGAACTCGAGTGGGAAACAACGGTACTTTGTTTGCGGAAATCCGATTCTTTTTGGGCCTTAACAGGCCAAAAATGCGGTTTCTGATCAAAATCAGACGTCTGGGACTAATCCCAGACATCTTAAAAGACGTCAGAACTCACCTTATTTTTCCTGCGGCTGATTCAGACGTCCAGACTCCCTCTGTGGCTGTCTAGGGGTAGTTCCAGACATCGGACAATGTAAAGACCCGTTCTGTTCTGAGCCTTTTAAGACGTCTGGACTATCAGTCAGACATCTGGACCCCTTCCCAGACGTCTAGAAATTGAAAAATTTGTACGTAGCTTCGCGTCTACGCGCTAGCTACGTGCAGACTACCTTTTTCCCTCTTCTCTCTCTTCTTCTTCCCCCCAAAACCCTAGCGCACCCTTATATAAGACCCTCTCCCCCTTCCGCTCCTCCCCACTCCACCACAGCCACCTTCCCTCCTTCCTCTCCACTACAGCGAGAGGGGCGAGCGCGAGAGAGAGAGCGAGAGCGAGAGCGAGCGACGAGGAGGAGAGGCGACGTGAAGAGAGGAGGAAAAGCTTGAGCTCGCGAGCTCATGGGAGTTCGCAGGAGGACGCACGGCCGGAGTGGTGCGTGCGGGTGGAGGAGCGCGTCAAGGGAGACATCCTCGACACCTTGCTGCAGCTGGAGCTGCAGACGGGAAGGAGAGGCCGCGGCTACACGCGGCGAGAGGAGTAGGTCGTCAGTCTGGTTTTGGGTTTTCCCCAGAATTAGATGTCTGGCATGTTGTCCAAACGACGGGTTGGACGTTTGGTGACGACATCGGACATCTGAAAGCAGTGTTCTGCGAAGGTATGTCCCTCTTGCGGTTACGACCATGCAGGCTGCACCGCAGCTTTGATTTGCATGGCTAAATATAGGTGATACGCCTGTCGCATGTAGGGATAGCTTTGAGAAGGTGTGGGGCACTCCCTCCCACGCGTTTCGGACGTCTAGACAGCTTACCAGACATCCCAAAGCACCACCAGAGGACTGGAGGAGAGGTTGGACGTCTGGAGTTGGATCCAGACGGTCAAATAGGGGTTCTGGATGTTTGAAGTCGACGTAGGAACCTGAGGTGAGACTCTGGTTACTTTTAAGACATCTGCACCTTGTGCCAGACGTCTGATTTAGGTCTGTAGTTCTATTTTTGACTCGTTTAAGGGTCCGTTTGAGAACCGTTTTACGCAAACAAGATATTTGTGGATTCCTTGTGAGTTCCTCTATGTGTTAGAAAGCCTTATATATTGTTCTGAACTTTCCGTTGTGGTATGTCCCTTGGTATAGGACTTCGATCTATTGCGTGTTCGGGACCTGTCGAGGCAAGTGAGCCTGTCGTTCGAGCCCCCAGTACTCCCGGATTGTCTGGTAGAGTGGTTTCCCTTGGTTTAATTATAAAACATGAATGCATATGTGAAACTGGATAACTAGAAACCTAGGATGTGGCATGAATCCTAGGATGAGAAGTACTTGCACTGTTTGTATGCGTGTTTGAGATTGCAGTATGAAATGAATGAATAGAAATGTGAACAACTGCCTGTTAATAAATAAGAGCTGCCTGTGAAATATGAAATGTGTGTGCTAGTTAGATAGATGCCTGTGACATTTCTTGTTGTATATGCAAATTGTGGAAATACGAGCTACATGTGTAAAATCTGAAAATGGAAATGTGAATGATGAAACCTGGTATGGAATAACATGGGGAATACGAGCATGAACCCTATGGGGAATTAGGAGTAGAGCTCCTGTGGATAAATGGAATGGATTTGGAAATGTGAGTGGGAGGTGTGCTGGCACTTGAGTACGTGGTACCAAGGAAAGCGACTGTCCCTTGTTTAGTGTAGAGCGGAGCTAGCCACCCTTGGGTTGGGACCCGAGGTTAGGATTGAATACTCTACATTGACTTCTTTGGCCCTCATGTACACTGTACCGAGGAGAGCTACTAGTGTAGGGAGAGAGCTAGCTACCCCACGGGGCCCAGGGTTTAGCTAGCCACCCTACACCGACTTGGTAGGCCCACTTGGCAAACCGAGTAGTCAGACGAGGGTGCGTGGATTGTGGAGGGGCGGGACCCCTATTTGGTTCTGAGGGGCTAAACCCATGTTACCGAGAGGGCTAGGTTCTATACTGTTCCGTGCTATACTTTGGGCGTACCCGCTAGCGGAAACGACTGACCGCGTGCCAGTGCGGGGTAGCTACCCGTGCACTTATCGCGCGTGTCGTAGTCACCGCTACGTCTGTCTATGACCTCAAGGTGGTTGACTGAGTGTAGGATCACCACGGGGGATTCTCCCGGCCAGGAGAGCACGACGTGTGCCTTCTACTCTTCGGAAAAGACTGCAATCAAGATCGTTCCCATGAGGAACATGCGAGATCAAGAAAGAGATCTGAAAAGTAAACCAATGGGTGAAAAGGAATGACTTGTAAAATAAAATAATTGGAAAATATAAACTACCTGTTAGCATTTACTGCTTTAGTTAGTTTGGTTACCACTCTACTCAACGTTCGCTGACTCCATTTTTCCCGTACCCCTTTACATGTCCAGGAGTTAAGCTGCCCGAGCCACTTGCTGCAGAGGGTGCTGGGCCCAGTCGAGCCCAGCAGTAGTTTCCTGTTGTTTTACATCCTTTTGTTAGTGAGTTCAGACTCTTGTTACCGTTTATGTTTCTGTACTTTGTTTCCGCTTTACTGTTGTGGTGGTGATATGTACTGTTAGCAGCTTTTACTTCCTTTACTGCTGTACTCTTTTACTGTGAATGTGGTTTACTTTCCTTCTTTTTGGTTATTTCTTGTTAGACGACTGGGTCATGGGATTAGTCGAGTCGAGCCGGTTTCGTATCCTGTAGGGATTTGGAAACTGGGTCGTAACAGATAATGTCTCCAGTCATTTGGAAGCACCTCCGGACGTCTAGAGAAGTGATTAGACATCCAAAAGTACTTGGGAAAGCGCACCCCGCGCCTTCCCAAAGCCTTCCTTGCATACGAAAACGCAGGCACGGTTTCAGCCCAACAACTCCTGCGCTGAGATCTTCTGCATGGCGGAAATCAGCGCAGAAATGTACGTACCTTGCGCGATACATGCTTTCAAACGTTCGGCCTTAGCTCCGGACGTCCAGGTGCCTCGCCAGTCATATGGACTTCGCTCTAGACATCTGATACTGGAAAATTTCCAGTACCAGAACCTCCTCACAGCTCGCTTCGCTCGCACCTCCGCCCGCAGCAGCGGCTCCAACCGCTGTAGGAGCTTAAGCAGCTCCTCGCCGACATCCTCCACTCTCCTATAAGCTCCTCTTTGAGCTTGCCCACGGTTGTCTTCCTCCTCCCCCACTCTCACTCCCTCGCACTCTCTCACTCTCGCTCCTCCCCACTATTACGAACGCGGCCCAAAGACGGTTTTTAAGACGTCTGGTATTTAATTTTTACGGCGTATGGGGTTGCGTCTGTGCGCATGCGCGTGCAGACCTGCATCCGCCGCTCTCTTCCCTCTTTTTCCCTCTCTCCTCCTGCAGGGCGCGGCGCTCTCTCTCTCTCTCTCCCCACGCGGCCTTAAAAAGGCCCCTCGCCCTCTCTCTCACCCTCATCTCCTCCGTGCCCCTCTCCTTCTTCTCCCAGCCGATGCGAGAGCGCGAGCGAGCGAGTGAGCGGTGGCAGCAGCGGCTGCGGCAAGTGTGCGGGGGGTGTTGCGCGAGGGAGGAGGCACTCGACCGTGAGGGCTCGAGCTTGCCGGGGCAGCTAGAGCCGGCCGGCGGGGGAGCAGCGGGCGTGGAGTGTCGCGGAGGGGCTGCTGCAGCTCAAGCAGCAGGCGGACGGGGTGCGGCGAGGCCGTGCGTCGCGGGCGGAGGACGAGTCAAGCTCTGATTATAGAAGTTTCTCCAGAATCAGACGTCTGGGATTCCAATTAGACGACGGTGAAGACGTCTGGAGGACGGTCCAGACGTCTGGCAGGTAAGAGATTCTACCTTCTTCCTTTTTCGCGTGTACGGCCATGCGACCGTCCGCCACGCCTTCGTCTGCGACTCGTCGTACTGAGAACAGGTGTGGGTGCATGCCGGTTCTGCTCGGGAGGGCACGAGGGCTCGCCATCCCACGTGAATCGGACATCTGGCCGTAGTGCCAGACGACGGGAAGGACTTCCAGACGTCCGGGGTGACCATCGGACGTCTGGGAACTAAGCGAGACGCCCTCGCAGGCTTCTGGACGTCTAAGGGACTACACAGAATGAAGGTACGCTCTGACCCACATTTTAAGACGTCTGGAAGAGGTTCCAGATGTCTGATTTTAGGTAGTTTCGTCGTTTTCGACCCGTTTAGGGCCCGTTCGGAGTCCGTTTTCTGCATTTCGAGTTGTGTTTTTTCCAGAATAAAATCCTATACTTGTTTACAGTAATTATATACCATTCTGAGAAACTTCTAGTGTTTGATCCTTGTGTTAGGACCCCGTTCCATTGCAGTCTTGGGGATTGCGGAGGCGCGCAGGATTTCCGACCACGCCCCCAGTACTCCTGTTGTAGCTGGTAGAGTGGCTTTTAATTTACTTAATCAATTTGTTACAATTGTGGAATAATTAATAGAGTCTAGGGCACAGCATGAACCCTAGGACTGAGAAACTAGATTGAATGATAGATCCTAGGGTATTGCATGAAACCTAGGATTGGAAACTAGATTGAATGATAGATCCTAGGGTACGGCATGAATCCTAGGACTGGAAAACTAGTGATATGTATATAAATATTGCAGTCTTGGAAAGGTGGAAAGGAAATAATAGCTGCCTGTAAATTGATTTAACCGCTGCCTGTTATAAAGGAATAAATATGACTGAGAATATGGGTTGTATGAACATAAAACTGGAAGGGTGAAACCTAAATGTGCTGAGTTAAAAGAGCTGGAACCCTACGGGGAATTAGGAGTAGAACTCCTGGAAAGAGGATGGATGGAACTGAGAAAGAAAGACGTGGAAGTTGTAAGTTCTTTTCCCTACTTGGAGGGGTGACGTAATAATGCGGAAATCAAATATATAAAGCAATCTCACAAAATAAGCAATCACAAAATGTGCACAAGTAATTTTTAGGTGGAAACCCAAACCGGGTGAAAACCACCACCTAACCCTCTCGAGTTAGGATTTTCCGATCAACCTAGTTGATCAAATCCACTAAACCGAATCACTTAAAACGAGGGTGATTCAACCTCAATACAACCACGCTACAAGTACGAGGGTAGCGTTCCTCAACCCCTTCTCTCCACGAGAAGGATTTTGTCCCACGAAGGAGACGGGAATTCGCAAAGCGAATACCCAACCAAAATAACAAAGGTAAAATAAAACAATAAACCTATAGAGCCAACAAAGTAATTAACCTAAGCTTCTATAGGATTTAGGAAACTCCCCTTTGCAAGGAGTGCGTCGACGATGACGCGGGTGCGTGAGCCACGCAACGGCGCAATGTCGCTCTCGTAGACAACAGCGGGAGAGCGGGTGCGCGAAGGGAATGATGCTCTCAAGAGAATGAAACTAGAGCTTGGAGAGCAAGGGCCTCAATTGGACACAAGAGAGTGGAAGTATGTTGCTTAAGTGTGTCTTGTGTTTTTCTAAGTGTATATCTTGTGTGTTTTTGTGTTGCAAAGGCTCCCCTCTATTTATAGAGGCCTTAGGAAGGCTTTGGAAGGCTTAAGAAAGGTTCTATAGCCGTTGGGAACAAAGTCCAAGAGAATCAGGCCGAAATCAGGACAATGATTACATTTGACAGGGTTATCAGACGTCTAACTATGGCATCAGACGTCTGGAAGGCCACTTTAAGACGTCTGATTCCAAGGTCAGACGTCTGATTCTATGCGGGTTTCTCCCTGACTTGAATCAGATCTAAACAGGGTTTTTGTGCAAGTCAATCAGACGACATACAGGACGTCTGGCACTATGTCTGGACGTCTGGAAACCTACTTTTACTGTGGGAATTGATTTCCAAACGTTGCAACGGCTAGAAAATCTCTGAGAAGAGATTTTGGGTCAGCCGAGGCAAAACGGTCATTTATCAGACGTCTGGAAATACCTAAGGACGTCTGATAAGGCTCTAACGGTCATATTCTTGACTGTTTGCTAAGCCAGCCAACGGTCCACTAATTGGACGTCTGGCAAATTCATCAGACGTCTCCTAAGACGTCTGGTCTAAGGTCTGGATGTCTGATTTCATCAGACAGAACCAACTATGTCCAGCCTAACAGTTATCAGACGTCTGAAACAACAGTCAGACGTCTTAAAATGCTTTATCAGACGTCTGATTTGGGAATTAGACGTCTGGAAGTGCTGTTTGAACCCTATATTGGTTTTCTAAGTATTTTACAGAAAACCTAAGTATCCTAGGGTTGTGCCGGTGTTCCTAGGACTACTGTTAGGGTTCTTTGAGGCTCTTTAACATAATTTCTAAGGAAAATAAAGAGCAAGAAAAATAAAGATAAAAGTACATGAAAGGATTAAAAAGAATCTATCCTATTCTTCTTGTCTTCTATCTTCAATCTGTCGCTCCACGCGAACCTCCTCTGTTTTCCGTCAAGCTCCTCCAATCCATCCTGGATGCGAGCTCGAATTCCGTCTAAACACGTCCACATTTGCAATTGACCTGAAATCTAGGACTCAAATTGCAAATGTTAAATAACACGTGTTTTGTTATCATCAAAATAAATGATCGTGGTGCTTTAGCACCAACAGAAGTGTGTTGTCTCTCGGGTACGTGGTACCAAAGAGAGCACACATTACCTCTTAGTGTAGAGGGGAGCTTGCCGCCCTCAGGTTGAGACCGGGGTGGGTTTGGCCACTGCACACCGACTTGCTGGCCCTCACATACGCAGTACCGAGGAGAGCTACCAGTGTAGGGAGAGCACTAGCTACCCCACGGGCCCCGGGGTTCTGCTAGCCTCCTACACCGACTTGTTAGGCTCACTGGGCAAACCAGGGTAGTCAGGCGAGGGTGCGCGGACTGTGGAGGGGTTGGACCCCTGTTACTGAGAGGGCTCTGTCCTATACTAGTTCCGTGCTGTGCTTTGGGCGCACCCGTTAACGGAAACGACTGACCACGTGCCAATGCGGGGTAGCTACCCGTGTGCTTATCGCGTGTGCCGTAGTCACCGTTAGGTCTGTCAGCGACCTTGGGGTGGTTGACTGAGAGTAGGATCACCACGGGGGACTCTCCCAGCCAGGAGAGCACCACGTGTTACATCTAATTTTCGAAAAAGACTGCAATCAAGATCGTTCCCACGAGGAACATTCGAGATCAAGTGAAGGATTTAAGAAATAGATAAATTGTGAAATTATAAAAAGACGTAAATAAAGGAAGAAAGAAAATATAACAGCTACTGTACACTCTACTGCTTTAGTTTTAGCTGCCACTCTACTCAGCGTTTCACTGACGTGTTACACTCGTTACTTTTCAGGACCAGGTGTTGAGCAGCTAGGGTCAGCGGCTGCAGAGGACTCTGGGCCGAGTGGGGTCCAGTAGAGTTACCGCAGTTCTTTTTGTACCCCTTTTGTTCCACTGTAGTGAGTAGTTCTTGTTACTCTCTGTACCTTTTACTTGTAGCTTCATGTTATGTTATAATTGTTGTTCTACTGTTGTGGTGGTATATACTGTAGTGGTTCCTTTTCTTACTGCTGTATTTTGTTACTGCTAGTTATATTCATGCTGAATGTAGTTTATTTTACTGCTCTTTTGGTTACTTCCTCGTTGGACGACTAGGTCTTGGGATTAGTCGAGTCGGTCCGGTTCTTGTGTCTCGTAGGGACTCGGGAATCGGGTTGTTACAAGATGGTATCAGAGCAAGGTCGTCCCGAGAAGTGAATCAACTGACTGGAAAATAACCAATTCACATGTCTGTAACTAGAGTAGGCACCATAACATATCTTTTGACATGAGTTCTTAGACGTTTTTCGTTAGATATCGTTCCGTATTGACATGTTTCCGTTTGTTTGGCGTCTCCTTACAGGAGATGCCCCATCGCGGGACTGACGAGGCGGGTCGCGGGCGCGGGCGAGGACGAGGCCGGCGAGGTGGGCGTGCCATTGTCGACGCCTCCGTGTACCAGCCACTGCTCCCGGGCGTCCAGGCCCAGGACCTCGCCCAGCTGATACAGGATATTGTGCAAGAGGAGCTCCACCCACCGCCCCGAGCGCCTCACCCTGGGGCTGCGGAGGGGGAGTCCTCTGTGGGACCACACGACGAATGCGGCGCTGGACTCGGGGGAGGGGATGGGCCGACACCGCCCCCACCTTCCTCCAACACTTCTGTGCACGAGGCACCTTTGCTTGGAGGTGCACTAGCATCTCCACTGCAGCACCACTTTGAGCTCTTCGGGCAGTTCCGGAAGCTGAAGCCCCCCTCCTTCAAGGGGATGAGGACCCGACCGAGGCAGAGGACTGGCTCAAGCAGCTCGAGAAGATTTTCGACACCCTTCGCCCCCCGGTGGAGTGCCGCGTGGCCTTTGCCACGTACCAGCTGGAGAGTGCAGCATATAGGTGGTGGAGGGCGGTCAGGGGACAGGAGAGGGACGAGCCGACCTGGGATCGATTCGTCACCCTCTTCTGCGAGTAGTACTTTCCCCAGATGTGGCAGGACCAGAGGAGGCGGGAGTTCCACACTCTCCGCCAGGAGATGATGACCGTGAGCGCGTACCGCACGCGTTTTCTGGAGCTGTCCCACTTTGCAGCGACAGCGGTAGCCACTGAGGAGGAGTGCCTTTGGAGGTTCACCGAGGGGTTCCGGCCTGCGATTCGGGGGTATATCAAACCCCTGAAGCTGCCTACGTTTTCGAGGTGGTGGAGGCAGCTATGACTTACGAGGAGACCAACCCGTCCGCGCGAGACACTGACGGCGGGCGGAAGAGGCCCTTCCAGCCAGACCTTTCACAGGGTTGGCGAGAGAGGAGGCACGTGGCGTCCGCGGGAGAGCCGTCACGTTTTGCAGGGCCATCAGTGGCCTTTGGGGGCCCTCGACAGGGGCAGTCGCCAGCACCGACCCCCACCCAGCCGACAGCAGGGACCCACTGAGGGCAGGAGTAGGGTTCCCCTCTACTACCAGTGTGGCCAGCCGGGCCAAATCAGGAGGGACTGCCCGTTTAGGGCAGGAG
Organism: Thalassia testudinum; assembly: GCA_037157565.1. Classification (NCBI taxonomy): domain Eukaryota; kingdom Viridiplantae; phylum Streptophyta; class Magnoliopsida; order Alismatales; family Hydrocharitaceae; genus Thalassia; species Thalassia testudinum. The sequence goes on from JAZHRO010000067.1 coordinate 9,173,503, forward strand.
GTCAGCGGATACTTCTCGCACAGAGCACTGGAGGGCGCGCAGGAGGCTGCGGTTCCCAGGCGCGAGGAGGAGGACAGTAGTCACGAGGAGGGTACCAGTCAACACCTACCCGTCCGACGCAGAGTGTGGCTGCTTCATCCGCACCTAGAGCTGAAGGGCGTATCAACGCCCTGACACACAGGGATGCCAGAGCTTCGGGATCGGTGGTGGCAGGTATGGTTTCAGTTTCCGACAGACTCGTTTACACACTTTTCGCTTCCGGCGCTACGCATTCGTTTGTCGCAGCCAGTTTCGCAATTAGTTTGGGCCAGGACTATACGCTGTTAGAGAATCCATTCGTAATCAGAGGTCCGAGTGGTCAGCTGTTTGTGGCTGAGGAGGTGTACACGGGTTGCGAGGTCAGGGTCGGGGGACATAGTCTGCCCGCTGACCTGATTATGATACAGATGGAGGACTTTGGCGTAATTCTAGGGATGGACTGGCTGTCTGCTTACCATGCCTTGGTGGAATGTTTTGAGAGGAAGATCGTCTTCTCCATACCGGAGTTGCCTTCTTTCGAGTTTCACGGACAGCTAGTGGACGGAGGCTTCAGGTGCATTTCGGCACTTCGGGCGGCGAGACTTTTGAGCCAGGGGTGTGAGGGCTTCCTAGCTTGTGTGGTGGCAGAGCCTAGTCCTGTGGCAGAATTCCAGAGCATCCCGGTGGTCAGAGAGTACCCTGATGTGTTCCCAGACGAGTTACCAGGACTACCGCCCGAGCGTGAGATCGAGTTTGAGATCTCACTAGTACTAGGGACCAGCCCCATCTCCACCGCACCATACTGGATGGCACTGCTTGAGCTACGAGAGCTCAAGTCTCAGTTGCAGGATCTTTTGGAGAAGGGCTTCGTGAGGCCCAGTGCGTCTCCCTGGGGAGCCCCGGTATTGTTTGTGAAGAAGAAGGATGGTACCCTACGCCTTTGTGTGGACTACCGACAGCTGAATAGGGTCACCATCAAGAACAGATATCCGCTGCTGAGGATCGATGACTTGTTTGACCAATTGCGAGGTGCCACGGTGTTCTCCAAGATCGACTTGAGGTCTAGATACCACCAGTTGAGGATCAGAGAGGCAGATGTCTCCAAGACAGCTTTCCGCACTCAGTACGGACACTACGAGTTTTTGGTCATGCCTTTTGGGCTGACCAATGCCCTCGCTGCTTTCATGGACCTGATGAACCGGGTGTTTAGACCGTACTTGGACCAGTTCGTGGTGGTATTCATTGATGATGTACTCATCTATTCTCGAGATTAAACGCAGCACGGACAGCACTTGCGGATGGTTCTGGACACACTAAGACGTCGTAGGCTGTACGCCAAATATAGCAAGTGTGAGTTTTGGTTGAGGGATGTGACTTTCTTAGGCCATGTGATCTCTGGGGACGGCTTGGCAGTGGACCCAGCCAAGGTCGAGGCAGTGCTCAGGTGGGAGAGACCGCGTTCAGTCACTGAGATTCGCAGTTTCCTGGGACTGGCAGGCTACTACAGACGGTTCATCAGGGGTTTTTCACAGATTGCGCGTCCTATGACATAGTTGACCCGGAAGGACGTGCCCTTCACTTGGACAGGCGCCTGTGAGGTGTGTTTTTAGGAGCTGAAGGAGAGGTTGACTTCGGCTCCCGTGCTCACCATCCCTGACAGTAGTGGCAGGTTCGTTGTGTACACGGACGCCTCCTTGCAGGGGTTAGGAGGTGTGCTCATGCAGAGGGGTCACGTTGTCGCTTACGCTTCGCGGCAACTGAAGCCCCATGAGCATACCTACCCTACCCACGACCTGGAGCTGGCAGCTGTCGTCTTTGCGCTGAAGACCTGGAGGCACTACTTGTACGGTGAGACCTTCGAGATTTTCACGGATCACAAGAGCCTCAGATACCTTTTTGATCAGAAGGAGCTCAACATGAGACAGAGACGTTGGTTGGAGCTCCTGAAGGACTATGACTGCAGCATTTCCTACCACTTGGGAAAGGCCAACGTGGTGGCTGACGCTTGAGCCGGAAGGCGCCCGCACACTTGGCTAGTTTACAGTTACAGAGTTGGAGCCTTTTGGAGGAGGTGGGCAGTTGGCGACCCCTAGAGTTACGGGGACACTGTGGGGCAGTGACTGTGACACGACAGACTAGGCCAGAGCTGATAGACTGCATCATCACAGGACAGATGGCCGATCCGTACTTGCAGTCTCTGCGCGACAGAGTACTGTCAGGAGACCAAGGGGACTTCTCTTTCACAGACCAGGTACTGCGCCTGAGGGGACGGTTGTGCGTTCCCAGAGACGAGGAGCTATTGAGAGAGCTCCTGACTGAGGCACACGGTTCCAGATTCACCATACATCCCGGAAACATGAAGATGTACCATGACTTGAGACGCGAGTTTTGGTGGAGGGGGATGAAGCGGGATGTGGGTGAATTCGTGCAGCAGTGCTTAGTGTGCCAGCAGGTGAAAGCCGAGCATCAGAGGCTTACAGGGCCGCTACAGCTGCTTCCAGTGCCAGAGTGGAAGTGGGAGAGCATCACCATGGACTTGGTGGTGGGCTTACCTGTTACCCAGCGAGGACACGATGCAGTTTGGGTAATTGTGGATAGGCTGACGAAGACGGCATGATTCTTGCCGATCCGAGTCACTTTGGGACCAGCACAGTTGGCAGAGAGGTATATCCGCGACGTGGTACGACTACACGGAGTTCCGCGGGAGATCGTATCCGACCGGGATACCCGCTTTACGTCCCAATTTTGGGCTGAGTTTTAGCAGGCCCTGGGGACGCGGTTGAGATTCAGTACAGCCTACCACCCCAGACGGACGGACATTCGGAGCGCACGATACAGACACTTGAGGACCTTTTGCGTGCCTGTGTACTGGACTAGAGGGGCTCTTGGGAGGAGCACCTACCCCTGGCAGAGTTTGCATACAACAACAGCTATCACTCGAGCATCGGTGTAACGACCCGATTCCCAAGTCCCTACGAGACACGAGAACCGGACCGACTCGACTAATACCAAGACCTAGTCGTCCAACGAGGAAGTAACCAAAAGAGCAGTAAAATAAACCACATTCAGCATGAATATAACTAACAGTAAGGAAATACAGCAGTAAGGAAAGAAACCACTACAGTATATACCACCACAACAGTAGAACAACATTCATAACATAATATGAACTGCAGGTAAAGAAAAGTACAACGGAAACAAGAACTACTCACTATAACGGAACAAAAAGAGGTACAAGAGAACAGTGGTAACTCTACCGGACCCTACTCGGCCCAGCGTCCTCTGCAGCCGCTGACCCTGGCTGCTCAACACCTGGTCTTGAAAGGTAATGAGTGTAACACGTCAGGAAAACGCTGAGTAGAGTGGCAGCTAAACTAAAGAAACAGTAAAGTGTACAGTAGCTGTTTAATTTTCTTTCTTCCTTTATTTACGTCTTTTTATTGTTTCACAATTTATCTATTTCTCAGATCCTTCACTTGATCTCGAATGTTCCTCGTGGGAACGATCTTGATTGCAGTCTTTTCCGAACAGTAGAAGTAGCACGTGGTGCTCTCCTGGCCAGGAGAGTCCCCCGTGGTGATCCTACTCTCAGTCAACCACCCCAAGGTCACTGACAGATGTAACGGTGACTATGGCACGCGCGGTAAACGCACGGGTAGCTAACCCGCATTGGCACGCGGTCAGTCGTTTCAGTTAACGGGTGCGCCCAAAGCACAGCATGGAACCAATACAGGGCAAAGCCCTCTCAGTAACAGGGGTCCAACCCCTCCACAGTAACCAAACAGGGGCCTTGCCCCTCCACAGTAACCAAACAGGGGCCTTGCCCCTCCACAGTCCGCGCACCCTCGCCTGACTACCCTGGTTTGCCCCAGTGGGCCTAACAAGTCGGTGTGGGAGGCTAGCAGAACCCCGGGGCCCGTGGTGTAGCTAGTACCTCCCTACACTAGTAGCTCTCCTCGGTACTACGTACACGAGGGCCAGCAAGTCGGTACAGAGTGGCCAGTCCTAACCCCAGGTCCCTGGGGCGGCTGGCTCCGCTCTGCACTAAATAGGGGGGACAGTCGCTCTCCTTGGTACTCCGTACTCAAGGGCCAGCTCACTTCCCCAATTCTATTCCATTCACTTTCCAAGAGTTCTACTCCTAATTCCCCGTAGGGTTCCAGCTATTTAACTCAGAACATTCCAGTTTCACGTTCATACATCCCATATTCTTAATCATGTTCATTTATTCATAACAGGCAGCTGTTAATTCAATTCACAGGCAGCTATTATTTCCTTTCCACATTTTCCAAGACTGCAGTATTCATACATTCCACTAGTTTTCCCGTCCTAGGATTCATGCCATATCCTAGGATCTATCATACAATCTAGTTTTCCAGCCCTAGGATTCATGCAACACCCTAGGAATCTACCATTCAATCTATTTCTCATTCCTAGGATTCATGCAATGTCCTAGGTTCTATTTATGGTTTCATAATTTAACAGATTATACTTAAAGCCACTCTATCGGTTACAACAGGTGAACTGGGGGCGTGGTCGGGAATCCCGCGTACCTCCGCAACCCCCGAGGATGCAATGGAACGGGGTCCTATCACAAGGATCAACCACAAGGAACTTCTCAAAACAGTATACAGCTACTGTAGACAGGTAGAGGATGTAATTCCGAAAAGAACGCAACTTGAAATGCGGAAAACCGAGCCCGAACGGGCCCGAAACGGGTCGAAAACGACAAAACAGTGCAAAATCAGACGTCTGGAACTTCTTCCAGACGTCTTAAAAAGTGGATCAGGGAATTACCTTGCTCTGCGTGGGCTCTCAGACGTCCAGAAGCCTGCAGGGGCGTCTGACCTAGTTCCCAGACGTCCGATGGTCTCCCAGGACGTCTGGAAGTCGTTCCCGCCGTCTGGCACTGCAGCCAGACGTCTGATTTGCATTGGATGCGAATCTCCGACCCTGCACGTACCCATTTCCTCTCTCTCTCAGTACGATCAATCGAAGGGAAGGAAGAAGACGGAAAAACTCACCTTTCAGACGTCTGGACAGTCTTCCAGATGTCGTTCCAGTCGTCTAGCTAGAAGCACAGACGTCTGATTCTGGAAAATTTTCCAGAACCAGGGCGCCACTCACCCTCCACTCGCGACGCCCGGCCGCGCTGCGAGTGCTCCGCCTGCTGCTCGAGCAGCAGCAGTCCTCCCGCGTCGCTCCGCGCTCGCTGCGCCCCCCGTCGGCCGGCCCTAGCAGCCCCGACAAGCTCGCCCTCACGGCCGAGAGCCTCTCCTACGCGCAGCACCTCCTCCCACGCTCACCGCGGCTATCGCTGCCGCTGCACCCTCGCGCTCGCTCTCGCGCACTGGCTGAAGGAGAAGAGGAAGGAGGCGGAGGTGACGGGAGTGAGGGAGAGGCGTGGCCCTTTTAAGGCCGCGCGAGGAGGAGAGAGAGAACGCGGCAGAGGTGTCTACGGCCGCAGGAGAGAGGGAAAAAGAGGGAGAGACAGAGAAAACGCAGGTCTACGTGCTCAGGCGCGTAGACGAACAGTAGCGTGCCAAAATAACCGATTTCCAGACGTCTGGAAATGATCCCAGACGTCTGGTCCGACGTCTGTAATTGATTCCAGACGTCTGGTACGATGTCTAGGCCACCTCCCTGACGTCTTAAAAGACGTCTGGAGCGCCCGTTCGTAATAATCGGCATGGCTCCCTATGAGGCTCTGTACGGACGGAGGTGTACGGCACCCTTGAGTTGGGTTGAGGTGGGGACCAAGTGGGAGGTTGGCCCCAGGTTGATTCGGCGGAGTCAGGAGGTAGTCGAGCAGATCCACAGGCGACTCCGCACTGTCAGGAGCAGGCAGAAGAGCTACGCAGATCGGAGACGCAGAGAGGTGCAGTTTGAGGTTGGGGACCATGTCTTCCTTCGTGTTTCGCCCATGAAGGGCCTGCAGCGGTTTGGGGTGAGAGGGAAGCTCGCGCTGAGATTCTTGGGGCCCTTTGAGGTCCTGGAGCGGGTTGGACCCGTTGCTTACAGACTTGCCATCCCTCCTCAGCTTTCTGGTGTGCACAACGTGTTCCACGTGTCCAACCTCAGGAAGTACGTAGCCGATCCCAGTCATGTACTGAGTCACGAGAGTGTCGAGGTGGGCGACGACCTGACCTACCCCGAGCGGCCAGTGCAGATTCTTGACCGAGCCATCTGCAGTTTGAGACGAAAGCAAGTACCCCTGGTGAAGGTTTTGTGGAGGAGCCAGCGGTACGAGGAGGCCACCTGGGAGCCTGAGGCGGCAATGCGGGAGCGGTACCCGGAGCTCTTCGCGGGTACGTCTTTTCGGACCGGCTTTGGTCCTCTTTGCGTTTGTTATGTTTTTATATGTCGTTCTTTCCCGCACCCTAGTTAGCGCAAGTTTCGGGGACCAAACTTCCTTTGAGTTTGTTATATTGTTACGAACATGGCCCTAAGACGGTTTTTAAGACGTCTGGGTAGTGGCCCAGACGTCTGGGACCCTTTCTAGACATCTGGTATTTAATTTTTGCGGCGTACGGGGTTGCGTCTGCGCGCATGCGTGCGCAGACCTGCGTCCGCCGCTCTCTTCCCTCTTTTTCCCTCTCTCCTCCTACAGGGCGCGGCGCTCTCTCTCTCTCCCTGCGCGGCCTTAGAAAGGCCCCTCGCCCTCTCCCTCACCCTCATCTCCTCCGTGCCCCTCTCCTTCTTCTCCCAGCCGTGAGCGGCGGCAGCAGCGGCCGCGGCAAGTGTGCGGGAGGAGGTGTTGCGCGAGGGAGGAGACGCTCAACCGTGAGGGCTTGAGCTTGCCGGGGCAGCTAGAGTCGGCCGGTAGGGGAGCAGTGGGCGTGGAGTGTCGCGGAGGGGCTGCTGCAGCTCGAGCAGCAGGCGGACGGGGCGCGGCCGTGCGTTGCGGGCGGAGGACGAGTCGAGCTCTGATTCTGGACGTTTTTCCAGAATCAGACGTCTGGGATTCCAACCAGACGACGGTGAAGACGTCTGGAGGACGGTCCACAAGTCTGGTAGGTAAGATATTCTACCTTCTTCCTTTTTCGCTTGTACGGCGCCATCGTTTGTGACTTGTCGTACTGAGAACAGGTGTGGGTGCATGCAGGTTCTGCTCGGGAGGGCGCGAGGGCTCTCCATCCCATGTGAATCGGATGTCTGGCCGTACTGCCAGACGACGGGAAGGACTTCCAGACGTCCGGGGTGACCATCGGATGTCTGGGAACTAAGCGAGATGCCCTCGCAAGCTTCTGGACGTCTGAGGGACTACACAGAACGAAGGTACGCTCTGACCTACATTTTAAGACATTTGGAAGAGGTTCCAGACGTCTGATTTTAGGCAGTTTCGTCGTTTTCGACCCGTTTAGGGCCCGTTCGGAGTCCGTTTTCCGCATTTCGAGTTGCGTTCATTCCGGAATAAAATCCTCTACCTGTTTACAGTAATTATATACCGTTCTGAGAAACTTCTTGTGTTTTATCCTTGTGTTAGGACCCCGTTCCGTTGTAGTCTTGGGGATTGCGGAGGCGCGCGGGATTTCCGACCATGACCCCACTACTCCTGTTGTAGCTAGTAGAGTGGCTTTTAATTTACTTAATCAATTTGTTACAATTGTGGAATATTTAATAGAGTCTACGGCACAGCATGAACCCTAGGACTGAGAAACTAGATTGAATGATAGATCCTAGGGTATTGCATGAAACCTACGACTGGAAACTAGATTGAATGATAGATCCTAGGGTACGGCATGAATCCTAGGACTGGAAAACTAGTGATATGTATATAAATATTGCAGTCTTGGAAAGGTGGAAAGGAAAAATAATAGTTGCTTGTAAATTGATTTAACCGCTGCCTGTTATAAAGGAATAAATATGACTGAGAATATGGGTTGTATGAACATAAAACTGGAAGGGTGAAACCTAAATGTGCTGAGTTAAAAGAGCTGGAACCCTACGGGGAATTAGGAGTAGAACTCCTGGAAAGAGAATGGATGGAACTGAGAAAGAAAGACATGGAAGTGTGTTGTCTCTCAGGTACGTGGTACTAAAGAGAGCACACATTACCTCTTAGTGTAGAGGGGAGCTTGCCGCCCTCAGGTTGTGATCGGGGTGGGTTTGGCCACTGTACACCGACTTGCTGGCCCTCGCGTACGCAGTACTGAGGAGAGCTACTAGTGTAGGGAGAGCACTAGCTACCCCACGGGCCCCGGGGTTCTGCTAGCCTCCTACACCGACTTGTTAGGTCCACTGGGCAAACCAGGGTAGTCAGGCGAGGGTGCGTGGACTGTGGAGGGGTTGGACCCCTGTTACTGAGAGGGCTCTGCCCTATACTGGTTCCGTGCTGTGCTTTGGGCGCACCTGTTAACGGAACGACTGACCTCGTGCCAGTGCGGGGTAGCTACCCGTGTGCTTATCGCGCGTGCCGTAGTCACCGTTATGTCTGTCAGCGACCTTGGGGTGGTTGACTGAGAGTAGAATCACCACGGGGGACTCTCCCGGCCAGGAGAGCACCACGTGTTACTTCTACTTTTCGGAAAAGACTGCAATCAAGATCGTTCCCCACGAGGAACATTCGAGATCAAGTGAAGGATCTAAGAAATAGATAAATTGTGAAATAATAAAAAGACATAAAGAAAGGAAGAAAGAAAATATAACAGCTACTGTACACTCTACTGCTTCTTTAGTTTTAGCTGCCACTCTACTCAGCGTTTCGCTGATGTGTTACACTCGTTACTTTTCAGGACCAGGTGTTGAGCAACTAGGGTCAGCGGCTGCAGAGGATGCTGGGCCGAGTAGGGTCCAGTAGAGTTACCGCAGTTCCTTTTGTACCCCTTTTGTTCCACTGTAGTGAGTAGTTCTTGTTACTCTCTGTACCTTTTACTTGTAGCTTCATGTTATGTTATAATTGTTGTTCTACTGTTGTGGTGGTATATACTATAGTGGTTCCTTTTCTTACTGCTGTATTTTGTTACTGCTAGTTATATTCATGCTGAATGTGGTTTATTTTACTGCTCTTTTGGTTACTTCCTCGTTGGACGACTAGGTCTTGGGATTAGTCGAGTCGGTCCGGTTCTCGTGTCTCGTAGGGACTCGGGAATCGGGTCGTTACACCCACCCTCCCCTCGCTAGTGGCTTCCCTTCCTTGCCGTGGCTGCAGCAGAGGCAGGGGGAAAGGTGGCTGTCGCAGGAGAAGGTGGAGCTGGTGGTGGCTGTGGTGTAAGGAGGAGAGGAGAGGAGAAGGGAGGGGGTACATATAGGAGAGGGGTTAAGGTTCAGGTGAGGGGCGAAGGAGAGAGAGAGGGTCTCTATGTGCTACTCGTGCGCAGAGCGCACCACGAAGTACGAAAAACTCACTTTCAGACGTTTGGGCATATGTCCAAACGTCTGGATAGACGTCTGACTGAAACTCTAGATGTCTTAAATGGCTAAAAATGTAACGAGTCATTACATCATAACAAACTTAAAGGAAGTTTCGTCCCCGAAACTTGAGCTAGCTAGGGTGTGGGAAAAGGAACGTAACAGTGCATAACAAACTGAAAGAGGACCGAAGTAGGTCTGGAAAGAGGTACCCTCAAAAAGCTCCGGGTACTGCTCTCGCATCGCTGCCTCAGTCTCCCAAGTTGCCTCCTTATACCGCTGGCTTCTCCATAAGACCTTCACCAGTGGTACCTACTTCCGTCTCAGACTCCGGACAGCTCTGTCTAGTATCTGTACTGGTCTCTCAGGGGAGGTCAGGTCGTCACCCACCTTGACACTCTCGTGGCTCAGAACGTGACTAGGATCGGCAATGTACTTCCTGAGGTTGAACACGTAGAGCACGTCGTGCACTCCAGAAAGCTGGGAAGGAAGGGCAAGCCGGTAAGCAATGAGTCCCACCCACTCCAGGACCTCAAAGGGCCCCACAAACCTCGACGCAAGCTTCCCTTTCACCCCAAAATGCTGCAGGCCCTTCATAGGCAAAACATGGAGAAAGACATGGTCTCCAACCTCGAATTGCACCTCTCTGCGTTTTCGATCAGCGTAGCTCTTCTGCCTATTCCTGACAGTGCGGAGTCATCTGTGAATCTACACTATCACCTCCTGACTCTACCGGATCAACCTGGGACCAACCTCCTACTTGGTCCCCACCTCAACCTAACTCGAGGGTGCAGTACACCTCTGTCCGTACAGAGCCTCGTAAGGTGCCATGCCGATGCTCGAGTGTAACTGTTATTGTATGCAAACTCTATTAGGGGCAAATGCTCCTCCTAGGAGCCTCTCCAGTCTAGTACACAGGCGCGCAAAAGGTCCTCAGGTGTCTGTATGGTGCACTCTAACTGTCCGTCTGTCTGGGGGTGGTAAGCGGTACTGAACCTCAAACGTATCCCCAAAGCCTGCTAAAACTCAGCCCAGAACTGAGAAGTAAAATGAGTATCCCTGTTGGATGCAATCTCACGTGGAACTCCGTGCAGGCGCACCACATCTCGGATGTATCTCTCTGCTAACTGTGCTGGTCCAAAGGTGACTCGGATCGGCAGGAAACGCATCGTCTTCGTCAACCTGTCTACTATCACCCAAACTGCGTCGTGTCCCTGCTGGGTAACTGGTAGACCCACCACCAAGTCCATGGTGATGCTCTCCCACTTCCACTCTGGCACAGGAAATGGCTGCAATGGCCCTACAGGCCTCTGATGCTCGCATTCACCTGCTGGCATACCAAACACTTCTGCATAAACTCACCAACATCTCGCTTCATCCCTCTTCACCAAAAGTCTCGTCGCAAATCATGATACATCTTTGTGTTCCTGGGATGTATGGTGAACCTGGACCCGTGCGCCTTAGCCAGGAGCTCTCTCAATAACTCATCCCTAGAAACGCATAAGCATCCCCTCATGCACAGTATCTCATCTGAAAAGGAAAAGTCTCCTGGGTACCCTGTTAAAACCCTGTCTCACAGCGTCTGTAAGTACGAATCTGTCATCTGTCCTGCGATGATGCGGTTAGTCAGCTCAGGTCGTGTTTGCTACGTCACTGTTATTGTCCCACAATACCCCTGTGACTCTCGGGGTCTCCAACTGCCCAACTCCTCCATGAGTCTCTAACTCTATGCCTGTAAACTGGCCAAGTGGGCGAGCGCCTTTTGGCTTAAGGCGTCGGCTACCACATTGGCCTTCCCTGGGTGGTAGGAGATGCTGCAGTCGTAGTCCTTCAGGAGCTCTAACCAACGTCTCTATCTCATGTTAAGCTTCTTCTGGTCAAACAAGTACCTGAGGCTCTTATGATCTATGAAGATCTCGAAAGTCTCATCGTAAAGGTAGTGCCTCCATATCTTCAATGTGAAGACAACCGCTGCCAGCTCTAAGTTATGGGTAGGGTAGCTATGCTCATGGGGATTCAGTTGCTGCGAAGTGTAAGCGACAACATGACCCCGCTGCATGAGCACACCCCTTAACCACTGCAACGAAGTGTCGGTGTAAACCACAAAACTGCCACTGCTGTCCGGGATCGTAAGTATAGGAGCGGAAGTCAACCTCTCCTTCAACTCCTTAAAACATGCCTCGCACTCGTCTGTCCAGGAAAAGGGTACATCCTTCCAAGTCAACTGGGTCATAGGACGCGCAATCTGATAGAATCCTTTGATAAACCGCCAGTAATAACTTGCTAGTCCCAAAAAGCTGCGTATCTCTGTCACTGTGCATGGCCTCTCCCACCTAAGTACGGCCTCTACCTTGGCTGGATCCACAGCCAATCCATCCCATGAAATCATGTGGCCCAAGAAAGTCACCTACCTCAACCAAAACTCACACTTGTTGTATTTGGCATACAGCCTGCATCACCTCAAGGTATCCAGGATCATGCGTAAATGTTGTCCATTCTGCGCTTGATCTCATGAGTAAACGAGTACGTCATCAATGAATACCACCACAAACTAGTCTAAGTACGACTTGAAAACACGATTCATCAAATCCATAAAGGCAACAGGGGCATTGGTTAGCCCAAATGACATGACCAAGAACTTGTAGTGCCCGTACCAGGTATAAAAAGCGATTTTGGAGACGTTGGTCTCCCTGATCCTCAACTGGTGATAACCTGACCTCAGGTCTATCTTGAAGAACACTGGGGCGTCTCACAATTGGTCGAAGAGGTCGTCAATCCTTGGCAGCGGATACTTATTTTTGATGGTGACCCTATTCAGCTGTTGGTAGTCGACGCAAAGTCGCAAGGTACCGTCCTTCTTCTTCACAAACAGCACCGAGGCTCCCCACGGGGATGCACTGGGCCTCACAAAGCCCTTCTCCAATAGGTTCTGTACCTGTGACTTGAGCTCTCGCAGCTCAAGCAATGTCATCTGGTACGGTGCAGAAGAAATGGGGCTGGTCCCCGGTACCAGTGAGATCTCAAACTCGATCTCACGCTCAGGTGATAGTCCTGGCAGCTCCTCTGGAAAAATGTCAGGGTACTCGCAAACCACCAGAATACTTCGAAAGTCAGCCATGGGACTAGGCTCTACCACTACACTGGCCAAGAAGCCCTCACACCGCTGGTTCAAAAGCCTCGCTACTCGAAGCACGGAGATGCATCTGAAACCTCCGTCCATCGGTTGCCTGTGAAACTCAAAGGGAGGCAACTTCGATATGGAGAAGACGATCTTCCTCCTGAAACAGTCCACCAAGGCGTGATAGGTGGACAGCCAGTCCATCCCTAAGATCACGCCAAAATCCTCCATCTGTATCACAATCAGGTCAGCATGGAGGCTGTGTCCCCCTATACTATCATTGCAGTCCATGTAGACCTCCTTGACTACAAACAACTGGCCACCTGGGCCTCTGATCACAAACGGATCCTCTAATAGTACACTGCCCTGCCTCAAACTGACGGCAAAATTCGTAGCGACGAAGGAGTGCGTGGCACCGGAATCAAAAAGTACGTATACTAATATGCTAGAAATAGTAACCATACCTGCCACCACTGAACCCAAAGCCTCGGCGTCTCTATGTGTTAAGGCGTTGATACACCCCTTAACCCTCGGTGCAGACGAAGCAGCTACACTCTAGGTCGGGTGAGCAGCCGTTGGCCGGTACCCTCCTCGTGACTGCTGCCCTCCCCCATGCGCCTGGTGACCACAACCACTAGCTCGGCCTCTAGCGCTCGGTGCGGGGTGCATTTACTGTGCTTTGGCCCTAGATGGGCAGTCCCTTCTGATGTGGCCCGGCTGGCCACACTGGTAGCAGAGGGGTACACGTCCTCCTCCCTCCGTAGGTCCCTGCTGGCGACTGGGCGGGGGTCCAGTGCTAGCAATTGGCTCCTGTCTAGGGCCCCCAAAGGCCAGTGATGGCCCCACAGAATAAGGCGGCTCTCCTGCGGGCGCTGTGTGCCTCCTCTCCCGACAGCCCTAAGAGTACTCTGGCTGGTAGGGCCGTCCGCTATTAGTGTCTCGTGCGGCCGGATTAGTCTCCTCATAAGTCATGGCTGCCTCAACCACACGAGAGAAAGTGGGTAGCTTCAGGGGTTTGACATACCCCCGAATAGCAAGTCGGAGCCCTTCAGTAAACCTCCACAGACGCTCCTCCTCTGTAGACACAGCTGTCGGGGCGAAACGCGATAGCTCTAGAAAATGCGTGCGGTACGCGCTAACCGTCAATGTCCCCTGGCAGAGAGTGTGGAACTCCCGCCTCCTTTGGTCCTGCCAAGTCTGCGGAAAGTACTGCTCACAGAAGAGAGCCATGAACTGATCCCATGGTGGCTCTCTTCCTTCCTGGCCTCCGACTGCCCTCCACTACCTGTGTGCTGCACTCTCTAGCTGGTACGTGGCAAAGGCTACGTGGAACTCCGTGGGAGGGAGAAGGGTGTTGAACACCTTCTCTATATTCTCCAGCCAGTCCTCTGCCTCAGACGGATCCTCATCCCCCTTGAAGGAGGGGGGCTTCAGCTTCCGGAACTGTCCAAAAAGCTCGTGGTGTGTAGCTGCAATGGAGGAATGGGCACGCCTCCAGGCAAGGAGGGCTCATGCTCGGAAGTGTCAGAGTGTGGTGGGGGTGGTGGAGGAACACCCCCTCCCCCTCTTGCTCGTCCGGCGCTGCAACGGTCTCTCAGTCTCACTGAGGACTCCCCCTTCACGTTCTCAAGGAGAGGTGTTTGTGGAGGCTGGTGGAGCTCCTCTCGCACGATGTCTCTGATCAATTGGTTGAGATCTTGGGCCTGAACGCTCGGGAGAAGAGGTGGGTCAACTAGTACCTCAGGTCCGACACGTCCGCCCCTTTAACCTCGTCCACGGCCATGACCACGACCTGCCTTGGGAACTCCCCGACAAGGCATTTCTTGCAAGGAGACGTAAGAGATAGAACAAGAGTGTCAACGATACCGAATTACATCGGGAAAAGACTCGGAAACGAATATCAAAGTGATACGTTGTCGTGGCTATCCTAGTTATATGCATGTGAGTAGTTATTCTCAAGCCAATTAGTTCATTTCTCGGGACGACCTTGCTTTGATACCATCTTGTTACGACCCGATTCCCGGATCCCTACAGGACTTAAGGTTGGCTCGCCTCGACTAATCCTAAGACCTAGTTGTCCAACAAGAAATAACCAAAAGTAGGAAAATAAACCACATTCACTCTTGTAATATAACTAAGTAGAAGAAAAGTACGAAGCTGTAAAGAAAGTAGAACAACTATCTCAATACATGCCCCCACAACAACAACAGGAAACGGAAAGGAAACAGAAAGTAACAGGAACAGTAACTATGTGTCCATTACTCACTACAATAGTAAGGAAAATGAAAGTGTTGAAAGAACAACTACGGCTGGGCTCGGCTGGGCCCAACACCCTCTGCAGCCGGAAACTCGGGCTGCTCAACTCCTGGTCTTGAACAGGGTACGGAAAGACAAAGTCAGCGAACGCTGAGTAGAGTGGTGTTTACATTATTTAAGTGTAAGTACAGTAAAAACAACAACAGACTTATTTCTTATTTCTATTTATATAATTTATGTGTATATGTTTCATCTATTTCTCAAAGTATCCAGGTATTTTTTGATCTTGCATGTTCCTCATGGGAACGATCTTGGTTGTAGTCTTTTCCATAGAGTAGAAGGTACACTCTTATTTAAATATTAACAACTGAGTTAAACCACTTTGCCAGTATCACAGGAGGAATGGGGGCTTATGCCACAGATCTTGTCGTCTCCGTGGGCCCCGAACACGCCACTAGCTGGTAACTTGTACCAGCGACCAATGTTCATTAGACGAGCTCAAAACAGTAAATACTCAACACGAATACGTAGCGGAATTTGAGTGGGAAACAATGGTACTTTGTTTGTGGAAATTCGATTCCGTTTGGGCCTTAAACAAGTCAAAAATGCGATTTTTGATTAAAATCAGACGTCTGGGACTAATCCCAGACATCTTAAAAGACGTCAGAACTCACCTTATGTTTCCTGCGGCTGATTCAGATGTCCAGACTCCCTCTGCGGCTGTTTGGGGGTAGTTTCAGACGTCGGACAAGGTCTCCGGTCGTTTGGAAGTACCTCTGGACGTCTGGAGACGTGATTAGACGTCCAAAAGTACTTGGGAAAGCGGACCCCACGGCTTCCCAAAGCCTGCCCTACGTACGAAAATGCAGGCACGATTTCAGCCCAACAACTCCTGTGCTGAGATCTTCTGCATGGCGGAAATCATTGCAGGAACACACGTACCTCGCGTGATACGTGCTTTCAGACGTTAGACCTTAGCTCTGGACGTCTAAGTGCCTCGCCAGTCGTCTGGACTTTGCTCTAGACGTCTGACCCTGGAAAATTTTCAGTACTAGAACATCCTTGCTGCTCGCTCTGCTCCCACCTCCTCCCGCAACGGTAGCTCCAGCCGCTGCAGGAGCTTGAGCAGCTCCTCGTCAACATCCTCCTTTCTCCTACGAGCTCCTCCTTGAGCTCGCCCGCGGTCGTCTTCCTCCTCCCCCGCTCTCACTCCCTCACACTCTCTAGCTCTCGCTCCTCCCCACCCTCCCCTCTCCAGTGGCTTCCCTTCCTTGCCGTGGCTGCAGCAGAGGCGGAGGGAAAGGTGTCTATCGCAGGAGAAGGTAGAGGTGGCAGTGGCTGTGGTGTGAGGAAAGGAGAGGAGAAGGGAGGGGGTATATATAGGAGATGGGTTAGGGTTCGGGTGAGGGGTGAAGGAGAGAGAGAGGGTCTCTGTGCGCCACTCGCGTACAGAGTGCATCGCGCAGTACAAAAAACTCACTTTCAAACATCCGGGCACGTGTCCAGACGTCTGACTGAAACTCCAGATGTCTTAAATGGCTAAAAATGTAACAGGTCATTACATTGGCCAAAGTCCTTGAATGAACTTCTAGCTTTTGTTGGCTTTGGAGGTTACTGCAATCGGCTCGAAGCATGAGAGCTCGATGAAACGAGTCTAGTACTCGTTAACAGTCATCGAACCCTACCTCCGATTGTGGAACTCGAGCCTCCTCATCTTTCCAGGTTTTGAGGTAGTATTGGTCGTTGAAGAGCTCAAGGAAGCAACCCCAGGATATCACTCGAGTGCCCTCCTGCTCGCGTACGAACACTCACCAGCAGTGCACCACACTAGTCAGTTGGTATGTTGTAAAGAGAACCTTGGAGTCCTCCGGTGGGTGGATGGTTTCGAAGGCCTTCTGGATTTGCTATTTCTAGTCCTTTGCACTCGTAGGATTCTCCTCCCCGTTAAAAGTTGGGGCCTTCAGCTTCTGGAACTTAGTGAAAATCTGCCAATACTGATATAGAGGGTCCACTGATTCGTCCTTCAATGGGGGAGGCCTATGGTTCTCCCCGCTTTCCTCATGGGAGGAACGCATACATTCGGGACTGAGAGATGCTCCTGATCACCACCTCCACCTCCCCCCGCTTAAGACGTAGGAGGTAGCCTCTGTATGGATTCAGATTTTTATTTGAGTTTAATTATCTAACTAAAACCTTAATCGGTGGCTAAATAATAGATTAAGGGTTTTGGAACCTAATCTTGGTCGTGGAGAACATAAGAATAAATGTTTTCTTGAGATAGTTAATAAAAGGGCAAGAAATAAGAAGTTGAGGAGCATATTGCATAAGAAAGGTTATTCGAGAGACCTTCTGGCCACCCAAGTAAGTGAGTGGAGAGGGTCCTTTTCAATGATTTTCATTTTTTTCCCCTTTTTTTTTTTTTTTTGTTTGGGGAAGCCACTCCCCCTTCCCCTCGGATTCCTCCATGGTCACACTCCTCTTCCTCATTTGCTTCCCAACGTGAAGAGAGGAAAGAAGGAAGGGAGAGCGAAGGAAGGGAGAGCCTCCCCTTGCCCTCTCCATCGCCGATCAGCTCCCCCTCCCGTCGCCGTCGCTGCCATCGCCGATTTCCATCCTACCGCGGAGACTGCTGCTGTTGCGCAATCGCTTCTGCGCCACTGTTGAGGTGGCTGGTCGGCAGCCGACACCCCTTCCCTTTCAGACCTCATCGGGTGAAGTGAGGGAGAGGAGGTGCAGCACCGCCGACCCTTCTCCTCCACCTCCTTGCCTTTCACAACCGCAGCGGCTGCTGCTGCTTGTTAGCGGGAGGGAGGGGGTGAGGACGAGACACCACCCCTCTCTTCTCCTTCCCCGCCGCCGCCGCTGCCCTTTCCCTTGGTGCAGCTGCTGCTGCGTTGTTGTTGTTGGAGCTGTTGCGAGATGGAGGGGAGGGCCACCGCCACCACCGACTTGGGAGTTGTTGTTGCTGTTGACGATGTTACTGCCGCTGTTGCTGGTGTTGCGGCTGCTGTTGATGTGTTGTTGTTGTGGAGGCTCCTACAAGAAGAGAAAAGAGGAGCTTCTGCTCCAGCTGCGTTCGAGGCAAGGAGGAAGACAATGAGTTCCACCTTTTGAGGTAGGGTTTTTTCCCCTTTTTGCTCGTTTCTTTTGATGCCCTATCGTGGAAAAGAAAAAATGGAAGGGGTTCCCTTAAGTTTATCTTGTTGCATGTGTGCTTGGAGTATTAGAATCGTGTGGATACACTCTTGGATCATATTGGTGTGTGGGCTTTTTGGTGAATACTTTCCATTTTGATCTTAAGGGTGTAGAAGATTTCCTTGGTATTTTAGGGTTGATAAAGAAATCCATGAAATCTTAATGAATTGTGCGTTTATCATTGAGCTGAATGTGGTTTATTACGTAGTGTATGGGTTAGGGTGGTCTTGTGGGTGGTCTTGTTTTATGTGAAATTTTCCCACGGAGATCGGAAGCCGAATCTAAATAGTTAAATTCTTGTTTAATACCCATGATGGGAAGCTATTAATTTCCGTTGATATTTACGTTACAAACTTGGGTTTTGGATATAATTAGGACCTATAATAGCTGATCTTGACTTGAGACAGAATTAGCCCTCAAGGGGCACAATTCTTACTCTTACGAAACCTAAAAGAGAAGATTTTAAAGTAAATGTATAAGGTCATGTCGCTAGGATACTTGTGAGGCTAGATGCGTGCTTTAAACTAAGTAAATGTATACTAGCAAGGGTATAGAAACCCTAATTGGCTAAGTAAGCACAACTCTGGAATGATAAAGAAATGGTTCTACCAGGAACCAGGGAAATGCTAAAGATATGGGGTCCTAAACTGTATAAGGTGGGAGGTGGCCCAAGTCCGGTGATAGTACTAATATGAGTTCTATATGGATCATTAACCATACATCGGGGTTCTTATAGTAAATATTATGTGGGACGTACCCACGCCTTCGTTGACGATATGATTTGGGTATACAATGAAAGGATGTTTTCCCTGATCTCTATGATTACTCGTATTCTTTTTATGCCTATAAATACTTAGATTGGTATTCTAAATTTGTGAGGTTAAATGATTAACTTGAGAGATTGAATGTAAGGGTTAAGGTGTGGAACTGGGTGCTAAGACACCTAGTACTGACACTGGTAACCAGTGTTGGGCACTAGTTGCCTTAGCACAAACTAGAGGTGGAACTTAAGTCTGGCATTGAAGGCACTTAGTACCGGTACTAATGACCCATGCCGGTATTGGATGGGTTCAGTAGCCATGGCAATGGATGCCTGGTACCGTTACTGGTGTTCAGTACTGATACTGGTTAGATTATTTGGAAAGCTGTGGTTGGTGCTTGGTACTAGCATCGACATTCGGTATTGGTACTAGTTGGTGTTGGGGTTGCCCAGTATCGATACTAAGACTTAGTACCGATACTACTTGGCCTGTTGGAAGCTGTGCTGTGGGTGTACGGTACCGGGGCTAAACTTGGTATCGGTATTGGCACACTATAGCTTGGTCGGGGAAGAGGGTGCCCAGGACCGATACCTAAGACTAGGATCGGCACTGGTGTACCCGTCCTGTATCGTTGAACTCTAAGAAGAGATAAATTGAACAAATCGGGTTAAGGGTGAATTCAAAACATTGAGATCAAGAATCTTTTGGGTTCGAAGTACAGACATGTGCGTGTATTGGTGGTCTAGATTACAGAGGGTTCGAACATGCAAGACTCCAATTTCAGACACGAAAGGTGGGTTTTGCAGTCTTGAATTGGATAAGCATCTTGACCTAGCAATAGATCAGGATGACCTAATAATAGGTGTATGTTGTTTGAGTTTGCTAATGATAGGGAACAAGTCCCTAACATTTGATAGTTTGTTGAATGTAATAATTGTCCTGAAACTGTGTGATTCTGACACTAGAAATTCCATGTAATGATAGAACCTACTTTGAGGGTCCAGCAAATACCCAATGGGTAGGAAGAAATGGATAAAATTGCAATGAGACCCTAGATGGGTAAAGCATGTGTGTGTGCGTGCGTGTGCATTCACCTATAAGTTGAGCATGAAGTTCCCTAAGAGCACATTAAAAGCAAATCTGAATCGACTAAGTAATAGCTTGAATCTTATGAGACGACATCTGTGATTCAACTTGAGTCTAATAAGAGGAAATGCTTGGATCCTAAGGTCTTGGGTAAGACCCTAGGAGATTCACTAGGTCCTTAGGACTTTGTTCCGGGCACGAAACCCAAATGAAATCAAAGGATGGTAAGTTGACTAGGTGAGCTCGTAAGGTTGTGCCTTTAGACTTTGTGAACCACGGGTTCACTGCTCGGGTAGAGGACTCGAGTTGTTGTGGTAACAAGAGGCTACCAAGGAGATCTGCCTCGGAACAGGAAGGGTTGCTAGGTTCGGTGACAGGCCTTGGGCTGTTACTGGTGTTTGGTACTTGAACGTACTCGAATCCGACTCGATGCGGAGGTACTCGTGGCTCTAGACTCTATATGTGCCCATAGGCGCAACGGGGGATGCAGAGGGTACTTAGTACTTTGCTAGAGGCTCACTTGGCACCTGTGGATATGGGAGTGCTGGGGTACCGTGATGGATTGGTTGAGATCCCGTCCGATGGCTCAACAATTCTGACCAATCCTGCGATGATAATCTAGTTTTATCTATGATTGGTCCTTGTTGGGCACGGATTGGGCTTGTGCTTCGTTACGCAAGCCATATGCCGGAGGTTGTCGTTGCGGGTCGTTGACATACGAAACTTGTCACTACGCAAGTTTGTGTGTTCTGTTGATAGGTACATTTTTATACTTTGGTTTACAACAAATTTATAGTTTTGTTACTCCTTTCCTGTATCAATTATGTGCCATTCTTTTCGTATTTTCTTCCATTTTATGTTGTAAATGGAACTCTTTTATAGCTTGACTTAGTTAGGTACAACCCAAATTAAATAAACCAGCACCTCTTCCATTACCATCCCTTAGGACTCTAACTTTCATTTAGGGGTTTGGGTTGTGAGGCATTACAGCCTTTGCTCCAACATCCTGAAAAAGGTCTTCGTAAAGGCTTGGAATTGAGCAACCAAGTATGGAACCTTCTGAGGGGGATTAGCCTGTTGATGTCTCCATCAATCCGGCAAGTAGCACTAGCTTGCCCGAACCTATGCGGAGACATCTCTTTCTGCATGGTAAAAATCAATTGTCAGCAATCACAAGTCCGCAACAAAATCAGAATATGCGGAAACTCATGTGAATCGAGTTTTCCACCAATCAACGGATTGGTACTCGTCATTTAATGCATTTTGAACGTTCACATGGCTTTCCCGATCCGTTCTATGACTTATTGGGGTGACCTTGCTCTGATATCATTTGTAATGAATCAACTCCCGCTAAGCGACGAAACTCGACTCGCCTTGTGCTAACAACTAGCATAAACCACTTACAAGATCACAATCACCCAACACATAATCATAGAACATCAATAGTCACCATCTAGATTGCAAGTGACAATGGAGTAGATCAGGTCTTAATATGTTATTAGATATGCTAATTAAAGTGCCTAGACGTCCATTCCGTTCTCATTGCCGCTTGTTGTGCCTATGGCGCTGACTTCTTATATGCGATAGAATGGAAGAGAAGCGGTACAAGGTGGGACTAATGCTGCACTCAAATTAGAACGTAGCAGCGTGAGTTTTTGGCCAATTCAAGCCTTGATTTCAATGTCTATTTAAATAGTATTTACAAATTAAATTATATAATTATGAAGCCTATAGAGAGGGCTTCCTATAGGTATCATTTATTTATAATAATTAATTATTTAATTTTATTTAA
Source organism: Thalassia testudinum (assembly GCA_037157565.1). Lineage (NCBI taxonomy): Eukaryota > Viridiplantae > Streptophyta > Magnoliopsida > Alismatales > Hydrocharitaceae > Thalassia > Thalassia testudinum. The sequence goes on from JAZHRO010000067.1 coordinate 9,195,080, forward strand.
AAATTAGTTAAAATTATTAAAAATTATAAGTTAAATTAGTACTTAATTCATTAATTAAAGTGCAAATTAATAATGTAATGGTACATTTGGGTTATAAATTAGCTAATATACATTAATAAATATTTATTACATATTTTTAATTTATTTTCAATCATTTATTTTAATTTTTATATATTTATATACATGATTTTAAGAGATAAATATATAATTAGATTATAAATACTATTATATAATATATATATATTATAAATAGGTTGAAAATACTTAAAATTATTGTAAGTGTACAAGATAATTTACTTCATTATTAATTTAATTTACTAATTTAATTTATTTTAACTTAATAAATTAGCTAGTTAACTTATTAAATTACTTATATATGATAAATGCTTAATTAAACAAATATACATGTACAGTATATAATAATTACTTTATTGAGTATATATAGTTATAAATATGTTTGTGCATATATACTTATTTATTTAGAATTACCTAGTTTTATATACATATAATCTATTAGAAATAAATAGATAATTATATAATTAAGATATATACATTATAACTCAATGTAAATATTTATTTAACTATGTATGATACATATCTAAGGTAGTTACGTACATTATAGCTATATATTTTATTATTTACATTTAACTTAGTATTTAATTGATATTTACAAGTATAAATACTATATACAAGGTATTTTTGTGTATTTTTGAATCAAGCCTATATAAGTACTTCTTTAGGAACTCACGTTCCAAAGAAGGTTAGGTTTCTATTGGTGTAGTCTGTGCTAGTGTTCTATACCAAAAGATAGCTTTATCTTTAAGTGAGGAGAAAATTTTCATTAGCAATGTGTGCTGATCATAGCCCTGCGGACCTAGGGTCTAGTTTTTCAGCACTTCTAAATGCTGAAAAGGGTCCTCCGAAGCAAAGGCCATGGAAGTAAGGGATTAAGGCAATTATGTTAGGCTTCAACTCAGCAGCACGACTCCCAGCGGGATATCAAACCTCAACCAAAGGATGGGCAACTGCGAGATTATAGTAATCCCATAGTTGAGGTCTACTAGCCTGGGAATGAGGGTTGCTAAAAGATTAATAGCTTGTACAAGCTGTTGCACCTGTTGTGTTAAGGTATTCATTTACAGTTGAGTGTTGTATAGATGTTGCAGGTTAGGTTGTGTACCTCTCTCAGGTTGTGGTTGGTTGGGAAAGTTAGGATAAGGAGGAGGTTGAAACCTATAAATTGGTGGTGGTTGTGGTGGAGGATGATGTGCATAGAGATTAAGAGGATCTTCTTTAAAGTCCTCGTACTGTGTAGAGTCATGATCATCCTCTCGATGATTTGGATGGTGGATGGGAGTTTGAGGCTCTGTAGGCAATAGGATTTGATGTGGAAAGTATAAAAGTGGAAGTAGAAGCTTGAGCATCAACACCTAAAGGAGGCACTGAAGAAGGATTCTAGGATCTCCTACCATCCATGAGTTGATTTTTTTTTTTTAAATACGTGATAACAAGTCACAACTCAAGGATGGCAATCTTAAACTCAATCTCAATCAATCAGGAAACCAGAAATCCCAAAAAATTGATCACAAGACCAATCAGTATCAAGCAAGCGAGAAAACTTGGATTTTTTTAATAAAGGTCTGTTACGTAAAATAGATAGTACGCAAACATCTATTTTCAGTGTAATTGTATGCATCCTATGGAAAACCTAACGAAGTACAAACCTTTATAATCCACTCAGAATCTGATATGACCAACGTGTGAATCCAGATTCCTGTGGTTGCACAAGGAGATGAGGTAAAAATCATGTTGTGTTCCTTAAGCGATCGTGTAGTGTGTAAACGATAATCAATCAATAAATATGCATTGAAAACACAATCAAGGTTTCAAGAAAGTTATTATGTCTCCGTTTGATTTAGATTCTTCTTCTTAAGATTTGGATTGTAGGAAGAAGATATTGCTTTGTAATCTTTTCAAACAAAGGATGGTCATGTTTAGTTTTAAGTCAAATTCAAGAGATGGCAGGAGTTAAGTGAGATAGAAATGTGTACCTATCTTCAGCACTCTACAGTTTGATACAATTTGACTGAAATGTAAATCTAGCAGGATATATGCAACCTAAGTATGTATGCCTATGAGATGCTGCTGCTAGATAAGAGATGAAATCCTTTTTGTATTTTTGTTTTTCTAATTTTTTGAATTTTTGATAATGCAACAAACAAAATCAAATCGAAAAAAAAAGCAATACGGAAAAACCCGCTGATGAGAGATGAGTAGAGAGAGAATGGAGAGTCCACAATTTAAGTTATTATAACACAATGTGTGAGAATAGGCTCTCACAACTTATGACTAACAAATATATCCTATGTATACTCCTAAACCTAAACTATCAACTATACTAATATGGAAAAACAAGAAAATCTGCAACCCATCATGAAAAACTCCACTTGGAAGTTGGGTCAGGAGGGTAGCGTGGCCACCAAGAAGACGACTCCTTCATAAACAGGACACTCTCCTCCTACTCCCTAAGTGCTGTAGAAATAAATAATGATTTATAAGATAATTATATACAAATATGAATCAAAGAATGTATATATACAACAAAGAATTTGAATAAAAGAATAAAAATAGAAACATATACAAAAATGAAGAATAAAAGAATATTTTTGGTGTATAGAGAGTTGTCTCCCTAGCATCGGTGCCAAAAATTAATCGCCCATCTGGATCACAAGTTAATTAGTTATTATTATGTTGTAGTATAGGTGCAATCCAGACGAACGTCCAATTATCTTATTTAATTATACAATTTTTACTGATTTATTTCAGGTCATTTACTGTGAGATAATTATTGATATACATCTCTCTATTATCTAAAAATATTCTTTTATTTCAAAAATATTAAATTTATTTACAAATGAATTAAACAACGAAAGAATAAATGAATCAATGTTAATTATGTATAAAATAAATCAATTAATGTTAATTACAATACCTCAAATAAATTTACAAGTATAAAAACATCAAAAAATAATTTAAACTACTCTATAGTGGTTATTTACATCTATACTAATAAATGCTTAAATATAAGGCACAAAAATTCTAAATAAATATAGTGACATAGAAAACTAACTTATATAATAACTATACGAACATATAATATACCTGCACGTAAGCATCACTAAAACCTTAAGGAACATATGACCTAACACTAAGGTAAAAAATACATATATTACTTTATATATATATATATGCACACACACATAACACTACACCAACACACATGCAACACTGTGTTATTTTGTCTTAACTATAGTGTACACCAAAATAAATGATTGGCAGGCTTGAAGTTTCGCAAGATCAACAACCTAGGGATTGGATCGATAGTACTCTAAGATTGGGCCTTAGTTTATTATTAGGTGTATCTTTGTATATTTTAAGCTCATTCAGTCCCACACCCCCACGCGTTCATGTGCCCACGTGCGCTTGCACGCATACATGCCTACATACGTGCCCATAAGCATGCATGCATGCGTTCATAAGTACCTAGATGTTCATTTTTGTTCTCATTGCAAGTTCCATGCATATGGCATTGAATCCTTATATGCCATAAAATGGAGAAGCTTAACGAGGTGGGACTAATGCTACACTTTAATAAATGTGTAGAATTATGAGTTTTTGGCCAATTCAAGCCTTGATTTCAATGTCTATTTAAATAGTATTTATCAATTAAATTATATAATTATGAAGCCTATATATAGGGCTTCCTATCAGTATCATTTATTAACAATAAGTAATTATTTAATTATTTTTAAAATTTAGTTAAAGGTACTAAAAATATAAGTTAAATTAATACTTAATTCATTAATTAAAGTGTAAACTAAAAATGTAATGGTACAATTGGGTTATAAATTAGTTAATATACATTCATAACTATTTATTACATATTTTTAATTTATTTTTAATTATTTATTTTAATTTATAGACATTTATATACACGATTTTAGAGATAAATACATAATTACATTATAAATACTATTATATCATATAAATATATTATAAATAGGTCAAAAATATTTAAAATTATTATATACAAGTGTACAAGATAATTTACTTCAGTATTAACTTAATTTATAATTTAATTTACTTTAACTTAATAAATTAGTTATTTAACTTATTAAATTAATTATATACGATAAATAGTTAATTAAAAAAATATACATGTAAAGTATAGTATATAATAATTAATTTATTGAGTATATACAAGTATAAATATGTTTGTACATATGTACTTATTATTTAGAATTACCTATTTTTATATACATTATAATCTATTATAAATAAATATATAATTATATAATTAAGATATATACATTATAATGCAACATAAATATTTATTTAAATATATCTGATGCATATATAAGTTAGTTATGTACATTATATTTATATATTTTATTATTTACATTTAACTTAATATTTAATTGATATTTACAAGTATAAATATTATATACAAGATGTTTTTGTGTATTTTTTGGACATATTCAAGTTTTTATGATATTTTTATATTTTATAAAAGTAAGAAAAGAGAGACAGAAGTTGAGATGAGAGAGAAGAGGGTTATTTTGTGTTTTTCATATTGAATTCTTTTATTCAGTATTAGAGTAAACTAAATCGTTCACTGGTATGTTCTATCGGTCAGAGGGTTCAGAATATTTTATAACTTTGCACACAGCTATAAAAATACCTAATTCTACTCAACAAACTTTTATTTTATCTATTTACAATTTTTTATATGTTTTTATGTATTTACAATTTCATACAAACAAGGCTTAGAATGGATGTTGAACTAAGAACCTAAGCTTTGGAAATTAGTTTAAATGGCTGGAAATAAAGTTAAAACATTCAAAAACATCCAGTGAATCACATGAAAGAGTTTTGAGTCATAAAACATGATTTTAACTTCAAATTTCATCAAAACTCGGATGAGTTTTGAACCATAAAACATGATTTTTACTTCAAATTTCATTAAAACTCAAATGTGGACAGATTAGACCATATAAAACTACTAACAGTGAGCATAAAACAATATTTACAAGCCATTTTTAGATCAAATCTAAGCCTAGACAGTACATGAATGCTTGTGTGTGAATTTTTAACATCCCACAATATCAACAACTCATTTAGCATATGGAATACAACTCAGACCTAACTGCATTCGATCCCAGTTGCAGCAGCTACTACTATTGCTGCAGTTGCTATCTAGCAGCTTCAATTCAGACCAAGAAGGCTTGATCTGAGACAAAATGAAACATTCTCAGATCTGGAAAACCAGATCTAAGGATCGTTCAACCTAGAAATTCAGTTCATCCAAAATCCATTTAAATCCAGATATTAAAACCCTACTAAAAAGCCATCTAGATCAAAGAACACAGAGTAGCTGCTAATGCTACTTAAATCTGTTAGAACTTTAAAATCTGAATTTCAACTGTCGCAAACCATCTCCAGAAGATATAAAACTCAAAACAAATCAGGTTGGAACAAGTAAAACCTCAGAAACCCCTAGGCCCTGTTTGGTAAGGGAAATAAGTTTGTGGAATAAGTAAAGGAATAGGGAATGAGTGAAATAAATGATGGAATAAGTGAGAATTAATCCGTTTGGACGTTTTGACGGGTTAAAGTTATTCCATAGAGGGTGGAATAACTTTATCCCAGGTTAAGTTCACTTAACCCGACATAAATAGAGGGCACGTTAAGTGGTGGGTAAAATACTTAACCCGGTGCAAACCTACTTAACCTGCCAACCAAACACCCTCTAAATGATCCTTCTCTTGTGCTATAGACAACACAAAGGGAATGGATCAAATGAGATCTCTATTTTTCTCGAAATCACATCTAAGAGATTTCTCAAAACAAGTAGAACCTCAATCGCTCTCTAAATCACTGATTTAAATACTAAGATTCAAAGTTGATTTCTCCCAGATGAGCTGTTGATATAGCTTCACCATGACACTATGCTCACTCAAGACACCTGCACACCATTGATTGGTGTGCAGGGATCTTAGGTGATGCACAAAAATTAGTTGGTCATTGTTGTGGCCTACAATCCATGTATTGGATTTCTCCTTGTTCACTTCTACTTGAGCGATGGATGAAAAACAATAGCTGAGGTTGGAATTGGGCATAAGCTCAACTTGCGATCAGAATCCAATTAAAACTTCCCAATATAATCGCAATCCACTCAATTGCATAATTATAAATCAAATTCACTTGATTAAAACCACTGCGTATCAATTTAGATCTCTAATCATTAGATCAATTATGAAAACCAAATCAAGATAAATCAAGCGAATTGCACTCAATTAAAACCTTAGGAGTGCATTTCTGATATTATGGGTTGAATGAGATGCCTTGCAAGTGATTTTTAGTGTGAGTTAAATCTGATAGCCAGAGAGCTGTAGATCTAACTTGGCTATGATGGTGGAGTGGTCTGATGATAAAAATAGCGAGAAAATCAAAAGAAGGTGATCATGGAACGTGGAGGAAGGTGAATGGATCAGAATGATGGGTGAAAAATGACTCTTTGATATGAATTAATCAAAGAAGTCGATCAAGGAAATTCTATATTACAACTAATCTACACCTATTCTAAACAATCAATCAGTGCAATTATGATCTAAACTATCTAAACCAAGTAGAAATAATTAAATCTAACTAGGAAAGTGAGTAAAATTCTATCTAACAGAAGAAGGTGATGTCTAAGAGCCAATGGCCGTCTGCCGATGACAAAGAAAGGGGAGGAGCCCTCAGTAGATGAAGGTGGTGTCCCAGATCCACCAGCTGTCGGCCAATGGTGATTAAAAGAGGTAGAGAAATCTGCTCTGTCACTGCAAGCGATGAGGGAGAAAATGGAGCTGAGGGGATGGAGTGAAGGGATTGGCTCTAGGGGAGGGAGTCAATAAAAGAGCTACGTTCACTGAGGAACCGCTTAAATTGGTGTTGAGGAAGATCTGGGCACCGCACTACGAGGTTAAAAGAATTAGGGGTTAACGGTGGATGTGAGAGTGAGGTTAGCACGGGAAGTTCTAGGATAAAGTTCCACCATTAGATGGGATCTAGGATAGGTCACGATGCTTTGCACGAGGCCGCATGATCTCAGATGACAGATCCACCATTGGATCAGTGAGTCGAGCAATCAATGGCTGCTAAGCCTTGTGTTCTTCACCGACGAACAAGAGGAGGGGAGAGGTTCCCAAGTCTTTTGGTGATTTTGCACCAAGAGCCCAAGTAAGTGAAGGGGTAGAAGATTTATAGAAGAGACCCATAAGTGAGGAAACTAATAACCAGAAGGTCCTTGGGTTGATTCAAATAGGTCCTTGACGAGTTTAATATGTGAAGAAATGTGATGAAATGAGGACCTAAATGTAAAACTGTAAATACGAGGTCTTAATGATGTCCAACTGTCATGAGATTTTTATTGGAGCTTAATTGAATATATTAGAACATGATTTAACCCTTAATTTGTACTTTGGAGCTCAAATAAGTGTTCAATTGACATTTGGATTGTCAATTTGTATTTTGTGAATAGAATATCTCAATTATGACCTAATTGTACATATTTAACATAAAGTTGATGTTTTAGTTCATTTTCATAAATTCCTAACTTACCCATTTATTATGTTAATTAGATATTGTTTAACCTAGTTTTTAGCCTAACTTTGGCATTTTAACTATGATGAGTCACACCTCATCAATTGCTCAACAACACCTTAGTACAAAACTTGAAAAACATGTCAGTAAAAACTAAATAGAGTAGAATAACTACAACAAGTAGCAAAGTGACAAGAATAAAAGAAGAAATTATATCAACAGTTAATTCGTTTACAAATTATTACTTATTCAATTTTGTCTACGCATTTAGCCCATATTATTAGAGTTCACAATCTGACAATTGACGACTCGAGGCACGAGACGATCTGGTGTAACTTCTTACGATGCAAGACCAGTATTAGCCACCCTCCTGGCCGGGAAGATGGCTTATACCTATCAAGTTATGACTCTCCATCATCCTGGGGTCATTGGGGAATGGGGTGGCGGCTACATCGTGTAGTGTGAACACACACAAGCACAATGTACTTTGAACCATATACAACTAATGACCCACTCACCGGCTGAGAAAGAAATCACTCCAAGCCTCAAGCCACGTATCCCACTATTCCAGTTGGCCGCTAAGCCTAACTAAAGAGTCATAGAGAGGCTAACAGCTTCCTAAACCGACCCAAAATCGATTTGAAAGACCAAAGCTACAACCAAACTCGGCGAGTAGTAGGGCTAAACCAGTTATCCATCCTCTAGATCCCGACTAAACTATCATTATAAATTAATTCTAGATAACTGTATCATTTTATTATCATCAAATCAAACAGCCTAACACATTTACACTATTAAGTACAGAAGTAATAAATATTCACGTTATCCTCTAATTTGTCAGTTTACAGATAATTTCCAATTTATACTAGTGATCTCATACTATTTAAAATTTAATGAACACAGCAGAACTTGTTTCACGAAAAATGGAGCTCATTTCATGCATGCGATGATAAGGTACATGGAATACTTGATTCTTATTTATTCATGTAGAATATGATTAAACCATATTAAGTAGCCCAAAATTAGAGTATGACTTCAGAAAAGTCTCAGACTCAGCAAAAGAAAGAGAACACATGCCAACGAATGTGTTGTACACGCAAGGCCTCACCAGGCAGCCCACAATAACCTAGAAACGAGACTGAATCAAAAGAAGGGTGAACTACTCTACCTAACATCACCGAAGGGTCACAGTGACTCCAAACTGTGCATACAGGGCATGGGGGCAGTCGCCCCACCTGCCTCGCAATCCGTGCACGCATCGAGGGCAAGGCTTGGTTCTCGCAAGCCAAAAATAGCGTTGGAAACACCTAGGGATGTTTCTGATTTTTCACTAAGAAAACAGTGGTAAAAAATGAAAATAAGCTACACCAATGCGTAGTACTCTTCGATACGATTCCAACGGTACTTTATTTGTTTAAATCAAAGGTCCAAAAGGCCTCGAATCACTCGAAACAACGCAAGAGGGTCTTGAACCAAATTGGGTCAAGCAGACCGGTCAACCGGTCAAGTCTGACCTGCACATGACACGTGTCACACCATGATTCACCTACGCACTCTCCTGAGGATCGCACCCCATGCACTTACGCCATTGATCCGTGACACACGTCACAATCCTAATGCTCGCATTTGCGCCTTGAGTGTGAGAACGCGTGCATGCGCTTCCTCCTCGCCAGTGTTGCACAAAGCACCCGCTACTGCCACACATAATGTGCTCAATGCACACTGTCGCCATCGCCACTCGAAATTGCAAAAACTGCGGTGAGAAGCCTGCGATTTTGGAAATTATAAACGGGTCCCTGAAGGTTTGATTTAAGATTTCTAATTGAAATGTTAAGCTCTCTTTCTCTTCTTTCTCTCTAGGTTTAGGAGGCTCTAATGATTAATGACGAACCCAGGTCTAAGGGGACCTATTTATAAACCCAAACTAGGGTTAGGTTTAGGATTAATGGAGTGAAATACTTAAAACACCCCTAGTGTTGGGTTCACCTTACATTTAGCTCCTCTCTGACTTGTTTGGTTATAACTTGAGCTATACACCTTGGATTTTCATGAAACAAGCGTCATTGGAAATCTTACAACAAGAGGAATCTAACGGTACCATACATGGCACCCTTTTTATGAGGTTTGACTTGAAATACGCATTTTTTGATAATTTCAAGAGGTACTTGTTCTTGTATGCACCGCGACTGTGTTTACAGGTTCAAATTGATCCGAATCACTCTAAAATGATTCGGGACCTGGATTTTGAGACGTTACAATTTGAATCTTTCCATTTCACCAGTAGTAAAGCAAAGTAAAATCGCCCTCAACATGAAGATCATGAAATTGACTAGTAGAAACTATGATGACATGATTCAACGTTTTAAGCAGAGTGAGATCAATATTAAGCTTTGGAATTTTAGTACAGCTCACCATACAAAGATGACCCTCATGGTCAGAGAAAATAGTTGCTAGCGCATTCCCGTCGAGTTTTAGAAATGCATCGTAGGATAGCAATGAAAATAAGTCAACACTTAAATTTATATGCTCGAAATTTGAATTTCAAGATCATTCGTAGGGAACAATAGATTGCAATTTAAACACTAATCAAGTAATCAAGCAATGCTTAAAAGATTGATATAACAAAAAGTTATGCAAAGTGAATCAATATATATCAAGCTTAACAAAATATGTATATGAATCAAGTGTATAAAGGGCAAAAATTTGTTTTTACAACTATAGATATGAACCCTTGTCAACACTTAGTTGAATTTCAGTCAAGCCTTAATTAGACGTCGCCCTAAAGCCCTCTGTTAGGACCTATGCTGTTAGAGCCTTTTAAGACGTCTGGGCTGTAGGTCAGACGTTTGGTTAGTCATCTGGATACATTCCTAGACGTCTAGAAATCGAAAATCTTGGGTATGAACTTGCGTCTGCGCATGTGCTGCGCGCAGATAGTATCCCCCCTCGTTTTCCCTCCTCTCTCTTTCCGCCCTAGCCAAAACCCTAAATCCTCACCATTATAAAGCCCCCTCCTCTCTCGTTCCCCTCACTTCTCAAGCCACCAGCCCCTTCCCCTCTTCTTTCCAGAGCGAGTGAGAGCGGCAGAGAGGAGCGACGTGAGGAGGAGAGGAGCGGTGTGAGAAGGAGAGGAGAGCAAGCTCGTGAGCTCGCGTGGGAGCTCACTGGTGAGCGCACGGCTGGAGCGACTCGTGCGCGAGGCAGAGGAGTGCATCGGGGAGGTCCTCCCCGACACTGCTACAGCCAGAGCTGCAGGTGAGAGGGCGCGGCGCGGCCACGCATGACGCAAGAGCGTGGAGGCAGGTTCTGGTTCTAGGTTTTTTCTAGAATCAGACATCTAGAGCGACGTCCAGACGACGTAGGCGACGTCTGGAGGAGGTTACAGATGTCTGAGAAGTCTCGTGAAGGTACGTCCCTTTGCGGATACGGCCATGCAGGTCGCTCCGCTGATGCACTGTTGCATGCCTTTTTGAGGAGATTTGGTGGATTTCACGTAGGAGTTGCTTTAGGAAGGCACGGGACACCCTCCCACGCACTTCAGACTTCTGGACAACATACCAGATGACGGGAAGTGCTTCCAGATGCCCGAGAGGTGGTCGGACATCTAGAACTGGGTCCAGACGGTCTAGAGGAGTTCCTGGACGTATGAGGATTGACACAGGACTTGAGGTATGGCACTTGACACTTTTAAGATGTCTGGAAGTTGTTCCAGACGTCTGATTTGAGTCAGAAACCTTGTTTTTGACCCGTTTAGGATCCGTTTGAGGTCCGTTTTTCGCAAATAAGATATCGATGTTTCTCGTATGAATTCCTATTTTTGTTAGAAGGTTTTCCATACTGTTCTGAATATTCTCTTGTGATTGATCCTTGTGATAGGATCTCGTTTCGTTGCGGGTTCGAGGCTTGTTGAGGCACGTGGACCTACCGTTCAAGCTCCCACTACTCCTGGGTTTACTAGTAGAGTGGCTTCCCCTAATTTAAATACAAACGTGAATGCATGTGTGGAATAAATGATTAGAACCTAAGGTATGGCATGAATCATAGGACTAGAAATGCTGGAATGTCTGTATTGAATGAATGGATTGTAGTCTTGAATGAGTAGATAGAATGATAACAATTGCCTATAAATGAATAACAGTTGCCTGCGAAATATGTAGTACTTGTGCTAGTTAACTATTGTATGTAACTTTCCTGTCACACACGTGAAATGACATAATATGAGCTGTATATATATAATTTGGAAATGGAAAGGTAAATGTTGGAAACATGAGCTACTTGTGAATAACCTGAATATGGAAATGTGAACGATAGAATTTCAAGTTGCATGTGTATAACCTGAGAATGGAAATAGAAATAATGAAACCTGGTATGGAATGGCACGAGGAATATGAGCATGAACCCTACGGGGAATTAGGAAATGAGCTCCTAGAAATAAATGGAATGGATCTGGGAATGTGTTGGGAAGTGTGCTGGTCCTTAAGTACGTGATATCAAGTCGAGTTGGTCCGGTCTTGGGATCAGTCGAGTTGGTCCGGTCTCGTGTCCTGTAGGGATTCGGGAATCGGATCGTAACAAGATGGTATTAGAGCAAGGTCACCCTAAGAAGTGAACCAATTAGCTTGAGAATAACCAATTCACGTGCTTGTAACTAGAGTAACCACCACAACGTACCTTTTCACATCTGTTCTGAGGTTCTTTTACTGAATGCCCATTAGAATTGTCGTATTCTTGTTCTATTGTTCGCGTCTCCTTGCAGGAGATGCCTCGATGTGGAACCATTGAGGCGGGTCACAGACGCGGCCGTGGACGGGGTCGGAGGGGCGGACGTGTTGAGCCCGACGTTTCAGTGGACCAGTCACTTCTTCTGGGCGTTCAGGCCCAGGACCTTGCCCAGCTGATACGGAAGATTGTGCGAGAGGAGCTCCACTTGCCTCCACGAGCGTCTCTCCTTGGGGACGCGGAGGGGGAGTCCTCAGAGGGACCGCGAGAGACGCAGCGCTGGATGAGGGGGAGGGGGTGGTCCACCGCCCCCACCGTCCTCTGACACTTCCGAGCATGAGCCCTCCTTACCTGGAGGCGTACCTGTTTCCCCCCTTCAGCGACATTACGAGCTTTTCGGACAGTTCCGGAAGCTGAAACCTCTCTCCTTCAAGGGGGATGAGGACCCGACCGAGGCGGAGGACTGACTCGAGCAGATCGAGAAGGTGTTTAACACCCTTCACCCCCTGCAGAGTGCCGTGTGGCCTTTGCCACGTACCAGCTGGAGAGCACGGCATATAGGTGGTGGAGGGCGGTCAAAGGTCAGGAGAGGGCCGAGCCGACATGGGACTAGTTTGTCACTCTCTTCTGTAAGCAGTACTTCCCACAGACGTGGCAGGACCAGAGGAGGTGGGAGTTCCACACTCTACGCAAGGGGACAATGACTGTCAACGTGTATCGTACGCGTTTTCTGGAGCTGTCCCGTTTCGCCGTGAGCTGTGGCTACTGAGGAGGAGCGCCTGTGGAGGTTCACTATGGGGCTCCGACCTGCTATTCGAGGGTATGTCAAACCCCTGAAGCTGCCTATGTTCTCGAGAGTGGTGGAGGCTGCTATGACATATGAGGAGACCAACCCGGCCGCATGTGACACTGACAGCAGACAGAAGAGGCCCTACCAGCTAGGCTACTCACAGGGCCGGTAAGAGAGGAGGCATGCGGCGCCTGCAGGAGAGCCGTCACATTTTGCGGGGCCATCAGTGGCCTTTGGGGGCCCTCGACAGGGGCCAGCTGCCAGCACTGGACTCCCGCCCAGCCGTCAGCAGGGACCTATCGACACCGGGAGTCGAGATCCCTTTTGCTATCAGTGTGGGCAGCTGGGCCGCATCAAGAGGGACTGCCCGTCTAGGGCTGGAAGTCAGCAGATGCTCCCCGCACTGAGCGCTGGAGGACGAGCAGGAGGCCGTGGTTCCCAGATGCGTGGGGGAGGTCAGCAGTCGTGGGGAGGGTACCGGCCAGCGACTACCCGTCCAACGCCAAGTGTGGCTGCTTCGTCCGCATCGAGAGCTGAGGGGGGTATCAACGCCCTGACACACAGAGACGTTAGAGCTTCAGGTTCAGTGTTGGCAGGTATGGTTACAGTTTTCAGCAGACTAGTTTACACGCTTTTTGATTCTGACGCCATGCACTCGTTTGTTGCTGCTAGTTTTGTGGTCAGTTTGGGAAAGGACTGTGTGTTGTTAGAGGATCCTTTTGTGATCAGCGGTCCAAATGGTCAGTTATTTGTAGCTGAGGAGGTTTACACAAGCTGTGAGGTCAGTGTTGGGGGACAGCCTCCCCACTGATCTGATTGTGATACCGATGGAGGACTTTGACGTGATTCTATGGATGGACTAGCTGTCCGCTTACCACGCTTTGGTGAACTGTTTTGAGAGGAAGATCGTCTTCTCCATACCGGAGATGCCTTCTTTTGAGTTTCACAGACAGCCGGTGGATGGAGGCTTCAGGTGCATTTCTACACTTCGGGTGGCGAGACTTTTGGGTCAGGGGTGTGAGGGCTTTCTCGCTTGTATAGTGGCAGGGCCTAGCCCCATGGCATACCTTCAAAGCATCCCAGTGGTCAAAGAGTACCCCGACGTGTTTCCAGAGGAGCTGCCAAGACTACTTCCTGAGCGTGAGATCGACTTCGAGATCTCACTGGTACCGGGGACCAGCCCCATTTCTATAGCATCTTATAGGATGGCACCACTTGAGCTGCGAGAGCTCAAGTACCAGTTGCAGGACCTTCTAGAGAAGGGCTTTGTGAGACCCAGTGCGTCTTCGTGGGGAGCCCCGGTATTATTTGTGAAGAAGGATGATACCCTACGCCTTTGTGTGGGCTACAAACAGCTAAATAGGGTCACCATCAAGAACAGGTATTCGCTTTCAAGGATTGATGATTTGTTTGACCAGTTGTGAGGTGCCACGGTTTTCTCCAAGATAGACTTGAGTCTGGTTACCACCAGTTGAAGATCAAGGAGACCGACGTTTCCAAGACAGCTTTCCGCACCCGGTACAGACACAATGAGTTTTTGGTCATGCCATTTAGGCTGACCAATGCCCCCACTGCTTTCATGGATTTGATGAACCGGGTGTTCAGACCGTATCTGGATCAGTTTGTGGTAGTATTTATCGATGATGTGCTCATCTACTCACGGGATCAGCCGCAGCACGGATAGCACTTACGGATGATTCTGGGCACGTTGAGACGACGTAGGCTGTATGCCAAATACAGCAAGTGCGAGTTCTGGTTGAGGTAGGTGACATTCTTAGGTCATGTGATTTTAGGGGATGATTTAGTTGTAGACCCAGCCAAGGTAGAGGCAGTGCTCAGGTGGGAGAGACCACGTATATTGACAGAGATCCGCAGTTTCTTGGGACTGGCAGGCTACTACCAGCGGTTTATCAGGGGTTTCTCGCATATTGCACGTCCTATGATACAGTTAACCCGGAAGGACGTGCCCTTTTCTTGGATAGACGCTTGTGAGGCATGTTTTCAGGAGTTGGAGAGGCTGATTTCGGCTCCTGTGCTTACCATTCCAAACAGCAGTGGCAGGTTCGTTGTGTACACGGACGCCTCTTTGCAGGGGTTAGGGGGTGTGCTCATGCAGCGGGGTCACGTTGTCGCATACGCTTCGCGGCAACTGAAGTCCCATGAGCATAGCTACCCTACCCACGACCTAGAACTGGTAGCTGTCGTCTTCGCACTGAAAACTTGGGGGCACTACCTATACAGTGAGACCTTTGAGATATTCACGGACCATAAGAGCCTCAGGTACTTGTTTGATCAGAAGGAGCTTAATATGAGACAGAGACGTTGGTTGGAGCTCCTGAAGGATTATGATTGCAGCATCTCCTACCATCCAGGGAAGGCCAACGTGGTGGCTGACGCCTTGAGCCGGAAGGTGCCCGCCCTCTTGGTCAGTTTACAGGCACAGAGTTGGGAGACTCATGGAGGAGATAGGCAGTTGGTGACCCTCAGAGTTACTGGGGCACTGTGGGGCAGTGACTGTGATACGGTAAACGAGACCAGAGCTGATAGATCGCATCATCACAGGACAGATGACAGATTCGTACCTGCAGTCATTGCGTGACAGAGTACTGTCAGGGGACCCTAGAGATTTCTCCTTTATAGACGAGGTGCTGCATATGATAGGACATTTGTGCATTCCCAGGGACAAGGAATTGTTGAGAGAGCTCTTGACTGAGACACATGGTTTCAGGTTTACCATACATCCCGGGAACATGAAGATGTATTATGATCTGAGACGTGACTTTTGGTGGAGGGGAATGAAGCGAGATGTAGGTGAGTTCGTACTGCAATGTTTGGTGTACCAGCAGGTGAAAGCCGAGCATCAGGGGCCTGCAGGGCCGTTACAGCCACTTCTAGTACCAGAGTGGAAGTGGGAGAGCATCACCATGGACTTGGTGGTGG
Organism: Thalassia testudinum; assembly: GCA_037157565.1. Classification (NCBI taxonomy): domain Eukaryota; kingdom Viridiplantae; phylum Streptophyta; class Magnoliopsida; order Alismatales; family Hydrocharitaceae; genus Thalassia; species Thalassia testudinum. Next base: position 9,211,173 of record JAZHRO010000067.1, read on the forward strand.
GCTTTCCCGTTACCCAGCGAGGACACGATGCAGTCTGGGTAATTGTGGACAGATTGACGAAGACGGCACATTTCTTGCCGATCCGAGTCACCTTGGGACCAGCACGGTTGAGGTTCAGTGGTACGTTTACACGGTGTTCTGTGTGAGATTGTATCCGATTGGGATATCCGTTTTACGTTCCAGTTTTGGGCTGAGTCTTAGCAGGCTTTGGGGACACAGTTGAGGTTCAGCACAGCATACCACCCCCAGACGGACGGACAATCGGAGCGCACGATACAGATACTTGAGGACCTTTTGCGTGCCTGTGTACTAAACTGGAGGGGCTCTTGGGAGGAGTACTTGCCCCTGGCAAAGTTTGCATATAATAACAGCTATCACTCGAGCATCGGCATGGCACCCTACGAGGCTCTGTACGGACAGAGGTGTACTGCACCCTTGAGTTGGGTTGAGGTGGGGACTAAGTGGAAGGTTGGCTCCAGGCTGATCCGGTAGAGTCAGGAGGTGGTTGAGCAGATACACAGACGACTTTGCACTGTCAGGAGCAGACATAAGAGTTATGCCGACCAGAAGCGTAGAGAGGTGCAGTTCAAGGTTGGGGATCACATCTTTCTACGAGTTTCGCCCATGAAGGGCCTGCAGCATTTTGGGGTGAAAGTGAAGCTTGCGCTGAGGTTTGTGGGGCCCTTTGAGGTCTTGGAGTGGGTAGGACCCGTTGCTTATAGGCTTGCCCTTCCTCCCCAGCTTTCTGGCGTGCACAACGTGTTCCACGTGTCCAATCTCAGGAAGTACGTCGCCGATCCCAGTCACGTTCTGAGCCACGAGAGTGTCGAGGTGGGTGACGACCTGACCTATCCCGAGTGATCAGTGTAGATACTAGACAGAGCCGTCTGGAGTTTGAGATGGAAGTGGGTACCACTGGTGAAGGTCTTGTGGAGGAGCCAGAGGTACAAGGAGGTTACCTGGGAGCCTGAGGCGGCGATGCGAGAGTGGTACCCGGAGCTTTTTGAGGATACGACTTTTCGGATCGACTTCGGTCCTCTTTAAGTTATGCGTATATTGTTCTTTCTTCGCACCTTAGCTAGCTCAAGTTTCGGGGACGAAACTTCCTTTAAGTTTGTTATAATGTTAGAACCCGTGCTGTTAGAGCCTTTTAAGACGTCTGAACTGTGGGTCAGATGTCTGGACATATTCCCAGACATCTGAAAATCGAAAATCTTGGGTACAAACTCGCGTCTGTGCGCGTGTTACGCGTAGACAGTACCCTCCCTCGTTTTCCCTCTCTTTCCGCCCCAGCCAAAACCCTAAACCCTCACCATTATAAAGCCCCATCCTCTCTCGTTCTCCTCACTTCTCAAGCCACCAGCCCCTTCTCCTCTTCTTTCCAGAGCGAGCGAGAGCGGCGGAGAGGAGCGGCGTGAGGAGGAGAGGAGTGGTGTGAGAAGGAGAGGAGAGCAAGCTCGTGAGCTCGCGTGGGAGCTCACCGGTGAGCGCACGACTAGAGTGACGCGTGCGCGAGGCGGAGGAGTGCATTGGGGAGGTCCTCCTCGACACTGCTGCAGCCGAAGCTGCAGGCGAGAGGGTGCGGCACGGCCATGCGTGGCGCGAGAGGGCGGAAGTAGGTTCTGGTTCTGGGATTTTTCCAAAATCAGACGTCTGGAGCGACGTCTAGACGACGTAAGCGGCATCTGGAGGAGGTTACATACGTCTGAGAAGGAAGTCTCGCGAAGGTACGTCCCTTTGCAGATACAGCCATGCAGGCCGCTCTGCCAATGCACTGTTGCATGCCTTTTTGAGGAGATTTGGTGGATTTCGCGCAGGAGTTGCTTCAGACGTCTGGGCGACATACCAGACGATGGGAAGCGCTTCCAAACGTCCGGAGAGGTGGTCGGACGTCTGGAACTGGGTCCAGACGGTCTAGAGGAGTTTCTGGACGTTTGAGGATTGACACGGGACTTGAGGTATGGCACTGGACACTTTTAAGACGTCTGGAAGTTGTTCCAAATGTCTGATTTGAGTCAGAAACCTTGTTTTTGACCCGTTTAGGATCCGTTTGAGGTCCGTTTTTCGCAAATATGATACCGATGTTTCCTGTATGAATTCCTCTACTTGTTAGAAGGTTTTCCATACTGTTCTAAATATTCTCTTATGATTGATCCTTGTGATAGGATCTCGTTCCATTGCGGGTTCGGAGTTTGCTGAGGCACGTGGACTTGCCGTTTAAGCCTCCACTGCTCCTAGGTTTACTGGTAGAGTGGCTTCCCCTAATTTAAATACAAACCTAAATGCATGTGTGGAATGAATAATTAGAACCTAAGGTATGGCATAAATCCTAGGACTAGAAATACTGTAATGTTTGTATTGAATGAATGGATTGCAGTCTTAAATGAGTAGATATAATGATAATAATTACCTGTAAATGAATAACAGTTGCCTACGAAAGATGTAGTACTTGTGCTAGTTAACTGTTGTATGTAACTTTACTATCGCACACGTGAAATAGCATAATGAGTTGCATGTATATAATTTGGAAATGGAAAGGTGAATGTTGGAAACACGAGCTACCTGTGAATAATCTGAATATGGAAATGTGAACGATAGAATTTCAAGTTGCATGTGTATAACCTCAGAATGGAAATAGAAATGATGAAACCTGGTATGGTATGACACAAGGAATATGAGCATAAACCCTACGGAGAATTAGGAGATGAGCTCCTATAAATAAATGGAATGGATTTTGGAATGTGTTGGGAAGTGTGCTGGCCCTTGAAAACGTGATACCAAGGGGAGTGCATGTTACCTCTTAGTGTAGAGGGGAGCTTGCCACCTTCGGGTCGAGACCTGGGGTGGGTTTGGCCACTTTGCACTAACTCTGTGGCCCTCGCGTACACTGTACCGGGGAAAGCTACTAGTGTAAGGAGAGAGTTAGCCACCCCACGGGGCCCGGGGTTCAGCTAGCCGCCCTACATCGACTTGTTAAGCCCACTGGGCAAACCAGGGTAGTCAGGCGAGCGTGCGCGGACTGTGGAGGGGCGAGACCCCTGTTTGGTTCTTAGGGGCTAGACCCTTGTTACTAAGAGGGCTAAGCCCTATACTGATTCCGTGCTGTGCTTTGGGTGCACCTACTAATGGAAACGACTGACCCCGTGTCAGTGCAGGTTAGATACCCGTGCACTTATTGCACGTGTCGTAGTCACCGTTACGTTAGTCCGTGACCTTAGGGTGGTTGACTGGGTGTAGGATCACCACGGGGGACTCTCTCGGCCAATAGAGCACCACATGTGCCTTCTACTCTTCGGAAAAGACTGCAATCAAGATCATTCCCATGAGGAACATTCGCTATCAAGAAAGAGACCTGATAAATAAATCAAGTGATGAAAAAGAATAATTAGTTAAAGAAAGAAATTGAAAAACAACAGCTACCTGTCCACTTTTACTGCTTTAGTAGTTTGTTGCCACTATACTCAGCGTTCGTTGATTTTGTGTACTCATAACCCTTTTCAGGTCCAGGTGTTGAGTAGCCAGAGCCTGTGGCTGCAGAGGGTGCTCGGCCCAGTAGAGGCCAGTAGTTGTAGCTTCTTGTTGTAGTGAGGAGACTCTTGTACTCTTATATTCTGTACTCTTTCATTCTGCACTTTATATTCTTGTACCTAGTTATTTTTCTACTGTTGTGGTGGTGTGTAATGTAGTAGTTTTACTTCTTACTGCTGTACTTTTGTTACTGATAGTTGTTTAGGATAGTTAATGTGGTTTACTTTTCTGCTTTAGGTTACTTTCTCGTTGGACGGCTGGGTCTTGGGATCAATCGAGTCGGTCCGGTCTCGTGTCCTGTAGATATTCAAGAATCGGGTCGTAACACCCTCAGACGGCCTAAGTTCACAATCTTGTATCTAGACCTAATCCACGCTTAGCAAAACCTACCCGTTTTTCCCTTTTTCTCTCTCTTTCTTCTCTAATCAGATCCAGACCCAGGCCGGCCTAGTATGAGCACAGGACCCGACCACCGATGACTTGGGTGAATAACTAAGGCACGAAAAGCGTTAAGTAGCCGTTTCTAAATTAAGACCCCATAATGTGGGACTATCTTCTCCTTTTCTTCACTTGTAGGCAAGTTGATGCTGCTTGCAATTGGTGCTGCTGCTATTGCTTCTTTGTCTAATCAAGAGCCCAGAGGTACTCTTGTAGGTGGTTTGCGACTATTAACGGTAGTGGCAATGGCAATGGGATTGGTCATCGAACGATGGTGGTCGAAGATGAAGAAGATGACCAGTGGTGACAGTGATCCTACAAAGAAAACATGGCCCTATGGCCCCAATCAAATACGTGGGAAGCTCTGCTACGGTGAGGTGGAGCTGGTGGTGGTCGTGATTAGGTGATTGAGTGGGTGTGGCAACCGTATGCTGAAGGTGGTGGTGGTGGTTGCCAGCAATCGTGATCGGAAGTGGTGATGGAGGTGATCAAGCTTCAAATCAACTTGGGCAAAATCTTTATGGAGGTGGGGGGAGCATTTTGCCTAACTTGATGATGGGAACACCATCATGAGCCCTAACTAATTCTTTTTAATCTAATTAAGTCAGTAAATGCTCCTACATAATCGCCAGAGAACCATAACTCACTGTATAACCATTCTAAGGGAAAAAAAAGAAACTAGAGTTAAAATTATAATTTTTCAACTTATCATGAATGCAGTACAACCATGGATTTTCTTAAGGGCTGAATAAAGGTCAAATGTTCTTAATAGGATAACAAGTGGGTTAGATCAGACAGAAAAGAATTTGCGTATATTTTGAGAATTAAATGACTTTTGAAACCCTAAAACAAATCCACTTAATTAATCATGGTTATGGTTAGGATAAAATTCACCTAAATCCTTTAAAAATCATAGAAAAATATTCTCTAGGGTTTAGTACCTTCATTTTGACTATCAGAACCCATCTTGACCTAAAATAGAGTCTCAAATAGATATTTGCCCTAATTTAGGTTTTTGCATAAATTACCTAGTCAAACGTGATAAAAACCAAAATCCAACTTCACCATTGGATTTCTTAGGTCCAAATTAGGTTTGTTACAAAATTTGGACCCAAGATGAGCTTGTCTTGACCTAGTTTGCAAAATGGTCATGTCTGATTACATTTATACCCTCAACTTTCAAAAATCCTTGCATTCAACCCCCTAACTTCCTCATCGTCTTCACAATTAGGTCCCCCTACCATTATCGTTGAGGAAACCTACTCCGGCATTCTTTGACAAGAGATTTCTCCTTGATCTCTTAGCGAATCCCTTCCAAAATTGGAAGGGAAACTCTTTGAGAAATTATCTCAAATCTGAACCCATTCATGTGCTCTAAATCTTTTCCAATCTCTCATGCGAATGCATGAGAGATTTGGGTCTCAAGAAACTCCTAATTCCTGCGAGGGTTTCCGAGCTTGAAAAGCTTGATTCCCAAGCTTTCCTTGCCTCTAGATACTTATAAAAGGGCCGCTAGATCTTCTTGAACTCTTCAAGCTTGAAATTCGGTCGGAACTCCCCCTCTTCCTCTCTCCTCTTTGATCGCAAATCTCCGCAAGCTCCGGCGGTCTCTCTCCGACTCCTCTCGTCGTCTAACCACAAAACCAATGGCAGATTCGTCTTCTTCACCGTCCTCCGCGTCGTGCAATACCAGCCATCGCCATCCTTTCCCCATCTTCGCCGCCGTCTCTCCTACGGAGGTTCGTCTTCCCCACGTCCGGCAACCACACCGGCGTGGGAATCTTTTCACCTTTTCGTCCTTAGAGTAGATTCTTAGGTTCCTTATCTCCCCTACTTTCTTCTCCTTTATTTTCCAAATCCGACCACCGACGCTTCTCCGCGACTTCATCGTCTTCCGCTCCGACAATCCCTCTGGCGAAGTCCCCCGCTCACGCCACAACTCTAAATCCTTCGCCGACCACACCAAAACCTCCACTTCACTTTTTCGCACCTTTCCCCTCACTCCATTCGCTCCATCATCCACCCATACTCGCCCCCTAACACAACCACCTTCACGCACACAGTCCGACTCCGACTAGCCACCATACGCATCCATCCGCCACGCCGATCCTCTCTACAAGTTCGCCGTGCTCTGGCAATGCTTCCTGAGCGTTTTAACGTGGTCGAGAGACCTTTGTGATTTTCAGGATATAGGTTCACGCCATTGCCGTAGCTGCTTCGAAGGAGCTTGAAGCGTGTTCTAGTGACCTGCAACTACAGGTGTTGTGTCCAGGTAGCACGGAATCAGCCCAGAAAGCAACCCAGGCTACTAATTGGAGGAGTCTACCTCCTCTTCACCTTCAATTGGTCGCATCCTCTACAGCTATTCGCACGCGAAGAAGGAAGTGGGATAGTCCCACATCAGAAAGTGCTGAAGCAGTGTGCCCGCATAAATTGAATTTGTGTTAGAGGCTATTCGCCTCATAACACGGGGTGAGGTTCCTCTCCCTTGCTGTTAAGACCCGTACTGTTTGAGCCCTTTAAGACGTCTGGAACTTGGGTCAAACGTTTGGATACATTCCCAAACGTCTGGAAGCTGAAATTTTCATGTACGGACTCGCGTCTGCGCGCGTGCTGCATGGAGACAGCACCCATTCTTTTTCTTCTTCTCTCTCCTTCCGCCCATGACGAAAACCCTAACCCCACACCTTATATAAGCCCCTTTCCTCTCCCCCATTTCACCCACTTCCAGCCACTTCCTCTACCCTCTAGCAAGTGCAGCTGAGCGAGAGCGGCGGAGAGGAGCAGCGTGAGGAGAGGAGAGAAGGCTTGCAAGCTCGCGTGGGAGCTCACCGGTGAGCTCACGGCCGATCGGCGCGTGCGCAAGGCAGAGGAGTGCGTTGGGGAGGTCCTCCCAGACACTACTGCAACTGGAGCAGCAGGCGAGCGAGCGCGGCACAGCCACGCGCAGCACGAGAAGGCGAAGGTAGGTTCTGGTTCTAGGTTTTTCCCAGAATTAGACGTCTAGATCGACGTCCAGACGACGTAGACGTCTGGAGGAGGTTCCAGACAACTAAGAGGTAAGCTTTGCGACCGTACATCTTCTTTGCGGATACAGCCATGCAGGCCATTCCGCCGAGGCGCTCTTTTGTGCCTTACTGAGAAGATTTTCATTGACGCGTGCAGGATTCGCTTCGGGAAGGCACGGGACACGTCTTCCCACGCATTTCAGATGTCTGGGCGAGGCACCGGATGACGGGAAGAGCTTTCAAACGTCTGAAGAGGTGGTCGGATGTCTGGAATTGGATCCAGACGGTCAAGCGGAGTTCCTGGACGTCTGAGGAGTAGTGCAGAAGTGAGGTATGGTTCTAGACTCTTTTAAGACGTCTGGAAAGTGTTCCAGACGTCTGATTTGAGTCAGGATCACTGTTTTTGACCCATTTAGGTTCCGTTTGAGGTTCGATTTCCGCAATTAAGATGCCGATGTTTCCCGTATGATTTCCTCTACTTATTTGAATACTTCTATACTGTTTTGAATATTCTTTTGTGATTGATCCTTGTGATAGGACTTGTTTCCATTGCGGGTTCGAGGCTTGCTGAGGCACGTGAGCCTGCCGTTCAAGCTCCCATTACTCATGGGCTTACTAATAGAGTGGCTTCCCCTTAATTTAATTGAAATTAAAATGCTTATGTGGAACAAATGATTAGAACCTAGGATATGGCATGAATCCTAGGACGAGAAACATTTGAAATATATGTAATGGATGATTGAATTGTAGTCTTGAATGTGTAGATATAATGATAACAATTGCCTATAAATAAATAGCAGCTGTCTGTGAAATGTGAAGTACTTGTGCTAGCAAACTGTTGTATATGAATTCCTGTTGTTTACATTAAATGGCATACTATGAGCTGCATGTGTATAAATCAAAAATGGAAAGGTGAATGTTGGAAACACGAGCTATCTGTGAATAAACTGAATATGGAATAGAGTTACAAATTGCATGTGTATAACCTGAGAATAGAAATAGAAATGATGAAACCTGGTATGGAATGACCTGAGGAATATAAGCATGAACCCTACGGGGAATTAAGAGATGAGCTCCTAGAAATAAATGGAATGGATCTGGGAATATGCTGGGAAGTGTGCTGGCCCTTGAGCACGTGGTACCAAGGGGAGCACACGTTACCTCTTAGTGTAGAGGGGAGCTTGCCACCTTCGGGTCGAGGCCCGGGGTGGGTTTGGCCACTTTGCACCGACTCTGTGGCCCTTGTGTACACTATACCAGGGAGAGCTACTAGTGTAGGGAGAGAGCTAGCCACCCCACGGGACCCGGGGCTCAGCTAGCCGCCCTACACCGACTTGTTAGGCCCACTGGGTAAACCAGGGTAGTCAGGCGAAGGTGCACAGACTGTGGAGGGGCGAGACCCCTATTTGGTTCTCAGGGGCTAGACCCCTGTTACTGAGAGGGCTATGCCCTATACTAGTTTCATGCTGTGCTTTGGACGCACCTGCTAACGGAAACGACTGACTGCGTGCCAGTGTGGGGTAGCTACCCGTACGTTTAACGCGCATGCCGTAGTCACCGTTACATCTGTCCGTGACCTTGAGGTGGTTGACTGGGTGTAGGACCACCACGGGAGACTCTCCCAGCCAGGAGAGCATCACATGCTACTTCTACTCTTCGGAAAAGGCTGCAATTAAGATCGTTCCCACGAGGAACATTCGAGATCAAAAAAGACTTGATAACTAAATCAAGTGGTGAAGGAATGAATAATTAGTTAAAGAAAGAAAGAAATTGAAAAACAATAGCTACCTGTCCACCTTTAATGCTTTAGTAGTTAGTTGCCACTCTACTCAGCGTTCACTGACGTTTTTTACTCATAACCTTTTTCAGGTCCAGGTGTTGAGCAGCTAGAGCATACAACTGCAGAGGGTGCTGGGCCTAGTAGAGCCTAGTGGTTGTAGTTCTTTGTACTCGTTTGTAATAGTGGGTAACTTCTTGTACTTTTATATTTCTGTACTCTTTCATTATGCGCGTTATATTCCTGTACCCGTTACTTTCCTACCGTTGTTGTGGTGTGTACTGTAGTAGTTTACTTCTTCACTGTTGTACTTTTATTACTATTAGTTTCTAGCATGGTGAATGTGGTTTATTTTAATGCTTTTTGGTTACTTTCTCGTTGGACGACTGGGTCTTGGGATCAGTCGAGTCGGTCCGGTCTCGTATCTTGTAGGGATTTGGGAACCGGGTTGTAACACCCGCCCACCCAGCCTCGTTCGTGACATCTACACGTAGACCTGGTTTGACCCGATAACCCGCCTAGACCTGCACTCCTCGCTCACAACTGCATGTCGGTGAGCCTGGACCCGGGTACGTGCCTGAATCCGATAACCCAATTACCCATGGCTCTGGGAGAGCGGATCCTAAGAGAGAAAGAGAGAAGGAGAGCTATGCAGGTAGAGGGTTTTGCCCTGAGAAGCTTGGCCCTGACACTTAGCCAAATTCTAAAGAAGAAAAGAAGGGCCGAAGAGGTGGAGTTACAAAGTAAGAAGAGGTGAAGGCTTTGGAGAAGAAGCTGAAGAGAAAGACAAAAGTCAGAGAATGAAGGAGAAAAAGAAGAAAAAGGAGAGGAATTCCAGTAGAAGAAGAAAGGAACAGAGAAAGCACTGTAGAATCAGATGTTTAAAACGTCTGATCCTACCATCAGACGACATATTTGTGCTTATTTCATATATTAACATTGAGTTCCCTAGCTATTATTGTGAGTATATGGTGATTTAAACCACCATTTTACTCCTACCTTTTTGCACATTGACACCTAATATTATCATTATTGCAATTTCTTTTAGTTTAAATTGTGATCTTGATTTTTAAATTTCATATTGCTCCCTGTGTTCGACCTCGGAATTTTTTTGAGTAATAAACTGTATTTGTTTGAACGTTATTTTTGCTATACTGCAACGCGACACTTTTTAAATATCAATTTAGCGCGATAAACAGTTGATTTGGTTGGAGGGAAGCGGAGGAAGTGAGGCGATGAAGGTGGTCGAAGTGAAGGATGTCGGTGTCAGAGAAGATGAAGGAAAGGGAGAGCGGAGCTCAAAATCAACCAAAACCTTATTGGAGGGATAAGGGAAATAAACCCTAACCTAATTTTAGAAGAGAGGGAAAGAGGATGCTCACCATTGGTGTGCCAGTGATGATGAAGATGATGGAGTTGTCGAAGCGGAGGAGGGCACAACAGATGCTAAAGCTTCGTGGGAAGCTTCATATGAAGACAAGGAAGAAGAACCCTCTACTATTGTGCATGGCAAAGTGTAAGGGGATCGAGAAGCTCCAGTGTTGGGTCTTCTATGTTAGCAAGGAAGACGAATTAGAGAGGAATTCTGGCGAGAATTGCACGAATTTGTGTGTGTGAGGATGCGACCCTTTAAATAAAGGGTCTTTCGTCTTTAATTGAGCCAAACAAAGCAAGTTTGGACTTTCTTTTTGGTTGGTTTGAGAGCTTAAGAAGCTCGAGCTCACTAGCGAGATTTCGACGTTGATTGGCCATATGGAGGTATTCAAGCGACGTGGAAGATCCTCAAGATTAATCTCACCAAGTTTGGCTCAATTTGGTCTCAATTTGGTCAATCAATTCTGCCATCAAATCTCGGCCATATGGGTTCTTTGTTCCGTTCAGACAATGAAGGAGAGGGTGGCAGGGGGTCCATTGCAAAACGATGAAAATCTTGGTGCTTATTTATGAGAAAAACACAAACTTAGGGGGCCATGTGTAATAAATAGAAGTTTGTGAGTTAAAATGTAAAGTAGGTCAAGATTTACTTTGATTGGGTTCAAATTCTGGGGTTAACCTAATTTGGATTGAAGGAATCTAATGGTGACCTTAGATTTAGGTTTTGACCATGTTTGATTTGGTAAATTACACAGATGTCCAAAATGAGGCAAATTCCCGCCTAAGTCTCTGTTTTTTGTCAAAATATGTTCAATTGGTCAAAGTAAAGGTTCCAAACATCGTAGAATTTTTTTCAATGATTTTTAGGGGGTTTATATTACATTTATTTTTACCAGAATCCTTTCAATTTAAAGTGAGGCTGTAATTAAGGTTTTTATTATTAAATTCATTTTCAAATGTCAGAAAATCCTGATTCAGCCAACCCAAGCCCACTTTTTCACTTGACCTTAGATTAAACCTTGATCGACCCCTTAGTTAATTTGCAATTATGATTAGGTGTTTAAATAAAAAAATTAACTTCTTTTCCTGTCTTCTCAAATTAAATTCAAAACAGAGTTATGATCTTCTGATGAATATTTAGGAGAATTTATTACTATAGTTCGGTTAAATTAGGTTTATTAACACCAATGATGATGCTACCATCAATAGTTCTATGATCAATAGGTTTGTCATTGTCCCGAATGAAAATTGAAGAAGGGTTTGCATGAAAAAAGTTTCGTTAGAAATCCAAGAAGACCTATGTTTTTCATTTTTTGTCTTTCCCATTTGTCCCTAATATAAGCATTATAGTTCTTCTAAATGTTTGAAAGCTTTCATACAGAAATATCTAATATTTTTGTCCCCACTCATGAATCCACTAGCATTTGGCTCCTTGAGCTTAAACTTTTCCTCCAATAATAGTTTATCTTATCTAGCACTATGCTTTGTTGTGCTATATGATATAATCATTTAAGCAATTCATTGAACCTTGCAGTTGCAAGAGTTGTTCCTCTATAAATATCATTTTGTCCTTGTTTCCAAATTTTTTGTGACGATATATATCTTTAGGTCCTTTAACTTGTCACATTTTGCTAAAACATCACCACCTTAATTATAACCATTATTCCAACTAAAGCTTTCATGCACCATACATAAAGATTCAAATTTCTACAGCCTCCTCCCAACTCAATATATCCTATTAGTTTAATGAATATTAGGGATTGATTGCTCTTGATTCTAGGTAATTGCAATACTCCTACTAGAGCTTTATCGAATTTGGTCAAAATTAAACTCTTTTTGAGTCTTCTATTTGACTAACTAAAAGTAGGACCTACAAATCTATGGTCCATCAAAGCATTTTTGGATACAAATCTTTTGTAGTAATTAGTTCAATAATTGTGTATACCATCTCTTGTCCCCACTATCTAGTAGTCCATTATAATTACAAATTCACAATATATTGGCTTTTGGTTAAGTCTAAACAGTACATTCCTTCTCAAAATTGTTTTTTCTTACTGTCACTAGGCATACCATAGAAACAAAGAAGAAAGTAAGGTCTCGCATTAGACCCATTTAAATTTGAGCAATAATACATTGATTATATGATTTCAAAGTAGAACTCTCAACCTCCTTATTCTAAAGTAGCGTAATACCACTGGATAAACCAACTGCATAGGAAAAGTGGAAACTATAACCACTAATTTTTAGGAAGAAGCAATTAGAGGGTACCTTATCCAACTTGGTCTCTGCCAAAGAAGCGATTAGAGAATACCTATCCAACTTGGTCTCTGCCAAAAAAACACATATCAAATCTATAGCTGGAAAAAGATTTGTGAGATGTCAAATTACACAAGGGCTTCCCAGCACTTGGTAGTTCCCTTGGTAGTTCTAGCTGATGATTCTCATCGCACCTTTTAGGCCTAAAAGAATCAGCTTCATTACCAAGTCTGTCTCACGAAACTAGAAATCTATTAAGCTTGAGAGTGTTGATTGTGGAATAAGAAAGCCACCACCATTGATAGCGTCAAACTAGGTAAATTAAAGGTATAAGTTGAAAAGATAATTGTTGGAAAATCAATATTCAATGCAATGGCTCAGCACCAAGATCAAAGTAGGAAAATGATCATCATAGTACCAAAAGGGCGTAGCTGATCTCCATGGTGTCCTATGTCCTGAAAGCCAAATAGTAGGCTACAAACCTTAATAGGTCACAAGATAGGAGATAAGCTCGTCACTTTTCCCTAATGAATTGATGAAATGGAGACATAGCAAGCCGCTGACACTGAAGCCAAGAACCCTCAGTCGAGCTTCAATAATTGCCGAAAAGCAATAAGAGGTGCACCAACGCTAAAGGAGACCACAAGTACTCTCACTTCAACAAGCTTGTCCAGTAAGGAGATCATAAAAAATGGAGCCTCATTATCCTAGTTACCTATGAAGATCCTATGCCCTAGGTAAGATAGACCTTAGAATTAAGCAAAAGAAACAATCAATGGATGGGATCCTTGCATACAGCCTTCAAAAGAACCTAGAAGCCCTAGCACCAACAATCTTGCACAAATGGCAATCTCTCCAAACACAATCCTTAATGCCAAGAGTAGCTTCACAGTAGTAAAAAGTGGAGCTAAGAAGTGCCTATTGTGAAGGAAACTCATCAAAAGTGATGGGGGAAGGAGAGGCTAGTGATCATAGATGAGGGGTACTTGGGAGAAAAGTCTCTAAAGTCTAAAAGGAAGGAGATCCTAAAGGTATGCTTAGTTGCAAATTATTGGAAGGGAAGGAGAACGGAGGGGAGGGAGTGGGTGATTGGAAAGACAAATTTTGAAGAGATTTTCCCAGTCTAAAACTGAAGGAATTGAAAGAGAAAGGAAAGTACTCAATCATGATTTTATTTAAAATGTTAGTTTGAACCCTTCTTAAAATAAATAATGTTTACATTTCCAAGGGAATTCTAAATGTCATATCAAAAAAATTACATCAAAATCCTATCACTCTATTTTCCCTCTATAATATCAACCTTCTTTGACTCCCCCATCATCCTCTCCCTCCCCCCCCCCCCCCCCCCCCCCCCTCCCAACCATCTCATCCAAATAGAATGGATTTTTACATAATTGTCATCATAAACTTTTGATATTACATAATCGGCATTACAATCTTCATATTTACATAGGTGTTTCTATAAAGTTGATTACCTTTCCAAAAAGGCTATTCAAATTAAGTTCTATCAAGATAATATCATGTTTTCAACTAAAAATGTTAGGAAATAGTAGTATTTGTCCCTCGATTATGTCATAAATCTCAAATTTTTTTTTTTTTGTTGATTAATAGGCTACTTTGTGTTTACCTAGAGCTCTCCCTCGATTTTCTTGGAGAATGGGAAAAGGGAGAAGCATAGGAAGAAGGTCAAAAAAATGAAGGATTTTTATATGTTGAGAGTCACAGAGAGAATTGCATGTTGACCCTTAATAGGTACTAAATGAGTTGCACAGTGATAGCATCCACTTGACATAGGAGTGTAGATGAAAAGATGAGAAATGAATAGATAGCAACTTTTTTAGGAGGGATCCACTCCTATGCGCAACCCACAGGCATCAAATCTTCAGCTCTATATGCATCTCTAGTAATGAAGAATGTGAAAAATTGTCATTACGTTTGCTCCACATCCTTGCTTCCCTCTTTTTTTCTTGAACTCTATTATTTGCCTCCATTGTTGCTCTCTTCAACCAGACATCATGGGAATGAAACACTTGGATAATTAAGCCTATCCAACATCCTCAAAAAATAAGACCCCTCATTGTATTTTACCTTCTTGACCACTTGAATTTGACTAATGCCTATCCTCGCATCAATTGAGTGGCATTATTAGGCATGCTTGCAGTAGCATTTATGTAATATGAATTCCATTATGGTATTTTTGTATTATTAATATTTTCCAACGACATAATAAGTAAAATCCCTTTAAACATAGGTGTGGAAAAGTCCAAGCTAGTTGGCATTGAAAATTCTCAACACATGATCTCAACGTTTCATGTGTGGCTGTAGGGCAACCTAAGAATTCACACTTTTGTTTCTCCACCCATATCATAATCTATAAAAATGGAAAAAAAATACATACCTTGCAAAGAAAGTACTGGCAACGCCACCGCAAAGTGACGATGGATGAGTTGTCCGTTCCCAATGGTCACCAAGCAAACAAACACGATGGGGATCGATGCACAATCTGTATTGTTGGTAACTAAGTACATCTGACCATTGCGAATCAAAATGGGTCAATGATTTTTTAACGTACCAACCACCGTTGAGCATGAATCAAAGTGTATGGATGATTTTTTAATTATATCAGAAATATTATAAGTGATATCTAAATATCATCTATGAAATTTAAACATTTTAAGATCTAATTTATTCAAAAGATTAATCTCTTAAAAAAAAAATTAATATCTATTTATTTAATTAATTAACTTCTCATTTATTAATTTAAATTTAATAACTTTAACATAAATTTCTCTAACATTAATTTTAATTGATATTGATTAAATCTACGTTAAAATTCTATATTACTTATATCTCTGATATCTTTTATATTTTATATATCAAATATCACTATCAAATATATATTATAAGGGTTAATATCATAATTTAATATTAATCTAAATATGATTTTAATATTACATCGTAAATAAATATAATTACACATTAATATTAATTTTATATTTTCTAATATTATTTTACTAACCAAGCTGGTCCTAAAGGTACGTTACATTTCGTGTTGTACTCTACTTTTCTGTAACTTATTATTGATTTCATCGTCACCGCATCATCATTGGTAGCCGTAGTGACGGTTGCAATAGTACCGATCGTAATTGATTTCCACCATTAATTAATTCCTTCCGTGTGATTATTAGTTTAGAATGTCGGTGGAATAAACGGTGTATTTGATATTAAATTGAATCCCACCGGTAACATTTGGTTTAAAATTTAACGTCACAATAGCTATCTCTAAAGATTACCGATGATTGTTATTTGATTTATAACTAAATATAAAAAGATGTAATTTAATTCACGTGAGAAGATTACCCACCGCTGGCTTTTTGCGTCTGCATTCTCGAGTGATCCCTGTTAATACACATTAGTTTAACCAGCATTAAGATCATTTATTAATTAGTTGTATCAAATTGTCCTATATATATCTTCGCCTAAGTGCTTATATAACGAAGGATCGGTGTGACATCCTGTCTCTTACAAAATGAAGTGATGTACTTATGCTGTAATTAAAGTCAAAATCTAAGCCCATTTTCCATCAAAATCGGGGAATTCAACCCACCCTCTCGGTGGGCCCCCACATGCCCCTCTTATCTTATGCTTAAAGTTTAGCTTAGATTTCGACCTACATGTTTTACCCATGGCAATTCGTAGCAAGAGACGGACTCGAGGAAGGACGGAATCAACCAAAAAAGAAAAAATTTAAATATACGAAAATGTAGCCGGTGACGTGGTTTATAACATAAACTTATGCGAATGTGATTTCACTTAATAATTAATATTTAATATAAAAAATAAAAAAATATAAAATTTATTAGATGGTAAATTTTATCATCATCAAGTGATGAATTATTTTATATCGAAGCTAAATGAATTTTACACCGCATGTGTGCGTGTGCATGTGTGCTTGCAGAGGGTTGGACATACGGGTGAGATTTGTTTTTTCGTTTTCAATAGGAATAATTACACAACAAACACCTATCCCTGACGATCCTCTCGATCAAGCTCCCTTCCTCCATGGTCAACCCCTTGCTCTCCCTGTTCCAGAGGTGCACCACATAGCTCTTCCCATCCCTCAACCTCCTCGCCTTCTGCTCCATCCACCTCCTCCCCCTCTCGTCCCTCGGCTTCCTGAACCAGCCGGCTATCCCCAGCCAGTTCACCGGGTAGAATGCCTCGGGTCCCACCACCCTCACCCCCTCCACCCCCACCCTCCTCACCACCCTCGTCACCAGGTAGGGCCCGTTGTGGCCCCACCTGCTCCCGTCGAACGTCTCCGCGTACTCCCTCATGAACTCGAGCACCATAGGGTGGCCCCGATCGAAAGCCATCACCGCGTTGTTCAGCGTCGTCCAGTTCCCGCCGGCGTCCGCGGACTGAGCCCCGACGACGTTCCTCAGGTCGCCGAGGCTCCTCATGACGATCACGTCGGCGTCGAGGTACGTCCCACCGTACCTGTACAGGGCGGCGAGGCGGAGGAGGTTGGAGAGGTTCTGACCGAGGGAGATCCTGCCGGGGGAGACGAGACCCCCGACGAGCCGCCGGAACCACCCCTCCGCGGGGGTGCCGCGGAGGAGGAAAGGGTAGTCCGGCGACAGGGCGGCGACCTTGAAGCCGCGGTCCTTGAAGGGTTGGAGGATCCTCTGGCCGCCCGGGGAGTCGAGCGTGGCGGAGAGGATGAGCAGGCAGGCGTCGTTCTGGGCCTTGAAGAGGCTCTCCAGCGCGAGGAGCTCCCTCGCGGTGAAGGAGTCGACGGCGGAGAACCACGTCATGAAGAACCTCGCGTTGCAGGAGGAGGTGCCGGTGAAGAATCGCTGGGCTCTGGTGGAGAAGAGGGTTGACTTCGGTGTGGGCCGCAGCGATTTGAGCACGCCTCCCATCGGCGCCCTTGATCTCGAAGGCTTTGGCCTCTGGATTGGTGGCGTGGTGGGGATCGATGGAGGGGAAAGCGTTGAGCTTTGGGAGCTTGGAGACGATTGGTGAATTGGGTAGCCGTTGGAATTGGAAAGACTGGAGCTTTGGGGCGTTTGCTGGGGTTCTTGGAGTGGGTGTTCTCTCCGGTTGAAGAGGAACGTCGTTGGTGGAGGTTGGGGGATGCCGAGGGGGCTTGTGGGTTGGGAGGAGAAGTGGTAGGGGATGGCATCGATGTCGGAGAGGACGAGGATGATGAGGGAGGGGAGGAGGAGGAAGGGGAGGAGCTTTCGCAGCTTGCGGGTGGAAGAAGGAGGTGATGGCGCCATTGACGGGAGGAGGATGAGAGCTTGAGTTGAGCTTAATTAGGAGGAGGACGGCAGTAATGGTTGTGGAATTGGAGGACGTTGAGGGTGATATATTGGCGGTGGAAGACTTTGTATGCGTGCTTGCGTGCATGGGAGGAGACTTGAAAAAGAGAGCCAGCGAGAGGACGTGCCCTTCAGCAACTGGTAATAATTAGGAAGGAGGATGGAGTTCCTTCTCTCTCTCTCTCTCTCTCTCTCTTAATTTCTCCCGAGAGGAAAGGGAAATGCGAATTTTCTCCCTTATTTTTTTATTTTTATTTAATTATTTAATTATGTTGCTCAAAAAATTACGTCGGGGTGGTACCAGCGACCAAGCATGCAGCCATATTTTATTCGGTGTTTTGGTAGGTGGGGGCAAATGAGTTAATTTGCACTCGTTCGTAACTTAATCTGTCTTCTTACTTGGGGCGGGGTAAGAGGAGTTATAAATCCGACTAAATTTATTCTGCTTATTTTGTAGAATAAATTTAACCCACCTAAATACTCAAAGGTTAAAATTCACCTATTTCATCGTTCGTTTCTCTATTCAACTATTTATTCTATAAATATATTTTCCCCGTCGAACATCACTTATATGTATGTGTTTTCGGAGTTTGGAGTTCATCCTTGTTTGTGTTTAACGCATAGGATGGTTTGAGTAGGGGTTGATGTGTATTTCTTAATCGCTGTGGGTACACAGTTAACATGTTCCTTGTCATGGTGACTTATTCGTCTCTTTCTATGAAGTATTTTTACCGCACAACCATCATTTATCTTAACGTACAAGCAAACATCCATCGTCATTTATATCTGACAAGGGATATCTCAAAGACATTGACTTTGTCCCGCAACCAAATATATCCTTATGCATCGTCTAAAAAATGTCTAAGATTAGGTAAAATCTAGGATGTCTCAAAAATTAAAAAAAATAGATGGATAAGAAGAGAATCGGTGAGTGCAGATGACTTTTATTTTTATTTATATTAAAAATAAATGGGTGGTCAAACGGTAAATATGATAGTTGGGAGTGACTTAATAAGATAGATACGATTGGTGGTTAGTAAATGTAACGAGTGATTAATAAAATTTTTACATTGTTATTAATTAGACTGTAACACATATGGTTGTTACCGTAGGATAACTCTTCCATTTAAAATCACATCAAATGAGACCATAGAAAGAGAGGTTGCACGATGCTACGGGTCATGGAAATATTGAAGAGGAGCTTTCGTTGGTTACGTGACTATTATTCCTAAATACAGCTAGGCATCAAGACAAAAAGGAGGTTCACACTATCTAATTCTCCTGCATACCCCAAAGTAAACTACTTATCGAGTTTCGTTTTAGTAAACTACTTATAGAGTTATCACTCCATGGACTTTTTTTTTTTTTTTTTTTTTTTAAATCATAGAAGGAGTTGCCGTCCCTTTCCTCTTGGGTGGGAAGATGCTTTCGTGGTTGCCTCTTATTCAGTGCTGTGTGATGTTGAAAATTTTCAATCAAGAGTGATTGCCATGTCATTAATCTGGATGCAAACTGCAGCCATTCCATCCATAGTCTATGGGTCAATCGAATTAAAAAAATAGATAGCTGTTCAAACATCTCCCCCTCACTTCTCCTAACGATATATTCACAAATGAATAGAAACATAAGTTTGTGGTACAAATTTCTCCTTGCGTATTGATAAAAAAGAACCATATATACTCCTTCACGACAAAGAGTTGGCATGTATTTAGCATAGTTTGACCATCTATATTATCTGTTGCCTAACCCTTTTTTTTTATTATTGTTGGGAAATTAGATGCTAATGGAGAACTCTATCACTGTGTCTATCTCTTGGTGACGTCTCTTGTGTAAATCACCTCTTTTTCATGTGCATATGTACACGCCCGTGTAAACGTGTGAATTTGGATCCCATGTTTACGAAACTAAATGATACAATGTCGAATTCCATAATTTGACTATGAATTGTATTGCATCATGAAAATATGTCAAAAAAAAAAAAAATTTATGAAGAAGGTAATAAAATAAAACCTTGAACTATTTCTTTGTCCTTGGATGCGTAGATGGTAGAATAGGAGGAAGATCATGTTTCCCAGTCAAAAAAAAATCATCAACTCGAGGATGAGATCGCGATGATAAGGTTTGCGTAAATAACGTCACAGTATCGGCTTGCCTATGTGCAAGAATAGAATTGGGTTGCTTTCATGCAAATGCAAGTCGAGTTGCGGCATTAATAAGATGAAGAAAAGTTCTTCAATTTTTGTTATATTTCCTTCATCAAGTGCATCAAATTTCTAAATTACCTCAGATCGATTGGCTTCCATGACGAAATGGTAAGCTTTATTATGTGCTACTAACATCCATATTTTCATGGCAATGTAACTCTACCGACTCATGTTTAAGTTGGGAGTAATTTTATGTTAGATGGAAAAAGCATGCAAACATCTTTGTTCCCATCCCAGGGTATTTTCTATCTATTATTTGATCTGTAATAAGTGAAATTTTTGACTTAGCACTTCAGATGTGCCAAACATATACCTACCATGCACCCTCAACCTTGGGTAGTTGGGTAATGGCTTCAACGTGGTACCCTCCAAATCTTTTGCATGTTTCCTAACATCCATCAACAACAAAACCAACACTAGTCTACGCTATACAACACAATAGTGGTGCATCCCAATTATATATATGGTTTTGGGAAATCTGTGGGGACAATGGCTGCAGGATAATTTTCAGAACTATCAGGTTGTTGTCCTATTGAATGACCTGGGGACCCTTAAATTTAGCATCGTGGATCCAATTAATCCATACCAGATGTGGTCCATTTATAATCATGATCAATTCTTCATCTCCAAATTAATATTGAACTAAATGATGCGTTTCCCTGGACAATCATATATATATATATATATATATATATATATATATATATATATATATATTTATTTATTTATTTATTTATTTATTTATTTTATTTTTTCAACTCCTATTGCTATTCTGAGTGAGACAGCATTCACCCTGTATAGAAAGTCCCCATGATATGTCTTCTAATATGTATGAACAAAAACCCTAGCTAGCTAACTTTTCTAAATTTCTTTCACAACCATTTACCTATTGAAAATAATTTGATGAGGGATAAGTCTTGCTTATTCTTTTTCTAATCAGGATTCTACATTTAAATTAACTTTGTAATTGTTGATGATATAGGTGGGCTTTGATGTGTTATTGGTAGGTCTCGTTTACTCCATGATATCTCTTCTAATACCTACGAATGATAACCCTAGCTAGCCTTTCCAACTTTCTTTCGCAATTGTTTGCCGTTCATGTAATTAATGAAAATCATTTGATGAGGGCTAAGTCTTGCTTGTTCTTTTTCTAATTAGAATTCTAGAAATAAATGGATGCCCTTACGTTTAAATTAACTTGTAATTACTGATGATATAGGTGGGTTTTGATGTGTTATTATTGGTAGGTGTCATTTACTCCATGATATATCTCTTCCAATATCTGCAAATGATAACCCTAGCTAGCCATTCGTGTAATGAAAATAATCTAATGAGAGAAAATTCTTGCTTATTGTTTTCCTAATCAAAATTCTACAAAGGAAAAAGATTGCCCTTGCATTTAAATCAACTTGTAATTATTGATGATGTAGGTGGGTTTGATGTTATCATGAATGAGTGGGAGGAAGGGATTTGAGTGAGAAAGGCCATTTAGGGACACACATAAGTGTACCATAGCTTCTTGCTTTGTCAATACCTTCCTTCTCATTCATGAAATGAAATGCCGAGACCCTGTGGAATATTCTTTTTGTTTTTTTTTTACACTAGAGGAAACACAGGATTTTACTTTAGTGGTGGACACTTCTCCCTCTTTGTTTTCTTTCACCTTTGGAAGGAAATGGACGTGAGTTGGAAATTATGAGGTTAGATATTCGCAGTGGTGGAATCCAAAAGGGGTCAATAGTGATATGATATGAGTATTCAATGTTAAATGCATGATATCCATCATTTTATTGCATGGTAAAATATAACAACCTGCCGTAGTGGATTGTATCTTTAACTATCCAAGTTAGAGATGAATTGAGAAAAGGTAGGTCTTTATAACTTATCAAGTAATGGATGGAACCAATCACCCAAAATTACTTTAAGTTATGGTAATCAAGTGGTGATCCTCACTCTTATTATAATATCTTACTTTTCTGAGTTTCTTATGGGGTATTGCTTTCAAGGATGGTACAACATCTCTTATTTGAGGTTGATTAATGAATTGATTAACAACTGAGTTACATGAGACTCTATATGTGATCGATTGATACAGAATCTAGAAGTGACTTCAACCATCACTCTTATTAGCATGTGCACTTGCCCTTGCATAAAACCTTTTTTGGAAAATCATTATTCTAAGGTCACATATATATATTAGCATGTGCCAGAAGAAGCTCAAGTATAATTGAGAAATATTAACCATGTTAGGCTTTGGACCTAATGAATCAAGAAATCATTCAAAATGTTTAAACTCAAAATTGTCATGGAATAATTCCCAACTCTCATTGCCTGCTTTTTTATGACAAAAGTTAGAATATTATAGTTGTTGATTCTTTTAAGACACATATTGGGACGACCCTGACCCCATCATCCAAACTAATCAGATGGACAGTAAGCAAGCACAAATAGATCGAAGTCACCTACCACACGATCATAAAACATAAATTTAACGAAACAAATCATTCAAAAAGCATTAAACACTAAAAGTAGATAAATGCTGACAAAAATAATTAGGCTTACAGATATCACAAACTAAAAGGAAAGAGAAACTATCTACTCATTTGGATACGTCTACTAGAAAATAAGAAAGGAAACTAAGTACAATAAAGAACTCCCAAGATTACAGACTTTCTGCTAGTGTCAAGCTAGATCCCGCATCGGTCACTCTGTATGCATCCACTACTGACTGCTCAACTATACCTTAGTACGGAGTCTAAGAAATACGTCAGCAAATGCTGAGTAGAATAGTACAAGTGGCAAGCAAGAAAGAAACTAAGAATACTAGAAGTGAGCACTAACTTATCCTTATAATTATTCTTTATCGATTCATTAATCACTTATTTCTAATATATCACAACGAGTGTGTTGCCCTTAGTATTATGGTCATATTTTCTCACATCTCAGTTCCTCGGGATGCACGAGGAGACCTCACTGCGATATCTCGAGAAGTATGATAAATACATACCATTCTCTTGGCTGGGAAGAAATCCGACTCTCACCCTATGATGAGAACCTCATCATGAGCCATAACTAGCTCATTTTGACCTAATACAGAGAATAAAAGCTCCTACATAACCTTAGAAAGGCTTGGCTCAGAGAGATTCTGAGTTTGCAAAGAAAACATAAACTGAGGGGTAAAAATGTAATTTCACCAATCCAATCTGAAAACAGGGTTACTCAGGGTCCAAACATAGGTCAAAACAACCTAATAAGAAGAAAAGTGGGATGAAATGACTCAACAAGGGCTACAGCAACTCCGAATAATTAAATGACATCCTGTAATCCTAAAAACAAATCCACTTAAATACACGAGGTTCGAGGTAAAGTAAAAATAGAATAAACCCTCTAAAATTCATAGAAAAATAATCTCTAGGGTTTAGAACCTTCAATTTGGTCTTAGGAACCCATTTTGACCTACATTGAGAACCATGCCCAATTAACAACTTAATTTGGATTTTTGCATAAATTGACCAGCCAAATAAAGGTTTAATCTAGAAATAAAATTCACCATCAGAATCCTTAGGTCCTAATTATTCATGTATAAAAACTTGAGCCTAAGAAGAAACCTTCTTGACCAACTTTACACTTTGGTCCTCATACATTTACTTTCTGACCCTCAACTTTTGAACCCTCACATTTTGGCCCCTAACTCTCCTTCGTTCTTTACGTTTAGGTCCCTCCTGCAAAACCTGAGCAGCACCATGCTCCGGCGACCTTGCGCGGAGCATGGCGCCGCGCAGGGTAAGGGAGGGAGCCTGCCAAGTCAAATGGGGGTGCCCTGCGTCGTCAGCCGTCGCAGGAACACCCCCTGATGGCTGCAACCACCCATACCGGCCGTGCGAACGCACGGACGGTATGGGTATCCTTCCTCCGGCGTCCTCCGGCGAGGGAGACACGTCGTCTCCCTCCGCCCTCCTCTCTGGTTCTGCCCCTATAAATACCCCCGTCGCTCCGCCGTTCTTGGTAGCTCGGATCTGACGGAGATACCCCCTCACTTCCTCTCTTCCCACTCCGACAGACGCCCCCGTTGCTCCGGCGGTTCCTCCTCCTCCTCTTCGCTCTGCCGCAATACCAGCAGCAGAGACTTCTTCCTGATTCTCCTCCGCGTCGCGCAATACCGGCACGTGCTGCTCCAGCCCCGTCATCGTCGCCGTCCTCCCCCACTGGGCATTTCTTCTCCAGCTCTGGTAGGTACGAGCCGGCAGCCTCTTCGTCCCCTTCGTCTCTACAACTAGGTTAGAACTACTTCCCTGCCTCCTCTCTCTCTTTTCCTCACTTTAAACCTTTACTGTCGCCCTCGATTCCGACCAATCATCCTCACCTTCTCCACCTCCGGCCACACTGCGGCGACCCGCTCCCATCACTCCAGCAACCCACACGGCTCGCTGACCACCACAGAACCTCCGCCTCCTCACCCTGATCCTCTTCCGCCCTTCCACTTCCCACCAAACGCCCTTTGCAGATCCACCAAACACACCCACTTCTCCGCCCGCAGTTTGACCTAGAGTGACCCTTTTGCTCCACCACACCCCCTGCAGACCCTCCGACCACCTTCGCCATGCCACGGCGAAGGTCCTCCGCATATCTGATTAGGCCGAGAGGCCGTGTTGTTGTAAACAGGGTCTGTGCTAGCCGCCGCCATTGACGAGTGTAGAAGCTCCGTCGGCCTGCTGCTCCAGGCGTGCCACGCCCAGATCAGGCTCCCAGGCTGCGTGGGGTGTCTTCGCAAAGTACCAGGCTGCAGCTGAGGCGAAGTCCTCGCGCGAAGCCCTCGCATTGGCCCTCGACTGCTCGCTGCCTTCTCAGCACGGGCGCTCACATTGGGGTGGGACATTTAGTCCCACCTCGGAAGATTGTGAGAGAGCGCCGTGAGATAAATTGGAAAAGTGCTGTAGGCTTATCGCCTCAGCACACGGGGTGAGGTCCCTCTCACACCGCTTCACCCGACCCGTCCACGAGCTCATCACGCGGATCCGGCCGACCCGACCCGACTTGACTGGCACTCCTCGCCCACCACTGCACGCCGATGGGCCTGGACCCGGGCGCGACCCGCGTACCCGATTATCCGGTTGCTCTGGGAGAGCTGTCCTAAGGGCGAATTCTGAGAGAGAGAGACGCGGGTGGGGGGAGGGTAGAGTAGGTTTTGCCCTCTGACGTGTAAACCGTGAAGTGTGCAGGCACAGGTGAAGAAGGACTGCAGAAGAAAAAGAAGAAGAAGGAGAAGAGAACACAAAGCAGAAGAAGAAGGAAGCTGAGGAAGACACTGTAGCAGCAGCAGTTTAAGTCGTCTGATTGCAAATTCAGACGACGTCTGAAAGGCAAGGAAGAAGAAGAAAAGAAGAAGCAGGATCGCGGCAAAGAAGAGGAAAGACAAGAAAGAAAAAGAAGAAGAAGAAGAAGATCTGAAGAAAAAGAAAGAAAGAAAACAAGGAAGAACAGAAGATAGAAGAAGAAGAGCACGAGGGGAAGATCTGAAGAACAGAAGAAGAAGAAGAGCACGAGAGGAAGAGAAGAGAAGACAAAGAGGAAGAAAGAAGAGAAAAAGGAGAAGCCAAATTTTCATCTCTCTCTCTCTCTCTTTATTTTTGTAATAAGAATTTGTACTTCTAGAATACGACTTGCTCCCTGAGTTCGACCTCAGAAACTCTTTTATTTTCCAAGTAAAAAAATATATCTGTAATGATGGCAATGACTAGCTATACTACAACGCAATTTCTACAACAAAAGTTAGTCGTCAAGGCCACCATCACCCTACATCTCATTCCATCACCTTAAGGTCCTAGCGTAGGAAGTGTGGCGGTTGCATTTTACGAGTTATATACACAAATGTGACCTATGTTGGCTCATAGATAGCCCTCTTAGCAACCTAGGCACGTATCCCAACCATAATAATATATATCCACCAGCATACCCCTACCTCACTACCCGATTAACCAATAGACCTGTCAGACTAGCCCACTCCCTCATCCATCCAACCTATCTAAATTCAGATTGGTTTATCAATCCATCAAGTTATCTGTCTTTCATGTTCATATTTCAACACATCATTCTTATTCTAGCATCAGCCTTGAATAACTAGCTGTTTATATCTAACATATATATTTATCTAATCATTATTTAGCAGGTAACATGAGAATTAAGAAGGCTTGTCATTAATTAGTTGGATCTAGCTTATTATAATCTCTTAGGCTCCATTAAACCAATTACCAATAATTTAGATTTCATATCCAACTTTCCCAATATAAAATTATTTTGCACTCAGATAAGCATGTGTTTGACATTTAACTATGGGGATCAATTTTCAATTACTCAAGTAACCATATTATATGTAATTCATTGATTAATTAATATTCCGATGAGTAATAAGTTAAATATTCTCAACATTAATCTGAATTGTCAACTGCACGTACTTCACAATTTCTTCGTAACATTATTGATAATACTTCCTTTGACAAGATCAAAGATGTGCCACACTGTGGACCCCTTCTCCTTCGAGGAATTCCTCTTATGCTCTTAACTTCAATCACCATAACGAGAATCTTCCCATGAAAAGAATATGAAATCTTAAACTTCCATTGCGTATCTCTCTTTGTTCATGGCGTATTCTCCAGCGCAAGCTTCTTACTTATGAAAACTTCTCCAAGTTTGACATTAACTTAGCCTCGAAATGCTGGTCTTGCCCTACCTCTCCTAAAGTCGAGTCATCTTCACATCTTTTTTCTCAAAGTTAGCTTGTTCACTCAGTCCCATGGATCCAAACGCCATCTTTACCATTATGAAGAGCCAAAGCCAAATGCCAAGGGGCAATGCTATGAAGGGTCTTATATACTTCATATGGTAAAAAGTTTGGTGGATAAGGGATAAAATAAAAAATGACACTTTTAATTTCTACAAAATTTCCCATCTGCTGCATAACTGGAATATTTCGATCTGGCTAACCAGCTCCGAAAGAACTGCTCTACTGCTTTTGCCCTCAGTTGGGTTCGTCCGGTTAGGGGACAAAAGCTTAACATTGCAGCAACCCACGACAACACTTCCTCCTATTTAGGTTGGGTGATTCGTGAACAATAAGGTGATCATGTTTGTGTTGCCTTTGTCAAAACTTTCGAACTGTCTTGCGAGATTACTTTGCTCATGACCCTCTACCATGCTCTTTCTATTTCTACTATTGCTTCTCTGATATTGCAGGTGGAAGCAGATTCTACTCTTCTAACTATTGGTGGAATGGAAAAATTTAGGTTGCTTGGTGTTAAGACCCGTGCTGTTAGAGCACTTTAAGACGTCTGGAGCTTGGGTCAGATGACTAGTCAGACTTCTGGACACCTTCCCAGACGTCTAGAAATCAATTTTTTCGTGTATGTCCTCACGTCTTCACGCGTGCTGCGCACAAACAGTATGCGACCTCATTTTCTTCTTTTTCCCTCCTCTCGCCGACGCAAAACCCTAACCCAGCTCCTTATTTAAACCCCCCTCCTCTCCCTCGTTCACCCCACCTCCAGCCATCCTTCTCCTTCCTCCAGCGAGAGCAGTGAGCGATGAGTAGCGAACAGCGGGCATGAGCGGCGTGGGAGGAGAGGAGCAGCGAGGGGGAGAGAGGAGAGCAAGCGTGCGAGCTCATATGGGAGCTTGCCGAAGAGCTCACGGCCGGTCGGCATGTGCGCGAGGCGGAGAGGTGCGTCGGGGAGGTCCTCCCCGACACTGCTGCAGCTGAAGCAGCAGGCAAGCGGTCGCGACGCGGCCACGCGCGGTGCGAGAAGGCGAAGGCAGGTTCTGATTCTGGGATTTTTCCATAATCAGACGTCTGGATCGACGTCCAGACGACGTAGGCGACGTTTGGAGGAGGTTCCAGATGACTAAGAGGTAAGTTTCACGACGTACACCTTTTTTGTGGATACGGCCATGCAGGTCGTTCCGCCGAGGCACGGTTTCATGCCATACTGAGGAGATTTCTTTGGCGCGTGCAGGATTCGCTTCGAAGGGGTATGGGACACGCCCTCCCACGCAATTCAGATGTTTGGGCAAGGCACCAGACAATGGGAAGTGTTTCCAGACGTCCTGGGAGGTGGTCGGACATCTGGAACTGGGTCCAGACGGTCCAGCGGAGTTCCTGGACGTCTGAACAGTGGCACAGGAACTGAGGTACGACTTTGGACTCTTTTAAGACGTCTGGAAGGTGTTTCAGACATCTGATTTGAGTCAGAATTACTGTTTTTGACCCATTTAGGATCCGTTTGAGGTCCGATTTCGCAATTAAGATACCGTTGATTCCCGTATAAATTCTTCTACTTATTGGAATACTTTTTATCCTATTCTGAGTAGTCTCTTGTGAATGATCCTTGTGTTAGGATCTCGTTCTGTTGCGGGTTTTGGGTTTGCTGAGGTAAGTGGATCTGCCGATCAAGCCCCACTACTCCTGGGTTTACTGGTAGAGTGGCTTCCCCTAGTTTAATTACAAACCTGGATACATCTGTGGAATGAATGTTAGATCCTAGGGTATGGCATGAATCCTAGGACTAGAAACACTGAAATTTTTGTATAGAATGTATGGATTGCAGCCTTAGATGAGTAGATAGAATAATAACAATTGCCTGTAAATGAATAATAGCTGCCTGTGAAATATAAAGTACTTGTGTTAGCAAACTATTGCATGTAAATTCCTGTTGTTTGCATTAAATGTCATAATATGAGCTGCATGTACATGAACTGGAAATGGAAGATTGAATGTTGGAAACACGAGCTACCTGTGAATAAACCTGGAATATGAACAATAAAGTTACATGTTACATGTGTAGAACCTGAGAAATGGAAATAGAAATGATGAAACTTGGTATGGCTTGGCCTGAGAAACATGAGCATAAACCCTACGGGGAATTAGGAGATGAGCTCCTGGAAATAAATGGAATGGATCTGGAATGTGCTGGAAAGTGTGCTGTCCCTTGAGTACGTGGTACCAAGGGGAGCACATGTTACCTCTTAGTGTAGAGGGGAGCTTGCTGCCTTCGGGTTGAGACCTGGGGTTGGTTTGGCCACTTTGCACCGACTCTGTGGCCCTCGTGTACACTGTACTGGGGAGAGCTACTAGTGTAGGGAGAGAGCTAGCCACCCCACGGGGCCCGGGGTTCAGCTAGCCGCTCTACACCGACTTATTAGACCCACTAGCAAACCAAGGTAGTCAAGCGAGGGTGTGCGAACTGTGGAGGGGCAAGACCCCTATTTTGTTACTGAGAGGGCTAGGCCCTATACTGGTTCCGTGCTGTGTTTGGGCACACCCGCTAACGAAAACGACTGACCGCGTGCCAGTGCGAGGTAGCTACCAATGCGCTTATCGCACGTGCCGTAGTCACCGTTACGTCTGTCCGTGACCTTGGGGTGGTTAACTTGGTGTAGGACCATCATAGGGGACTCTCCCGGCCAGGAGAGCACCACGTGCGACTTCTACTCTTCGGAAAAGACTGCAATCAAAATCGTTTCCACGAGGAACATTCGAGATCAAGAAAGAAACATGATAAATAAACCAAGCGATGAAAGAAAGAATAATTAGTTAAAGAAAGGAAGAAATTGAAAAACAACAGCTACCTATCCACCTTTACGGTTTAGTTAGTTGGTTGCCACTCTACTCAGCGTTCGCTGATTTCGTGTACTCATAACCCTTTTCAAGTCCAGGTGTTGAGTAGCCAAAGCCTACGGCTGCAAAGGATGCTGGGCTCAGTAGAGCCCAGTATGTTAGGACCCGTGCTATTAAAGCCCTCTGCGACGTCTGTGATTTGGGTCAGACATCTAGTTAGACGTCTAGACATATTCCTAGACATATGGAAATCAAATTTTTCGTGTACGTCCTCGCGTCTGCGCGCGTGCTGCTCGCAAACAGTACGCAGCCTCATTTTCTTCTCTCTCCTCTCGCCAATGAAACCCTAACCCAGCGCCTAGTTAAACCCCCTCCTCTCCCTCGTTCACCTCACCTTCAGCCACCCTCCTTCCTCCAGCGCGAGAGTAGTGGGCGGCGAGTAGCGAGCAGCGGGCGTGAGTGGCGTTAGAGGAGAGGAGGAGCAGTGAGGGGAAGAGAGGAGAGCGAGCGCGCGAGCTCATGAGAGAGCTCGCCGGAGAGCTCACGGCCGGTCGGGCGTGCGCAAGGCGGAGAGTTGCGTCGGGAGGTCCTCCCCGACACTGCTGCAGCTAGAGCAGCAGTCGAGCGAGCGCGACGCGGCCACGCGCAGCACGAGAAGGTGAAGGTAGTTTCTGGTTCTGGGATTTTCCCAGAATCAGACGTCTGGATCTACATCCAGACAATGTAGACGACGTCTGGACGAGGTTTCAGACGACTGAGAGGTAAGTTCCGCGACGTACACCTTCTTTGCGGATACGGCCATGCAGGCCGTTCCGCTGAGGCACTGTTCCGTGCCATATTGAAAAGATTTTGTGTCGATGCATGCAAGATTCGCTTTGGGAAGGTGCAGAACACGCCCTCCCACGCAGTTCAGACGTCTGGGCGAGGCACCAGACGGCGGGAAGCGTCTCCAGACATCTGGAGAGGTGGTCGGATGTCTGAAACTAGGTCCAGACGGTTCAGCAGAGTCCCTGGACGTCTGAGGAGTAGCGCAGAGTTGAGGTATAGTTCTGGATTTTTTTTAAGACGTCTGGAAGGTGTTCCAAACGTCTGATATGAATCAAGATTGCTATTTTTGACCCGTTTAGGATTCGTTTGAGGTCCGATTTCTGCAATTAAGATTCTGTTGTTCTTCGTATAAGTTCCTCTACTTGTTGGAATACTTTTATCATGTTCTGAATGGTCTCTTGTGATAGGATCTCATTCCGTTGCGGATTTGGGGTTTGCTGAGGCACGTGGACCTACCGATCAAGCCCCTATTACTCCTGGATTTACTAGTAAAGTGGCTTCCCCCGGTTTAATTACAAACATGAATGCATATGTGGAATGAATGTTAGATCCTAGGGTATGGCATGAATACTAGGACTAGAAACACTAGAATATTTGTATGGAATGTATGAATTGCAGTCTTGGATGAGTAATTAGAATAATAACAATTGCCTGTAAATGGGTAACAACTGCCTGTGAAATGTAGAGTACTGTTGTTAACAAACTGTTGCATGTAAATTCCTGTTATTTACAATTAAATACGAGCTGTCTGTATATGAACTGGAAATGGAAGATTGAATGTTGGAAACACGAGCTACCTGCGAATAAACCTGGAATGTAAATAATAAAGTTATATGCTACACGTGTAGAACCTAAGAAATGGAAATAGAAATGATGAAACCTAGTATGGCTTGGCCTGAGAAACATGAGCATGAACCCTACGGGGAATTAGGAGTAGAGCACTTGGAAATAAATGGAATGGAACTAGAAATGTGAATGGGGAAGTGAGCTAGCCCTTGAATATGGAGTACCAAGGAGAGCAACTGTCCCCCTGTTTAGTGCAGAGCGGAGCTAGCTGCCCTAGGGTTGGGACCCGGGGTTAGGATTGGCCACTTTGTACCGACTTTTTGGCCCTCGCTTACACAATACCGAGGAGAGCTACTAGTGTAGGGAGAGAGCTAGCCACCCCACGGGACCCGGGGTTCAACTAGCCGACCTACACCGACTTGTTAGGCCCACTGGGCAAACCAGGGTAATCAGGCGAGGGTGCGCGGACTGTGGAGGGGCGAGACCCCTGTTTGGTTCTTAGGGGCCTAGACCCCTGTTACTGAGAGGGCTATGCCCTATACTGGTTCCGTGCTGTGCTTTGGGCGCACCCGCTAACGGAAACGACTGACCGCGTGCCAGTGCGGGGTAACTATCCATGCGTTTATCGCGCATGCCGTAGTCACCGTTACGTCTGTCAGTGACCTTGGGGTAGTTGACTGGGTGTAAGACCACCACGGGGGACTCTCCCGGCTAAGAGAGCACTACGTGCTACTTCTACTCTTCGGAAAAGACTGCAATCAAGATCGTTCCCACGAGGAACATTTGAGATCAAGAAAGAGACCTGATAAATAAACCAAGTGATGAAAGAAAGAATAATTAGTTAAAGAAAGAAAGAAATTGAAAAACAACAGCTATTCGTCCACCTTTACTATTTTAGTTAACTGGTTGCCACTCTACTCAGCGTTCGCTAACGTTTTGTACTCATAACCCTTTTCAGGTTCAGGTGTTGAGCAACCAGAGCCTACAACTGCAGAGGGTGCTGGGCCCAGTAGAGCCCAGTAGCTGTAGTTTTCTGTTGTACTCTATTCCTGTTGTAGTGAGTAGTTGTTACACTTCTGTACTCGTTTATTGTGAACTTTATATTCCTTTACCTGTTTAATTTTCTACTGTTGTGGTTGCGTGTGCTGTAGTAGTTTACTTCTTTACTGCTATACTTTTGTTACTGTTAATTGCTTGCATGATGAATGTGGTTTATTTTACTGCTTCTTGGTTACCTTCTCGTTGGACGACTGGGTCTTGAGATCAGTCGAGTAGGTCCGGTCTCGTGTCCTGTAGGGACTCGGGAATCGGGTCGTATCACAGTAGTTGTAGCTTTTTGTTGTGCTCCGTTTCCTGTTGTAGTGAGTAGTTTATTACACTTCTGTACTCTTTCATTGTGAACTTTATTTTCCTGTACTCGTTTACTTTCCTCCTGTTGTGGTGGTGTGTACTGTAGTAATTATTTCTTTTCTGCTGTACTTTTATTACTGTTAGATGCTTGCGTGGTGAATGTGGTTTATTTTACTGCTTTTTGGCTACTTTCTTGCTGGACGACTGGGTCTTGAGGTTAGTCGAGTCGGTCCGATCTTGTATCCTGTAGGGATTCGGAAATCGGGTCGTAACACTTGGCTAACTAGAGAGGATTTTATAGTGGCTCTGTTGTAAAGATCAAGAATTGAGTCCCTCTCGTTATCCATTCTACGGCTAACCTTTAAGCGATTAGAATTGCTTATTTGGGAGGCAATGATTGGCACTTTTATGACTCCTCTTTGCAGCTACCCCATCGTCCCCATGGCATCATTTGATTAGACAAGATTCCATTGTTGTATATCATGCATTCGCTAACTTTTTGGTTTGTGGCGACTAGATTTTGTCGTTCTAACCATTTTTTCTTGAATGCGCTTTTGGCCTTTTGTTTCCTCAAATGTAATAGACCATGAGTTGTGATCCTTTTTGGTTTTGATTATACCTGGTAGGTTTTAGTATAGTCCCCTTGTCAGTTTTTCGATAGCCTCCAGAGAGTAGAGATGTATAAAATGGACTCCCAACTTTCTTTTAAAAAAACTATATGGTACCCAAGCAGAAATAATCAATAAATACAAATTTTTAGACTCCAAGACTCACCAAGAAAGAGAACGCACACATAACAATAAAATATGCGATGAGAATCACATTCACATGCTAGACAGAAGGGGAATTTCAACTAATCTACCTAATGTCGTCGAACGGTCACGATGGCTTCAAAATGCACATCTGAGATCCCATGCTACTGTTCAAGATATTCTCATGCTATGCACGTGCTCTGGGAACCAACCACTGAGCCAACACAATAGAAATAGGTTCCAAAAATACATTAGAGGGATTTTCCTAAATTTCACGAGATAAATAGTAACCAAAGTGAGGTTTAGGGCTTACCAAAGTGTAGTACGCATTGAAATGATTATGATGGTACCAAGAATGCATAAATTGAAGGTTATTTGACCCCTAAATCAGCTTGAAATGTGAAACTAAACATGAAATGGCCAATGGCCTTGAGATCTATGCCATGTGTGCCCACACCACATGCACCACCGCTTGCGCATGTCACCTATGCTCTTGTTGACGTCGACTACCTCGGATTTTTGCTAAGTGGCTTTCGCTAAGCACCTTCCTGCATACTTCACTTATGCACGCAACTTGATCGTGCTCGTGCATCCTCAAATAGTTGCACCTTTCATTGAGCATTGACCTCCCTTTCACCCACTCCCCCCCTCTTTCACACACACACACACACACACACTCTCTCTCTCTCTCTCTCTCTCTCTCCTCCAAGGTGCTCTCTTTTCTTCTTTTCTCCTCTTTCTTCCTCTATCGAGAAGCACACTGTCCAAGTCAATTAATAGCGGCCTGCCACCTTATTAATCTCTTTTATAGGTTCGAGAACCGTGATTAGGTTTCTTTTTTTTTTCATAACTTTTGTTATAGACCTTGGATTTTTGTAAAACAAGTACTACTAGAAAGTTTGTAACAAGAGAAATCCAACGATACCAAATATGATATATTTTGAGCAAGTTTCATCAAGGGTTGTGTAAGTTTGACTAAAATACACATTTTTCTCATTTTCAGAATACACAAATTCAATTTACACCAGGCAACTGTTGATGGGTTTATTTTAACACGCTTAAGTCTAAATGACTTCGAAATCCAAGTTTGGAGCTTTACACATACATATGCATGTGTGTAAGAGTTATCTAGTAAACGTAAGGCTCACCTTTAGTCTTTTTTACTTGCTTTCTACCCTACTCCACTAAGCTTTTAACTAGACATTATGTAAACTCCATATTTAAGTGGTATTAAGCTTTAACCAATGGTTACCATCTACAAGATAAGTTGGTTTTAACCCAATTTAACCAATTGTTCCTCTCAAAAAAAAATTTAACACATTGATAGGGCTTGGGTTGTTATAGTGTATATGTAATAATATTTGTGTTCGTAACTTGGGAAAAGCACTGCAATGTCTTGAATAAGTTATTCGAATCTTCTACTCATTGGGTAGTTCTTCTCTACATGTAAGTATTCATTGCCTGTGTGTGTGTCTATATATATATATATATACACGAAAATAGTTTTGCGAGGAATCATGGGAAATTTCTGATGTCAATTATGTTTGGGAAATCTAACCATACACGTTGAAAGAACATCCGGTGGATAGGGTACCTGCCAAAAATCATAAAATTCTAATGGATATAGCGTATCTTTTTAATGATATCTATAATTAACTTGCTTAAAAAATTGTGTTATGTATCTCAAATTTGGATGATTGTTTACAGGCTTTGTCTGCATAACATTCCTTCAACCCATATGATTAGATTTCATGAGTGTAACTTGTATGAAAGGTTCTCACAATTTCTTAGGGAATGTATTTCTCGTAATAACATATATATATATATATATATATATATATATATATATATAGAGAGAGAGAGAGAGAGAGAGAGAGAGAGAGAGAGAGAGAGAGAGAGATAGTGTGTGTGTACGCGTACGCGCCTATTGATTTAAAACCATTCGATATGAATGATTGGCGGAGGAAAACAGTAACGGGACGAAAACAATCCTAAATGCAAGGGAAAAATACTAGGAAAATAATTTTTTTAATATAATTATAAAAATTTAGAAGAAGATTGGAACAAATTATTTCTCTGTAAATATTTAAAGCCATACTTGTAAAATGAAATTTTTATTTTGTGAAAAATAAACAAGTATTTTGTAAAACCTCAAAAATCATAAGTTAGCCTTACTTTTCAATGATCGATATACATGTTCCTTTTGATATAAATGAATGTTGGGCTCATTGGATATTTCATAGAATATTATTGCTTACACATAATGCACGTGCCATTTTGATAAGGATACGCATTTAATGTCCACGTCTTTATAAAATTATAGATAGCTCGAGCATTGGGACGGCCCAAGTCGATCCAAATCCAACCCAAAAAGATTCACGCTTTAAACCTGAATTACATTTTTCACCTTTTTTTTTTTTTGTGAGGTCTAATCTTTTCCTCACGTAACGAGGCTATAATAATGTATGTGTATTGACATTGATACCTAAAGTTGTGTATAGCTATTGTTAAAATAATATTAGATGTATAATATATTAAGTGCTTGCTCCATAGATACACTATTTTCGGTTAACGATAGTTAGAAATCAAAAACTTAGCTTGCAAGAAAAATTTAGTAACATAAAGTAACCTGATTCATAATGTTAAATTTCTTTTTTTATATATGATATATTGAAAACATATTAACAGGTCAACTTCTCTGGACAAGTTTTCATTTTCTAGGCAACCAAACTTAACGGCCTTTTCTAGGCCTAACTTAAAGAATTAACCTCAATCATTAAAATCAAGCCTGACTCAACCCTAGACTCATTAGCATGAGTCTTGGATTAAATCTGACCCTAATTTGAGAAAAATTTTGAGCCTTCAACCTAACTCGATGCCTGAAAAATAAAATAATCTTTGTCAAGTTCGAATCAATCAGCGTCGGGTTAGGTCAAATGCTCTAACGTAATTATAAATATATATGTGGACATACATTCATTTCGACCGTGCGGAGGATGTGTGTTTAAATATCTGTCTTCGTCCATATTTATTCCCATAAGGATACGTATTTAATATCCATATCTTATTAAAATGGACATGGCATCGGATCGGGTCTGACCTCTCTTTAGTTGGCAGGCTTGGACATTCCCTACCCACAATCCAAAGCACATTATAATAGTTCTAATTTGTTATTCTAAGTTTTCCAATCCCAAGCTACCGTCAGTTGAAAAGCATAGAAAGTATTAACTATAGAGTTTGTCCAATATATAAACATGCCGTTGCCATTGCCATGCAGCATGAACTAATTTTGTAACGGAACCCCTCACTTAAGACACGGTTTGATTTTTAAACAAACCAAATTAG
Organism: Thalassia testudinum; assembly: GCA_037157565.1. Lineage (NCBI taxonomy): Eukaryota > Viridiplantae > Streptophyta > Magnoliopsida > Alismatales > Hydrocharitaceae > Thalassia > Thalassia testudinum. The sequence goes on from JAZHRO010000067.1 coordinate 9,247,753, forward strand.
GTAGATGTGGATCTATAAAGTCGGTTTGGGAGACCGGTGATGTCTGGGGAATGTTCAAATGGGCTCATATGCCCGTCTGTATAATTTAAAATATAACTTGGTTGGTTACTTCCGAGAAGTTTTAAAAAGCATTTATATGTCTACCAAGGAATGATTCAATGGTGGAGACTCTTGATTTTGATAGTAGAGATCTAATTTCAAATTCTCATTCCTAGGTTACCTAGATGATTGATGTGTAAAAAAATGATCAATTCCTTCCTAATTTGACCAATTGAGTTTGGTACCATCAAAAGACAAAAAATTGCATTTACATGCAGGGATAGATGTAGCCTAGTTACATGGTGTGATTACCATTACCAACATATGTTTATTATATAGGTGGTGTCATTAATACATTCCTTTTGGATCTCACAACTTACCTCAATTCAATCATCCCGAGGTTCATAACATCATTTACACCATAAACTCCCATCTACCAACCTTTTTCTTGTTCATCACCCTCAAACAAAGCCCAAACTAACCAAAATTAGGATGTATCACCGATGTTTGACAAGTAATTTCAGGTGGACCTAGCCAAACCTCTACATGACCCAAGGACGAGGCTTACACGCCAAGCTTGAGCCTTACAATTAACTTTTGGGCCACCATAAATCAATGGCGAAGTCGAGCTTTTTTGGGCTGGACCATATCGGCCCAAATGCTCCGCTGCAGCAATGATACATCATATGCTAGGCTTGGGTTAGGGATTCCAAACCTGTGAGCTCGCACGAGTCACATGCACGTGTTTGGCAAACCCTAACCCAGGTCAAGTCCAGGGTATGAAGCAGATGCCAGTATCCATAGACAAAGATAGGAAAGTGGATGCTTGTCACAATTTTCCCAATTTACATCTAAAATGTGGCTTCTATGTCAACAGCTCAGTCAACACTCTTTTCCAGGAAAAAGTGGACCAAAAGTTCCAAGAACATTCTTACATATTTCTTTTCTTTCATGAAAAGCTTGGGAATCTCTTAATCAACCACTCTTCATACATACAATAGGAACTGGACACCACAAGGTGTTGTATCAAAAGCCAATTGCAACCTTAATCTCTTTTTAAGTACAAGATGCAAAGCCCCAACTAAATTAATGAGGAAGGACAAGATGAATTACACAAGAAAAACTAGTAGATATGAATTGTACATATCTCCGAGAAATCTCACTTGATTTTTTTTCATCTTTCAACGTGGGAGGATCTCTGATTCGCCATCAGAAGTGAAACTATGCTGGATAGAGCTGTCACAGGACAATGCTTTCCCTTGAGAATCGGAGGCAGTAGTACCCCTGGTGTCTTCCTTGACCGCAGGCACGTCTTTGAGGATCCCCGGAGGGGTCAATTCCTTCTCGTTGATTCGTATGCGGTGCGTTAGCATCTCGAGGACATGTGGCATGGAGGGCCTTCTATGTGCCTCGCCTTGAGTGCAGCAGAATGCTATCTTGATGAATTTGAGGGCTTCTTCTTCAGGGTATTCCTTGAGGTGTGGGTCAACTAGTTCGAGCGATCTCCCTTCTTGGTAAAGATGCCAAGCCTGCAAAACGAAGCTGTCGAAATAAGAGATTTAAGGCATAGCAACCAATGGTCCTTCTGGTACATTGGTTGTCCGTCCAAGAATATCGAAAAGCACAAAATATCATAGGAAGGCAACAAAAAGAAAAAGGTTACCAAGGCTCTTTTTGACTTCTAGATTGGTCAAACAATCTTTTTACGAAAGCAAAATCTCAAAATCATGCATGAAAGAGCTTACAATGTAAAGATTTTCACACCTTCAATTCGGCTAGTTAAATACTGATTCTTGATTAACAAAGGTGCGTGACGCATGTAAGTCAGTGTAATTAAGATGACTCTAAACAGATATCCAAATCACTCAGGTAGTGAATCTATCCGGGACAAACTTTAGATTAGAATGTACTTGGCAGCAAGCTCTAAATGACAATTCTAAAATAAATGGTCTTCTCTGAACCTACAGCTGGACAAATGACATAAAGGTTATTTTTGGTCGTTTAGACCAGTGTGGCTATGATACCATAATTTCCCATAGTTGAATATCTATGCAATTTAATGAAATACTAGAGAATGCAGAAGGAAGTAGACCTGTTGCAAGAGATTCTCGTCTGTTCCCATGTAAGACTGCCTCGAGCTGCTTCTCCCGCTTACTATTTCAAGTACGACGACTCCAAAGCTGTATATGTCAGCTTTCTTCGTTAATCGTCCTCCCATTGCATATTCAGGTGCCAAATAACCCCTGTAAATAAACCATAAACCAACCCTCAACATCACAAGATGCCTCAAGAGTAAACTGGACAAATAAGGAAACTGGATGGAATAAAATTTGGAAATCAAGACCTGTCTTGGAAAAAATAGAAAGGAAAATTAACATTGTGGACCACTGAATGCACCCTAGTTGTGGACAGAAATCCACATGGAAACTCCAGCAGGAGCCCATTCCTGCCTTTTAAAAGGGGTATTCTGATGGTTAAGTCAAGATTTAGACATGAGAGGACTAAACAAGATGCATTTGAGTGTGTGTGTGTGCTCGTACATTATTATAAGACCAAAAATTTAAAGTTTTTATAAGGCCCCGTTTGGCGCACTTAGGCACGAGTTAACGATACTGTAGCGGGGCAAAGTTACTCTGGCAAGTGGGATAAGTATGGGTTTGGGTATGCAAGAGGGATTGCAATAGCTCCCTCATCTGACATAAATGGCATTAAGTGCAAGACTGCAACGCACGGATTCCATAGTCAAGTGATGTGACAAGACACGGGGATGTGATCCCAACTCCCACTTAAACTTATTAAATAAATACCTGCTAACATCACATCATAACATCAATTATTTTATCTCACTAATTATTATACCACAATCAATTACCCTACAACTTATCCCAGTACTTCATCTCGATATAACCCTTATCCTTACCCTAGAGAATATAAGTGAGGAGACATCTATGGACCATAAGCCCATAAATTTGTTATGATGCCACTTTTAGCACGTCATTCAGAAAGAAACATTAATCTTTTGGGATTTTCATGTCGGTGCCCAGGAATCTTTTGCAATCATGCACACAGGTATCTATCAAAACTTCTCCAGGTTACATCTTATACCCTCTGTTTAGATATACTGAAAATTTGATGAAATTGGAGCTGAAAAAAAGGAATCTTGGCATGCAAGCTCTTAAACTTCCATCTTCCACACGCCAAGGTCCGTTGAATGGTTCGGTTTAAAGCTACTAGGTATCAGGTTCTCTTAGAGATGTCGATGTGCCAGTTGAATAAGTAAGAGATTTCTAGAGGAGGAAGGTGCAAAAGCAATGAAAAGGATGAGGAATGGAGAAAATAAATTTCACGAGTAAGGCCCTACCTCTGATAAAATTCCGTCAGCTTTTATTAAATATTTAACTGGACGAGTATAAGCTGTAAGTGGAACAAGTTTCCAGGAGTATTTGTCCTTTTGAAACAGGGGGGTGTGTTTTATTGCAAAGGATTTCAAGAGATCCGTCAAGATTGGAGGCGTACTAGGAAGGTGGAGGCTTCCTTGATGTGTGAAAAAATATCCCAACAGGGTTGTTTCACATTTGAACAGGGAGAGGAGCAGCAGCTCCTGACTGCTTGATAGTGGTCGACCGGTGGTGAGGCTGGTGGTAATGGTGGCCGGCGGTGATGTTGAGAGAGAGAGAGAGAGAGAGAGAGAGAGGAGAGGAGAAGAGTTTGAGAGGAATTGAAAATATTATTACTAACTCAAAGGAAATTACAACAAGAAAGTTCTTTTTTATCGAAGAGAGAACATATCTTCTAAGACAAGAAATAAATCATATCTCCTAAATAAGGAAGAATATATCTCCAAAACAAATAAAATCCTCAAAATAACTTTCCTAAAAATCAAATATAACAAATAAACAAACTTGCAAACCAAGCAAATAACCAAACCCTAGGGCTCCAGGACCCAAAATGGCGACCCTGATAACCTCCTGGACTGCTGCCATAAGGTTTAACATATTGGCAATGTATCGCCGATACATCGATATTGACGGATATCTCCATATCGATATCACATGCCATTTCTTTTTTTCATAATATCGTTGATATATCTCCCATATGGTCGATATATCACCTATATCGCCGATATATCGCCAATATCGAAGGACTACAGTTGAGTTTTTTCATTAAATTTATGATATGTGATCAACATATAATATGGGAGATATGTTGATCACATATCTTTATCTGCTTATGCAACTCACATGGACACGTATTCTTTCCATTTCTTTTCTTCTCCCCCACCTTGTGCGACTCATATGGACACATGATTTGTTGACGGACTAAATTATAAAAAGCCATAACATATTAATCAATGAATTAATCGATGATTCGCCACCTTCAAGAGGAACACGAAATGATGATGATGGAGATATGATGATGCACAAATGCAATAGTGGTTTATGAGCCACAGGCACAAAGTAGTGAAGGAAATGAGGGATATCATCATCAAGGTCCTAGTAAAGACTAGAGATGATGCCTAACATGAATACACGCAAAGATATATAAATATACATGAAGATCCCGTGACAAGTTCACCTTGTGACTATGACGTAGGAACATGGTATGGGTATGCCTCAAGCCATTCTATGATGTCCATCGATGATTTAAGTTCATCGGTTGGATCCCTTAGTCTAGCGGCGAAATCAATTTTTGGAGGAGGCCCAGGATCATCATCATCAAGTTACTATGGTGGCTACGAATCTCATTATACTAACCCTCAGTACCAACCCCAAGATGAGGCAAAAAGTTTATTTAATTACTTCCTCAGTTACACCAACTTATTATAGTTCCTCCTATCGATATGATGGTCGCCACGAAAGCAATAGTACCCAAAGTGATCCTGCATCTGCAAGTTATAGCTATGGGATATTCCTTGAGTATTTTGCATTTCAAGGTCCTCAACCACTTTCTTATCAACCTTCCTACTCTATTCCCACTTTCTCGACCACCATGAAATTCATCAATGGGACAGCGTGAACCTTGTAAATCATCATGTTCTACATTGAAACGAAGTGGTTCTATCGGGACTACAAATTTAAGAGGATATCGAGATAAGTCTACTTAAAATAGATCTAGAACTAGAAGCAGGAGCAGCTTGCTCGACAGTCATAGTCAATATCCACGTCTTGCAAAGCTTATGTATTGCAATGATGAAGACCATCAACAATACATCAATGAATACAATATTTGATACAAGTACATGACGTGGGAATCATACTGTAAATATGTTAGAGTGCTACAAATAGAGAGATAATTGGAGAAATATCAAGCCAGGTCGAAGCTCAATCTGGTATTGATTTGGTGGCATTGACAGATGCTTCCGTACTTGGTGTGGTCTAATGATATTCTGATACTATTGATATTTCATTTCGTCTAGTGAATAGCATTACTATGAACATTTGTCAATTATTATGTTATATATACTTTACTTTCAAAATATGACTTTGTTGATAGCGACCAGTGCATTTCTATTATGTTTTCATTCAAAATTTATAATTTTTGTCCTCTAGACATTTCTACATAATGTACTAGTTATTAAAATATTAATTTTCATCAAATTTGTAACATTTTAAGACATTTTGAACCTTTTTGAGCGATTTCCTCAAAATTCACCGATATATTCCCGATATATCCTTTTTCCGATTTGTCGATACAACATCGATATCAATATTTAAAACCTTGTGCTACGATGTGACGCTGCCACGTGGCCTCTTTTATTCCCAACACTCCCCCTCAAGTCAAAGCCAAGAGGGCGATGACTTGGTCAAACTTGAACTTGATGATGAGGCTAGATGCTCCACTATTCTTCTTCTTCTCCAAGCATTGTGCTCTCAACTTGGTCTTTGGAAGAAGCCACAATGAAGCCTCTTGTGACCTCCGAAGTCGTTACATCTATGGCAAACTCAATAGTCGTCGCGACAGTCACCATGGTCATCTTCTCAAGATTAACAGACGTAAGAGAAACCGCACAAGGTGCTAATAGCCCCACATGGTGGTCTTTGCATCTTGTTTGGATTTTTCAGAAAGAAGCTTCTTAAATCAACTACTAATCTTTTTGCAACCTAGGAAGTCGTTTCTTTTGGCAACCTCGTAAGTCGTCGCGTGAACTGTGGTGTCCTCTTCTTAGAGCGATCAATTGATGTGCGACCCCATACATAATATTTGACATCTTTTCTCCGGAAAAATCTCCTTTTGAAGGAGTAAAAAGACAGATATAAAGTGCAGTTGAAAAGACATGAGATTGCAAATCGAATAACTTGATAGATGTCCTATGCTTTTTTCTCGGCTTCCAAGTCTACCCTCTTTGTTGACAACGTTGTATCGGTGACCGTAGCAATGGCATCCGTCATCTTCTATGATCTTCTTCGCGTAAGGTGTCGAATTTGTTGAGAAAGATTTTTGCCAAAGACAAAACCACACGTGTGGTCAAGAACATGCACACACCAAAAGAACCTAAACCATAGGCTTTAATACCATGTCAAGATTGGCGCATGTCGAGCGTGGAGGCTCCCTTGGCATGTGGAAAAATAGCCCAACAAGGGTTGTTCCACATTGGAACAGGGAGAGGAGCAGCAATCCCCGGCTGCTTGATGGTGGCCGGCCGATGGTGAGGCCCGTGGTGATGGTGGCTGACGATGATGTTGCGAGAGAGAGAGGAGCGGAGTTTGAGAGGAATTTGAAATATTATTACTAACTCAAAGGAAAATACAATAGGAAAGCCCTCTTTTATAGAAGAGAGAACATATCATCTAAAATAAGAAATAAATCATAACTCTTAAATAAAGAACATATCTCCAAAACAAATCAAATCCTCTAAACAACTTTCCTAAAAATCAAATATAACAAATAAACAAACTTATAAACCAAGCAAATAACCAAACCCTAGCACTCTATGTTACGAATGCGCCACTTCAGACGTCTGGGAGGTGGCCCAGACGTCGGACCAGACGTCTGGAACCACTTCCAGACATCTGGGAATCGGTTATTTTTGGCACGCGTGTTTCGTCTGCGCGCTTAGCGAACATTCTCTCTCTCTTTTTCCCTCTCTCCTGCGGTCGCAGGCTACCCTCTGTCGCGCTCTCTCTCCTCCTCGCGCGCCTTAAAAGGCCACGCCCTCTCTCTCACTCCCGTCACCTCCGCCCCCTTCCTCTTCTCCTTCCAGCTAGTGCACGAGAGCGAGCGCGAGTGAGCGGCGGCAGCGACAGCCGCGGTGAGCGTGGGAGGAGGTGCTGCGCGTGGAAGAGGCGCTCGGCGGTGAGGGCGAGCTCGCCGGGGCTACTAGGGCCGGCCGACGAGGGGCGCAGCGGGCGCGGAGCGACGCGGGAGGATTGCTGCAGCTCGAGCAGCAGGCGGACGAGACGCGACGCGGCCGGGCGTCGCGAGCGGAGGGCGAGTCGCACCCTGGTTCTGGAAACTTTTCTAGAATCAGACGTCTGGGCTTCTAGCCAGACGACGAGGACGTCTGGAGGACTGTCCAGACGTCCGAAAGGTGAGTTATTTCCATCTTCCTTCCTTTCCTTCGGCTGACCGTACTGAGAGAGAGAGATGGGTACGCGCAAGTTCGGTGATTCGCCATCCAACGCGAATCAGACGTCTGGCTGTAGTACCAGACGACGGGAGCGACATCCAGACGTCCGGGGTGACCATCGGACGTCTGGGAACTAGGCCAGACGCCCCCGCAGGCTTTTGGACGTCTGAGAGACCACGCAGAGCAAGGTAACCCCTGATCCACTTTTTAAGACGTCTGGAATAAGTTCCAGACGTCTGATTTTGCACTATTTCGTCGTTTTCGACCCGTTTAGGGCCTGTTCGGGTTCCATTTTCCGCGTTTCGAGTTGCGTTCTTTTCGGAATTAAATCCTCTACCCGTCTACAGTAGCTATATACTGTTTTGAGACACTCCTTGTGTTTGATCCTTGTGATAGGATCCCGTTCCGTTGCAGTCTCGGGGGTTGCGGAGGCACGCGGGATTCCCAACCACGCCCCCAGTACTCCCATTGTATCTGGTAGAGTGACTTTTAAGTATAATCTGTTAAATTATGGAACCATAAATAAAACTTAGGACATTGTATGAATCTTAGGAATGAGAAATAGATTGAATGATAGATCCTAGGTGTTGCATGAATGCTAGGGCTGGAAAACTAGATTGTATGATAGATCCTAGGATACGGCATGAATCCTAGGACGGAAAAACTAGTGGAATATATGAATACTGCAGTCTTGAAAAATGGAAAGGAACAAATAGCTGCCTGTAATTGAATTAACAGTTGCCTGTTATGAATAAATAAACGTGATTGAAAACATGGATTGTAAGAACGTGAAACTGGAAAGTGAAACCTAGATGTTCTGAGTTAAAAGAGCTGGAACCCTACGGGGAATTAGGAGTGGAACTCCTGGAAAGAGAAAGGAATGGAACTGAAAAAGAAAGACGTAGTAGTGTGCTGTCTCTTGGGTACGTAGTACCAAGAGAAGTACCTGTACCTATTTAGTGCAGAGCGGAGCTAACCGCCCCAGGGACCCGGGGTTAGGACTGGCCACTTTGCACCGACTTGCTGGCCCTCGGTACACGAGGAGAGCTACTAGTGTAGGGAGGGCACTAGCTACCCCACGGGCCCCGGGGTTCTGCTAGCCTCCTACACCGACTTGTTAGGGCCACTGGGGCAAACCAGGGTAGTCAGACGAGGGTGTGCGGACTGTGGAGGGGCAATGCCCCTGTTTGGTTACTGTGGAGGGGTTGGACCCCTGTTACTGAGAGGGCTCTGCCCTGTACTGATTCCATGCTGTGTTTGGGCGTACCCGTTAACGGAAACGACTGACCGCGTGCCAGTGCGGGTTAGCTACCTGTGCATTTATCGCGCGTGCCGTAGTCACCGTTACGTCTGTCCGTGACCTTGGGGTGGTTGACTGAGAGTAGGATCACCACAGGAGACTCTCCCGGCCAGGAGAGCACCACGTGCTACTTCTACTTTTTGGAAAAGACTGCAATCAAGATCGTTCCCACGAGGAACATTCGAGATCAAGTAAAAGATCTGAGAAATAAATGAAATCGTGAGACAATTGAAAGACGTAAATAAAGAAAGTAACAGAATATAACAGCTACTGTACACTCTACTGTTTCTTTAGTTTTAATTGCCACTTTACTCAGCGTTTGGCTGACGTGTTACACTCGTTACCTTTCAGGACCAGGTGTTGAGCAGCCAGGGTCAGCGGCTGCAGAGGATGCTGGGCTGAGTAGGGTCCAGTAGAGTTACCACTGTTCTCTTGTACCTCTTTTTGTTCCACTGTAGTGAGTAGTTCTTGTTTCCGCTGTACTTTTCTTTACCTGCAGTTCATATTATGTTATGAATGTTGTTCTACTGTTGTGGTAGTATATACTGTAGTGGTTTCTTTCCTTACTGCTGTATTTTCTTACTGTTAGTTATATTCATATTGAATGTGGTCTATTTTACTGCTATTTTGATTACTTCCTCGTTGGACGACTAGGTCTTGAGATTAGTCGAGTCGATCCGGTTCTCGTGTTTCGTAGGGACTCAGGAATCGGGTCATTACACTCTAGGACCCAAAACTGACAGCCCTGATTGCCTCCTGGATTGTTGCCAGGTGGCACTGCCACGTGGCTTAGCTGACTTCCACATAGTAGTGCCATGTGGCCTCTTTTATTCCCAACAAGATCTATGTTAAAATCTCTAATGCTTTTCCATGTTAACCACAATCTTCTCAATATATGTTTCTTCTTTGAGGACTTCTATGCAATGTTCTCATTCTATTCTTGAACACCCTCTTTATAGTTTTCAACTATTCAACCATGTAAATGCCCAAATATATCCAAGAAACTATTATATTATCTACCTGATATAAATATTGGGGGCTTTATGTAAAATGCCATCATAAACTTATGAGATTGCTACTATAATCTTCATATTTACATAAATGCCACCATAAAGTTAATTAATTTTGCAAAATGCCACTTGAGTTGAGTTCCATCGAGGTGATCTGCAATTTTCATCTGAAAAACCTTAACAAATGGTTACTTTTGCCTCCAAATTGTATTATAAGCCTTGAAAAAATGCAATTCCATTGCTCCTCTCTTCATCTGGCTAACTATGCCATTTGTCCCCTATTGAGATTTACCGCGATCTGAGAGAAGAGGAGTTCAATGGTTGGAAGAATTTTATTATTTACTCAAAGAAAATATATGAGAAGACTTTCTATTTATAGAGAGTATATATCTCGTAAAAATAGTAAACAAGTATTCCTATTTTTAAACCTAAACTCAACTAATCAAATCTTCTAGATTTGGAACAACCAAACCTTTATAAATCTCCTTAAAACAAATAAATTAAATTAGGCTAATTGTCAACTAAGAAATCAATTCCTATTTTTGATCCTATAAACCCAAAACCAATGGCCCAAGTGACCTTCTAGATAACTGCCACGTGGCCTGATGGTTGCCACGTGGCATGTACCACGTGACTCTTCTTTGATTCCCAACACTCCCCCTCAAGTCGGAGGTCGGGAAGCTAATTGACTTGGTCTAGATGCCTCATCACTCTTTTTCTCTTCACTGGAAACTTGTATCTCTGATTTCGCCATTATCCTCCAAGATAATTTGAAACTGAAAAGGACTTTGGTTCTAGTTGAGGGTCGAAAAAGTCTTCAGCTTTTTCTAGGGGACAAAAAAGACATCGACCTGGCCAGAAAGGACTTTGGCTTTTTCTAGGGGTCGGAAAAGACTTCGACCTTGAGTGAAGGATGATAAAGAAACTAGAAAGAACTTTGGTTAGATTGAGGCTAGGAAGAACGTTGGCCTAGAGAATAATTGCTCGGAGCATTATTGCACTGATACCATGTTGAGATGTATGGCACTCCATGGTCTGGGAGCCTTTAGACTAGCTGCTTGGTGCAGCCGGTCCTCCAGGGGAACCACCGACCTGATGTACAGGCTTGATTACAAGCCAGTTGGGCTGTTGGAGTGCCTGCAGAGGCTTAAGAATGGCCAATTCAGACTTGAACTAACCTGTTGGAACACGTGCAAGCTGCAAGGGGTCTCCCTTATGGACCGGCTGATGTGGAAGAAGAGAAGAGAGAGGAGAGGAGCACAATATTTGGACGTATTAATTGTATTGCTCAAGGAAATAATAGTTGGAGAGGCTCTATATTTATAGAGAGAACATATCAACTAAAAATAGTAAAGTCTCACATCCTAAAACAAATCCTAAACTTGTTTCCTAAAGAGATAAAATCTTTTCTCATTCGGAAAGATTTTATCTCTTAATAAAAGAATTAATCACACAACTTTTATTCCTAAAACCACTTTACTAAAGATAGGAAAACCACCAAGTTTGGCTCTTGGGAACCCAAACCAATAGTCACGTTGGGCCTTTAGGTCTTGCCACATGGCACTGCCACATGGCCTGATGGTTGCCACGTGGCAGATGCCATGTGATCAATTTCCAAATCCCAACGTTGTCAAGAATTGGCATGGAAGCGTAGCTTGGAGACTCACGTACGCGGGAAAAATAGCCCCAATGATGGGTCTATCAACGCACAGAGAGAGCGACCCTGTGGCTGCTTTAATGGATCGGCCAGCCTAATATGGCCAGTCTGGGCTTGTTGTGGACCGATTGCTGGGTGCAGTCGATCCTACACAAGGCTAGAACCGACCCTATAGGGGCTGGAGGACGTCGGCCTAGTGTCTAGTCAGCGGGCATATCGGTCTGCAGGGTGTAGGCCAATCTCCAGGAGGAAGGAGAGGCTGGTCTGGAGGGCCTAAATCGGCCTGAACCACCAACCTGATTTGCTGGTGCACATGGAAGGGGCAGAGGTCCTTCCCTAATGTAGTCAACCTTGTTGTTTGAGGAGATGAGCTTGATTGGAAGAATTAATTGTATTGCTCAAAGAAAAAATAATTGGGGAGGCTCTCTATTTATAGATAGAGCATACCTACTAAAAATAGTAAAGACTCAAATCCTAAAATAATTTCTAAAACTAGTTTCCTAAAGAAAAAAAAATCTTTTCTCATTTGGAAAGAATTTATCTCTCAACAAAAGAACTAATCCCACAACTTTTATTTATAAACCTACTTTACTAAAAATAGGAAATCACTAATTTTGGTGCACTCAAGTTTGGTTCTTAAGAACCCAAACTACTGGTCCTACCAGGCATCCAGATGGCTGCCACGTGGCACTTTCACCGAATCCCAACAAGTTGGAGAGGCTCTCTATTTATAGAGAGAACATACCCACTAAAAATAATAAAGACTAAAATCCTAAAATAAATCCTAAACTTGTCTCCTAAAGGGATAAAATCTTTTCTCATTTGGAAAGATTTTATCTCTTAACAAAAGAACTAATCCCACAACTTTTATTCCTAAAATCACTTTACTAAAAATAGGAAAATCACCAATTTTGGTGCACCCAAGTTTAGTTCTTGGGAACCAAAACCACCAATCACGTTGGGCCTTTACACCTTGCCATGTGGCAGATGGCATGTGGTCAATTTCCAAATCCCAACACTCCCTCTCAAGTCGAAGGTCGGGAGACCGACGACTTGATCTTCAATTTGTGAGGCTATACGCCCCACCATTCTTCTTCCTCATTGCTTTGTGACACCTTGGAGTCTGTGGCAAGACCAGTTGAAACTTCAGAAGTAGTTGCTTCTTCTTTAGCGACTTCACAGATGGTGGCCTCTTCTTTGGCGACTTCACAGGTGGTGGCAATGGTCGTAGTTTTCTTGCCTTGCTTCAATGTAGCCAAGATTTTCTCAAGATCTGAGATAGTGAAGGAAGTGAGGTCCTTGTCATGATGAGGATAACCATATTTGCTCCAGCATGCTTTTGAATCATGATTGTTGCATCCACAATGTTGGCATGGAGGAAGACTGCGAGTAGATCCACGTCCTCTTCCACGCCCAACTCCTTCCTTGGTAACAAATAAGGCCGAGTACTCAAATTTGTCTGCAACAGGTGTCTCGACTGGACTTGAGATCTCCAATTTCTCGAGGCGACTGTAAATCATCTCGAGATCAACGCCCACCTCCATAGATAAAATTTGGTCACGAGTAAACTGATATCGAAGGCAAAGCCCCCCCAGAAACTTGAAGGCTTGCCATCTTGTTCGTGACGTGGATTGTTTGTCACAACATGTTGGTTCGTAGATGTTGAGCTCCTCAAATAGACCCTCTATCTTTGAATAATAAGTGTCAAGGGACAGATCACCTTGATTTGTATTCCAAATACGCTAATAGATGTCTGTAAGGTTGGCGCAACTGGTCTTCTTTGCAAATCTCTTCTCGAGGGTATCCCAGATTTCTTTTTCCATCTCCTTATATAGCATATTAGTAGCAATATTAGGATCAACAGAATTCATAAGCCAATTCATTACCAGATAATTCTCCTCCCACTTTTTCTTCTTGGCTGCATCTTTTGTGTTAGTCGCTTCTTCAAGGAGGATGTGCAGCTTCTCCTGCCCACCAACAAAAATCTTGAATGCACGTGCCCAGAGAACATAATTGGAAGAACCAATCAATTTGATTGTGGTTCCATGCACTAGCATCTTAGTTTCACAAGAGACTTGAATTTATGTATTTGCCATCATCCTTCAAGATATTTTGAACCGGAAAAGACTCGATTCTGATTAAGGGTCGGAGAAGACTTCAGCCTGGCCGGAAAGTCTTTGGCTTTTTCTAGGGGTCGAAAAAGACTTCTACTTGAAGTGAAGGATTCTAAAGAACCCAGAGTGTTACTGCTCTGATACTATGTTGAGATTTACGGTGATCCAGAGCGTGGAGGAGTCTTGCAGGGGCTGCACGTTTTCTTGGTCTACTGGCTGCAAACCAAGAAGCCGGTCTGTAGACCGAGGAGGGACCTCTGCAGAAGGTAGTTGGTGCTGCAAACTGAGTACCAGACCAAGTGCCTGACTAGTCTGCAGTGTGCAGACCGATCTGGTGGGATGAAGAAAGGTCGGCTGGGCTGCTGAACCACCTGCAAGGGCTTGGAGAATGGCCGGTCTAGCAACTGGCCAGTATTGTTGGATGTGCACAGGTCTGCAAGGATTCTCCTAGGACTGGCTGCTATTGTTGAGAGAGGAGAGGAGCTCAATGGTTGGAAAAATTTTATTATTTGCTCAAGGAAATAATAGTTGGAGAGGCTCTCTATTTATAGAGAACATACCCACTAAAAATAATAAAGACTAAAATCCTAAAATAAATCCTAAACTTGTCTCCTAAAGAGATAAAATCTTTTTTCATTTGGAAAGATTTTATCTCTTAACAAAAGAACTAATCCCACAAATTTTATTCCTAAAACCACTTTACTAAAAATAGGAAAACCACCAACTTTAGTACACCCAAGTTTGGTTCCTAGGAACCCAAACCACCGGTCACATTGGGCCTTTAGATCTTGCTACATGGCACTGCCACGTGGCCTAATGGTTGCCATGTGGTCAATTTCCAAATCTCAACATGAGATGTATGGCGATCCACAGTCTACGAGCCTTGGACTGGCTGTTGGGTGCAGCCAGTCCTCCTGGACCTTGGGAATAGGTCCTATGGACCAGGGGAACCATCGGCCTGATGTACAGGCCTGATTGCAGGCCGATTGGGTTGCTGGAGTGCATACAGAGGCTTGAGAATGGCCGGTTCAGACTTGAACCGACTTGTTGGAACACGTGCAAGCTACAGGGGGTCTCCCTTGTGGATCGGCTGATGTGGAAGAAGAGAAGAGAGAGGAGAAGGGCACAATGTTTGGAAGTATTAATTGTATTGCTCAAGGAAATAATAGTTGAAGAGGCTCTCTATTTATAGAGAGAACATACCAATTAAAAATAGTAAAGACTCACATCCTAAAACAAATCCTAAACTTGTTTCCTAAAAAGATAAAATCTTTTCTCATTTGGAAAGATTTTATCTCTTAACAAAAGAATTAATCCCACAACTTTTATTCCTAAAACCACTTTACTGAAAATAGGAAAACCACCAATTTTGACGCACCCAAGTTTGGTTCTTGGGAACCCAAACCACCAGTGTCACGTTGGGCCTTTAGATCTTGCCATGTGGCACCACCATGTGGCCTGATGGTTGCCACGTGGCAGATACCATGTGGTCAACTTCCAAATCCCAACACTCTCCCTCAAATCGAAGGTCGAGAGGCCTTCAACTTGGTCTTTACGTGTGAGGCTATACACTCCATCATTCTTTTTCTTCTTTTCTTCTTCATCAGAAGCTTGTATCTCTAATTTCACGAGCATCCTCCGAGATAATTTGAACCGGAAAAGACTTCGGTTCTAATTGAGGGCTGAAAAAGACTTCAGCCTGGCTAGAAAAGTCTTCGGCTTTTTCTAAGAGTTGGAAAGACTTCGACCTGGCCAGAAAAGACTTTGACTTTTTCTAAGGGTCGGAAAAGACTTCGACCTTGAGTGGATGATGATGGTGAAGAAACCAGAAAGAACTTGGATTGGAGTCGGGAACGTCGGCCTAGAGAAAAATTGCCCGAAACGTTACTGCTTTGAAACCATGTTGAGATTTACAACAATCAGAGAGGAGAGGAGCTCAATGCTTAGAAGAATTTTATTATTTGCTAAAGAAAATATAGGAGAAGGCTCTCTATTTATAGAGAGTACATATCCCCTAAAAATAGTAAACAAATATTCATATTTCTAAAACTAGACTCAACTAATCACATTTTCTAGATTTGGAACAACCAAATCTTTACAAGTCTCCTTAAAACAAATAAACTAAAGTAGGCTAATTGCCAACTAAGAAACTAATTCCTATTTTTGATCCTATAGACCCAAAGCCAGTGGCCCAAGTGACCTTCTAAATAACTGCCACGTGGCACCAAGGTTCGAAATACCAATTTCGACGCCGTGCCGATAAAATTCTAAGTGCATTTCGTAGGCATGCTGAAAGCATGCTGTGGAAACACCCATTTTTAGATAGCCATGCCGATGGGCATGCCGAGGGCATGCTGACAACATGCCGACAAAAAATCCCATAAATACTCAAAATGATGTTAAAATACTCAAATTTTCTATGTGTGTGTGTGGTGTTTCCCTACATGCGTACATGCGAACCCTTACCCAAACCTTACCCATCTAGACCTATAGACCCTTACCTGGACCTTACCCATCCGTAGACACCTCCGATCATGCTCAGCCAACACAAACCTCACCAGACTAGTTGGCATCTACCGGCATGCCGGCGAAATGGTCGGCATGCCGACGAAATCCCAGCATTACGGCATCAGAGGCATATCGGCATGGAGCTTTTTCAAAAAGTACATTGCTGACGGCATGCCATCGGCATTTAAATCACTGCGTGGCACTGCCATGTGGGATGATAGCTGCCACGTGGCATGTGCCACATGACTCTTCTTTGATTCCCAACATCCCCATTTTCGTTGCCTTCAACATGGGCAATGTGGGACTAAAAGCCCTTGATAAGCCCACCTAGCATCCTCAATGAAAACCCTTCACCTCCTTTTTACCTCCTATCAGCTTTTTTGCCTTTTTGGCTTCTTAAATGTGGCTGAAGGCATTTTTGTAAAAGGAGGCATGTATATAGTGGCATATGTGTAAATATGAAGTTCACAGTTTCATTTATTTAATATCAAAAGTTTTTTATGGCATTTATATAAAAATGCCTTTTTGTTATGGCCACCATGAATTCTTAATTTTGAACGTTTTCATGAAATAAATTCAATCAACCCAATTTAAATATTATTTGAAATAGTAGAACTCTTGTACAGCATAGACAGAGACAAGCAGTATCTTGTGCTGTTGTAGAAAGAAACAAACAATTAAAATCTGAGAAATGGACTTTGTTTCATCTTACGATAAGCACCATCAACCATGCACCACAAAAAAAAAAAAAACGCCAACCACAAGTCTCTACCTCAACGTTGCTTTTCCAATGCTAAGGGCTAGTTTGATAATATGTGCTAATTTTTGTTAAGAGGGTTAATTGTATTTCCATTTGGGAGCTCCTGACCTTTGATGTTACAAGCGCTTGTTTCGTAAACATGTGGAGACAAGATACAGATTCAAGTTGTGCTTCCAGCCATGGATAAGAAAAACAACTTGGAGGAAATTCCAGCTTCAGAGAAACAAAATAAACGTACAGAAGGATGTTACCAAGCAGAAGGGCATCCTCATCCATGTTAACTTGCAAATTGCACAACAAAATGCGCATATCACACACTAATAAGAGACAAGGAAGGTGACAGGTCAGAACCCACCACTTGGCAGGGTAACCTTACAAAATTTTAACTTATAATTTTAGCAGTCTTATTGAGCAATGTACTGTTAATAAACAATTTCACCAATTACGAAATAACTAAGAAAATTCCGCTTTTTAACATGACAAAGAGAGGAGGCTTACGATACTTACATTGTCCCAGCTACTCTCGTGCTTATGTGAGTAACATTATCAGGGAAAAGTTTGGCCAGACCAAAGTCTCCAATCTTTGGGGTGAAATCACCACCCAAGAGGATGTTACTAGCTTTGACATCTCTGTGTATGATATGTGGCTCAACCTCCTCATGAAGAAAGGCTAGGCCAGTGGCAATGCCTATACATAATGCAGATCTTTTGCTCCAATCAAACATCACTCGACATTTTTGACCTGCACCAAAATCCAGGACAGGGTAAGCAATGTAGAATGTTCTCCTTGCTAAGATGTTCTTCATTACCAGCTGTTATTATTTTATTTTTTTTCTACCTAGTAAGGCAAGATCGAGACTGATGTTCTCAAGAAACTCATATACAAGAATCCTGTGATGGCCTTCTATGCAACAACCAAGTAACTCGACAAGGTTGGGATGCTTGATGTTCGTGATTGTATCAATCTCAGACAAAAACTGACTTGTCCCTTGCTTTGACGAGGCAGAGAGAACCTTCACAGCAATTTGTTTTCCGCTCCGTAGGGTGCCCTAAACAATTTAAAGAAATCTACCATTACATAATTATGTGGATAAGAAGGCAAAAAAAAAGTAGCATGCAAACTGTTGTTTATTTTGAGCCTAACCAAAAAAGATTATGATGTTAAGCAAATACTGTTGCAGACACAGGATTAACCAGTTCATTATACAGTCGATCTATTATTACATTTTTTAGTCTAAGGATTATGAAAAACAACAAAAATAAACCAATCCAAGTATAAAGTGGATATACCCCTGAGATTATAATTCTACAAACAGATTGCTTCACATGATTTTTTTATATAACGCAGCACAGGCCAATCAAAGTTTTTCTCTAAACAAATTACTATATTTTACATTGGTGCGGACATTTAAGTACAAAATGGCAATATAGTTTCTCCAAAAATAAGAATGATGTCACATTCTATCAGAATAAAAAAATACTCAGTTTCCATAGCGGCTGGGATAACTTGTACCTTGAATACCGGTCCAAAACCACCATGCCCGATCTTGTTACTAGGATGAAAATTTTTTGTTGCAAGCACTAGCTCATTGTAGGTGAATAGCTTGATCTTCTTCCTTGGTGCAAACCCTAGCCAACAGAGAAATTAGATAAGCAGAAAAATTGAAACATTGAGAAAGGTACGCAGCCCTCAAAATAAACAAGCAACTTATGTAGGCTATGTCAACCTCTACCAGCATCATTGTCTGAACTAAGAAGGTCAAAATGATGTGCCATTGTAAGCTGACTTGCCTACATCTTTGATCCGATAAGCATCTAATTTAGTTGGGATGGTAAGCTTTAAATAACCAGCTCACCATTGGACTAGGCCAGCATCGTTTTCATAGAGTTTTTAGCACTTCATCAGGATGCAGGCTACTAGATATGTAGTCTGCAGCTAGATGGAAAAGGGGAAAATAGAAGACTGCCTCTCTTGGGTCTATTCAATTCATCACAAGCAATTTCAGACTGGTTTTTCATCTAACTTTTCTAAGAAAACACATATCACCAAAGAATTGTCTACAAAATAGTGCCTTACCATCAAGATCTTCAGGATGAGAAGTTTCCTTTGTGGGGATGCCAAAACAGAACCACTTCATTTCAACCTACTCGAGGAAACAGTCAGAAATTCTATACTCGACAGCATCATCTACCATCTGCAAGTAGGAGATGAACATATGAATGACATGTATATGCATTCTAGCAAGTAATCTACTCACTTGCAAACTTGACTAGTGATAGGTTGAATGACAAAATAATTTGGTTGAAAAAAAAAATCAGAATGAAAGCAGCTATTCTGCCGCAGCAAGGAATATAGCCATATAAATACTCGAGAAAAAAGAAAATAAAGAAATTGAATGCATAAGGATCTTTATGCTTCAATGCAGTGTACTTTTTTAAAGATGCATTTGCTAATGTTTCTGACCTGAGATTGCCCAATCATATTGGTTATATGCAATAGAAGGAACAGTCGCACATTGCCAAGCATTTAAGGTGGAAGCGTTTATTTTTTTATATTGGATTAACCAAATTCCCACCAGGCGCCAATACGCTTTAGAGTCTGAATCATATCCAAGTTTATCAAGCAGCATCCTCCCTCACCCATATAGATCAAACCATTTTCATCAACTAGCAAGGCAGAGAACAACTAAGGGTGGTACGCCAACAATTAGAAAGAGAGAGATGTGTAGGTGGTCACCGCATGGTCTTTTTAGTAGGTTCAGAATCCACTTTTGACAATGAAAATTTCCGGAGTTTGGCCTAATAAAGAATCTAAAGACGAACGAGATCACTTACACCTAGTGGAAGTTTAGGATTCCGACTTGAGATGGAGAGAGCGAGCGAGAGAGTGAGCGAGAGAGAGGGGGGAGAGAAAGCGGAGGCAGGGGCAAGAGGGTGTCAGAGGGTGGAGGGGAGACCTTTCGGAGGGAGGAGGGTGCTGGTGGCATGGCCGGAGGTCTGCGTTGGTCGGAGGTGGTGAGTCGGAGCCGGGTGGAGCAGGGCTCGACGGACTACCGAAGGTCTATGAAGAGCCGGGTGGGTGAGATCAGACGGGGCCACTGCTTCAAGTGCCTCGGCGGCGATCACTGAGTCAGAGACTGCCAAGAGCCATGGCGGTGCTGGAGATGCAGAGGGCTCGGCCATCAGAGCGGTGGGTGCCGGGGGGGCATTGTGGGCGTGAGGAAGAGGGGGCAGCCATCACCCCCGCCAAAGGTGTTGCCGGAGACGGAGGTGGAAGCCCCTTGGTCGGAGGGGGTTAGGGCCTTGAGGAGTCTGGTGGAAGAGAGTCTAGTAGGGGAGGTTGTGGAAGGGAGGGTTGCGAGAATGGCGGTGGAGGGCTTGTTAGGAGAAGCGGCGAGAAGGGGAGGGGCGAGGGTGGTGCAGGTGGCGGAGGGGCTTTTCGTAGCATGCGAGCTCCCAACAGAGAAGCGGGAGGAATTGTTATTCACTATGTGCGCTGCGAGGGGAGGGAGTTGGCGCTGAAGGCGCCCGTCGCCGCATGATGGGGCTCTATCGAAGCGCCCACCTGAGCGACCGGTGATGGAGCTTGCCAACGTTGGGATTCCATGGTGGCTGCACTCGGTCAAGGTGGTGGAGGCGATCGTAGCACCGTTCGCGAGGGTCAAGAGCTGCGGAGAGCTCGGGCTGGTGGAAGGACCAGTGATGGCGCAAGTTGAGCTGAAGGCCAGGGCGAAGCCGCTGAGGAAGATCCTGCTGCGACTAGGAGGATCCTCCTGGGTGGTGGAATGCTTGGAACAAGGACGGTGGCGTGCAGCCGCAACAGCCAGAGCTGCGAGGGCGGCAATGGGGAAGGGGAAGCGACGGCCGGAGGCTACGAAGCAGAGTCGAAGAGTCGCTGACGTGGATGCGGCCCCCGAGGGGTCTGCGAAGTCTGCGCTGGGGAAGCCCGAGGGTCATGCCACAGACGAGGTCTCTTCGCCCGAGAGATCCACGGAGATCTCGCAGAGGACAACCAGGATCCGCGGGATTCGGGGCACATTGGAAGAGGAAAGATTGGCAGCTACGTTTAGGGAGGGTTGATCCGGAGGCAAAGCGGACGGACTTTTAAACCCTAGCACGTGCGCAGCATGTGCTAGGGCGCGGAGCTGCGGAGAGGAAGTCAATCCAGATCCTTCGCCAAGATCCGAAGTTGCGTTTCGGCCCACGCAGCAGGGATTCGACCCCGGGAGGTAACCCGGACTGAAGAGTGGCAAGAGCCCGGATACGAAACTCCGGTTCGAGAGCTCTCCTTCGAACCCAGATCTGGGAGGGCGGCTCGCGGATCATCGCTCGAGCCCGAGTCTGCAGCAGCAATCCACGAGTAGCTTCGAGGCGAAGGCCCCTCTGGTTCCTCGTTGTAGCCCCTCGGATCGACGCAAGAGGTGGATGGCGCTGGACAAATGGTGTCCGGGAACCAGTCCTTGGCGATGCGAGGAGCGGGTGATGAGGAATGGCCCCTGCTAAGGGCAGCTCGACCGTTGGAGGTATTGGGGGAAGATGATTGTGGGCCAGCCATGGGCGAGATGAGGCAGCATCGAGGAGGCAACTCGAAGGTCCCAGAGGTGTACTCGAGGCAACAACCGGATGGGAACCTGGGGGATAACCAGGTGGAGATTGCCTTGACAGGGTGGATGCCTCGATTGGTGAGCAAGGGGTGCAGTGGTGGCCTTTGTTATCTGAAGAGGTGATTGTTTCGGAGCAGGCAGAGACCAAGCGTGGTAGTGGACGAACGTGGACAAGATCCTCAGCACTCACAAATGAAAGAGGCGTTAAACAATGACAACAAAGAGGTGCAAAAGACGACGAAAGCTGGTGGTTTCAGGCAGGCCACACAAGAGAGTACAGCATCTGCTAGATGAACAAAGTGATCACCTGGAACGTGCGGGACCTCAACGACCCCACAAGGAGGGTGGCTCTGGGGAGATACATTAGACAGTGGAGGGCAGATGTCGTGCTACTGCAAGAGACTAAGATGGCTGACTGCAGAGTAGGGGTTTGGAGAGAGATTGGAGGGTCGTGGATGGAGGGGTTTCAGGCCTTGGCCGCGAGCAGTAGATCAGGAGGACAGATCCTTGGTTGGAGAGAGGATGTCTTCGCCCTCGAGGACGTCCAATGCGGAGAGCATATAATCTCGGTGTGCTTGATCAGGAAGATTGGAGGAACCAGACTGAGGGTTACTGGGGTATACGATTCCACTGACGCCCAGGCGAGGAGGGTAATGTAGGGGGAGCTTATGACGGCGGCGGCAGATTACGCTAGAAGTCCTTGGTTGTTGGGGGGGACTTCAATGTAACATTGAAGGTGGAGGACAGGCCATGTGGATGGGAGAGGCAGGATCCCAAGTTAGATCTTTTTTGTCGATTTCGTTGAGGCTCATGAGCTTGTGGATTGGTCCCCCACGACCTGCACTTACACTTGGAGGAATAACAATGGCCAGATATCCAGGATTTATAGGTTTCTCTCCAATGTGGAACTGGCTAAGGCTTTCCCGATGGCAGATGTTTATGCATTGGAGAGACCTTTTTCGAACCACACTCCCCTGATGTGGCGATCGAATGAGGGGGTACGTTTTGGCACATACTTTAAGTTTGACAAGTCGTGGCTTCTGGAGGAGGGGTTTAGGGCCTTGGTGGAGAGGTGGAAGGCGATGGAGGTGGAGGGCTTGGCGGTCGTGTGTCTGGTGAAGAAACTCTTCATGTTATGCGATTACCTGAAGCTTATCAGGAAAGAGATCAGGGCATCAAAGAGGGGAAGGAAGGAGGTGGCACGTAGAGATTAGCAGAGTGGATAGGCAGGAAGACCAAGCTCCTATATCCTCGAAGGATAAGGAGCTCAGGGCGAGGATGTTGAAGGTGATCCAGGAGGAGGACAGACGAACGAAGCAGGAATGGAAGGTGAAATCCAGACAGAAGTAACTGAGAGAAGATAATTCCAACACCAAGTTCTTCCACCAAGTGGCTTCAGCCAGGAGGCGGAAGAATTGGATAGACCAGATCGTGATTGACGGGGACTCTTTCTTCGGTAGGGAGGAGGTGGGGCAAGCGACAGCAAAATTCTTTAGAGAGTTCACTGGGAAGCGGGCAAGAGGAGGATGGAGGTGGAGGGGGTGGATGTGCAGCATATTTCGGAATCCCAGGCGAGGGTCTCACAGCGGGTTTCTCAGATGAGGAGGTGAGGGTGGCGGTGTGGGGCCTCAATGCGGAAGGGTGCCCTGGCCCAAATGGCTTCCCTGTCTTCTTTTTCAGAGAGTTCTGGCCCTTAGTAGGCGCAGATGTGATGCGGGTGTTGGAGGAATTTGCGTCAGGCAACAGAAGCTTTGATAGATTAAATAAATACTACTTGTTTCTCTGCTTAAGAAGGAAGGGGCAAAGGACATCTAGGACTTTAAGCCGATTGCCCTGTCTAATGCGGTTTACCTTATTGTGGCCAAAGTCTTGGCGAACAGACTAAGGGGCGTCCTGGAGGATCTGGTCTCACTGGTCCAGACGGCCTTTGTTCCAGGGAGGGGCATACTGGACGAATTTGTAATTACAATGGAGGCGTTGGCAGCATGGAGAAGGGAAAAAAAGCAGGCCTTCTTATGAAAAGTGGACTTCTCCAAGGCATACGACTCGGTTCAGTGGGGCTTTTTGTGGATGTCCTTGCGGAGGAGGGGTTTCCCCTCAATCTAGATTGATTTGATGAAGTAGTGTGTGACGACATCCTTTTCAATCCTTATCAATGGAAACCCGACGAGAGGTTGGGTCCAGCCTAGAAGAGGGGTCAAGCAGGGGTGCCCTCTTGCGCTCATGCTTATGCACTGGCACAGGCAGCACATAGGGCTTGCAGCAAGGGGTTGTTTAAAGGATTTGACCTTGGCGGAGGCAGGGAGGTGGTGGTCTTATAGTATGCTGATGATACACTATTCCTAATCGAAGGAACGAGACTGGAGACAAGAAGACTAAGGATCCTACTTTAGCTCTTTGGGGAGGCGTCAGGGCTGCGAATTAGCTACCAGAAGTCGAAGTTTGTTCCGGTTAATCTTTCAGCTACAGACACGAAGAGGGTAGGTGCTACTCTGGAGACACAAAGGGACTCATTGCCGTTGGTGTACCTGGGCCTTCCCCTGTCGGATCGTCGGTTGAGACTGCAGGACTAGCTCCCGTTGCTGGAAAGGGTGGAAGGAAGGTTGGCTGGGTGGTCTTCCAGGCTCCTGTCTAGAGGTGAGCGGTTGACCTTGGTGAAGGCAATGCTAGCCTCCATGCCGTCTTACTTTTTGTCAGTCTTCCGTCTGCCGTGCCAAGTTGAGAAGAAGGTTTCAGGACTGATGAGAGACTTCTTCTGGTCCACACAGGGGCCACGGGTAGGGGGCGAGGTTGGTAGCGTGAAAGGAGGTGTGTCAGCCGGCACAGGAGGGGGACCTTGGAGTCAGGGAGGTGGACAGAACGAACATCAACCTCCTCACAAAATGAATTGCAAGGTTGGTGAGGCAGGAACAGGGGCTGTTCGGAGCGGTTATGCAGTGTTGCTACGGAAATTTCCTGCCGTGGGGACCTCTGTGCTTTCCCCCCAAGGGTGTCTCCCTTCCTCAAGGACCTGGCGACGGTGGCTGGGAGGGTGCGGGGTTTTTTTGACCCAGTGCTTGGTGCGGGAGACTCCTTTCGCTTTTGGCTAAACGACTAGCAGGGGGCTGGATCTACTCTAGGGGAGAGGTTTCCTCGCCTCGTGAGCAGTGTGTTGGATTCTTCGGCGAAGGTCAGAGAGTGCTGGGACAGATCCTGGTATCCTATCTTCCAGGGGGTCTCTCTGATCAGAGGTGTGATAAGTTCCAGCGACTGCTGCAAGAGTTGGTGGGTTGGGCGCCGGGTGATGGCTTTGATGGTTTTCATTGGGAGGAAGGTGACTTCTCGGTGGCGAAAGCTTATCGCAGGCTGGGGACAGGAGGGGCGGATGTAGATGTTGATCTCATGCAGGACTGTAGACTGATATGGGCAACGAAGTGCCCACTGAAGGTAAAGATTTTACTTGGTTGGTGAGAAGAGGGCGGATCATGACAAAGCAATGGAGAGCGAGATGGGCCAGCACCAGCAACTTGGCATGCCCTTTATGCAGGGGACGGTTGAGGATGTGCAGCATCTTTTACTCCAGTGCCCGTTTGTGAAGCAAATTTGGCAAAAGATGGAGATAAGATGGATCTCCCACCAAGACGCGGATAGTTTCTGATCTTCCTTTCGCAGGGGAAATGTGGGGAGCAGTGCTTTCACCTTTCGCTCCAAGCATGATTGAGCCAAGATCTTAACTATTTTGTGAGGGGTGTGACTGGGGAGAAATGAGGTGGTATTTAGGGGAGAGAGATCTTATGTGGAGAACTTTGTATCCACTATTTTCTCCCAAAGTGAGGCTTGGAGGTCCATCTTGTAACTCACGATGTAATTATTTTTTGATAGAATGTATGATTGTGGGTGATTATCCGAAAGATAATCACCCTTCACTTTTTCAAAAAAAAAAAAAAAAATCTAAAGACGGACCAAATTCTATCCCAACTAATCGTCCTATTGCAACCCCCCACCACAAAAAAATAAAAAGGCAAGAAAATTCATCAAAATATCAAAGAGCCAAAATTTCAGCAGTTTAATGTGGTTTGACTTAACAGTAACATGCCAATTACTATATAATAGATTTTTACCTTATTTCTATAGCATCCCTGCTCCTACTGCACCCCACCACAAAAAAAAAAAAAAGAACGAAAATTCACTGGAAAATCAAAGTGCCAAAATTTCAACAGTTTAATGTGGTTTGGCTTACTAGTAACATGACAATCAGTATATAAGAGATTTGTACCATATTTCGATAGCACCTCTAAAATTTAGTTTCAAAACAATGCCTTCAGCCAGATAGAAAGATCACGAGACGAGACCACCCAATCAAGAAACTAGTCACACAATACATGTTCATATGGAGAATTTGATAAACCATATCAGCCATCCTTCCGAACCCAACTTTTATTTTTCCTTCTTTTTCTTTTGTAACAAGGTTCTTACTTTCAAAATAGTGCCTTTAGCCATCTAAACATGACAGGAGCCCGCCTCATCAAAATACTGCACATTCACATGGGATATTGCTGAAACTATTAAAAAAAAACAAAACAAAACAAACAAACAAACCATACAACCCATCATTCCAAACCCAACTTTTCTTTTTCCTTTTTTTTTTTTTTGTTTTTGGCCTTTGGTAAAAATTTTCTTACTTCCAAAACAGCACCCTTAGCCATCTAAAAAGATCATAAGGCTGCCTAATCAAGAGATTGCACATAGAACATTGCTGCAACCGTAAGAAACCCAACCATATCACCCACCATTCTAAACCCAACTTTCCCTTTTTTTGGTAAAAATCGAAACTTCCGGATCTCAAAACAAAAACCAAAAACCCTTCCCTTCCACCAGAGTTCCAAACGCCAACTTCGACTCCATAAGGACACACAGGCAAAAAACAACTCGCATCAAGTCACCCATTCCCAAGCAAAGATCGAACCTTCCATCCATTTCCGGCAACAGCAGCACCGGAATCGAATTACCAACTTCGATTTAGCTCGGAAAGCCTCCACTTTGCCGCTCGAGAGAGAGAGAACCCAAAGCTCTCAGCAAAGCGGAGCGAGTGCCTCGGCCCACCAAGAGGCCCCCCTTCAAAGCACTTGAATAGAACCTCGATTGACGCGTACCAGATTGCGCACATCCGCGTCTCGCACCTCGGCGCACACTCTGATCGCCCGAGAAAGACCGCAACTTTCAGATGAGGAGGCAGGGAGGGTGCGGTCGTTCTCGGCCGTCCCTCTGGTGGATGGGTATGTGGATTGGAGAAGGATCTGACGTTGCAGGTGGTGGGGCCCACGTCAAGTGGACAAGGTCGGCGGCATGGGGTGGGGGGGAATCTTTGGTGATTTTTCTCTTCTTCTTTTTAGTGGGTTAGGTTGCATCCTATTCTGTGTCGATCCCTTTGATGGGAAAGGATACGGGAATTTAGGCAGGTCTTCCCTCTACCCTTCTGACTTGCCGAGACCAATTCATACGTTGGGGCCCCACATGGAGGAGATTCCTGCATCATGGATCCTCGAGGGCGTTGGATGCAAATTCCACAAGTCACGAGGGTGCTTATGCAAATCATCGATTGCGATTTCAGCAGGGGCAATACTTTCCTTTTTTTTGAATGCCAAGGATACCCTTGTGGGCAAACCCTCACTTGAACACACCTTCAGGTAAATCCTCGCATCGAACCCATGACCCTCTATGTCTCCTCGGACGGGTATAGGAGTGTTGGCCATCAGCCGAGGCAATGTGATAAGGAAAGTACTTAGTTAACACCAGAGTGTACAAAAATTTGTACACAGATGACACATAATCATCATCTCACACGACTTATTTGTCGCATCATCTCACATGACTTGTTTGCCACATCATATATCATCCCCCCTATAGTAATAAGTTATAGGCTTGAGAGAGTCATGACCTCTTCTTAAGTTTTACATGTCTTTCTTAATATATTAATTATTTTCATGTAGACCCCCTCCTTTCTATATTTATCTAAGATATTTTAAAAAGAATTGAAAATAATATTCTTTGCCACTTAATTTAAAAAAATATATCTAATTTAGCTGTGATCCTTACCATATAAAAACTATCAGGAAAATAATATCCTAAATCTTTTTTTTTTATGATAAATATATACCACACTCAATTATATCTAATCTTCCTTTATTAATAAACACATGTGTTATATATACATGCCAATGCTTTCTTTATATTAACAATAAATTAGATGCTTTATATGACATTTGTAGGTTATGTTATAATATTTTTCTCACTGTTATATTTATGAATGTTATTATCCTTTCAGTGACCTCGAAAGTATTTACAATTTTCAAAATTCCATCTATATGAACATAAAATAATATCTTCTGAAGAAAATGACATTAAAATCTAATGAAAATTTCTCTATGAGAAATCCAAACAATAATTTGATTATCTCTTGTAAGCAAAGTAATTTTCTATTAATTTTAATTATTGTAGGTAGCTAGTGTGTATTTAGTTGATTTTGTCAATTAAATTGCATAGTACTATTTTTTAGCAAATAATCTGAATAATGATTTTAAAAAATAAGTATTATTTATTTTCTCTTATCTATTTTATAGAAGGTATTATAGTATTGGCCCCTCCTTAATGACTTTTCTTGTTCCACCCTTAAGCATCATGTATGTGTTGCGTCAACATGACATACCATGTTTCATGTCAAGTCACGTTCTATGTAGGATGTTGTATACAAACTTGTGTGTCCCTATATCCTTGTTCTTTGGATAAACTCTAGTTTGCATACTTCCACTACTGTTATTCCAATCATTTAATGGGAGATAATGTTCACCTTCCTCTAGCAAGATCCATTTAGATTTCAGGGGTGGGGTTAAAGGTTGGGGTTTGGTTTTGAGTATCCAAAGTACTAAGGTGTTTCACAACTTGAATCGGGATTGGGAATTGCATGGGAAAGGGGAAAGAAACAAACATGGAGTATGTTTGGTTGTGATGTTTCGATGGGGGTTTTCAAAGTGTTTAGATTCTTATAAGACAACTGAAAATGTGATATTTTCATGCAATGATATACATTGCTTTTATCAACAAGTAGTATTAGATGATAGATGCATGTGCGCTTTGTTTTTTGGTGTGATTTTGTTGTAATGGATCGGTTTGGTTTTGAGTATCCAAAGTACTAAGGTGTTTCACAACTTGAATCGGGATTGGGAATTGCATGGGAAAGGGGAAAGAAACAAACATGGAGTATGTTTGGTTGTGATGTTTCGATGGGGGTTTTCAAAGTGTTTAGATTCTTATAAGACAACTGAAAATGTGATATTTTCATGCAATGATATACATTGCTTTTATCAACAAGTAGTATTAGATGATAGATGCGTGTGCGCTTTGTTTTCTGGTGTGATTTTGTTGTAATGGATCCAACACCAGTAAGCCATCATGCTTTCTTCAAATGAAGGCTACTTCCAAGCCCCACCTCCTAGTTGTCATCAATCAATCAACTTCCTTTTTCACTCAATGATTACTTAAGGACAGATGAGGGTGGATTTTTACCTCGCAGAACAATTACGTGGTGCAAGAGCCTATGAGGCCCAAAGACCCATCCAAGCAACTAAGAGGCCCCAAAAGCTAAATTAAAGATCCAACATAGCCCTTAGAAGCAACTAAGTGGATCTGCCTACAAGGTGGAATTGACGAAGATTGATGTGGGTATTTGCTAGAAGATAGCTGAACTTTGGCAAAGATCTGGCTAAAGACACCAACACAAGCTAGAAGATCAAATGGGCATCCCTGCCTAAGGCTCTCCTTTTAGAGAGAATGCTAAAGCTTTCTCAAGAAAAATATGATCGAAAAAGGCTAATTGACTAAAGCTTGCTTGCCCAATTGATGGACGGATCCAACTAAAAAATAACCTCTATTAGAGGTAACTATGTATTGAGATAGAGGAGTTCATTCAATAGAATGACGCCCACCTAAGGATGATAGCCATAACTAATTGCAATCCTCATGATGAATCCATTGAGATTACCACAATGAACTCCAAAGGAAGGAGTAGGTGATGGTGACAGAAGAGGGAAAGTCCATGAAAGACATAGTCATCAAGAAAATCCATTAAGGAATCTCCATCATTCACAAAACAAACTTTCCCTATTCAACTGGGATGAATCCTAACAAAATTAAGATGATTGTAGCCTAAAAAATGAAATGTAAAGATGGCATGAGGGAACATCTCAATGATTTTTCACTATTTAATTCTTTAAGAGTACTTGTTTCGAGAAAAAGCAATTCCTATACTTTATGTTGCATTTAATAGAAGTTGAGAGCTAAATCCCCTCCATAGACACACGCCTAAGTAGGTAGAATCAGATAAAAAAACCTTTGCATATTTGCTTTCTCATGTGTATTCAAGGAGTTCTATCTATGTGTTGGTGAAAGATTATTTGCCAATGCATCTAGATACAACACACTCATTACATAAAAAAGAGGAAGATCAAAATCAAGATAAGGAAGAACTAAAACGATAACAAAAGTTCAATTCACATAAGAAAGTGATTTGCTATAATTATGTTGCAAAAAACAATTATAAGCATCTATGCAAAAAGCTTAAGAAAGAGCAAAAGATAGAGAAGAGTCGGAGAAAAAGGAAGAAGAAGATGCAATCACATTATAAGGCAATATAAAGAAGGAAGAAGACAATGCAATCATATTATGAGGCAATATGGTGATTTCCCAAATATTTGTTAGGTTGGATGGTAAGCAATGTAAAGTATCTTTTGCAGCAAAAGATTTACATAATTTCATATTCTATGATGTATTTACTCTAATGCATGTGTCTTAAAAGAACATGATTAAGGATTGACCAAAAAAAGAAGTCAAATCATTTGGAGATTATCTACATACTTCATTATCGTCATTAATTTTAACTCCAGAATAGTTTAAACCTATTAGTTTGAAGATCAAGAATAAAATTGGAGATGTCTTAAAGGAGTTTTATGATCTGATTGAGTGGAAAACATGGAAATGGCTCAAGTGCATCAAGTTGAGCATGGTAAAAGCTATGTAACGGAGTTTTGCAAATTGTTAAAATCGAGGATATTCTCCCATAAGTTAATAGTTCTAGGTATTCCATAGCACGATATGTAGGAGGGAAAATTAACCAGATCGGAACCGATGTGCTTATTAGCTCAACCTAATTACCAAAGGATCTATAATCAGAGGCATTGAAGATGATAGTTGAATTAGTGTATTTATCACCTTATATAGCCTTGGGTGGGGCATACCATACATGATATAAATTAGAATCATACAAGCACTTGCAAGTATTTGAATGCGAAGCATTTGCATTAGTTCCAAAAGGGTTCAAGACTAGACTTGATGGGGATAGTAGGTGATGTATATTCTTGGATATGAACAATGAATTGGTACTAAGCACATCTTCAAAAGTAGAGACATTGTTTTCCTTGAAAAAGATATGATAAAAAAATCATCAAATTAAGGAGCCTGTTGAGGTAAGGCCCCATTCTAATGAGTTTAAATAATACTCAAATGGATTCATTATCTTAGTCAAAAGGGAGAAGTAATGAAAGATTAGGAAGATGGCATTGACACTTGCAGATAAGGTAAAGGATGAATCAAATGAGTTTGAATAGGAAGTACATGAGCTTGAGCAAGAGGAATCTCCACGTATTCCTATAGAAATCAATCAAAGAGATCATATAGAATATCATGACCTTCTCAAAGATACCCTCCAAGCTAATATTTGATGCTTACAAATACAAATAAAATAGAGTTACCGAAAACCACAAAAGTATGAGCTGACGTAAGTCCTCATTTGCATTTATGTATGAAGAAGTGCATGCCTTGCAAAACAACCACACATTGATCTATACAAGCCGCAATATAGAAAGACATTAAAACATAAGTGGACTTTAGTTCAAGACAGACAAGAAGACTTTATAACAAAGATACATGACAAAGTTTGTTGCATGGGCTTTGGCCAAACAAAAAAAGACTCAACTTGGGTAAATCTTTTCTAAACTTGTGGTGTCTAATCTATTGAAATTGCTTAGGCATCAAAATCATCTTAGACTTAGAGATTAAGCAACTAGATGCTTTTCCTTCATGACTATGCATGAGGAATTTACATGAAAGAGTCAAAAGTATAGCAAGTAAAAATCAAAGAAATTTGCATTGAGGAGAACTTGTGTAAGTTAAAAGAAGCCCTATATTACGACCCGAACCTGGCTCCTCATGGAACCCGGGGACGGCCTGCCTTAACTAATCCCAAGACCCATTTATCTATCAAGAAATAAGCCAAATGCAAAAAAGAAATACGATATTCCACACATACAATATAGCTAGGCATTAAATAAAAAGGCAGCAACAGAATAGAATAGTAGATTTTAAAGGATAATACGCCACAGGCAAAAAGTAGAGTTTGCTAACTATGCCATCACAACATGAAAGAAAAGACGTAAAGCAACAAACAATTCCAAGTACACTAAAATACTCACCAACAATAAATAGTGCCTCAAAAGTGGAACGAACAGGAAATAGACTATTACTGGACTTGACTGGGCCAAATACCCTCTGCAGCTGGTGGTGCTGGCTACTCAACTCCCTGACCTGAACATGTATACATATATAACGATCGTCAGCTAATTACTGAGTAGGGTGAGAACATAAAAACATCTAATGCAATAAATAAAAGAAAAATAGTAAACCATTCATGCAATTTTTAGTTATTTAGATAGTTATCATCTGGTTCCATTCATAATCATTGTGTGCTTAGTATTCGGTTATTCTAGTAAAGGTCCATATCATCACTTAATCTACATGTTTCCTAAGGGTATGATCTTGATGCAGTTTTCCTACGATGCAGGATGCATGCGAGACACTCTCCTGGCCGGGAGAGTATCCTGTGGTAGTCCTACACCTGGTCTACCACTCCGGGGTCATGGTTGTGACGTAGCGGTGACTACGGCACGCGTGATAAGCACACGGGTAGCTACCTCGCACTGGCACACAGTTAGTCCTTTCCGCTGGCGGTACACTTTAACGTACAACACAGAACAGAACAAGGGCCACACCCCTCAGCAGTCTGCGTACCCTTGCCCGACTACCCCGGTTTGCTCAGTGGGCTCCACAGGAGTCGGTGTAGGGAGGTCATTCCTAACCCTGGGTCCCAACCCAAGGGGAGGGTAGCTCTCTCCTTACACAAAAGTGACGGTAGCTCTCCTCAGTACCACGTACACGAGGGCCAGCTTACTTTCTGCACCCAAGTCCAACCAACCAACCGTCATGCCTATATAGGCGAGGTATTCCATCATACATCAAAGTATCCATGTCATAGTACTCTAACTACTTTCTCAGTTCCTCGTAGGGTTCGTGCATAGTACTCGTTTCATTCCAACAAGTTACATGTATCCCCATTTACATTCAAGATTTTAATCATGGAAAACAGGCAGCTCGTAATACAACAGTAAAAGCATCCAATTACATCAATGGAGTCACCACTTACTCACAATATGGGATTTATCAGCATGCATACTTATATCATGTCAAGCGAGGTTTATGCACTAAATATAAACATTCACATTCTCAATCCTAGGGTTCATTTCATAACCTAGGTTTCTAGTAGAGATCTATAATTTAATATCCACTTAATAGAAACAAACAACAGGAGTGAGAGGACCACTCTACCAATGGGTATGAAAGATATAGGGGCACGAACGGCGGATCCCAATGTCTCCGCAAGTCCCATGTGCACTAGGACTGGAGACATATTCCAAACAGTTGGTCAAACTAGACATCGATACTGTTGACTAACATTTCAGCACATCAAACAGGCTCAAAACAGTCTGGAAATGACTCCAACACGTAGGAAATTTAGAAGGGAAACCAACGATACTTCGATTGCGCAAATCCAACTTTATTTGGGCCTCGAACGGGCCCAAACACTCCTCCCGATTCACCTGAATCAAACCAGGCAGGCTGGTCTGGCTGGATCGGTCGCCTGGTGGCCGTAGTAGTGCATCCAGACCAAAATCAGACGTCTGGGGTGAGTCCCAGACGTCTTAAACGTGCGCAGAATCTCACCTTGTGCTCATGCTTCTGCTCCAGTCATCTGCTACCCCTCTCGGCCATCTGAGGGTGTTATTGGACGTTAGATACTTCGCCTAGTCGTTTGAGAGTGCAGCCGGACGTCTGACAACACTTTCAGATGTCCGAAATTACCTCGATTACAATCCCAATGCCTCTCATCCCTGTACAAACCCACGTAGCTACACATCACATGCTAGACAGCAAGGACAATGCATACGTGATGTAGGCTCCTCGAGCAGAGCTTACCTCAGCACCATGCATGTTTCCAAATATTCGGAGCACTCTCTGGATGTCCATGGAGCTCTCCAGCCGTCTACTAAACATCACAAACGTCTGATAACTGCAAGAATCGCAACTAACCTCTGCGTGCAGGACCTCCTCGTAGCGTAACTCCTCCTTAGTTGTTGCGCTGCTTGTTGGGCCTCACGTCTCAATAGCTGCAATACGCTCCTCCTCACACTCTTCCTCTCTCTCCCGCACACCTCTCTCCCTCACGCCCTTCCTTTCTCTCCACACCTCTTTGCAGGCGAAAGAGCTACAGTGGATGGGGGGTGCACCGCTGTGAAGGGAGAAAAGAATGGAGAAGGTGCGGAAATCGAGGGAGGGTTTTATAGGGTAACGGTAGGGTTTTAGAGGCACGTGGGGTGATGTGGGGTCGGGAAAAATTACACCTAGCCCCATAGAACAATTCTTGAGGGTAATAAAATTGCGCTAAGCCCCTCCAAAAGCTAAGATACTCCGCACGGGTCTTACCTCGACACCATGCGTGTTTCTAAATGTCTGGAGCACTCTCTAGATGTTCACAGAGCTCTCCAGCCGTCAACCAAACGTCGCAGATGTCTGATAACCGTAAGAATCGTGGGTAACCTTTGCGCGCAGGACCTCCTCGCAGAGTAGCTCCTCCTTGGTTGCTGTGCCACTCCTCGAGCCTTGCGTCGCAGCAGCTACAACACGCTCCTTCTCCTCATGCTCTTCCTCTCTCTCCTGCACACCTCTCTCCCTCACGCCCTTCCTCTCTCTCCTACACACCTCCCTGCAGGCAAAGGAGCTATGGTAGATGGGGGGTGTGCCGCTGTGAAGGGAGAAAAGAATGGAGAAAGTGTGGAAATCGAGGGAGGGTTTTAAGGGTTTTATAGGGTAACGATAGGGTTTTGGGGGTACGTAGGGTGATGTGGGGTCGGGAAAAATTACACCTAGCCCCACAGAACAATTCCTGTGGGTGGTAAAATTGTGTTAAACCCTTCCAAAAGCCAAGATACTCCACACGGGTCTTCATGGCGTGTAGAAAATTACATCAAGGCCCCTATGATTTAAGAAAAGCCAAAATGACCCTTAGGAATGGTCATTTTACCCTATAAAAGTGGTAGAAGTTTGACTCATTTATGACCTTAAATGCATAAATGAGGAGTATTTTAGATTGTTATGTGTAAATTTAGAGGTTTGATAATGATTTCAATCATTCTTTTACTTTATAACTACCAAGGTTTGCATCGCATACATGGTTGGTTGCATCAATGGTTGCCAACATCATGTAAAGAATAAGGGAAGTAAATCATAGACATGACAAAAGTACTTTTTTCCTGTGTCAAGCATAAATTGATAAATGAATCATGTCAAAACAAGGTTCATGTCCAACTTGAATCTTGAAAATCTATGTTGTGATCAAGCTATCAGCTCATTTAAGCAAGCTTCATAATTACCAACGAATGTTAACTCATGCATATCATGCTGGTAGAATGCAAGCATTTTCATGTAGCTTAAGCTATAGAAATCATTTTATGGAGACATTTAGGATTAATTTACTCAAGATTTATAAAACTCAAAATTTCAATTGTACAACTGATGTTAACTCTCCTTTTTGTTTGCTTTGTAAGAGGGCTTTACATTTATTTTTACTTACTTGTTTATTTGAAACATGTGTTAACCTAAAGTGTGTTAAGGAGGAGAAAGGTAAAAATGAGTTAGGTAGGTTAAGATCATTTCCTACTTAACATCAATAGAAATTTTGATTTCGCAAAATCCATATTTCCTCTCAGAAACATGGGTTTTGAAAGATACTGCAAACCTATAAAATAAAGAAGGGTTAACTACGTAAATAAACTAAACCTTACGTATTATCCTATCTAAAGCATCGCTTTGCATTTAAATTAAAATCAAATGACAACGATGCACTAGTACACGATCTAATGGTAGGCACTCCTGATTTTAATAAAAAAGATCGAAGTTTAAATTTTCATCCCTACATGATCGGGGAAATTAGCGTGGAAGGTGCCTATTTCTCTCCGATTTCCAAACATGAAATTCTAGATCATTAAAAAAATGATGATGTTGACATGCAATTAAACCACCTACAAATTGAGCCATGCGCGTTGAGATGGACATAAAGTTCCGGTATAGCCTAACATATGCAAAGCATTTTCGTGGAGATATCGGCAACTTTTGTCCGATCTAAAGCACCACTCTCATCTAAACTTAAATTAAATAAGTATTTTTCTTTTTGTGAACAATTAAATAGTAAGTGTTGACCCCCGGCACGTGAAGTGTGAACCCCTGAACATTCCTGGTCCCGCCATTCTTCCACATATATATGGGTCCATCCTTTTGTGTTTCATTTATTTGCCTTTTGGCATTGCACTCTTAACGGCAAATAAATTGGAGGACATTCTTTGGCCTTTGATATTGATAAAAAGAAAAAAGAAAAAAAAAAGACCAACTCTTTGGATTTTAAACGACTATCTATTTCACAAGGGCGGTGCTTCATGTACATCGAGGTGTGGACAGAAGTGTATACCCTCTCTTATCCAATGGAGAGGATTCACTCCTGAGATAGGTTCCAACGGTTGGGTAAGGGGGTAGTGTATACCCTCTCTTATCCACGATCCTTTTTTTATTTTAGTTTCGTTCGTTCCCTCGCAACCCTCTCGTGGCACCACCATTCCCTACCTCCCTCTTCATCCTTTGCCCCGAATTTCTAGATATTAAGTCTTCTCAGTAATATTTGTAGGTATGTCTACGTAGGAAGTAATAGTTGTCGCGTTCCGTTAACCTTTCGACAGGTTAAAAATTAGATTAACGAGTGTGAGAGCACTGTAATCTTAGACACTAGGGATAATTAAGGTTAAAAATTAGATAGTATGTTTTAAGGTAGGTGATGAATTTTAGGATTTTTGGGTTGATGAGAGGAGAAAAATCACTTCACAAGTTGAGTCGTGCGGAGGATTCGGCTGCCCGACAAATAGTAAAGCCAGCACTTTAGGACGGACCCGTTTACCCAAGTCCATGTATTTGGTAGAATGGCAGGTCGTTCTATGTTCGAAAAATCATCAACCGACAAGTTTGTCGTCACCACCAAGAAGGAATCATGCAAACCACAACACCGACTTATGATCGTCCTCGGTTACCGTGAGACATATTATTTTTAGCAGAATACCAAGGTTGTTGGAACAGAAAAAGAGGCCCGTAATCGAGGGAAGTCCACCCTATAAATATTGGGGTAGACTATCTTTCATTTTTTATGCAATTAGAGAGAGAGATATAGAGAGTTTGTACCATTCAAGTATGAGTTAAAATTAGGAGTATTATCCACCCCCTAGACATACAACTTTCTTTGGTGGAACTAGGTCATCAAACCTCGTCCATGCATTTTCTGTAATTGTTTGTTGAGTTGAGATTCCTATTCTAAAGGCCTTGATCAATTGGCGGCGTCAGTGGGAAGCGTGCAGCACTATGTTTCTCAACTCCATCCCTTCTACTATGGCCCCTTCCATGCGTCATTCTTCTTGCGCTAATCCGAAGAAGCTTGGCCCGACGGAATCTAACGTTTCCGTGTCTAAGAAGCGCTGGCAGCCCTCCAGACCTAGCAAGGGCGAGGAGGTGCAGCCACTGAGTCTACGTCAGGAGCCTCCTTGTCAGGAGGGCCCTCCTAAGGATGTTCTCCTCGACATGCAAGCAAAGGAGGATGAGTACGAGGCTAAGTTGGTGGCCCTAAGGGTCGAGAAGCAATTGGTGGTGGAGCAATTGCAGGAGATCTAGTTGAGGAAGGACCAGGCGGAATTCCGACAAGAAGAGCCCCAGAGTTCCAGCCCCACTGACGACCAACTAAAGTGACGTTGTGTAGTGGAAGAAGAAAACGCCTGCCTACACGAATAACTCGAAAAGATCAAGAACGAGCTTAGTAACTAGAAGGGTGAGGTCCTTTCTGACCCATCGAAGGCCCTCCTCCCACCTCCACGGGAGTCAGACGAGCAGTCGGGGGCTCATCCCCTAGTGACCAGCAGTGAAGGCTCAATCCTCGAGATCATTCGCCAAGTCACCCGGGCCATGAGAGGCAAGAGGCCTTGGGCATACATAACCACGTACCCCTTCTTTGGGAAGTGATGACTGCTTCGCTCCCCAAGAAGTTCAAGCAATCCATCCTGGCTTAATATGATGGGACGCCGGATCCTAACAGCTTCGTAGGGAGTTACAAGCAAATGATGCTAGTCCACGGGTGCCCAGATGGAGTTTTCTATCGGGTGTTCTCGTCTTACTTGTCCGGGATGGCTCATGAGTGGTTCAACGAACTGTCGGCAGGCCAAATCACGTGCTTCCAAGAGTTCCCCAACAAATTTTATCAATATTTTGCCTGTGAACAACGGATCAAGGATAATCCCGAGATGCTATTAGAGATCTGACAGAGGAAGCCAAAGTCTTTCCGGTCCTATCTAGATCCTTTTAAGACTCAATATTTCAAGTGTAAGAGACCTCACAATGCTATAGCTATCCAGTTCTTCAAGTCAGGCCTGCTGACTCAGAGATTCTAGGCATCGATGATTTCCCTCTAAGGGACATGGCAGAGCTCAAAGATCGAGCTACTAAGTTTGCTGAACAGGACGAGTCCTTTCACTCCAAAAGTCATCTGGCGAATGGACACTATGAGGACCGTGCCTCCCTCGAGGCAAGAAGGATCCCAGCTAAGGTGGCACCGATATCGGCCAGGAATGGCCACCGCCTTAATAAGCGGAAGGGGAACTTCTCAGATCTGAGGGACCCACTCAACAAGAACTGGCCCAACGGTCCCTACCAACCTAGGCAGGACCCTTATGAAGAATACACTGCCCTCACCGTGAATCAGGTAGATGTGCTGGCGGAGGTGTGATCCATAGATAAAGACCTACTTCCTCCACCAAAGCCCCTAAAGAAGTCAGAGATTGGGACATATTGCAAATACCATCAGGCTAAGGGGCATGCCATGGAGAACTATCGTGATCTGCCAACCAGATCGAGTCTTAGATCTGGCACGATAATTTGGCCCAGTTCGTCAAATGAAATGAAGGACAAGACAAGGGGAAACGTCCCATGAAGGGTCTCAAAGACTATCATCGAGAGAAGCTCCAGTGGATCCAGGGAATCCATGGAATATCCCTTCTAGAGTAAGGGGTGATGGATACCAGGGCCTTGGCGGCCCAACAAAAGATCATGTTGGAACTCCCACTTGAGGAGTATCATTACCAAGTTATGGTAGGACTCAAGGACGGACAACTGGAGAATCAGGCGGCTGGGCTCTTGTCACCCAAGCTAGCGTTGTCTCCCCAACACTCAGCTGAAGGACATATAGACGTAATCTTTGGAGTCAATGCGATGCCCAACCCCCTAGGAGGTTCAAGGCCCACCCCTTCCAATGAGAAGGCCACCCGGGAGGTGTATCCCACTTTGTAATGGGGAGAAAGGAGTCCGTCAGGCAAGCTACCTTAAGGCACTTCTCCTCCTTGCTAGATCCGACATATCACACGGACCCCTTGTTAGTAACACTCCTCCTGGCCAGGCATCAACAACCCCGTCTCCTTGTAGATGAAGGTAGAGCCATGGATGTCCTCTTCCTTAAGACCCTCATGTAGTTGGGTCTCAACGAGGAACATTTGTCCTCATTAACCCTACCGGTGGAGGGGTTTGGGAACCATAAAGTGATGCCCAAAGGAGAAATCAGCCTACCAGTGTCAATATGTGATAGAGATAAACACCTCAACAAGATAACCACTTTCATAGTGGCGAGGCTGACAGCGACTTTTGACGATATTATCAGCTACCCCACAACTCATGCTTTCTGGGCAATCCCCTCTTCGTACTTCTAGTTCATACTTTTTCACACCTCGCGTGGAATCAGGATTATCCACGAAGACCAATCCGCTAGCTGAGAGTTGTTGCGCATTGAGCTTGAGCGCTCAATGGAGAGAATCCCCCCCTAAACCTCACAAATGGGGGAAGAAGTTTAATCCATGCCCTGCGGGAGGATGAACCCTTTGCTCAGCTGCCTATGTAGGAGATAAAGCCTGGTTCTTCAACCATGGCCATTCAATTGTACCCTGATACAACTAATAAACTGATTCACCTAGGGGCCGAGCTATCTATGGATGAGGTCCACGAGCTCCTCCTGCTGAGGGCCAATGCGAACATTTTTGCATGGTCAGCCAATGACTTGTCGAGAGTAGATTCATCTCTGATCGAGCACTATCTCAATATACAACCGGGCTCTTGATCGATCAAGTAACCCCGACAGCACAAATCAGCTGAGCAGTGGCAGGCAGTCATTGTAGAACCGACAAACTATTGGAAGCAGGCTTCATCGAGCAGTCTATCTACCCGGAGTGGCTATCTAATATCGTGATGGTCAGGAAGTCAAAAGGAAAGTGGACGATGTGCGTGGACTTCACAAATGTAAACGACAGCTACTCGAAGGATGAGTTCCCCCTGCCAAAGATTGACGCCCTCGTGGATTCCTACAGCGGGCAATCCCATATGTCTTTTCTCGATGCTTATAGTGGTTATCAGTAGATAGGCTGGCCGGCCCCATACATCAATTGTAATTGACAGGGGTCTGTCTCAGAATAGAGTTATGCCCTTTATCTTGAAAAACGTTGGAGCTACTTATCAGTGTCTTGTAAATTCGATGCTTGCTCATTTAATTGGAAGGTCATTTGAAGTGAATATTTATGATATGTTAGTCAAAGGGTTAAACTTCTCCCAACACTTGGAGAATTTAACCCAGGTATTCCAAGTTTTGAGGGACACCCGGCTCTGCCTGAATCCTAAGAAGTGCGCATTTGGAGTAGCTTCAAGAAAATTCCTGGGTTTCATGGTCTCTGACTGGGGAATAGAGGCAAATCCTAACAAAATCCAAGTGATTATAGCCTTAACACCCCCAAAATACTTGAAGGGAATCCAATCCTTGGTCGGCAAGATCGCAGCTATAGGCTGATTCTTGTCTCGATCTTTTGATAAATGTTTCCCCTTTTTTGAATGCATCAAAAAAGGAAAAGGGTATTCGCTTACGCACTGGATCCCTCAGTGCCAACATGCCCTTGAAGAAATCAAGAAATCCCTTCAAGAGCTTCTTATCCTCATAGCCCCTAGGGGAGGGGAAACCCTGTTCCTCTACTTGGCAGCCTCAATGACGACAATTAGTGTCGTCTTGTTATGCAAACGTGACAATGTACAACAATCGATGTATTTTGTGAGCAAAACTTACCATGGGGTAGAAGCAAAGTACATTGTGATCGAAAAGCTTAGCCTCGCCTTGGTGATGTCCACCAGAAAGCTCCCCCCGTACTTCCAGGCCCACACAATAATTGTACTCACAGATTACCCCTTGCACTAGATGCTTTATAAGCCAACCAAGTCAACAAAACAAATGAAGTGGGCCATGGAATTGGCTGAGTTTGATGTAAAGTATCGGCCACATAAGTCCATTAAGGGCCAAGTCCTGGTGGATTTTGTGGCAGAATTCACGGACCCCGATCCTCCCACCACCTTGCCATGGAAATTGTATGTTGACGTGTCCTCCATGATGGCGAGTGTGACAACTCGAGTCCTGCCAAGTGACGAAACCCAGGTCACTGTGTGCTAACAACTAGCATGAACACCCTCAAGAATGCAATCACCCAACATATAGCCATAAAACATCAATAGCCAACATTCATTAACAATGCATTAACAAAAGAAAAACTAAAGTGCTGACAATAGAGTCTTGTACAAGCACCAAAAAGATAAGAAGTAAAACCTAACAGCAGAAATAAACCTACTACTACGAGCCACTGGCTTAGTACGGACCATCTTCTCAACTGGGACCTGGTTTCACAGAAGTTTGACCGACAGTAGCTGCTGCACCCGATTGCTCAGCAACACCTGAGTACGGAATCCGATACAAAATGCCAGTGAAAACTGAGTAGAGTGGAACAACTAGGTAGGTAACCAAAGTAACAAAGTACAGGAAAAGGGGCATTGTGTCAAGAGTTCGTCCATTTATAATTTATTTCATATCCAATTCCGTTTATGTAATTTGCCCATATTATCATTATTCTCAATCCATCAATCGTCGTTTTGGGCATGAGACAATCTCATGTAACTTCCTGTTGCGCAAGACCAATATAAGCCACCCTCCTGGCTGGGAGGACTGTTTATACCCATCGAGACACCACACTCCATCACCCTGGCGTCATTGCGGAAAGAGGTGGTAGCTATGTCATGTAACATGAACACATACAAGCGCTGTGTACACTGAACCACATATAGCCAATGACCCACCCGACGACCGAGAAGAACCACTCTAAACCTCGAGCTCTGCAATCCGCTATCCCAGTTTGTTGCTAAGCCTAACTAAAGAGTCGAAGGGAGGCCAGCAACTCCTTGAACCAGCCCCTAAAACCGATCTGAAGGACCAATGCTACAGCCAAAATCTGGTAAGTAGCGGAGCTAAAACCAGTTATCTAATCATTTTAATTCCTGAGAAATCGGCCATACTGATTATTTAATTAATTTCAGATAACTGTATCTCTCACTTCCGTTAAATCAAAATATCCTCAGTAATTTTACATTACTAATTCCTGGATTAACAAAGATCTACATTAACTTTCAACTTATCCGTTTATAGGTAGTTTTCAGTTCATGACAGTGATCCCAAATTATGCATCTAGTAATGAACACAACGGAACTTGTTTTACGGAAAATGGATCTCGTTTCATGCATGCGATAACAAGGTACATGGGATTATTAACTCTTAATTCTTTTCACATAATTCCATTTATTTTTTCATTAAAGTGCCCATAAATCAGGGAAAAACACACCTAGGATTCCAAACTCAGCACAAGGAGAATCACACACTAACCAATGCGGTATACGCGAAGAATCTCATAAGACGAGTCCAGAAGTACCCAAAAACTGAACGAAATTAAGAGAAGGGTAGACTACTCTACCTAATGTCACCATAGGGTCACAGTGACTCTAAACCGTGCGCACAGGGCCTGGGGGCAGTCTCCACACCCACCTTGGGATTCACACACGCACTAGAGGTAATACCTGGTTCACATGGACCGGAAATAGGGTCGAAGACTCCTAGTCACTTTTCTGATTTTTCAATAAAGGAATAGTATTCAAAAGTGAAAATAAATTATACCAACGCATAGTACACGTCGATACAATTCCAACGGTACCTTATTTATCAAAATCTGAGGTCGAGAAGGCCTCGAATAGGATGAAACAGTGCCAGGGGGTCCTGAACTGAATCAGTTCAACCAGATCAGCCAACCGATTCATGCATGCTTGCCCAAGGACACGTGTCACCCATTGATTGAGTATCAAGTGCGCTCAGATCGTGCCTACGTCGCTGCTCTTCATCTGATTTGCGATACGCGTTGCAATCACGCCTTCCCGCTCCACACAAACGAGTTAGCACGTGCGCGCTACACACTCACCAAGTGTTGCCTTTGCACGAGACACCGCCACCACACATCGCTCTCTTGACGCCTGCCGCCACAACTTTTGTGATGAGAAGCCTGGGTTTTGCGGATTCGCACCGAGGTCCCTGAGAAAAATTTTTAACTTTTATGAAGGAAAAGCTTCTCTCTTCCTCTGATAATTAAGAGGCTTAGAGAGAAGAAGACTACCTAAGGTCCCAAAGGGGTCCTTATATAGGCCCAAGGTTTGTTGGGATTGGGTTTAGTGGGTGAAATTCCTGAAATACCCCTAAGGTTGGGTCCACCTTACATGTAGGTCCTTGTTGACTTGTTTTGGCCATAACTAGAGCTATACACCTCAGATTTGCACAAAACAATCGGAAAGCTTGTGAAGAGAGGAATCCAAGGGTACCATATATGGCACCCTTTTGATAACGTTTGGCTATGGGTTGACTTGAAATACGCATTTTTTGGTAATTTAAGGAGACGTTGACACCAGCATCGATCCAAACTAGGTTTCGTGTTCAA
The DNA here is from genome assembly GCA_037157565.1 of Thalassia testudinum. Classification (NCBI taxonomy): domain Eukaryota; kingdom Viridiplantae; phylum Streptophyta; class Magnoliopsida; order Alismatales; family Hydrocharitaceae; genus Thalassia; species Thalassia testudinum. Next base: position 9,291,640 of record JAZHRO010000067.1, read on the forward strand.
ATTGCCTTGGACCACATTGAAATGACTCGAAACCTAGATTTTAAGATGTTATAGTAGGGGTTGCTGCCGGAATCACCTTGAACACCCTTGACGGCACTACTCATAAATATGCCATCAAGTTTGCCATTCTCGCCTCCAACAATGTAGCGAAGTACGAGGCTTTATTAGTTGGTCTCAGAGTGGCTAAATCCATGGGAGCCTTGTGTTTGGAGGTCGACACGAACTCACAACTAGTAGCCAACCAAATTAATGGTGAGTACCAAGCTAAGGACCCTAACATGAGCATCTACACGAAGTACGTAAAAGAAGGGATGTTAAATTTTGCGGCAACCATGGTCAAGAGGATACCCAAATCCGACAACCCGCTGGTGGATGCCCTGGCCCGCCTGGCATCTGTCATCCCTGAGGGACAAGAGGATGACATACTCTTGTAGGCACTAATTAAACCTTCAGTGCTTCCCCTGCAAGAGTTAGTGTTTGAACCAGCCACCTCTTGAATGACTCCGATAATAACCTTCCTAAAGACAAGCGAGTCACCTCCGGGAGCACCTCACCCAAGGGCCTTCCAACTAAAGGCCTCGCGTTACACACTAATAAGTGAGCAACTGTACAAGAGGGGATATTCGACCCCCTTATTACATTGCCTCACCTCGGCAGAAGCATCTCAAGCAATCCAAGAGGCCTATGAGGGCATTTGCAGCAATAACAAAGGGTACAAAGCCCTAATAGTCCGCTTGTTTCAAACAAGCTACTTTTGGCCTCAGATGAAGCTGCAGTGCCAAGAATTTGTATGCAAATGCGACAAATGCCAAAAATTTGCCCTAATCTATCACCTCTCGCTTAGAAAGATGGTGCCTATTATTTCCCTAATTCCCTTCACGATGTAAGGAATGGATTTTTTCGGCCCCTTCCCAGCAACATCGACTCAGAAGTGTTTCATCTTGGTAGCAGTCGACTACTTTTCAAAGTGGATTGAGGTAGAGACCATGGCCAACTCAACAAGGGACAAAGTCGTAAGGTTTGTACAAAAGAATATTATCACTCGATATGGGTGCCTAAGGGCCATTATCATCGAAATGGCATGCATTTTGCCTCCAAAAAATTCGAGGTTTTTTGCACAAGATAGGGCATCCAGCTGTGTTTTACAACCATCGCCCACCCCCAGGTGAACGTATAGGTAGAGGTGTCCAATCAGACAATCTTCTCCACACTTAAAGGATGACTGGATTCAGCAAAAGGAAGTTGAGAAGGCGAGTTGTCGGATGTCCTTTGGGGATATCGCACAAGTCAGAAGATTGCAATTGGCCACATGCCCTTCAGCTTGGTATGCGGTATGGAGGCCTGGTTACTGGTAGAAACACTCCTCCCCACATACCATTCCCAGTTATATGACCTGCTCACCAATTAAGACCAAGTTCGCCTAGCGTTAGGCTTAGTGGACGAAGTCAAGGAGGAAGCATCAAAGGCAGTAGACATGTACAAGGAAAAGACAACAACCTTCTATGATAGGCGGATCAAGAAGAGAAAATTTACAGAGGGAGACCTAGTGTTGCGTCGTAGTGGGGCATCCCAATCGATAGAATCAAGCGGCAAGTTGGATGCCAACTAAGAAGGGCCTTATAAGATATGTAAACATAATGATGCTAACTATTATAAGTTACAAACACTTAATAGCAAGCCAATCCCTCACACATGGCACGCTAGTAACTTAAGGATGTATTATAAATAAATCTCAATACATAGAAAATTTCATCCATGTTTCATTGATAACTTACAAACATTACATCGAGTCCACCATTTAAAAGGGTCATTCCCATCAAACGACACATAAAAAAAGGGAAAAATATTAAAAAAGTGTGAAAAACAACTACACTATTGGGCTAGGGAGTCACGGCAAATCCTCTGGAAGGTTAACCCTTGGAGTTGGCGGAGTCGAGGCGACCTCGTAGGCGGGGCTATGTCGGCTAGGAGTGTAAAGGCCCGAACCTGAATTCCCAAGTCATTTCAGACTTAAGCCGGTTAAGCGAACCCATCGACACTTTCCGTATGTCAATTGAAGGTTGTGGCAATTTTAAAAAGGCATAATTAGAGTAGAAACCCTCTTATTTTTTATTTTTCGATCTGGACCTTGGATCGATGATTTGAAAGTATTGTTAGCATTATGGTGTCACGAGGATTTCTACGATATATTCTGTGTGACGATCGACCCTTGAATGTGCGAAACGTGTGTGAATTGCAGGCAAACTCGCATGCAACCTGCCTTAAGCATCGCATTTTGTAAATGACCTTTGTTTGGAAATCCATAAATATTATCGGATTTCTTGTCTCGTAACAATTCCAGTGATACGTGTTTCGCTGGAATTAGAGCCCATTCTACCTTGTTACGAGAGTGCTCTTTTTATAAAAAAACAAATCAACCTAAGGGGAGTTAATAAATAAATTGATAATAATAGTAATAATACTATTATTATGTGTGGGTGGGGTTTAGATTTGAAAAAATTATGCTTCACAAATTATGAGTTTTCATTATTATGTATGGGTCCCTGATAGTTCTCCCTTGTTTTGATTAAAGTAGGGGGCAATGGAAGTCCATTTTTCGCAAACCATATGTCATTGGAATTGCATTGAGACGTACTTTGACGTGGTAAGTTCTGATCTCTCATCAGATGTGATAAATTACATTTCTACCCTTGAGTTATTATTAATTATGTTTTAACTTGTTACCATCTTAATGAGACGGACGTTCGGAGTGTGCACGGACTCACTGTGACCCCCAGTGATATTAGGTAGACTAGTCTCTCTCTTTTTCCTTGTGGTTGTCTACATTGTGACTTTCTTCATGTATTACACTGTTTAACATATGTTCTCGTCTCTTGTTGAGATCAGAACCTGTCTTCGTGTTTCTTACTATTTGAGGTACTTAAGTATTAAATCATAATGTTGTGAATCGGATTGATGACATGGAATGTGAAAAATCAATTTGATATAGTTGACCGTCGGATCTAAAGGGATTAATTGCAATTAATTGGACAATTCTCATGAAATAAATGAATTATTGAGTACTTAGTATATTGGATGTTGCCTTATCCTCACATGTGTTAAACGAACTCCGTTGTTCATAAAACTAACATTATTGTGACCGTTAATTAGCAATTTAATTGGAACCACTACCTAAAGTGGAAACTACTTGTAAATAGATAAATTAGAGGATATCGTGAACATTTAGAAATTCTGGAATTAAAAGGTGTAATCATTGGCATGGTTTGATTGGATGTCAATAAATGATACAATTATCTGGAAATGATTAAATAATTAGTACGATAGATTTGTCGAAAATTAAAAGAATTAGATAACTGGTTTCAGCCCGCTACTCGCCGAATTTGGTTGTAGCTTTGGTCTACTAGACCGATTCTATGTTGGTTTGGGGAGTTGCTGGCCTCCCTACAACTCTTTGGTTAGACTTAGTAGTCAACTGGGATAGCGAGATACATGACTCGAGGGTTGGAGTTGGTTTTCTTTACTCTGAAAGTGTATGGGTCATTGGTTGTCTCTGATTTAGCGTGTGTAGCTAGCATGTGTTCACATTATACAATGTAGCTGCCACCCCTTTCCGCAATGACCCCAGGGTGATGGAGAGTGGTGACTTGATAGGTATTAGACATCTTCTCGACTAGGAGGGTAGCTTATACTGGTCTTGCGCTACAAGAAGTTACACGAAATCGTCTCGTGCCCTGAGATGTCGATTGACAGATTGTAAACTATAATAACTTAGGCTCCAATATACAAAACAAAATTGGATAACGAGATGTTTAATAAATGGATTAATTAAAGCTATAGTACACATTTTCTCTTTCTCTCCGTTACTGTTGCTGTTATTGTTGTTGTTTCTACTTTACTTAGTTTTTATTGACGTCTTTTTGGGTTCCATACTTAGGTGTATTTGGTAGTTGGCTTTTATACTGCAATAAACCTTTGGTCAATACTAAATTTCTATTCATTTCATTAATGCAATATGATTATTTTATTTGGGTATGTTTATATTTTATGATTATGTGTTGGGTGACTGCGATTTTATGGGTGAGTTGTGCTAGTTGTTGACACACAGCGACCTGGGTTTTGTAGGTTGGTGGGGCTCGAGTCGTCACAAGGAGGCTGGTCCCCCCTCTCTAGTAACGCACGGGGTCCCAGTGGGGCTAGCCTTGCCTAGCCCCTCCTCAGGAGCCAGGCTTCCGGCCGGGGCCATGGGAAAAGAGATAGGGGCCTCGTCTTCTATTAGGCTCACCTCCTTATGAAGGATAAACTTGCTGTTAGGACCCGTGCTGTTAAAGCGCTCTAAGATGTCTGGGATTTGGGTTAGACGTCTGGACATCTTCCCAGACGTCTGGTAATCAAATTTTTCGTGTACGTCCTCGCGTCTGCGCACGTGCTGCGCACAAACAGTACGCAGCCGCATTTTCTTCTCTCTCCTCTCGCCGATGAAACCTTAACCCTGCGCCTACTTAAACCCCCTCCTCTCCCTCGTTCACCTCACCTTTAGCCACCCTTCTTCTTCCCCAACGAGAGCGGTGAGCGGCGAGTAGTGAGGAGCGGGTGTGAGCGGCGTGGAAGGAGAGGAGGAGCAGCGAGTGGAAGGGAGGTGACCACGCACGCGAGCTCGCGAGAGAGCTCACAGGAGAGCTCACGGCTGGTCGGGCGTGCATAAGGCGGAGAGGTGCGCCGAGGAGGTTCTCCCCGACACTGCTGTAGCTAGAGCAGCGGGCGAGCGAGCGCGGTGCGGCCGCGCGCGACACCAGAAGACAAAGGCAGCTTTTGGATCTAGGATTTTCCTAGAATCAGCCGTTTGAATTGACATCCAGACGACACATACGACGTCTGGAGAATGTTCCAAACGGCTGAGAGGTAAGTTCCACGACGCACACCTTCGTTGCGGATACGGCCATGCAGGCCGTTCCGCCGAGGACTGTTCCGTGCCATATTGAGGAGATTTTGTGTCGATGCGTGCAGGATTTGCTTTGGGAAGGCATGGGACACGCCCTCCCACGCAGTTCAGACGTCTGGGCGAGGCACCAGACGGTGGGAAGCATCTCCAGACGTCCGGAGAGGTGGTCGGACATCTGGAACTAGGTCCAGACGGTTCAGCTGAGTCCTTGGACGTCTGAGGAGTAGCGTAGAGTTGAGGTATGGTTCTGGACTTCTTTTAAGACGTCTGGAAGGTGTTCTAGACGTCTGATATGAATCAGAATTACTGTTTTGACCTGTTTAGGGTCTGTTTGAGGTCCGATTTCCACAATTAAGATTCCATTATTCTCCATTTAAGTTTCTCTACTTGTTGGAATACCTCTATCCTGCTCTGAGTGGTCTCTTGTGATCGGTCCTTGTGATAGGACCTCGTTCTGTTGTGGATTTAGGGTTCGCTAAGGCATGTGGACCTGCCGATCAAGCCCCCATTACTCCTGGGCTTACTGGTAGAGTGGCTTCCCCTAGTTTAATTACAAACATGAATGCATATTTGGAATGAATGTTAGATCCTAGGGTATGGCATGAATCCTAGGACTAGAAACACTGGAATAGTTGTATGGAATGTATGAATTGCAGTCTTGGATGAGTAAATAGAATAATAACAATTGCCTGTAAATGAATAACAGCTGCCTGTGAAATGTAAAGTACTGCTGTTAGCAACTGTTGCTTGTAAATTCCTGTTGTTTATAATTAAATACGTGCTACCTGTATATGAATTGGAAATGGAAGATTGAATGTTGGAAACACGAGCTACTTGAGTATAAACCTGGAATGTGAATAGTAAAGTTACATGCTACATGTGTAGAACCTGAGAAATGGAAATAGAAATGACGAAACCTACTATGTCTTGGCTTGAGAAACATGAGCATGAACCCTACGGGGAATTAGGAGATGAGCTCCTGGAAATAAATGGAATGGATCTAGGAACGTGCTGGGAAGTGTGCTATCCCTTGAGTACGTGGTACCAAGGGGAGCACATGTTACCTCTTAGTGGAGAGGGGAGCTTGCCGCCTTCGAGTCGAGACCCGAGGTGGGTTTGGCCACTTTGCACCAACTCTGTGGCCCTCGTGTACATTGTACCGGGGAGAGCTACTAGTGTAAGGAGGGTTAGCCACCCCACGGGGCCCGGGGTTCAGCTAGCCACCCTACACCGACTTGTTAGGCCCACTGGGCAAACCAGGTTAGCCAGGCGAGGGTGCGCGGAGTGTGGAGGGGCGAGACCCCTATTTGGTTCTTAGGGGCTAGACCCTTGCTACTGAGAGGGCTATGCCCTATACTGGTTCCGTGCTGTGCTTTGCGCGCACCCGTTAACGGAAACGACTGATCGCGTGCCAGTGCGGGGTAGCTACCCGTGCGTTTATCGCGCGTGCCGCAATCACCGTTATGTCTGTCAGTGACCTCGGGGTGGTTGACTGAGTGCACCACGGGGGACTCTCCTGGCTAGGAGAGCACCACGTGCTACTTCTACTCTTTAGGAAAGACTGCAATCAAGATCATTCCCACGAGGAACATTCGAGATCAAGAAAGATACCTAATAAATAAACCAAGTGATGAAAGAAAGAATAATTAGTTAAAGAAAGAAAGAAATTGAAAAACAACAGCTACCTGTCCACCTTTACTGTTTTAGTTAGTTGGTTGCCACTCTACTCAGCGTTCGCTGACGTTTTATACTCATAACCTTTTTCAGGTCCAGGTGTAAAGCAGCCAGAGCCTATAGCTGCAGAGGGTGCAGGGCCCAGTAGAGCCCAGTAGTTGTCGCTTTTTGTTGTACTCCGTTTCCTGTCGTAGTGAGTAATTTGTTACACCTCTGTACTCGTTTATTGTAAACTTTATATTCCTGTACCTGTTTAAATTTTCTACTGTTGTGGTGGTGTGTACTGTAGTAGTTTACTTCTTTACTGCTGTACTTTTGTTACTGTTAGTTGCTTGCATGGTGAATGTGGTTTATTTTACTGCTTTTTGATTACTTCCTCGTTGGGTGACTGGGTCTTGGGATCAGTCGAGTCGGTCTGATCTCGTGTCCTGTAGGGATTCGGGAACCAGGTCATAATAAGATGGTATCAGAGTAAGGTCGTCCCGAGAAGTGTACCAACTAGCTGGAAAATAACTAATTCACATGTTTGTGACTAGAGTAACCACCATAACGTACCTTTTGACACCGTCCTAAGTGTCCTTTGTTGAATGTCTATGGAATTGACACCTTTTCTGTTTTGTGTTCGCATCTCCTTGCAGGAGATGCCTTGACGTGGGGTCAGCGAGGTGGGCCGCGGACGCAGCCGAGGATGAGGTCAGAGGAGCGGGAGCGTTGAGCCCAACGCCTCAGTGGACCAGCCACTACTTCCGGGCATTCAGGCCCAGGACCTCGCCCAGCTGATACGGGAGATCATACGAGAGGAGCTTCACTCGCCTCCACGAGCGCCTCTCCCTGGTGCTGCGGAGGGGGAGTCCTCTGTGGGACCACAAGAAAGACACAGCGTTGGACGTGGGGGAGGGGGTGGCCCTCCACAACCCCCACCTTCCTCCGACACTTCCGAGCACAAGCCCTCCTTGCCTGGAGGCATACCAGTTTCTCCACTTCAGCACCATTACGAGCTTTTCGGACAGTTCCGGAAGCTGAAGACTTCAAGGGAGATGAGGACTCGACTGAGGTGGAGGACTGGCTCGAGTAGATCGAGAAGGTGTTTGACACCCTTCTCCCCCCTGCGGAGTGCCGCGTGGCCTTTGCCACGTATCAGCTGGAGAGCGCAGCACACAGGTGGTGGAGGGCAGTCAGAGGTCAGGAGAGGGCCGAGCCGACTTGGGACTAGTTTGTCACCCTCTTCTGCGAGTAGTACTTCCCCCAGACGTGGCAGGGCCAGAAGAGGTGGGAGTTCCACACTCTTCACCAGGGGACGATGACCATGAGCACGTATCGCACGCTTTTTCTGGAGCTGTCTCGTTTCGCCGCGACAGCTGTGGCTACCGAGGAGGAGCGCCTTTGGAGGTTCACCGAGGGGCTCCGGCCTGCTATTCGGGGGTATGTCAAACCCCTAAAGCTGCCTACGTTCTCGAGGGTGGTGGAGGCAGCCATGACATATGAGGAGACCAACCCATCCGCACGTGACACTGATAGCGGACGGAAGAGGCCCTACCAGCCAGACTACTCACAAGGCCGGCGAGAGAGGAGGCACGTGGCGCCCGCAGGAGAGCCGTCACACTTTGCGGGGCTATTAGTGGCCTTTGGGGGCCCCCGATAGGGGCCAGCTGCCAGCACCGAACCCCCGCCCAGCCGTCAACAGGGACCTACTGAGGGCGGGAGTCGAGTTCCGCTTTGCTACCAGTGTGCCCAGCTGGGCCACATCAGGAGGGACTGCCCGTCTAGGGCTGGAGGTTAGCAGATGCTCCCCGCGTCGAGCATTGGAAGACGAGCAGGAGGCCGCGGTTCCCAGGCGCGTGGGGGAGGACAGCAGTCGCGGGGAGGGTACCAGCCAATGGCTACCCGTCCGACGTAGAGTGTGGCTACTTCGTCCGCACCTAGGGCTGAGGGGCGTATCAACACCCTGACACACAGAGACGTCAGAGATTTAGGTTCAGTGGTGGCAGGTATGGTTACAGTTTCCGGCAGACTAGTTTACACACTTTTTGATTTCGGTGCCACGCACTCGTTTGTCGCTGCTAGTTTTGCTGTTAGTTTGGGGCAGGACTGTGTGTTGTTAAAGGATACGTTTATGATCAGAGGTTCGGGTGGTCAGCTGTTTGTAGTTGAGGAGGTTTACACAGGTTGTGAGGTCAGTGTTGGGGGACACAGCCTCCCCGCTGATCTGATTGTGATACAAATGGGGGACCTTGGCATGATTCTGGGGATGGACTGGCTGTCCGCTTTCTACGCCTTGGTGGACTGTTTTGAGAGGAAGATTATCTTCTCCATACCGGAGTTGCCTTCTTTCGAGTTTCACGGATAGCCAGTGGATGGAGGCTTCAGGTGCATTTCTGCACTTCGGACAGCGAGACTTTTAGGCCAGGGGTGTGAGGGCTTCCTGACTTGTGTGGTGGCAGAGCCCAGCCCTGTGGCAGACTTTCAGAGTATCCTAGTGGTCAGAGAGTACCCGACGTGTTCCCAGATGAGTTGCCAGGACTACCGCCCGAGCGTGAGTTCGAGTTTGAGATCTCACTGGTACCGGGACCAGCCCCATTTCTACAGCACCTTACAGAATGGCACCACTTGAGCTGCGAGAGCTCAAGTCCCAGTTGTAGGACCTTCTGGGGAAGGGCTTTGTGAGATCCAGTGCGTCTCTGTGGGGAGTCCTGGTATTGTTTGTGAAGAAGGATGGTACCCTACGCCTTTGTGTGGACTATAGATAGCTGAATAGGGTCACCATCAAGAACAGGTATCCGCTATCGAGGATTGACGACTTGTTTGACCAGTTGCGAGGTGCCACGGTATTCTCCAAGATAGACTTGAGGTCTAGTTACCACCAGTTGAGGATCAAGGGGACAGACGTCTCCAAGACAGCTTTCCGCACCCGGTACGGACACTACGAGTTTTTGGTCATGCCGTTTGGGCTGACCAACGCCCCCGCTGCCTTCATGGATTTGATGAATCGGGTGTTCAGACCGTATCTGGATCAGTTCGTGGTGGTATTTATTGATGATGTGCTCATCTACTCTTGAGATCTGACGTAGCACGGATAGCACTTGCGGATGGTTTTGGACACATTGAGACGATGTAGGCTTACACCAAATATAGTAAGTGCAAGTTCTGGTTGAGGGAGGTGACTTTCTTGGGTCATGTGATCTCCAAGGATGGCTTGGCTGTGGACCCAGCTAAGGTTGAGGCAGTGCTCAGGTGGGAGAGACCGCGTACAGTGACAGAGATCTACAGTTTCTTGGGACTGGTAGGCTACTACAGGCAGTTTATCAGGGGTTTCTCGCAGATTGCACGTCCTATGACACAGCTGACCCGGAAGGACGTGCCCTTTTCTTGGACAGACGCTTGTGAGGCGTGCTTTCAGGAGATGAAGGAGAGGCTGACTTCGACTCCCGTGCTTACCATCCCAGACAGCAGTGGCGGGTTTGTTGTGTACACAGACACCTCTTTGCAGGGGTTAGGGGGTGTGCTCATGCAGCGGGGTCACGTTGTCGCTTACGCTTCGCGACAACTGAAGCCCCATAAGCATAGCTACCCTACCCACGACCTGGAGCTGGCAGCTGTCGTCTTCGCGCTGAAGACTTGGAGGCACTACCTGTATGGTGAGACTTTTGAGATTTTCACAGATCATAAGAGCCTTAGATACTTGTTTGATCAGAAGGATCTCAACATGAGACAGAGACGTTGGTTAGAGCTCCTGAAGGACTATGACTGCAGCATTTCCTACCATCCGGGGAAGGCCAATGTGGTAGCTGACGCCTTGAGCCGGAAGGCGCCCGCCCACTTGAAAAGTTTACAGGCACAGAGTTGGAGACTCATGGAGGAGATGGGCAGTTGGTGACCCCTAGAGTTACTGGGGCACTGTGGGGCAATGACTGTGACCCAACAGACGAGGCAAGAGCTAATAGACCGCATCATCACAGGATAGATGGCTGATCCGTACCTACAGTCGTTGCGTGAAAGAGTACTATCAGGGGACCCTGGAGACTTCTCCTTTATAGACGAGGTGCTGCGCATGAGGGGACGTTTGTGCGTTCCTAGGGACGAGGAGCTGTTGAGAGAGTTCCTGACTGAGGCACACAGTTCCAGGTTCACCATACATCCCGGGAACACAAAGATGTATCATGATTTGAGACGCGACTTTCGGTAGAGGGGAATGAAGCGGGATGTAGGTGAATTCGTGCAGCAATGTTTAGTGTGCCAGCAGGTGAAGGCCGACCATCAAAGTCCTGCAGGGCCGTTGCAGCCACTTCCAGTGCCAGAGTGGAAGTGGGAGAGCATCACCATGGACTTGGTGGTGGGCTTGCTCATTACCCAGCGAGGACACGACGCAGTCTGGGTGATAGTAGACAGATTGACGAAGACGGCACGTTTCTTGCCGATCCGAGTCACTTTGGGACCAGTACAGTTGGCAGAGAGGTATATCCGCGACGTGGTATGTCTGCACGGAGTTCCGCGGGAGATTGTATCCGATCGGGATACCCGCTTCACATCCCAATTTTGGGCTGAGTTTCAGCAGGCCTTAAGGACACGGTTGAGGTTCAGTACAGCATACCACCTCCAGACGGACGGATAGTCAGAGCGCACGATACAGATGCTTGAGGACCTTTTGCGTGCTTGTGTACTAGACTGGAGGGGCTCTTGGGAGGAGCACTTGCCCTTGGTAGAGTTTGCATATAATAACAGCTATCACTTGAGCATCGGCATGGCACCCTACGAGACTCTGTACGGACGGAGGTGTACTGTACCCTTGAGTTGGGTTGAGGTTTGGACCAAGTGGGAGGTTGGCCCCAGGCTGATCCAGCAGAGTCAGGAGGTAATCGAGCAGATTCACAGGTGACTTCGCACTGTCAGGAGTAGGCAGAAGAGCTATGCAGATCGGAAAAACAGAGAGGTGCAGTTTGAGTTTGGGGATAATGTCTTCCTTCGCGTTTCACCCATGAAGGGCCTGCAGCGGTTTGGGGTGAGAGGGAAGCTCGTGCCGAAGTTTGTGGGACCCTTTGAGATCCTGGAGCGGGTTGGACCCGTTGCTTACAGGCTTGCCCATCCTCCCTGGCTTTCTGGTGTGCTTGACGTGTTCCATGTATCCAACCTCAGGAAGTACGTCGCCGATCCCAGTCACGTTCTAAGCCACGAGAGCATCGAGGTGGGTGACGACCTGACCTACCCCGAGCGACCAGTGCAGAAACTAGATAGAGCCGTTCGGAGTCTGAGACGGAAGTAGGTACCCCTGGTGAAGGTCTTGTGGAGGAGCCAGCGGTACGAGGAGGCTACTTGGGAGCCTGAGGCGACGATGCGAGAGCGGTACTCGGAACTCTTTGAGGGTATGTCTTTTCGGATCGACTTCGGTCCTCTTTGAGTTTGTTATGCGTATGTTGTTCTTTTTCCGTACCCTAGCTAGCTCAAGTTTCGGGGATGAAACTTCCTTTGAGTTTGTTATGTTGTTAAGACCTATGCTGTTAAAGCCCTCTAAGACATCTGGGATTTGGGTCAGACGTTTGAAAATCAAATTTTTCGTGTATGTCCTCACGTCTGCGCACGTGCTGCGCGCAAACAGTACACAGCCGCATTTTCTTCTCTCTCCACTCGCCGATGAAACCCTAACCCTGCGCCTACTTAAACCCCCCTCCTCTCCCTCGTTCACCTCACCTTCAGCCACCCTTCTTCTTCCCCAACGAGAGCGGTGAGCGGTGAGTAGCGAGGAGCGGGCGTGAGCGACGTGGAAGGAGAGGAGGAGTAGCGAGTGGAAGGGAGGTGAGCACGCGCGCGAGCTCGCCGAAGAGCTCACGGCCAGTCGGAAGTGCATAAGGCGGAGAGGTGTGTCGGGGAGGTTCTCCACGACACTGCTGCAGCTAGAGCAGCGGGCGAGCGAGCGCGGCGCAGCCACGTGCGGCACGAGAAGACAAAGGCAGCTTCAGGTTCTGGGATTTTCTCAGAATCAGATGTCTGGATTGACATCCAGACGAAGCATACAACGTCTGGAGAATGTTCCAGACAGCTGAGAGGTAAGTTCCGCGACGCACACCTTCTTTGCGGATACGGCCATGCAGGCCGTTCCGCCGAGGCACTGTTCCGTGCCATATTGAGGAGATTTTGTGTCGATGCGTGCAGGATTCACTTCGGGAAGGTGCGGGACATGCCCTCCCATGCAGTTCAGACGTCCAGGCGAGGCACCAGACGGCGGGAAGCGTCTCCAGACGTCCGGAGAGGTGTTCGGACGTCTGGAACTAAGTCCAGACGGTTTAGCAGAGTCCCTGGACTTCTGAGGAGTAGCGTAGAGTTGAGGTATGGTTCTGGACTTCTTTTAAGATGTCTGGAAGGTGTTCCATACGTCTGATATGAATCAGAATTACTGTTTTGACCCGTTTAGGGTCCGTTTGAGGTCCGATTTCCACAATTAAGATTCCGTTATTCTCCGTTTAAGTTTCTCTACTTGTTGGAATACCTCTATCCTATTCTGAGTGGTCTCTTGTGATCGATCCTTGTGATAGGACCTCGTTCCGTTGCGGATTTGGGGTTTGCTAAGGCACGTGGACCTGCCGATCAAGCCCCCATTACTCCTAGGTTTACTGGTAGAGTGGCTTCCCCTAGTTTAATTCCGAACATGAATGCATATCTGAAATGAATGTTAGATCCTAGGGTATGGCATGAATCCTAGGACTAGAAACACTGGAATAGTTGTATGGAATGTATGAATGGTAGTCTTGGATGAGTAAATAGAATAATAACAATTGCCTGTAAATGGATAACAGCTGCCTGTGAAATGTAAAGTACTGTTGTTAGCAATTGTTGCATGTAAATTCCTGTTTACAATTAAATACGTGCTTCCTGTATATGAATTGGAAATGGAAGATTGAATGTTGGAAACCTGAGCTACCTGCGAATAAACCTGGAATGTGAATAGTAAAGTTACATGCTACATGTGTAGAACCTGAGAAATGGAAATAGAAATGACGAAACCTAATATGTCTTCGCCTGAGAAACATGAGCATGAACCCTAAGAGGAATTAGGAGATGAGCTCCTGGAAATAAATGGAATGGATCTAAGAACGTGCTGGGAAGTGTGCTGTCCCTTGAGTACGTGGTACCAAGGGGAGCATATGTTACCTCTTAGTGAAGAGGGGAGCTTGCAGCCTTCGGGTCGAGACCCGAGGTGGCTTTGGCCACTTTGTACCGACTCTGTGGCCCTCGTGTACACTATACCGGGAGAGCTACTAATGTAAGGAGGGTTAACCACCCCACAGGGCCCGGGGTTCAGCTAGCCGCCCTACACCGACTTGTTAGGCCCACTGGGCAAACCAGGTTAGCCAGACGAGGGTGCGCGGACTGTGGAGGGGCGAGACCCCTGTTTGATTCTTAGGTGCTAGACCCCTGCTATTGAGAGGGCTATGCCCTATACTTGTTCCGTGCTGTGCTTTGGGTGCACCTATTAACAGAAACGACTGACCGCGTGCCAGTGTGGGGTAGCTACCCGTGCGTTTATCGTGCGTGCCGTAGTCACCGTTACGTCTGTCAGTGACCTTGGGGTGGTTGACTGAGTGTAGGACCACCACCGGGGACTCTCCCAGCCAGGAGAGCACCACGTGCTACTTCTACTCTTCGGAAAAGACTGCAATCAAGATCATTCCCACGAGGAACATTCGAGATCAAGAAAGAGACCTAATAAGTAAACCAAGTTAAGAAAGAAAGAGTAATTAGTTAAAGAAAGAAAGAAATTGAAAAACAACAGCTACCTATCCACCTTTACTGTTTTAGTTAGCTAGTTGCTACTCTACTCAGCGTTCGCTGACGTTTTGTACTCATAACCTTTTTCAGGTCCAGGTGTAGAGCAACCAGAGCCTACAGCTGCAGAGGGTGCTAGGCCCAGTAGAGCCCAGTAGTTGTAGCTTTTTGTTGTACTCTGTTTCCTGTCGTAGTGAGTAATTTGTTACACCTCTGTACTCGTTTATTGTAAACTTTATATTCCTATACCTGTTTAAATTTTCTATTGTTGTGGTGGTGTGTAATGTAGTAGTTTACTTCTTTACTGCTGTACTTTTGTTACTATTAGTTGCTTGCATGGTGAATGTGGTTTATTTTACTGCTTTTTAATTATTTCCTCGTTAGACGATTGGGTCTTGGGATCAGTCGAGTCGGTCCGGTCTCGTGTCCTGTAGGGATTCGAGAATCAGGTTGTAACACTTGGCATTCAGTTGGTCGATTGACTAACTACAAAGCTCCTATGTCGAGGTGTGCCCTCCCTTGATAAGGGATTGAGTTGCTACCAGGGTATATTTTGCAGCCTCCGTGGAGATGAGGTCCCGGCTGACCTGCATCAAAGGATTGAGGACGAAGAACTCCATTATGGCGTAAGGATCCTTCTCAAGCACGGGAACACTTTCCAGTTCCCGGATCTTCCTAGCCCTCTCCTCTGCAAGTTGGCAGGCCACGATGAGCTCCCACCTAGTCTCTTGAGCCTCCACCTTCACCTTCTCCTACGCTTCCCTAGCCTTGGCAAGGTTGTCTACGACACTGCTCAGATGGAGGTGCTCTTCCTTTAGGGACCTCTCATACTCCTCCAGGGAGGAAGAGTGGTATGTCCTAAACACCTGCACCTCCTCCTTCAGACAGGAGAGGTTGGTGACGGCACTCTCGAGCTTGTCATCGAGCTCCCCTATCTTCATGAGATCCTTCTCATGGATCTTTCCGAGGGAGTTATCTAGCTTAGCGGCCATCTTTCCAATTGCCCTTAGCTCGAGTCTAGCAACTTTCGCCTCCTTGCAGGCACGGACGAAGCGGGCAAGAAGATCCCCGAAGGAATTCACCCTCCTGTTTGCCTCCTCCACCTCCCTCTCTTCCTTCTGGCGAGTAGTATTAGCATCCGCTAGCTAGTGGATAAAATTCCTTTGCTCCACCCTGGCAGTAATCGCCCATTTCGCCGCCAAGTCTGCCACCTTGTTGGGGGTGGTGAAGCTGGGCTCAGAGAGGGACTCATTCGTTATAAACCTAAGAATGAACCTCAACCCCAAGGTATCCACCTGCACAGCAACAAGGCAGAAAGTGTTGAAACATACTGGAAAAGGTACCATTAGGGTACATACTTCGAAAAATGGCTTACCACCTGAAGATAGTATAAGTAGATGTTCTTTAAATTAACCCTCCCGATTGGAGGGTTAGCCCAGTGTTAGTACTTAGGTTCTAATTACATTTATTTTGATGTTTTATGTATTATCATATCATATCATAAAGTTGTTGCAGATATAAAGTTAAATTTTACAATAATGATGAAAGAAAGCTTCATTAGATGTTGATTGTAGCAAAGGAGATATTAGAAGATTCATTTTGATGATTGCTACCTTCTCCTATATTCAATTTGATGTTGTATTGCTTAGTAGATATTTTGTTAAGAGCCAAACACATCTATTTAAACACATGCACAAACTACTTCAAGTGCCTAAATGTAATATTTCTAATGTATTACATACGCATAACATGAATCAATAAATTCTAAAATACTTAATATTAATCTTTTATGTATAACATGTTCTAAAATATTTTATAATACAAAATATATTTTTTAGAATGGTAGTTATAATTTCTAGAATATTAAAATTACTAAAGTATGTGTAAAATACATTTAAAATATATCTTAAATTAATAATTATTCTTTTACAATGGGTGGTTATACTTTATGGAAGGGTAGTTATCCATTTCAAACATTGCATCTCATCACATGGGAAGTTACACCTTTATATAAAACAAAAACTACCTAAATAACCACCTCTTTCATGATTCTGCCAGTTGCAGAATTAATCTATTAGTTAATCGATTAATTTCACTGGTCAGTTTTCTGCGATTATTTTAAAGACAAATTTGAGTGTATTAATTAATCAACTAATCACTTAACTGACTCCAAATGGTTATACTCAAATTCTAACATATGAAAATGGCTATTATCTTAGCATCTCTTGGATTCACACCCTTTCATGTGATCATAACTTCCTATCTTTATTCTATATATATCATATATGGGTTCATTTATTCTTATAACAACATTTATTGAAATGACCCGCCGCTCTTGGGTTGGATGAGACGTCTGGAGTATGCATCAGACGTCTATCCAGACGTCTGGATTGATGGTCGGACATCTGAAAGTAGGAAAAATTGTACGTGGTTTTGCCTTTCGCGTGCATGCGACACGCATGCATTTTCTCTGTCCTCCGACCTCCTCACCCGAAACCCTAAACACCTTTTATTTAAACCCAACCCCCTCCTCCCTCTCAATCACCACAGCCTCCACCTTCATCCCTTAGCATCCGCCCCTCGCCGTCCCTTGCAGCCACGAGGGGAGGAGAGAAGCTCGCGAGTGGAGGAGAGGGAGAGAGGGAGAGAGTGTGAGCGAAGAAGGGGAGAGCGTGGCAAAGAAGGAGAGACCTCGGGGAAGCTCGAGCGTGTGCGGCCGAAGAAGCTCGAGCAGGAGAGCTCGCGCATGGCAGTTGCCCTCGCTGTGGCTGCAATAGCGAGGAGCTCGTAGGTGTGAGGACCTCCGAGGAGCTTGAAGGTGCGAGGAGAGGAGCCACGGGAGCCAAGGGAGCTCGTGCGAGAGGCGGAGGTCCCGCAACCTCCTGCAGCTGCTGGAGCAGCTGTTGCAGGCTCTATGGGCGGAGCTCGCGAGAAGACAAACTCCGCGAAGGAGTTCTGCATACTGGATTTTCCAGTATCAGACGTTTGGAGCATCTACCTGACGTCTGGAGTAGCAGTAGGACGTCCGGAGCTGAGGTCGGACGTCTGAAAGCACGCTTAGTGCCAAGGTACGTGTTTCTGCATCGTTTCCAGCCATACAGGCTTTACCATAGGATGGCTTAGCCATTTTTGGCTCTGCACATGTGTACGCAAGTGCAGAGAGTTGGAAAGGCATACGGTACGCCTTTTGAGATACTTTTAGATGCCTGGACACATCACCAGACGTCTGATTGTAGCCCCAGACGACTGGAAGGAGAGTCCGACGTTTGGGACATCTCTCAGACGATTGCAGAGGTGTTCGGACGTCTGAGGAAGCCGCAAGAAAGAAAGGGTATGTTCTGACATCTGGGCCTAGTCCCAAACGTCTGATTTTGGACAATATGCGTGTTTTTGGCCCGTTTAGGGCCTAAACGGAATCGGATTTTCGCAAACGAAGTATCATTGTTTTCTACTTGCATTTCTCTATGAGTTAGTGTCACTTATATACAGTTTTGGACTCATTTGACATGGTTGGTCAACTGTATAGGTCCCCAGCCAGTTGAGCATGCGGGACCCGTGGAGGCGACAAGACCTACGGTTCTAGCCCCCATTCCTCCCGTGTTTCCCGGTAGAGTGGTTTGCTTTAATATGAAGATTTAATAAAACTATGTGCATGTTTAGAATAACGTACTTGAACCCTAGGGTGTGAAATGAACTTTAGGGCAGAAACGAACGAATCTTGCTCAAGCTACACTGTCTTCCCTGAGATGCATGTTAAACTAATTTGCTAACAAATGTATTAGTCTATTGATGTGATTCTTTCTTAGAAAAACACGAGTTGCCTGATATACTAATGAAACCCATAATGTGAATAGTGAGATCTGAATGTTGGAAAATAGAATGAAAGGAATTCAAGCATGAACCCTAAGTGGAATTAGGAGAAGAACTCTTGTACATAGTGATGAGAGCCTCATCATGAGTCATAACTAGCTCATTTTGACCCAATAAAGAAGATAAAAGCTCCTACATAACCTAGAAGAAGGCCTAAATGAAGGAATAAGTGCTCTGAGAAGAAAACATGAAATAAAGGTTAAAACTGTAATTTTACCATTGCAGTACATAAACAGGATTTCTCAGAGGCAAAACATAGCTCAAATGATCTAAATGAGATAAAAAGTGGGTTGAGTCAATCAGAAATGGGTTTATGTGCAATCTAGGAATTAAATGACATTTGGTAACCCTAAAACAGACCCACTTAAATTAACAAGGTTCCGGTCAAGATAAAAATCAAGTAAAAACTCTAAAAATCATGGAAAAATATCCTCTAGGGTTTATAACACTTAATTTGGCTTTTGGAACCCAGTTTGACCTAGATTAGGGTCCTAGCTCTTCAAGTAACCTAATTTGGGTTTTTACGCAAAATATCCAGTCAAACGTGGTCAAACCTAAAATTCAAATTTACCATTAGATTCCTTATGTCAAAATTAGGTTTTTACCAAAATTTGGACCTAAGGGGAGGTCATCTTGACCTACTTTGCAATTTAGTACCCCCAAATCACAATTTGGTCCCTATCTTTTGAAAATCATTGCGGAGAGCCCCCTAATTTCCTCGCCATCTTTACAATCAAGTCCTGCCGCCATTGTTAGGGTAGACTCGACCTCCGGCGAGGTTTAGAGAGGGATTACTCTCTGATTCCTCAGAGATCCCCTCCTAGAAATGGAAGGGAGATTCTCTGAGGAATTCCCTTCCACCTAAGGCAAATCACGATCTCTGGTGTGAACCCAATCTCTCGTGCGAACGCATGAGGGATTTGGGTATCTAACCTCTTTCCTTCTCCGGCGAGCCATCAGAGACAAAGGCGTGCCCTCCACGCTCTGAACACCCGGCCCAGTGCCTATAAAAGAACCCACACCTCCGGCTACTCATTTTCAGCTTGATTTGGCCAAGCTTCCACCTCGAATTCGTCTCTTCCTTCCCAGCCAAAGTACCCAGGAAGCTCCGGCGAGCCCCCCTCCCCTCCCTCTTCGCTCTGCCACAAAACCAGTGGCAGAGTCATCTTCCTGACTCCTCTCCGCGTCGCGCAACACCCGTGCACGCCGCCTCAGCCCCGTCGTCGCCGCCGTCTTCCTCCACTGGGCAGCTTCTTCTCCGGCGACAGTAGGTACTGCTGTCCGCCTCTCCGTCCCCCTTTGTCCCTGTAGTTAGGCTTAATACATTCTCCATCTTCCCCTCTCTCTTTTCCCCCTTTTATTTCATTTAATTGCCCCTCGACCGTCGCTGACCACCCTCATCTTCCACGTCTCCGACCGACCTCCGGCGAGCCGCCCCCACCATTCCGCCCCTCCACACAGCTCGCCAACCATCTCATAAGCTCCGCCTCACCACAAGGAGCAATCTCCGCCCCTCCACCATCCCTCTACGCCTCCACCACATCCCCCCGAACACACCCACACTTCCGGTCGCAGGTCGACCTAGGCACGCACGCCTAGGCCGTCCCACGACCTGTAACACCGTGCACTGATGAGAACCTCGTCACAAACCCTAAACTAGCACCATTTAACCTTGATTTACAAGAAAAAGCTCCTACATAACTCTAGAAAGACTTGGCTTAGAGAAATTCTGAGTTTGCAAAGAAAACAGAAACTAAGGGGTAAAAATGCAATTTCATCAATCCAATATGAAAATAGGGTAGCTCAGGGTCCAAACATAGGTCAAAACAACCTAATAAGAAGAAAAGTGGGATGAAATGACTCAACTAGGGCTACAGCAACTCCGAAGAATTAAATGACATCCTGTAACCCTAAAAACAAACCCACTTAAATACATGAGGTTCGAGGCAGAGAAAAAATCAAATAAACCCTCTAAAATTTATAGAAAAATAACCCCTAGGGTTTAGAACCTTCAATGTGGCCTTAGGAACCCATTTTGACCTACATTGAGAACCATGCCCAATTAACAACTTAATTTGGGTTTTTACGTAAATTGACCGATCAAACAAGGTTTAATATGGAAATAAAATTCACCATCATAATCCTTAGGTCCCAATTAGTCATGTATAAAAACTTGAGCCTAAGAGGAAACCTTTTTGACCAACTTTACACTTTGGTCCTCTTATATTTACTTTTTGGCCCTCAACTTTTGAACCCTCACATTTTGGCCCCTAACTCTCCTTCGTTCTTTGCGTTCAGGTCCCTCCTGCAAAACCTGACCAGCACCATACTCCGGCGACCTTGCGCGGAGCATGGCGCCGCGCAAGGTGAGGGGGAGGGCGTGCCAGGTCAAATGGGGGTGCCCTGCGTCGTCAGCCACCGCAGGAGCACCCCCCTGAGCATTGCCACCACCCATACCGCCCGTGCGAACGCACGGATGGTATGGGTATCCTTCCTCCGGCGTCCTCCGGCGAGGGAGACACGTCGTCTCCCTCCGCCCTCCTCTCTGGTTCTGCCCCTATAAATACCCCCGTCGCTCCGCCGTTCTTCCCAGCTCGGATTTGATGGAGATACCCCCCCACTTCCTCTCTTCCCACTCCGACAGACGCCCCCTTGCTCCGACGGCTTCTCCTCCTCCTCCTCGTCGCTCTGGCGCACTACCAGCAGTAGGGTTGCCTTCCCCTGCTCTTCCCGCGCCGCGCCGCACCCAGCGCGTGCCTCTCCAGCCCTCTCCTCGCCGTCGCTCCTTCCTCTGGGCAGCTTCTTCTCCGGCGACAGTCGATACGACTGTCACCTGCTCCGGCCCCTCCTCATCCTGCTAAGTAAGTAGAACTCCTCCTCTTCCTCCCCTCTTCCTTTTCCTCACTTTAAACCTTTACTGTCGCCCTCGATTTCGACCAATCACCCTCACCTTCTCCACCTCCGGCCACACTCCGGCGACCCGCTCCCATCACTCCAGTAACCCACACGGCTCGCCGACCACCGCAGAACCTTCGCCTCCTCACCCTGATCATCCTCCACCCTTCCACTTCCCCCGGATCGCCCTCTGCAACTCCACCGAACACACCCATTTCCCAACCCGTAGTTTAACCTAGGGTGGCCCTTAGGTTCTTCCTCGCCACCTGCAGACCCTCCGCCCACCTTCGTCGTGCTACGGCGAAGGTCCTCCGCGCATCTGATTAGGCCGAGAGGCTGTTTTTCTGTAGGCAAGAACTTTGCTCGCCGCCGCCATTGACGAGTGAAGAAGCTCCTTCGACCTGCTGCTCCAGGCACGCAACGCCCAGATCCATCCCCCAGGCTGCGCGAGGCGTCTTCGCGAAGAGTCCCAGGCTGCAGCTGGGGCGAAGCCCTCGCACAGGCCCTCGACTGCCGGCTGCCTTCTCCGCGCGGGCACTCACATTGGGGTGGGACATTTAGTCCCACCTCGGAAACCCACTGAGGCGAATGGGCGCTTAAAGGCAAAAAGTGCCTTAAGCTGTTCGCCTCAGATCATGGGGTGAGGTCCCCTTCACCCGCCCGATTACCCGGCCTCGTCCGCACTCACGCCTCGCGGACCTGGCCCGACCCGACTAAGCCCGACCTGCACTCCTCGCCCACCACCGCACGCCAGTGGGCCTGGACCCGGGCGCGACCCGCATACCCAATTACCCGGTTGCTTTGGGAGAGCTTTCCTAAGAGTGAATTCTGAGAGAGAGAGAGACGCGGGGGGAGGGTAGAATAGGTTTTGCCCTCTGACGAAAACCTTGAAGTGTGCAGGCACAGGTAAAGAAGAAGAAGAAGGACCGCGGAGGAAGAAGAAGAAGGAAGCTGAGGAAGACACTGTAGCATCAACAGTTTAAGTCGTCTTATTGGAAAATCAGACGACGTCCTGAAGGCAACCAAGAAGAAGAAGAAAGAAGAAGAGAAGCAAGAAAAGAAGAAGAAGAGCATGAGAAGAAGATCAGAAGAAAGAAGTAGAAAGAAGATCTGAAGATCAAAAGAAGAAGAAGAAAGAAGAAGAGCACGAGAAGAAGATCTGAAGAACAGAAGAAGAAGAAGAGAAAACAAGGAAAAACAGAAGACAAAAGAGAAGACCACGAGGAGATAGACAAAGAAAAAACCAAGAGCCAAAGAGAAGAGAAGATAAAGAGGAAGAAAGAAGAGAAGAAGAAGAAGCCAAATTTTCATCTCTCTCTCTCTCTCTCTCTATTTTTGTAATAAGAACTTGTACCCCTAGAATACGACTTGCTCCCTGAGTTCGACCTCGGGAGAATTTTATTTTCTGAGTAAAAAAAATATATATTTGAAAGGATGGCAATAACTGGCTATACTACAATGCTATAACAAACCTAGTCATAAGTTGTTGCCAAACGCGTTTCATGCACCACCTTCGCCGTGCCACGGCGAAGGTGCCCAGCTGGTCTGATTAAGCTGAGAGGCTTGTTTGGTGTTTGACAGGAGTTCAGCCCCTGTCACCATTGACGGTTGGAGCAGCTCCAGGCTTCAGCAGCTCCAAGTGTCAGGTTCTCCAATCTTCAGGTGCAGCAGATTCGCGCAAGTAGTGCGAAGCCATCTAAGTCCAGCAAGGAGCGCAGCAACGCCCGCAGCTGTGGCGATTGCACGAAGGTTCTGCGGGTGTGCACGAGATTGGGGCAGGCTTGATAGTCCCACATCGGCGAAACGTGAAGCACAGGTATGCTTTAAATTGATTTTGTGTTATACGCTCGTTGCCTCCGAACGCACAGGGGTGAGGTCCCTCACCTTATCCCATGCCCGCCTCGTCCACGGTTTCACCTCGCAGATCTGGCGGGATCCGACCCGACCCATCCTGAGCACTCTTCGCGCATCACCCCACCTGTCAATGCACCTGGTCCCCGGGTGCGAAATCCGACCCGATTACCCGTGTGGCTCTGGGAGAGCGTCCTTGAGCGAATTGCAGAGAGAGAGAGACGTTCGGGTAGAGGGGTAGGGTAGGTTTTGCTCTCTGTGTAGGCAGGCTGAACGTTGAGGAAGAGAGACTTAGCCGTGAGGAAGAAGAAGAGAAGGAAGAAAGAAAGGACTGCAGAGCCAAAGAAGGAGAAGAAAGAAGAGACCAAGGCAAAAGAAGCCTTCTTAGAAAGCCAACACAGAATCAGAAGAAGATAGAAGGAAGAACAGAAGACCAAGGAAGGAGAAGACTTTGCAGGAAAGAGAAAAGAGAAGAGAAAGAAGTTCAAGGAAGAAGAAGAGCCTATGAAGAAGAAGAAGAAGGCAGAAGAGAGAAGAGAAAGCAAAAATCAGAGAAGGCAAAGACAGAGACTGTAGAAGAAGAAAGGAAGAAGAAGAGACTGCAGAGAAAGAAGCAAGGCAAGAAGGAGACCTGTAGATCAGAAGAGAAGAAGAAGAAGAGCCTACGCAGAAGAAAAGAGAGGCCAAGATAGAAGAGAAGAAAGGTAAAAGAGACTGCAGAAGAAGAAAGGAAAAGAGAGGCTGCAGAGAAAGAAATATCTTCAATAAAGGGAAAACACTTTTAAGACGTTTGATCACAAGATCAGACGTCCAATTTCATTCTTTTTTGTCATAACTACTTTTTTAAACCGCATACATTCATATTTGAATTCAAGTTTTGAGTAAATTAGAGTGTTCAATTACATTTGAGATTAGTAGTACATTCCGATTACTCCCTGTGTTCGACCTCGGATACTCCAGTTTTTGAGTAATAAAAATTCTTTATTTGTTGACGACGCTTGATCACCTATACTACGACGTAATTAACTGTTAAACACGATCGAGCAAGTTGCCTTCAACAAAATGGCGCCGTTGCCGGGGAGCAACGTGCAATTTACCACTAGTCTCTACATTCGTTTTATCATATTGAACACTAACTTGCCCTACTTTACTTTGTTGTGATCTTGCAGGTATTTCACGAGAAAATCCCTCCCGCAAGTCAACCACTCCAGGGCAGGTAATTTCTTTCCTTCCTTAAACTATCCCCTAATCCTGAAAAGACAAAAGGAAGAAAATCAATTTAGAATCAATTGCCTTCTTTATATAGTAATCACCATCTTTAAGGCAAACACTTCTTGATTGTTGCAAAAATTTTTCAAATCTTCTTGAAGGTGGAGCAATTTTTTAGATTCCATCCCACAAATTCATGTGCCTAATTGAAATCACGCTTAATCTCGGCAGACAACACAATTCTTGCTTTAAAGTCCAAAGAGAATTTTTGTGAAAAAGAAAAGAGGATTGGAAATAGAACCAAATTAGGGTGTCCACAGTAGGGTCTTGAAGTGCTAGTCACACATGCCTGCATAAAAGGAAATAAACCCTCCCGCATCAGTGTGCTACCCAAGCCCTTGATTGAAGAGAGCTTAACAAGACAAACCTTAAGAAAAATTGAGTTCTAAAATCACTTGAATCTTAAAATTTTGGACCTAATAACCTGGGAGTCAAATCAGGGTGATCCCTAGGCTCCAAACCTAGAATCATTCTGCCATCCATAGGACAGGTCAGGTGAGGTTGACCCCTTGGGTCAACCAACCTCTAAATTAGGTCATAACAGCAAAACATCTAAAGTTCAAGTGAGAACCCTAAAAGCACCTTTGAAATAAAAGTGGTAGACTTAAGAGGTCAAGGTCCCCATTCTGGTCTACCTGGAATCTCAGTGACAAGAGAGGTCGGGTGGGGGAAACCTTGTAACCCGTGGGGATGCTCTACCGTGTAGGGGTCTTTGCGGGACCCTCCCTCTCTGGCTGCCCAGGTAATTCTCAGGTGGACGATCTTCTGATCCAGGGGTCCATCCGCCCCGAACCTCCATAGTCATCCAAACATCTTTGGGTCGCTTGATTGGGCCAAAAACATCTCCAGTCCCTCATCTTTTCTCTTTAGAGCACACACACACATTTTCAGTGGGACTAGTTATTCAGATCTGATCGCTTCATAACTACATCTTGATTCAAACTCTGATTCTACATCTTGATTCCACCACCTGATCCAAAAATGCAGCCAAACCACCTAGGACTACCAGTCAAGAAACCTGAATGTCGGAGATCCATGAGAGATAAAATGATTGAGGATGCTATGAAATTCTATGAAAATGAAGAAACCTCAACAACAATAGGAAACATTCAGGTTGATGTCCCAACAACCACAACCTTTGTCATAATTTGTGCCCAAGTGTTATTAGCAGAAGCCAACAAAGGATCAACCCGTGACTTGCTCATTATTGCATACATTGAGATAGAAAAACTGCACAACCTTGAATACCTCCAATGTATGACAGATCCTCGACTTTGGAAGCAACACCAAGATCGTCTTGAAAAACTGGAAGAGATACTGAGATTAGTAAAACAAGTTATTGATCAGAAATACCCGTGTATACCAACAGAGGATGATCTATCTTGGGACAACATCGAGGATAAATTTGATCTCGGGTTTGAGGCACAAAATGGTTGTGGAGTCCCAACCCAGATGGAGTATAACGTGCCTTATATTGAAAAAGGTTGAGAAGCTCCAAATGCAGGAAAATATCATGTTGAACCCATTTTAGAATCCCAAGACTCCTGCAAGTATGAAAGTAGAACTGAACCTCTCGAGGGTGTAAATTCCGTCCCTTGTCCTGATAAGGTGACCCTCGAAGGTTATTTGGACCTAGATTCTAGTGATTCAACCCACATCCTAAGCCCAAAATCTAGATCTGAAACCTATTGGGAAGATTTCTAGGCCCCATATGAAGAAGATGAATCTTTCAATGAAGAATATATCTTGGGCCTTTATTTGATGAATATCCCTCGCCAACATCCTCAGAGGAACTAATCGATTTTTCGGAAGTCATGCCAATCTACGATACATAAATCGAGGAGTTGGATGAGTGGGGTTTCAATTGGGTTTGCCCTACTAGCTTAGAACCTGAGCCTCTACCAAATAGGGACACCTTTTTAAGCTCAGAGTTAACATTTAGGCTAGATCCCAATCAGGCTGCTAATACAGAATATGATTTATTCTATGGTGGAACCCATGATCTTGAATCTCATTCAAATTTTGATTTTCGCAAACTCTCCGACGATTTTGAATCTAACCATAACATCGGAGAAAATCTGCTTCCTGATTATAACATGTCAATTCTCTTTGAAGCCACCTGCCCCACATATACTGAACCAATCAAAACCCGTTCCCTACCCCGACCCGCAACCGGACTCAAATTCTATTATGATTCACCTCTCACTGAGTTGTTTGCAGATGATTCAACTCCGTATCTATACCGGGTATCGGGTATTGATCAGACCACAAATTAGGAGCCTCCATCCTTTGATCACCCCTGTAGGGTTTTCACACCATACATTGACTATTTTCCGGAACCCTACTCTGACCAGGCTGAGTTGACTCAGCCCGAACCCGAGTTTTCACTTCCATATCCATTAGAACTTCACTGCATATGGTGGGTTCCACATCTGCTGATCTACATCTATCAACCCACCAGACTTATTGGGTTTGGGCTGCATCATCAGCCTACTGATCTTAACAAGCACCTGGTTGGACCAACCAGGCTCTTAATCAAGGTGCTTGTTTTCCAAAATTCCATTGATTTGACCACTCCCTCTCCACCCCATTTTCCGCTCGGCTGAAGGCATTAAATTTAGCGCTTAACGGGAGGCAACCCATCATCCCAAAAATAGAGACCCGTCTGATTATCCGTCTGTACTCCACGTCTATTGCACCTTGAGGTCAGCCTTAAACAGTTGATCCCACCTCTGGTACACGTATCAGAGCTTGAAATCGTTCGCATCAGTCATTTTCGACCCATTCACCCACTCGATGTATCCTGTTCTAAGCCCCTGACCTCAACACTAATTCACACCCTCTATTTACAATGAGGACATTGGAAAACTTAGGCATGGGGGGGTGATAAAGTGCATACATACAGAACCAAGAAAAAATCAGAAGGATTCTCACACAAAAAAATCCACATAGGTCAAAAACACAAAAAAATTGAAAAATTATGAAAAAGAACAAAAAATGGGGGGAGGGAGGAAAATTTGTGAGCCACATATTCATAAGGAGGAGAAAAAGAGCGAAAATGACAAAAAGGAGCACAAAATGAAAAAGAAGAAATAGTCATTAGTAAAAGATTAAGGAATTAACTGAAGTTCTAGACCAGATCAAGAAAAGAAATAAAGGAAAAGTGCTAAGGAGATATAACAAGAGATTAGCGGGAACGCTGATCTTAGGCCTCTTGGGCTAGAATCTTTAGCTTAAAAATTCACGTATCCGTTAAAATCTGGATAATCCTCAAGAGGTTGAGGAAAATGCGAAGCTTAAGTATTAGTTCTAAGGCTTAGGAAGTATTCGGCCTCGTTAACTGACCTCCGATTTGCGGGATTCAGTAACCTAAGCACCCCAAATTCACACACAGTCTGGTTCAGTGCGCATAAATATCCAAATCACGCAAAAGCATTTAATGTTCTGAAAAATTCACCTAGATTAGGAGCGGCCAATCAACACAAGTTGATTTGGACGAGTTCCCAACGCCGAGAGGCGAGAAATTCCCCTCGAAGATGCGTAAAAACATATCGTCTCCTCGGTGCTTGTCTCTTAGGATATTTAAATATCCTACTGGGGGCATGTAAGCACTCTACCGGTTCAGATACCATGGGCGGCATTATCCCGAAATGTCGATCGCCAGGGTCTGAATTCGACCACGGAACGCCATGGGCGGGATTATCTTGAAATCTCGAAAGCCAGGGTTCTGGGGGTTGCCATGGGCGGGATTATCTCGAAATTTCGAAAGCCAGGGACCCTTGAGGATTGATGATGGGGACGAGGAATCCGATACAGGCCGTGTTGAGAAGCTAATCCGAAGCTAGAAATAAAAAGAAAAGAGAGAGAAAAAGCTCTCCAAACAAATAAATCTTCTATCTCTCTCTTACAAAAAAAAACGCATTGCAAACTGAACTTAGGCTAAAAATGTCTCAAGCACGAGTGCTTTAACCTCAGAGTCCAACAAACCCTAGGTTAGTTTCTGTGGGCCGTAGAAACCTTTGCGGAGGACTAAGGCTAAAGCGGAACAGGTCCGGAATTTGGTTGGTACTTGAGTACCTCTAGGCCTATTGTCGGCATTCCTACCTAATCACAAAAGAAGCACTTATCATAACTGATGACAGACAGGGTCTAGAATGGAAGTTAAAACCTTGAAATTTTGCTAAGGGACTAGCAAAAGCTAGGCATGGGGGTATGATGAGAGCCTCATCATGATCCATAACTAGCTCATTTTGACCCAATAAAGAAGATAAAAGCTCCTACATAACCTAGAAGAAGGCCTAAATGAAGGAATAAGTGCTCTGAGAAGAAAACATGAAATAAAGGTTAAAACTGTAATTTTACCATTGCAGTACATAAACAGGATTTCTCAGAGGCAAAACATAGGTCAAATGATCTAAATGAGATAAAAAGTGGGTTGAGTCAATCAGAAATGGGTTTATGTGCAATCTAGGAATTAAATGACATTTGGTAACCCTAAAACAGACCCACTTAAATTAACAAGGTTCCGGTCAAGATAAAAATCAAGTAAAAACTCTAAAAATCATGGAAAAATATCCTCTAGGGTTTATAACACTTAATTTGGCTTTTGGAACCCAGTTTGACCTAGATTAGGATCCTAGCTCTTCAAGTAACCTAATTTGGGTTTTTACGCAAAATATCCAGTCAAACGTGGTCAAACCTAAAATTCAACTTTACCATTAGATTCCTTATGTCAAAATTAGGTTTTTACCAAAATTTGGACCTAAGGGGAGGTCATCTTGACCTACTTTGCAATTTAGTACCCCCAAATCATAATTTGGTCCCTATCTTTTGAAAATCATTGCGGAGAGCCCCCTAATTTCCTCGCCATCTTTACAATCAAGTCCTGCCGCCATTGTTAGGGTAGACTCGACCTCCGGCGAGGTTTAGAGAGGGATTACTCTCTGATTCCTCAGAGATCCCCTCCTAGAAATGGAAGGGAGATTCTCTGAGGAATTCCCTTCCACCTAAGGCAAATCACGATCTCTGGTGTGAACCCAATCTCTCGTGCGAACGCATGAGGGATTTGGGTATCTAACCTCTTTCCTTCTCCGGCGAGCCATCAGAGACAAAGGTGTGCCCTCCATGCTTTGAACACCCAGCCCAGTGCCTATAAAAGAACCCACACCTCCGGCCGCTCATTTTCAGCTTGATTTGGCCGAGCTTCTAGCTCGAATTCGTCTCTTCCTTTCCATCCAAAGTACCCAGCAAGCTCCGGCGAGCCCCCCTCCCCTCCCTCTTCACTCTGCCACAAAACCAGTGGCAGAGTCATCTTCCTGACTCCCCTCCGCGTCGCGCAACACTCGCGCACGCCGCCTCAGCCCCGTCGTCGCCGCCATCTTCCTCCACTGGGCAGCTTCTTCTCCGGCGACAGCAAGTACTGCTGTCCGCCTCTCCATCCCCCTTCGTCCCTGTAGTTAGGCTTAATACATTCTCCATCTTCCCCTCTCTCTTTTCCCCCTTTTATTTCATTTAATTGCCCCTCGACCGTCGCTGACCACCCTCATCTTCCACGTCTCCGACCGACCTCCGGCGAGCTGCCCCCACCATTCCGCCCCTCCACACGGCTCGCCAACCATCTCATAAGCTCCGCCTCACCATAAGGAGCAATCTCCGCCCCTCCACCATCCCTCTACGCCTCCACCACATCCCCCTGAACACACCCACACTTCCGGTCGCAGGTCGACCTAGGCACGCATGCCTAGGCCGTCCCACGACCTGCAGCACCGTGCACCACCTTCGCCATGCCACGGCGAAGGTGCCCAGCTGGTCTGATTAAGCCGAGAGGCTTGTTTGGTGTTTGACAGGAGTTCAGCCCCTGCCGCCATTGACGGTTGGAGCAGCTCCAGGAGTCAGGTTCTCTAATCTTCAGGTGCAGCAGATTCGCGCGAGTAGTGCGAAGCCATCTAAGTCCAGCAAGGAGTGCAGCAACGCCCGCAGCTATGGCGATTGCACGAAGGTTCTGCGAGTGTGAGCGAGATTGGGGCAGGCTTGATAGTCCCACATCGGCGAAACGTGAAGCACAGGTATGCTTTAAATTGATTTTGTGTTATACGCTCATTGCCTCCGAACGCACAGGGGTGAGGTCCCTCACCTTATCCCACGCCTGCCTCGTCCGCGGTTTCACCTCACGGATCTGGCGGGATCCGACCCGACCCATCCTGAGCACTCCTCGCGCATCACCCCACCTGTCGATGCGCCTGGTCCCCGGGTGCGAAATCCGACCCGATTACCCGTGTGGCTCTGGGAGAGCGTCCTTGAGCGAATTGCAGAGAGAGAGACGTTCGGGTAGAGGGGTAGGGTAGGTTTTTCTCTCTGTGTAGGCAGGCTGAACGTTGAGGAAGAGAGACTTAGCCGCGAGGAAGAAGAAGAGAAGGAAGAAAGAAAGGACTGCAGAGCCAAAGAAGGAGAAGAAAGAAGAGACCAAGGCAAAAGAAGCCTTCTTAGAAAGCCAACACAGAATCAGAAGAAGATAGAAGGAAGAACAGAAGACCAAGGAAGGAGAAGACTTTGCAGGAAAGAGAAAAGAGAAGAGAAAGAAGTTCAAGGAAGAAGAAGAGCCTACGAAGAAGAAGAAGAAGGCAGAAGAGAGAAGAGAAAGCAAAAATCAGAGAAGGCCAAGACAGAGACTGTAGAAGAAGAAAGGAAGAAGAAGAGACTGCAGAGAAAGAAGCAAGGCAAGAAGGAGACCTGTAGATCAGAAGAGAAGAAGAAGAAGAGCCTACGCAGAAGAAAAGAGAGGCCAAGACAGAAGAGAAGAAAGGTAAAAGAGACTGCAGAAGAAGAAAGGAAAAGAGAGGCTGCAGAGAAAGAAATATCTTCAATAAAGGGAAAACACTTTTAAGACGTCTGATCACAAGATCAGACGTCCAATTTCATTCTTTTTTGTCATAACTACTTTTTTAAACCGCATACATTCATATTTGAATTCAAGTTTTGAGGAAATTAGAGTGTTCAATTACATTTGAGATTAGTAGTAAATTCCGATTGCTCCCTATGTTCGACCTCGGATACTCCAGTTTTCGAGTAATAAAAATTCTTTATTTTTTGACGACGCTTGATCACCTATACTACGACGTAGTTAACTGTTAAACACGATCAAGCAAGTCGCCTTCAACACATAGTAAGTAGACGAGAAGTGAGTTGGCTCTTGTGTACGCGGTTCCAAGGAGAGCAACTGTCCCTTTAATGTAGAGGGGAGCTAGGCACCCCTTTGGGTTGAGCATCGGGGTTAGGCCTAGTCACTCTACACCGACTTCTGTTTGGCCCTCGTGTACGTGGTACCGAGGTGAGCTACTTATGTAGGGAGGGAGCTAGCTACCCCACGGGACCAGGGGTTAGGACTAGCTGCCCTACACCGACTCTTGTTAGGCCCACTGAACAAACCAGAATAGTCGGACGAAGGTACGTGGACTATTGAGGGGCGAGACCCCTGTTCCGTTCTGAGGGGCGAGACCCCTGTTCTGAGAGGGCAAGGCCCTATGCTATTCCGTACTATACCTTTAGGCATACCCGCTAGCGGAAACGACTGACCGCGTGCCAGAGCGAGACAACTACCTGTGGGCTTATCGCGTGTGCCGTAGTCACCGCTACGTCGTGACCGTGACCTCGGGGTGGTTGACTGGGTGTAGGATTACCACGGGGGACTCTCCTAGTCAGGAGAGCATCACGTGTACATCCTACATCCCGGAAAAGACTGCAATCAATATCGTTCCCGTGAGGAACAAGCCAGATCAAGAAATAATTAGATGAATAAAGGAGCAAACAAATTAGAACTACTTAGTTGAGCTAAATGAAAATGAATAATTAATTAATTGCTTGTCTTAATTGCATGTAAATGGCTGAATTACCACTCTACTCAGCGTTCATTGACTCTGGAATTTTATAACCTTGTTCAGGGCAGGGAGTTGAGCAGCCAGCACCACCAACTGCGGAGGGAGCTAGGCCCAGTCGAGCCCAACCTTAGCTATGCTTACCTTTCTGTTTCCTAGCTTCTTTTGTGATAGTGAGTATTTTTCTATATGGAATACTATTTCTGATTTTTTTTTTTCGCTTTACTTTCCACTATACTAGTTGTGATGGCCTGTACTATTATGAGATTTTCCCTTTCTGTTCTTTTACTGTCTCTGTATTATTTTCTACTTAGTTACATTGTACTTGTGGTTGTGGAATATTTTCTACTTTTGGTTATTTCTTATTGGACGACTAGGTCTTTGGATTAGTCGAAGGGGGCTGGTCTCGAGTCTTGTCAGGATCTGGGATCGGGTCATAACAAGATGGTATCAGAGCAAGGTCGTCCCGAGAAATGAATCAAATGGTCTAAAAAATAGCCACCCACATGCATGTAACTAGGATAGCCATCACAACGTATCTCTTGATCTTCACTCCCAAGTCTTATTTTCCTTATGTGATTTGCTATCATTGACAGTTTCTGCTCTTTTTCGTGTGTCTCCTTGTAGGAGATGCCTCGACGGGGAGTTCTCGAGGCAGGCTGCGGTCGTGGCTGTGGGCGGGGTCGGAGGGGCGAACGTACCGGACCTGAGGCACCAGTTGACCCACCTCTCCTTTCGGCCATCTAGGCCCAGGATCTCGCCTAGCTGATCCAGGACATCGTACAGGAGGAGCTCCAGTAGCCTCCTCTACCACCCCTCCCTAGGGACATGGAGGGAGAGTCCTCCGTGGGATAGGGGAAACGCTACAGTGCCGTACGAGCTAGAGGGGGAGGGGGTGATCCTCCACCACCCCCACCACCCTCAGACACTTCTGAGCACGAGCCCTCCTTGCCTGGAGGTGTACCTGTTCCCCGTTGCAGCTCCACCACGAGCTTTTCGGCCAGTTCCTGAAGCTGAAGCCCCCCTCCTTCAAGGGGGATGAGAGCCCGTCTGAGGTAGAGGACTGGCTGGAGTAGATAGAGAAGGTGTTCGACACCCTCCGCCCTCCTGCAGAGTGCTGCGTGGCCTTTACCACGTACCAGCTGGAGAGTGCTGCCCACAGGTGGTGGAGGGCAATCAGAGGCCAGGAGGGGAGAGAGACGACGTGGGATTAGTTCATGGCTCTCTTCTACAAGCAGTACTTTCTACAGACCTGGAAAGACCAGAGGAGGTGGGAGTTCCACACTCTCTGTCAAGGGGTGATGACAGCGCATACTGTACGCGTTTCCTGGAGCTGTCACGCATCGCCCTGACAACTGCGTCTACTGAGGAGGAGCGCCTGTGGAGGTTTACTGAGGGGCTCTGACCTACGATTCGGGAGTTTGTTAAACCCCTGAAGTTGCCCACTTTCTCTCGTGTGGTTGAGGCTGCCATGACTTATGAGGAGACCAACCCGACTGCGTGAGACACTAACGACGGAAGGAAGAGGCCCTACCAGCTAGAGTACTCCAAGGGTCGTCGGGAGAGGAGGTATGCGATGGCCGCAGGTGAGCCGTCTCATTCTGCGGGGCCACCAATGGCTTTTGGGGGCCCCAGACAGGGATCAGCTGCCAGCACTGGACCCCAGCCCAGCCACCAGCAGAGACCGACTGAGGGAGAAGGCGGTGCCTCTCTCTGCTACCAGTGTGGCCAGCCGGGCCACCTCAGGAGGGACTTCCCATCTAGAGCTGAAACACAGCAGATGCTCCCCACACCGAGCACTGGAGGCCGAGCTGGCGGCTGCGTTCACCAGGCACGTGGAGTAGGACAACAGTCACGAGGAGGGTACTGGCCAGCTGCTGCTTGCCTGACCCAGAGCATGGTCGCTTTGTCTGCACCTAGGGTTAAGGGGAGTATCAATGCCCTAACACACAAAGACGTCAGGGCTTCAGGTTCTGTGGTGGCAGGTATGGTTACCGTTTCTAGTAGATTAGTCTACGTTCTTTTCGATTCTGGTGCCACACATTCTTTTGTCTCCTCAAGTTTTGCCATCAGTTTGGGGCCGAGCAGCGTACTGTTAGAGGTTTCGTTCTTGATTAGAGGGCTAGGTGGACAGTTGTTCGTAATAGAGGAGGTCTTTATAGACTGCGAGGTCGCTATAGGGGGCACAGTCTTCCCACTGACCTGATAGTAATCTCGATGGAGGACTTTGGCGTGATCCTAGGGATGGACTGGCTGTCTGCCTATCACGCCTTGGTGGACTATTTTGGGAGGAAGATTGTCTTCTCCATACTGGAGTTGCCTTCCTTTGAGTTTCACGGTCAGCCAGTGGACAGAGGTTTCAGGTGCATCTCCGTACTTCGGGCAGCGAAACTTTTGGGCCAGGGGTGTGAGGGCTTCTTAGCTTGTGTGGTAGCAGAGCCTAGCCCCATGGCTGACTTTCAGTGTATTCTGGTGGTCAGCGAGTACCCCGTTGTTTTCCCAGAGGAGCTTCCAGGACTACCGCCTGAGCGCAAGATTGAATTTGAGATATCACTAGTACCGAGGACCAACCCCATTTCTACTGCATCGTACAGGATGGTTCCACTTGAGCTACGAGAGCTCAAGTCACAGTTACAGGACCTGTTGGAGAAGGGCTTTGTGAGGCCCAGTGCATTCCCATGGGGAGCCCTTGTGTTGTTTGTGAAGAAGGATGGTACCCTGTGACTTTGTGTCGATTACTAACAACTGAATCAGGTCACCATCAAGAACAAGTACCCGCTACCTTGTATCGACGACCTCTTTGATCAGTTGAGAGACGCCATAGTGTTCTCTAAGATAGATCTGAGGTCAGGTTACCACCAGTTGAGGATCAAGGAGACCGACGTCTCCAAGACAGCTTTCCGTACTTGGTACGAGCACTACGAGTTCTTGGTCATGCCATTTGGGCTGACCAATGCCCCCGTTGCTTTCATGGACATGATGAACCATGTTTTCAGACCGTACTTAGACCAATTTGTGGTGGTGTTCATCGACGACGTCCTAGTCTACTCATGGGATCAGGTGCAACATGGACAGCATCTACATATGGTCCTCGATACCTTGAGACGACGCAGGCTGTATACTAAGTATAGCAAGTGCGAGTTTTGGCTGAGATAAGTGACTTTCTTGGGCCACATGATTTCGGGAGACGGATTGGCTGTGGATCCAGCCAAGGTTGAGGCTATGCTCAGGTGGGAGAGACCACGCACAGTGACAGAGGTACGCAGCTTTCTGGGACTTGCAAGCTACTATCGACAGTTTATCAGAGGATTTTCTCAGATCGTGCGTCCTATGACTCAGCTGACCCAGAAGGACGTGCCCTTTACTTGGACCGACGAGTGCAAGGCGTGCTTTCAGGAGTTGAAGGAGAGATTGACTTCAACTCCTGTACTTACCATTCTAGACAGTAGTGGCGGGTTTGTGGTTTACATTGATGCATCATTGCAGGGGTTGGGTGGTGTGCTCATGCAGCGG
Organism: Thalassia testudinum; assembly: GCA_037157565.1. Classification (NCBI taxonomy): domain Eukaryota; kingdom Viridiplantae; phylum Streptophyta; class Magnoliopsida; order Alismatales; family Hydrocharitaceae; genus Thalassia; species Thalassia testudinum. Next base: position 9,327,277 of record JAZHRO010000067.1, read on the forward strand.
GGTCACGTTGTCACTTACGCTTTGCGGAAACTAAAGCCCCATGAGCATAATTACCCTACCCATGACTTAGAGTTGGTAGCAGTTGCCTTCGTGCTGAAGACATGGAGGCACTACCTGCATGGTGAGACATTCGAGATCTTCACTGACCACAAGAGCCTCAGGTACCTATTTGACCAGAAGGAGCTCAACCTAAGACAGAGACGTTGGTTAGAGCTCTTGAAGGACTACAACTGCAGCATCTCCTACCACCTAGGGAAGGCCAATGTGGTGGTTGACGCCTTGAGCCGGAAGGCGCCCGCCCACTTGGCCAGCTTGCAAGCACAGAGTTGGAGACTCATGGAGGAGGTGGGCAGTTAGCGACTCTGGGACTCACAGGGGTACTGCGGGGTAGTGACAGTGACGCAACAGGCGTGACCAGAGCTGATAGACTGCATCATTGTAGGACAGATGGCCGATCCTTACTTACAGACACTGCAAGACAGGGTGTTGACAGGGGACCCAGGAGACTTTTCCTTCTCAGATGAGATACTGCGTATGAGGGGACGCCTATGCGTTCCTAGAGACGAGGAGTTGTTGAGAGAGCTCCTGACTGAGGAGCACAGGTCCCAGTTCACCATACATCCCGGAAATATAAAAATGTACCATAATCTGTGACGCGACTTCTGGTGGAGAGGGATGAAGCGGGATGTTGGTAAGTTTGTCCAAAAGTGCTTGGTATGCCAACAGGTGAAGGCCAAGCACCAGAGGCCTGCAGGGTCGTTACAGTCACTTCCTATGCCAGAGTGGAAGTGGGAGAGCATCACCATGGACTTAGTAGTGGGCCTACCAGTTACCCAGCGGGGACACGATGCAGTTTGGGTGATAGTAGACCGATTGATGAAGACGGCACGGTTCCTGCTGATCTGAGTCACCTTTGGACCAGCACAGCTAGCAGAGAGATATATCAGAGATGTGGTGTGTCTTCATGGAGTCCCTCACGAGATAGCATCCGACAGGGATACTCATTTCACCTCCCAGTTCTAGGCAGAGTTTCAACAGGCATTAGGGACCCGTCTGAGGTTTAGTACCACCTACCACCCCCAGACCAACAGGCAGTCAGAGCACACCATATAGACACTCGAGGACCTCCTACGTGCTTGTGTACTATACTGGAGAGGCTCCTGGGAGGAGCATCTACCCTGGCAGAGTTTGCAAACAATAACAGCTATCATTCGAGCTTTGGCATGGTACCTTACGAGGCTCTGTACGGAAGAAAGTGTACCGCACCCTTAAGTTGGGTCGATGTGGGGACCAAGTGGGAGGTTGGCCCCAGGCTGATCTAGCAAAGTCAGGAGGTGATAGAGCAGATTCATAGATGACTCTGCACTATCAGGAGCAAGCAGAAGAGCTATGCCGATAGGAAGCGTAGGGAAGTGCAGTTCGAGGTTGGAGATCGCATCTTCCTCTGTGTTTTTCCCATGAAGGGCTTGCAGCGTTTTGGGGTGAAAGGGAACCTTGAGCCGAGGTTTGTGGGACCCTTTGAGGTCTTGGAGTGGGTAGAACTCATTGCTTACCGACTTGCCCTTCCTCCCCAGCTTTCTGGAGTACACGACGTGTTCCACGTGTCCAACCTCATGAAATACGTCACCGCTCCCAGCCACATTATGAGCCATGAGAGCGTCGAGGTGGGAGATGACCTGACCTATCCCGAGAGGCCTATAGAGATACTAGACAGAGCCATCTGGAGTCTGAGCCGGAAGTAGGTATCACCAGTGAAAGTCCTATGGAGAAGCCAGCGATATGAGGAGGCAACTTGAGAGCTTGAGGAGGCAATGCGAGAGCAGTACTCTGAGCTTTTTGAGGGTACATCTCTTCAGACCTAATTTATTCCTCTTTAAGTTTATTATGCGCATTTACACTTCTTTTTCCGCACTCTTCTTGGCTCAAGTTTCAAGGATGAAATTTCCTTTAAGTTTGTTATGTTGAAATGACCTGCCGCTCTTGGGTTGGATAAGACGTCTGGAGTATGCATCAGATGTCTGTCTAGATGTTTGGATTGATGGTCGGACATCTGAAAGTGGGGAAAATCGTACGTGCTTTTTCCTTTCGCGTGCATGCAACACGCATGCCTTTCTCTCTCCTTTGGCCTCCTCACCCGAAACCCTAAACACCTCCTATTTAAACCCAACCCCCTCCTCCTTCCCAATCACCATAGCCTCCACCTTCATCCCTTAGCATCCGCCCCTCCCTGTCCCTTGCAGCCATGAGGGGAGGAGAGAAGCTCATGAGTGGAGGAGAGGGAGAGAGGGAGAGAGTGTGAGCGAAGAAGGGGAGAGCGTAGGAGAGAAGGAGAGAGATCGGGGGAGCTCGAGCATGCGCGGCCGGAGGAGCTCGAGCAGGAGAGCTCAAGTGTGGGAGTTGCCCTCACTGCAGCTACAACGGCGAGGAGCTCGGAGGTGTGAGGACCTCCGAGGAGCTTGGAGGTGTGAGGAAAGGAGCCACGGACGGAGGAATTGCGGGAGCCAAGGGAGCTTGTGCGAGAAGAGGAGGTCCTGCAACCTCCTGCAGCTGCTACAGGCGGAGCTCGCGGGAAGACGAATGACGTGAAGGAGTTCTGCGTATTGGATTTTTCAGTATCAGACGTCTGGAGCATCTACCAGACGTTTGGAGTAGTAGTAAGACGTCCGGAGTTGATGCCGGACGTCTGCAAGCATGCTTAGTGCCAAGGTACGTGTTTCTGCACGGTTTCCAACCATGCAAGCCATGCTGCAGGATGGCTTAGCCGTTTTTGGCTCTATGCATGTGTACGCAGGTGCAGAGCATTGGAAAGGCGTGTGGTACGCCCTTCGAGGTACTTTTGGACGTCTGGACACATCGCCAGACGTTTGACTGTACTCCCAGACGATCGGAAGGAGAGTCCGACGTCTGGGACTTCCCTCAGACGATTGCAGAGGTGTTCAGACATCTAAGGAAACTACAGGAAAGAAAGGGTGAGTTCTGACGTCTTTTAAGACGTCTGGGCCTAGTCTCAGACATCTGATTTTGGACAGTATGTGTGTTTTTGGCTTGTTTAGGGCCCGAACGGAATCAGATTTTCTCAAACAAAGTACCGTTGTTTTCCTCTTGCGCTTCTCTACGAGTTAGTGTCAGTTGTATATAGTTTTGGACTCATTTGACATGGTTGGTCAATTGTATAGGTCTCCAGCCAGTTGAGCACGCGGGACCCATGGAGGCGATAGGATCTGCGGTTCTAACCCCCATTCCTCCTATGTTTCCTGGTAAAGTGGTTTGCTTAAATATCAAGATTTAATAAAATTAAGTGCATATTTAGAATAACATACTTGAACCTTAAGGCGTGAAATGAACTCTAGGGCAGAAACGAACGAATCTTGCTCAAGCTACACTGTCTTCCCTGAGATGCATGTTAAACCAATTTGCTCGCAAATGTATTAGTCTATTGATGTGATGCTTTCTTAGAAAAACATGAGCTTCCTGATATACGAATGAAACCCGTAATGTGAATAGTGAGATCTGATTGTTGGAAAATAGAATGAAAGGAATACAAGCATGAACACTAAGGGGAATTAGGAGAAGTACTCTTGTACATAGTAAGTAGACAGGAAGTGAGCTGGCGCTTATGTATGCGGTACCAAGGAGAGCAACTATCCCTTTAATGTAGAGGGGAGCTAGCTGCCCCTTTGGGTTGAGCCCTGGGGTTAGACCTAGTCACTCTACATCGACTTCTGTTTAGCCCTCGTGTACGTGGTACCAAGGTGAGCTACTTAGTGTAGGGAGGGAGCTAGCCGCCCCACGCGGCCTGGGGTTAGGACTAGCCACCCTACACCGACTCTTGTTAGGCCCATTGGGCAAACTGGGATAGTCGGACGAGGGTATGCGGACTGTGGAGGGGCGAGACCCCTGTTCCGTTCTGAGGGGCGAGACCCCTGTTCTGAGAGGGCAAGGCCCTGTGCTGTTCTATACTATACCTTTAGGTGTACCTGCTAGCGGAAACGATTGACAGCGTGCCACTGCAGGATAGCTACCCGTGCGCTTATCGCACGTGCCGTAGTCACTGCTACATCGCGACTGTGACCTCGGGGTGGTTGACTGGGTGTAAGATTACCATAGGGGACTCTCTCGGCCAGGAGAGCACCACGTGTACATCCTACATCACGGAAAAGACTGCAATCAAGATCGTTCCCGTGAGGAACAAGCCAGATCAAGAAATAATTAAATGAATAAAGGAGCAAACAAATTAGAACTACTTAGTTGAGCTAAATGAAAATGAATTATTAATTAATTACTTGTCTTAATTGCATGTAAATGGCTGAATTACCACTCTACTCAGTGTTCGCTGACTCCGGAATTTTATAACCTTGTTCAAGTCAGGGAGTTGAGCAGCCAGCACCATCGGCTGCGGAGGGAGCTGGGCTCGACTAAGCCCAGCCTGTCGAGCCCAGCCTTAGCTGTATTTACCTTTTCGTTTCCTAGCTTCTTTTTTGATAGTGAGTATTTTGCTATATGAATACTATTTCTTTTTTTTTTTCCGCTTTACTTTCCAATGTACTAGTTGTGATGGTCTGTACTATTATGAGATTTTCCCTTTTGGTTTTTTTACTGTCTCTATATTATTTTCTGCTTAGTACATTGTACTTGTGGTTGTGGAATATTTTCTACTTTTGGTTATTTCTTGTTGGACGACTAAGTCTTGGGATTAGTTGATGCGGGCCGGTCTTGAGTCCTATCGGGATCCGAGATCGGGTCGTAACATTTATTAACAAAAGCACATACTCTCTCTTGCGAATACAATTTTAAGAAATTGCTTCAAGCCTCCATGCCATTTTCATGCATTCAAAGAAGAAAACTCCACGCCATTTTGTGCTTTGATTGAAGCATACTCCACGCCAACTTTGTGCTTCAACAAAAGTCTTCAAGCTTCTACTTCCTTGTGTGCGCTAACATTGTTGATCCTTGAAGAGGATCTTCTTCTCTACTTCATCCATGCCTAATTCATACTTTTGAGAAGAAAGTTTAAGGGAGTACTATTTTTTTGATCTTTTGACATCTTGCTTCATATATATATCTTGTTATCTTTAGAAGTAAAATTGATTATTCAAATCTTTGATTCTAGTATCTTAAGCTTACATCTTTGAACATATTATTAATTCTAAACATTTTCACACAATTCCTCAATATAAAATTTATCTTTCTATCAAAGGGAAGTTGCAAGAAAAAGTTTATCAAAGTTCTACTTGTATATCAATTGCATAACATTTTGTCTCTCTTATATCAAGTGTGACGACCCGAGTCCAACTAACCGACGAGATTCGAGTCGCCGTGTGCTAACAACTAGCATGAAGTTAGCAAGATCACAGTCACATAACATAGAGTCATAAAACATCAATAGCCAACATTCATTCATAAAGCATTAAATGAAATAAATGAAAGAAAACTAAAGTGCTAACAATATAATCAAAGTTCACCTAGAGCAGAAATAAATGAGAGTCTCGTATAGCTATCAAAAAGACAGGAATTAAAATTCTACTAACGAAAAGGAAACTACTACTACGAGCCATCGGCTCAGTACGAACTATCTCCTTAGGTGGGACTCGGTTCCGTAGACGTCAGACCAATAGCAATTGTAACACCTGACTACTCAGCAACACCTGAGTACAGAACCCGAGATAAAACATTAATGAAAACTAAGTAGAGTAGAGAAATATGTAACTCAAGTAACAGAGTATAGGAAAAAGGCACTTATGTTGATAATTCGTCTGTCTTACAATCTTTTTCATATCCAGTCCCTTTTATGTAGTTTGCCCACATTCTTATTAGTCTCAAACTGTTAATCAACATCTCGGGCACAAGATGATCTCGTGTGACTTCCTGTGATGCAAGACTGGTATAAGCTACCCTCCTAGCTGGGAGGACTGCTTATACCCATCGAGTCGCCATGATTCGTCACCTTGGGGTCATCGTGAAAAGGGGTGGTGGCTACGTCGTGTAGCGTGAACATACACAAGCACTGTGTATGTTACATCGTGTAGCGTGAACATGCAAAAGCGCTGTGTATGTTGAACTACCGACAACCAATGACCTACCCACAGTCCAAAAAAAACTACTCCAAATCTCGAGCCTTGCAGTCCGTTATCTCAGTTGGCTGTTAAGCTTAACCAAAGAGTCGTAAGAAAGCCAACCACTCTCTAAACTCGATCTGAAAAGACCTAAATCTACGGTCGAAAACTCGACAAGTAGTAGGGCTGAAAAAGCAGTTATCTAATCCTTTCATTTTCCCGATATATCCGTCGTATTATCTATCCAATTTCTAGATAACTGTATTTCTTATCTTATCAATTAGAATATCCTTAGTAATTCTAAAGTCCACTTATTTTTTGTATTGAGGAATTCACATGGAGCCAAGAGCACAGTAGGTGAAAATAAAAGAATTTTGTATTGAGGTAAAACTTGTGTAAGCTAAAAGAAGCCCTACAATAGTGGCAGAAGAAGTTTAACTCATTCAGGACCTTAGATGCATAAATGAGGAGTAGTTTAGATTGTCATTTGTAAATTTAGAGGTTTGATTCTTTTTCTTTATAACTAGCAATTTATTCATATCTTACATGATTGGTTGCATCAATGGTTGCTGGCATCATGGAAAGAATAAGGGAACTAAGTTGTAGATATGACAAAAGTACTTTTTTCTATGTCAAGCATAAGTTGATAAGTGAACTATGTCGAAACAAAGTTCATATCCAACTTAGACCTTGAAAATTCAGATTGTGATCAAGCTTGATAACCATTGACCATTAACTCAAGCATGTCAAGTTATTAGAATGCAAAGTTTTCATGTAGCTTAACCTGTAGAAATCATTTTATAGGGATATTTAAGACTAGTTTACTTGAGGATTACAGAACTCAACTTTTAAATATACAACTGCCGTTAACTCTCCTTTTTGTTTGCTTTGCAAGAGGGGTTTACATCTATTTTTGTTTACTTGTTTACATGAATCAGGTGTTACTCTAAAGTGTTGGGAGGAGATCAAAAGGTAAAAAGGAGCTAAATAGGTTAAGACCACTTCCCACTTAACACGAATAGAAATTTGAATTTCGTAAAATCCGTGTTTCTTCTGAAAAAATATAGGTTTTGGAAGATAATATTAATCGATAAAATAAAAAGAAGTTACTCCTGTAAGTAAATTACACCTTCCAAATCATCTTATTTAAAGCATCACTTTGTATTTAAATTAAAATCAATTGACAATGGTGCACTAGGGCCGACAATGATCTAGAACTCCTAATTTGTTTGAATTTTCATCCCTACGTTACCTAGGAAATTACTGTGGAAGATGCCCATTTCTCTCCAATTTCCAACATTGGGTCGTTAAAAACAGATGTTGACGTTGACATGTAATCAAACTACTAACAAATTGAGCAATGCGCGTTGATTTGGACACAAAAGTTTCTGTATAGCGTAACACATCCGGAGCATTTTCGTGGAGATATCTGTAACTTTTGTCCAGTCCAAAGCACCACTCGGTATCCAAACCTAAATTAAATAAGTACGTTCTTTTTTTTGAGAGTAATTAAATGTAAGTGTTGACCCCTAGCACGTGTAGTGTGGACCCCTAAACATTCCTCGTCCTTCCGTTCTTCCACATCCATATGGCACCCATCCTTTTGTCTTTCGTCGGTCGTTTCACTTTAGGCATATTAGTCTTACGACAAGCAAATTGAAAGACATTCTTTGTTTTTTTTGATGTTGACGGCACGAAAAAAAGAAAAAAAAGAATCTTGGGTATCAAGTAAAAGTTAACATATTTTATAATATATTAACATGAGCAGCACCTCTCCCACGAGCAGAGCACCTCTCCCACGAGCAGCACCTCCTCCCACTCTCGCCGCGGCAATCGCTGCCGCTGCACCCCCGCGCTCGCTCTCGCACTCGCTGGCTGAAGGAGAAGAGGAAGTGCGGTGGTGACGGGAGAGCGCGTGGCCTTTTAAGGCCGCACGAGGAGGAGAGAGAATTGCGGCAGGGCGTTTGCGGCCGCAGGAGAACAAAGGAATAAGCGAATATCCGCTGGCCTGCGCGCTGAGGCGCGCAGACGAAGACTCGTGCCAAAATAACTGATTTCCAGACGTCTGGAAACGATCCCAGACGTCTGGTCAGACGTCTGAAGTGACTCCAAACGTCTGGTCCGACGTCTGGGCCACCTCCCAGACGTCTTAAAAGACGTCTGGGGCGTGCGTTCGTTACATATTCTAAGGGCTTCGATAATGGGCCTATAAATATCCCTTAATACCCTGCATTCAAGAATCTGTCGTATCTCATTTCTTCTCCCTTTCTTCCACTTCTCCCTCTCTCTCGAGCATGGGAAACCTCAGCGAATTCCTACTTTCCCGCTACAGTAGTCGATGTCCACACCACCCTCACGTTGTCACCATCGTATTGAGATCCTCCCAAGGTTCAATTCTCTTTCTTTTTCTACTCTCTCTTTACTTGAAATTTGATGCTATTTTTCAATAATAAAATTTTACTCTAGTAATTTATTTTTATCGACAACAATTTCCTAATTTTTAATTTATAGTTAGTTTATTTCTCTCTTTTCATGCATTTTTATTTTGTTAATTTAGGAGTAGTTATAATGCATTAGAAATACTTCTCATCTTTTATTATAAAATTTCAAAAAAATCTATAAAATATTCAAAAATCCAAAAAAATTACGACTAGATCAATAGAAATTAATTTAGATAATTTTATCTCCTTCAAGTTAACTCAAACTTTCATTATATTTATTTCTAGTTATTTTGAGAGTTCGATGATTTGTAAAATATTGTGTTTTCATGGAGACACTTTCTTCTCATCTTACAAATCTCACGATCATTTTTTTGGCACTATTAACATGGAGGTGACGGATTTAGATTGATTTTAACTATATTTCATGCAATTAGTTGGATTTTTATCACAATATTTTGTCATTAATTTCCCTAAAATTGAGCCCACATTTGCATTGAATTTTAATTAAAGTAAAAGACATCACCAACAAAAACATTATCTCAAACTCTAAAAGTAGCAAGAGAGAGTCTAAAATATATTCAATCAAGGTGAAACTTTAAAAGATAGGAATTCTAAAATACAAATAAACTAGAGAGTTACCGGAAAGCACAAAAGTATGGGCAACGTAAGTCCCCTTTTTCATTTATGGAGGAAGAAGTGAACATCTTGCAAACCAACCACGCATTGATCTAAACGAGTTGCAGTATAGAAAGACATTAAAAAATAAGTGGACTTTAGTTAAAGATAGATGAGAAGAGTTTATAATAAAGAAACATGACAAAGTTTGTTGCAAAGGGCTTTGTCCAAACAAAAACGACTCAACTTGGGTAGATCATATCTAAAGTTGTGAAGTCTAATCCATCGAAATTGCTTGGGCATCCAGATGCTTTTTCTTCGTGACCATGCATAAGGAATTCACATGAAGGAGCCAAGAGAGCACAGCCGGTGAAAATAAAAGAATTTTATATTGAGGTAAAACTTGTGTAAGCTAAAAGAAACCCTACAATAGTGGCAGAAGAAGTTTAACTCATTCATGATCTTAAATGTATAAATAAGGAGTATTTTAGATTGTTATTTATAAATTTAGAGGTTTGATTTTTTTTCTTTATAACTAACAATTTATTCATATCTTAGATGGTTGGTTGCATCAATGATTGTTGGCATCATGGAAAGAATAAGGGAACTAAGTTGTAGATATGACAAAGGTACTTTTTTCTGCATTAGGCATAAGTTGATAAGTGAATCATGTCAAAACAAAGTTCATGTCCAACTCAGACCTTGAAAATTCATATTGTGATCAAGCTTGATAACCATTGACCATTAACTCAAGCATGTCAAGTTAGTAGAATGCAAAGTCTTCATGTAGCTTAACCTATAGAAATCATTTTACAAAGACATTTAAAGCTAATTAACTTGAGATCTACGGAACTCAACTTTTTAAATATGCAACTGATGTTAACTCCCCTTTTTGTTTGCTTTGCAAGAGGGGTTTACATCTATTTTTATTTATTTGTTTACATGAATCAGGTGTTACTCTAAAGTGTTGGGAGGAGATCGAAAGGTAAAAAGGAACTAAATAGGTTAAGATCACTTCCCACTTAACACCAATGGAAATTTGGATTTTGTAAAATCCGTGTTTCTTCTCGAAAAAATAGATTTTAGAAGATAATGTTAACCCACAAAATAAAAAAAAGTTAACCTAAAAGTAAACTAGACCTTCCAAATCATCCTATTTAAAGCATCACTTTGCATTTAAGTTAAAATCAATTGACAATAGTGCACTAGAGCCGACAATGATCTGGAACTCATAATTGGTTTGGATTTCCATCCCTATGTTACCTAGGAAATTACTGTAGAAGATGCCCATTTCTCTCCAATTTCCAACATTGGGTCGTTAAAAACAGATGTTGACGTTGACATGTAATCAAACTACTAACAAATTGAGCAATGCGCGTTGATTTGGACACAAAAGTTTCTGTATAGCGTAACACATCCGGAGCATTTTCGTGGAGATATCTGTTACTTTTGTCCAGTCCAAAGCACCACTCGGTATCCAAACCTAAATTAAATAAGTACGTTCTTTTTTTTGAGAGTAATTAAATGTAAGTGTTGACCCCTAGCACGGGTAGTGTGAACCCCTCAACATTCCTCGTCCTTCCGTTCTTCCACATCCATATGGCACCCATCCTCTTGTCTTTCGTCGGTCGTTTCACTTTAGGCATATTAGTCTTACGACAAGCAAATTGAAAGACATTCTTTGTTTTTTTGATATTGACGGCACAAGAGAAGAATGATGGTGGGTATCAAAACGTAAACGTTGATATATTTTACCATGCGTTGATATAATATATTAGTATAAAATTATCATTAATTATTTTATATCAATCTAAAATCATCTAAAATTATTTTACATCAACGTAAAATCACTTCATAATTATTTTATACCGATTTAAAATCATTATAAATTAATTTTCATCGATATACCGTCAATCACTTTACACCTATACAAATCACTCCATGATTATTTTATATTAATATAAAATCATCAAAAATTACTTTACCCGATGTAAAATTACTCCATTACAATTTACATCGATGGAAAATTATTTAGAATTACTTTACATCGATACAAATAGGTGTCATGTTAGTACATTATAAAATACATCATATATGAAGCATTTTTTACTTTTTTTTCAAAATAAAAAAAAAAAAAAATAGATCCAACTCCTTTAGCACGTTTGCCATTGAAACGGATGATTCTATGACGTCCTCATCCTAAAAAATATTATCGATATTATGCATATGTTCTTGAATTTTCTATCTATTTATACATATTGACTCTACATAATTGATCATTTTTGCATAGATATCCTTAGAATTAATTTTCAAAAATAAGATTGTTACTATTAACAGAAAGAGTCATGAAAAAAATATTTTTTTTTCTTTTATTTAATATCTTAATAACAGAGTCAAGGCTAATATGCCCACATGTACAAATAGATTAGATTAATTTGTAATCTAATTTTTTTGTATCTGATTGGATTTGATTAAACTAAGATTTTTACCGATGTAGATTTGATTGATTTAGAAAATTATCAGTCCATTTCAATTGAATTAGATTTGAATCGGGACCTTTACCAATTCGATCTACATCCATGCACACACACAAAAATAACGAGTAATCGTTATACTCAAGTACGTATGATGCAAAAGTCTCCCAACAAAATAAAGAAAAAAAAAAAAAAACGCTCCCTCCGTGACAGTTTCCCTCCAGCATTCCACCAATTCCCTTCTTTGAAAATAAACTCCGCAATCTTTTTGTTGTTATATTTTTTTATCTGTGACACCGCCATTCTCTGCCTCCTACGTCATCCTTTGCCTTAAGTTTATCCCTACCTTGTGGGTGACAACAAGATGCATGAATTTTCAAATATTGAATCTTCTTCGATAATATTGGTAGATATGTTTGTATATATTGGAAGTAATGGCTTAACAAGAAAATAACTTTAAATTTGAAACTTTATAGTATTCGGTAGAAAATCATGTACAAACTACAAACTTATGTATAACTATAAAAATAAAAAAAATGTTTTAATAATAAATTTGATTGGATTCAAAAAAATCTCAATATGAAAAGATAGGATTGAATCAAGGATCATGGATTTGCTAAAATCGAATCCAATACGATGTATTTGCACCCTTAATTTTGTCCTTCCATTCCTCTACTGTGAATATACGAGGGTTTCAAGCTTTCGAAATATTGATATTTTCTTGACAAGATTAACATTTTTATTATTTTTTTAATGTTAAGAAGTAAACAAACACGGTTGTAACATGTTTTGCAATGTACGAAATGAGAGTGGTGGTTTCAATCGGTATATTTTAATTTTCTACCAGTGTAAATTACATTTTATAGATAAAAAGTCACTTTTCAAGTAAAAAATCACTTCCAATAGGCAAAAAATCATTTTTAACCGGTGGAAAGGTAAAATAAATTAATGTATTTTCATTTTCAATCGGTTGGAAATCATTTTCAACTATTGTGTTTTGATTTTGTGTCAACTACTTGATTTTCAAGCGAAAGATTTTGATTTTCAATTTGTCCGTTTTCATTTTCAATCGAATGATTTTGATTTTCAGATGGTTGATTCTGATTTCCAGCTGATATGTTTTGCTTCTTTTTTTGGATGAATATATAAGTGGAGATCGTACATTGTAAAATATATTACAATGCACATTTTTGTACTCGTATCTTTTGTTAATACATAGATTAGACAACAATCTTTAGATAGACAACAAGATACAGCTAACCATAACCTTCGTAGATATTAGCTTATACACATAATTTTTTTAAGGTCATATTGATCAAAGGGCTTAAGTGTGAAATAATGACTTTTACAAGGGAATTTTACAAATATGATAAGCATAAGGGTACGCAAACAATTTGCACATATTTATAACGGTACAATTGAAGAGCACTTCAAAGAAAATAGGTTTATTTATTTTCTAAAATTCCATTTTTACAAAGGGATGGTAATGGAATTTTCCTCTGAGAACCAAATGTAGATGAAGTATTAATGATTTTTTCTTTTTTTTTTTTGAAAATTGGAGAATTCATTTCATGGAGTGAAATGAATGAATGTAGACATCAAATAGGGAAATTACAACAACATTCATAAATAAAAAAGATAACACAAGTTGAAGAAAACCCTAACCTTGCCCAAATCCCAGTAGAGGCCATGCGTAGAAGAGTAGAATAGATGAGCCAAGAATAAGCTTGAGAATTCATTTCATGGACTAAAATAAATAATTATAGATCTCAAATAGGAAGGTTACAGCAACATTCACAAATCCAAAGATAATACAAGTAAGCTCAAGAAAATCATAACCTCTCATAGAGAGCTTCGACCAAGGTCATGCGCGGAAGAACTGAGTAGAGGGACCAAGAATAAGCTACCAAATAAAGGAACTAAATCTATTTGAAGATGTTAACCCACGAGTGAACCAAGTGCATCTAAAACCATCCACCAAGAGTGCTTGGACTTGACACTCGATCTTGTTCTTTTGGACCCATGCATAGTATCTGGTGTTGTAACAGCAACTAACCTACAACACCAGACCTAAAAATGTAAGTTTTGGTAAACCCGACCCAAACTTGACTCAACCTGACTCGAAAAGAATGGGTAAAACTCCACTCGATATTGGTTTTATCCAAAGAACCCAACTGGGTATAGGTATAGATTTATACCTGATTACCCGACTCGAGTACATGAATAAAATTCTCATTTACTCGAGATATATTAGTCCCACCTAAAGTCTCTCATTCCCTCAGCTATAATCTCCCTCAATGAGATTATATAAGTACTACTATGCAATACTTTAAGTACATTCTCATCAACGAGATTCCTACTGCTCAAATAGTTCTTGTATGGCTGAAGTCTTTGTCCTCTACCCTCCCTCTGGATTCCATTTCAACTGTTGGCATAGCACGAAGTCTTGGGCACATTAAGACAACATTTTTCTCTAAAAAAATTTTCATAAGAAACAATGACTCATAGTTTGACCCAGTAGGATTTTATCCTTTAAAGTTGATTTAAACGTTACACATGTAGTTGGATAAGCTTTTGTTGAAAATTTAGACACATTTCATGAGAGAAAGTAATCGGCAAATTATTTAAGCAACATTCTTAGATGAACTTTAAATGCACATATCCAACTATGGTTCTCAAAAGAAAAAATGTCCAAAAGTGCTTTTGATTTTACAAAATCACCCTTTGACCAAACTAGGATAGAAACTTGTTTAACCTCCATAGAAAGGTTTTATTGAGAAAGTTGATAACTCTGCAATCGATGATGATAATTCCGTCAACCAGGGTTTATCTTGAGGATATTTGTGCATTAATAGCATACCATGACGAGCATGAGAGCATTGCATGCATGATGAATTAAGATTGCTTATAATTAATGTTTAATGGCCATGTGTCCAAGTGCATATTGAAACAAGCCTCAGATGAGCAATCGGACCGCACAGATGGATTCGGATTAACGAATGGAGTCCAACAGACTCGAAATCACTTAAATCCAACATCTGGAGCTCCCTCAACCAGCCCAAGAAGTTCTAGCCGTTGATCATTAGATCAACGGCCCACACAACGACCCACAAGCAGCCATGTCATGCTCAAATCGCACCCTCACCGTGGAGCGCCCTCGCGAAGGAGTACTTTAAGCCATTCGATCCAAGGATTGGATGGCTGAGAACCTGCATGCTTCGCCCGCACCATCTCTCCATCACACCAAGATGAGATCTCGACCGTCCGATCGTCATCGGACTACTGAGGACTCGCGAACTCCGATTGCACCCTCTCTTCAGCACACCCTCATCGCACGATCTCGACCGCACATCTCCCATCTAACTGCTGAGGAGCAATGACCAGAAATCCCGCGCTGTGACAAACCAACACACACAGCGCGTTGATCCGTGCCTCATCCGCGAGCAAAGAGCGCCCGTTTGAGCCTAGGCAAGACTCAAATTGGTAGAAGGAGCATGTGCGGATGATATTTGACTGCTAATGCGGAAGCCGACGGCGAGGATCGAGCCACGTGGCGCAACGGATGCGCACGGATGCACCCGGGCGAGAATGTGCCGAATCCACAATGCACGCCCATGCAAACTCTCGACCAGCTCACAGCGCAATCACGCGGATTGTGGGAGAAGGAGCACGCGCACCTCAAATGGATCGGCGGCCAGTGGGCTTCAGCAACATTTTTGGAAGGGGTTTAGCGACATCCTAGACGTTGCTAAACCCCCTTACCTCAATTAGAAGCCCTTTTCTCCTATTTAAACCCCTTCAACCACCCCATTCAAAGGCATTGAATACACACACCCTCTCTGTTATGAACGTGCGCTCTAGACATCTTTTAAGACGCCTGGGAGGTGGCCCAGACGTCGAACCAGACGTCTGGGATCATTTCCAGACGTCTGGAAATCGGTTATTTTGGCACGATTGTTTCGTCTGCGCACCTGAGCGCGCAGACCTGCGTACTCTCTCTCTCCCTCTCTTTTTCCCTCTCTCCTGCGGCCGCAGACCCGCCCTCTGCCGTGCTCTCTCTCTCCTCCTCGCGCGGCCTTAAAAGGCCACACCCTCTCCCTCACTCCCGTCACCTCCACCCCCTTCCTCTTCTCCTTCCAGCTAGTGCGCGAGAGCGAGCGTGAGTGTGCAGCGGCAGCGACAGCCGCGGTGAGCGTGGAGGAGGTGCTACGTGTGGGAGAGGCGCTCGGCCGTGAGGGCGAGCTCGCCGGGGCTACTAGGGCCAGCCGGCGGGGGGCGCAGCGGGCGCGGAGCGACGCGGGAGGACTGCTGCAGCTCGAGCAGCGGGCGGACTCACCTAATCCAAATCTTTAATTAAAATCGACGTCGTGAGCGCATGCTACAATGACATAATTAAACCAACACGTTCCGCGCTCGTCAGTTTTTGGCACCGTTGCCGGGAAGGCAATAAATTTCTTTTGTTGCTTTCATCCCACATTCATATTCACATCTTCTAACTCATTTTCTCCCTCTACTTGATTGGGTGCAGGAACTCGATGCTTGGGCAACAAAGGAGCACGATCCGAGACGGTAGAGATGGAGTAAAGTGCTGCGAAGACCTATTGTGAGTAACCCTTCACCCATTGAGTGTTTGCTTGCTTAAAAAATACAAAAAATTATAAAATCGAAATTGGCACGGTGAATGACTACTCGACCCACATTCCAAACTCATCACCTAATAAAAAAAAATACACTCTAATGTTCTTGAAGAGATAATCTTTTTGGAGTGCTCTTTCATCTGAGTGGTGTTTGCGAAGCCGTCATGATTTGTTAAGACCTGTGCTATTTGAGCCCTTTAAGATGTCTGGACTGTAGGTTAGACGTCTGGTCAGACATCTAGACACTTTCCCAGATGTCTGGAAATAAAAAATTTTGAGTACGAACTCGCGTCTGCACGCGTGCTGCGCACAGACAGTACCCCCTTCGTTTTTCTTCTTATTCTCTCTCCTTCAGCCCCCGACGAAACCCTAAACCCACACCTTATATAATGCCCCCCTCCTTTCCCTTGTTCCACCCCACTTCCCAGCCACCTTCCCCCTTCCCTCCAGCGAGAGCAGCAGAGCGAGCGAGGAGCGGTGTGAGAGGAGAGGGGGAGCAATGTGAGAAGGAGAGGAGAGCAAGCTTGCGAGCTCGTGTGGGAGCTTGCCGGTGAGTTCACGGCCGGTCGGCGTGTGCGTAAGGCGGAGGAGTGCATTAGGGATATCCTCCTCGACACTGCTACAGCCGGAGCAGCAGGGGAGCAGGCACAACGCGGCCACACGCGGCGCAAGAGGGTGGAAGCAGGTTCTGGTTCTGGGTTTTTCCCAGAATTAGACGTCTGGAGCGACATCCAGACGATGTAGCCAACGTCTGGAGGAGGTTAGAGACGACTGAGAAGTGGCTTCGCGAAAGTACGTCTTCTTTGCGGATACAGCCATGCAGGCTGTTCCGTCGAGGCACTGTTTCATGCCGATTTGAGAAGATTTTGGTTGATTCGTGCAGGGGTTGCTTCGAGAAGGCGCAGGACACGCTCTCCCACGCACTTCAGACGTCTGGGCGAGGCACCAGACGACGGGAAGCATTTCCAGACGTCCGGAGAGGTGATCGGATGTCTAAAACTGGGTCCAGACGGTGCAGCGGAGTTCCTGGATGTCTGAGGAGTGGCGAAGAACTTGAGGTATGGCACTGGACACTTTTAAGATGTTTGGAAGTTGTTCCAGACGTCTGACTCGAGTCAGAATCACTGTTTTTGACCTGTTTAGGGTCCGTTTGCGGTCCGATTTCCGCAATTAAGATACCGATGTTTTTCGTATGAATTCCCCTACTTGTTGGAATACTTTCTATACTATTTTGAGTATTCTCTTGTGATTGATCCTTGTAATAGGACTGGTTTCCGTTGCGGATTCGGGGCTTGCTGAGGCACGTGAGCTTGCCGTTTAAGCTCCTATTACTCCTGGGTTTACTGGTAGAGTGGCTTCTCCTTAATTTAATTACAACCTAATTGCATGTGTGGAATGAATGATTAGAACCTAGGATATGGCATGAATCCTAGGAGTAGAAATATTGGATTGTATGTATTGAATGAATGAATTGCAGACTTGAATGAGTAGATAGAATAACAATTTCCTGTAAATGAATAACAGTTGCCTGCGAAATATGTAGTATTTGTATTAGTTAACTGTTGAATGTAACCTTCCTATCGTACCTGTGAAATGACGTAATATGAGCTGTATGTATATAATTTGAAAATGGAAAGGTGAATGTTGGAAACACAAGCTATCTGTGAATAAACTGAATATGGAATAGAGTTACAAATTGCATGTGTATAACCTGAGAATGGAAATAGAAAAGATGAAACCTGGTATGGCTTGGCATAAGAAATATGAGCATGAACCCTACGGGGAATTAGGAGTAGAGCTCCTGGAAATAAATGGAATGGAACTGGGAATGTGAGTGGGGAAGTGAGCTGGCCCATGAGTACGGAGTACCAAGGAGACCGACTGTGTAACGAACGCGTGCCCCAGACGTCTTTTAAGACGTCTGGGAGGAGGCCCAGACGTCGGTCCAAACGTCTGGGATCACATCCAGACGTCTGAACAGACGTCTGGGATTGTTTCAAGACGTCTGGAAGTCCGTTATTTTCGACACACGCGAGTCGCCTGCGCGCCTGAGCGCGCAGACCGCATATTCCCTCTTTTTCTCTCTGTGGCTGCAGGCGGCCTGCCACCTCCTCTCTCCTCCTCGCGCGGCCTTAAAAGGGCCACGCCTCCCCTCCCGCCTCCACCGTCTCCTCCTTCTTCTCCTTCCTGTGCGCGAGAGCGAGCGGACGCGAGGGCGGCAGCGGCGGCCGCAGTGAGCGCGGAGGTGCGGCGTGCAAGGGAGGAGCTCTGCCGTGAGGGCGAGCTCGCCGAAGCGGCTTGGCCGACCGGCGGAGGGCGCAGGGGGCGCGGAGCGACGCGGAGAGGGACCTGCTGCGGTCTGAGCAGCAGGAGCACGAGGTGCGACGCGGGCGGCGTCGCGAGCGGAGGCCGAGCAGGGTCCTGATTCTG
Organism: Thalassia testudinum; assembly: GCA_037157565.1. Lineage (NCBI taxonomy): Eukaryota > Viridiplantae > Streptophyta > Magnoliopsida > Alismatales > Hydrocharitaceae > Thalassia > Thalassia testudinum. Next base: position 9,345,927 of record JAZHRO010000067.1, read on the forward strand.
GAAAAATTTCCAGAATCAGACGTCTGGGTTGATAGCCAGACGGCAAGGTCGACGTCTGTAAGATCATACAGACGTCTGAAAGGTGAGTTTTCCGCCTTCTTCTTCCTTCTTGTCGACTGACCGTACTGAGGGAGGGGGTTGGCTGTGCGCAGGTTCGCTGATTCGCCATCCTTTGTGAATCAGATGTCTGGAAGTTGTACCAGACGGCGGGAGTGACCTCCAGACGTCCGGAGGGACCATCGGACGTCTGGGATCTAGGGCAGACGTCCCCGCAGACTTCTGGACGTCTGGGAAACCACGCTGAACAGGTAATTCTCTGATCCACTTTTTAAGACGTCTGGAAGGAGTTCCAGACGTCTGATTTTGCACAGTATCGTCTTTTTCGACCCGTTTAGGGCCCGTTCGGGCTCCGTTTTCCGCGATTCGAGTTGCGTTCTTTTCAGAATTAATTCCTCTACCCGTCTACAGTAGCTATACACTGTTTTGAGACACTCCTTGTGTTTGATCCTTGTGATAGGACCTCGTTCGGTTGCAGTCTTGAGAGTCGCGGAGGCACGCGGGATTCCCGATCACGCCCCCATTACTCCCGTTGTACCTGGTAGAGTGGCTTTAAGTATTAATAAAATTTGTTAAAGTATGGAACCATAACTAGAACCTAGGACATTACATGAATCCTAGGAATGAGAAATATATGGAATGATAGTTCCTAGGTGTTGCATGAATCCTAGGGCCGGAAAACTAGATTGTATGATAGACCCTAGGATATGGCATGAATCCTAGGATGGAAAAACTAGTGGAATATATAATAATGCAGTCTTGGAAAAATGGAAAGGAATATATGAAGCTGCCTGTAAATGGAATTCACAGCTGCCTATTATGAATAAAGAAACATGATTGGGATCATGGTTGGTAAGAACGTGAAGCTGGAAAGTAAGACATAAGATGTTCTGGAACCCTACGGGGAAGTAGGAGTAGAACTCCTGGAAAGCGAATGGAATAGAATTGGGGAAGTGAGCTGGCCCTTGAGTACGGAGTACCAAGGAGAGCGACTGTCCCCCTGTTTAGTGCAGAGCTGAGCTAGCCACCCCAGGGACCCGGGGGTTAGGACTGGCCACTCTGTACCGACTTGTTGGCCCTCGTGTACGTAGTACCGAGGAGAGCTAGTAGTGTTAGGAGAGTACTAGCTACCCCACGGGCCCCGGGGTTCTGCTAGCCTCCTTCACCGACTTGTTAGGCCCACTAGGGCAAACCAGGGTAGTCAGGCGAGGGTGCGCGGACTGTGGAGGGGCAAGGCCCCGGTTTGGTTACTGTGGAGGGGTTGGACCCCTGTTACTGAGAGGGCTCCGCCCTGGTTCCGTGCTGTGCTTTGGGCGCACCCGTTAACGGAAATGACTGACCGCGTGCCAGTGCGGGCTAGCTACTTGTGCATTTATCGCGCGTGCTGTAGTCACCGTTACGTCTGTCAGTGACCTTGGGGTGGTTGACTGAGGGTAGGATCACCACGGGGGACTCTCCCGGCCAGGAGAGCACCACGTGCTACTTCTACTTTTGGAAAAGACTGCAATCAAGATCGTTCCCACGAGGACATTCGAGATCAAGTAAAGGATCTGAGAAACAAATGAAATAGTGAGAAAAATTGAAAGATGTGAATAAAGGAAGTAATAGAACATAACAGCTACTGTACACTCTACTGTTGCCTTTAGTTAGTTTGCCACTTTACTCAGCGTTTTGCTGACGTGTTACACTCGTTACCTTTTTTAGGACCAGGTGTTGAGCAGCCAGGGTCGGCGGCTGCAGAGGACGCTCGGCCGAGTAGGGTCCAGTAGAGTTACCACAGCCTTTTGTACCTCTTTTGTTTCTGTTCTAGTGAGTAGTTTTTGTTTCCGCTGTACCTTCTTTACCTGCAGTTCTTGTTATATGATAAATGTTGTTTTACTGTTGTGGTGGTACCTACTGTAGTAGTTTCTTTCCTTACTGCTGTACTTTCTTACTGTTAGTTATATTCATGCTGAATGTGGTTTATTTTACTGTCTTTTGGTTACTTCCTCGTTGGACGACTCGGTCTTGGGATTAGTCGAGTCGGTCCGGTTCTCGTGTCTCGTAGGGACTCGGGAACCGGGTCGTTACAAGATGGTATCAGAGCAAGGTCGTCCCGAGAAGTGAATCAACTGACTGGAAAATGACCAATTCACATGTTTATAGCTAGAGTAGCCACCACAACATGTCTCTTGACATGAGCTCTTAGATGTTTTGTTAGGTACCGTTTGTTTTGACGCTTTTCATTTTGTTTCGCGTCTCCATTGTAGGAGATGCCGCGTCGTGGAGCTAGGAGGGTGGGCCGCAGGCGCGGCCGAGGTCAGGGCCCGGGGGACAGATGTGTCGGGCTTGGAATACATACTACCCCTCCTCTTCTCCTGAGTATACCGTCTCGAGACCTCGTCCAACTGATTCGAGAGGTGGTTCGAGAAGAATTTCAGCTTCCACCCACGTCGCCACCCCCTCCCCCTTCCGAGCGTACGACAGGGGAGTTAGTGGTGGAACGAGATTTCCGCCGCCACACCAGGCGTGTTAGGAGAACTCAACGGAGACACGTGGCGTCCGCAGGAGAGCCGTCACGTTGTGCAGGGCCATCAGTGGCCTTTGGGGGCCCTCGACAGGGGCCAGTCGCCAGCATCGGACCCCCGCCTAGCAGACAGCAGGGACTCACTGAGGGCGGGAGTCGGGTTCCCCTCTGCTACCAGTGTGGCCAGCCGGGCCACGTCAGGAGGGACTGCCCGTCTAGGGCAGGAGGTCAGCAGATACTTCCCGCGCAGAGCACTGGAGGGCGCGCAGGAGGCCACGGTTCCCAGGCACGAGGAGGAGGACAGCAGTCGCGAGGAGGGTACCGGCCAGCACCTACCCATCCGACGCAGAGTGTGGCTGCTTCGTCCGCACCTAGGGTTGAGGGGCGTATCAACGCCCTAACACACAGGGACGCCAGAGCATCGGGATCCGTGGTAGCAGGTATGGTTTCAGTTTCTGGCAGACTCGTTTACACGCTTTTCGATTCCGACGCTATGCACTCGTTTGTCGCAGCCAGTTTCGCAGTTAGTTTGGACCAGGATTATACACTGTTAGAGAATCTGTTCGTAATCAGAGGTCCGAGTGGTCAGCTGTTTGTAGCTGAGGAGGTGTACACGGGTTGCGAGGTCAGCATCGGGGGACATAGCCTGCCAGCTGACCTGATTATGATACAGATGGAGGACTTTGGAGTGATTCTGGGGATGGATTGGCTGTCCGCTTACCACGCCTTGGTAGACTATTTTGAGAGGAAGATTGTCTTCTCCATTCCGGAGTTGCCTTCTTTCGAGTTTCACGGGCAGCCAGTGGACGGAGGTTTCAGGTGCATTTCGGCACTTCGGGCGGCGAGACTTTTGAGCCAGGGGTGTGAGGGCTTCCTAGCTTATGTGGTGGCAGAGCACAGCCCCGTGGCAGACTTCCAAAGCATCCCGGTGGTCAGAGAGTACCCCGACGTTTTTCCAGACGAGTTACCAGGACTACCGCCCGAGCGTGAGATCGAGTTTGAGATCTCACTAGTACCAGGGACCAGCCCCATCTCCACCGCGCCATACAGAATGGCACCGCTTGAGCTGCGAGAGCTCAAGTCCCAGTTGCAGGACCTTTTGTAGAAAGGTTTCGTGAGGCCCAGTGCGTCTCCCTGGGGAGCCCCGGTACTGTTTGTGAAGAAGAAGGATGGGACCCTACGCCTTTGTGTGGACTACCGACAGCTGAATAGGGTCACCATCAAGAACAGATATCCGCTGCCGAGGATCGATGATTTGTTTGACCAGTTGCGGGGTGCCACGGTGTTTTCAAGATCGACTTGAGGTCTGGATACCACCAGTTGAGGATCAGGGAGACCGACGTCTCCAAGACAGCTTTCCGCACCCGGTACGGACACTACGAGTTTTTGGTCATGCCGTTTGGACTGACCAATGCCCCCGCTACTTTCATGGACCTGATGAACCGGGTGTTTAGACCGTACTTGGACCAGTTCGTGGTGGTTTTCATAGATGATGTACTCATCTATTCTAGAGATCGGACGCAGCACGGACAGCACTTGCGGATGGTTCTGGACACTCCGAGACGACGCAGGCTGTACGCCAAATACAGCAAGTGCGAGTTCTGGTTGAGGGAGGTGACATTTTTGGGTCATGTGATCTCTGGAGACGGCCTGGCGGTGGACCCCGCCAAGGTCGAGGCAGTGCTCAGGTGGGAGAGACCGCGTTCAGTCACTGAGATTCGCAGTTTCCTGGAACTGGCAGGTTACTACAGACGGTTCATCAGAGGATTTTCACAAATTGCGCGTTCTATGACACAGTTGACCCGGAAGGATGTGCCTTTCGCTTGGACAGACGCCTGTGAGGCGTGTTTTCTGGAGCTGAAGGAGAGGTTGACCTCGGCTCCCGTGCTCACCATCCCTGACAGTAGTGGCGGGTTCGTTGTGTACACGGACGCTTCCTTGCAGGGGTTAGGAGGTGTGCTCATGCAGAGGGGTCACGTGGTCGCTTACGCTTCGCGGCAACTGAAGCCCCATGAGCATACCTACCCTACCCACGATCTAGAGTTGGCAGCTGTTGTCTTCGCGCTGAAGACATGGAGGCACTACTTGTACGGTGAGACCTTCGAGATTTTTACAGATCACAAGAGCCTCAGATATCTTTTTGACCAGAAGGAGCTCAACATGAGACAGAGACGTTGGTTGGAGCTCCTGAAGGACTACGACTGCAGCATCTCCTACCACCCGGGAAAGGCCAATGTGGTGGCTGACGCCTTGAGCCGTAAGGCGCCCGCACGCTTGGCCAGTCTACAGTTACAGAGTTGGAGTCTTTTGGAGGAGGTGGGCAGTTGGCGACCTCTAGAGTTACGAGGGTACTGTGGGGCAGTGACGGTGACACGGCAGACCAGGCCAGAGTTGATAGACCGCATCATCACGGGACAGATGGCCGATCCGTACTTGCAGTCTTTGCGCGACAGAGTACTATCAGGGGACCCAGGGGACTTCTCTTTCATATACCAGGTGCTACGCTGAGGGGACGGTTGTGCGTTCCCAGAGACGAGGAGCTGTTGAGAGAGCTCCTGACTGAGGCACACGGTTCCAGATTCACCATACATCCTGGAAACACGAAAATGTACCATAACTTGAGACGCGAGTTCTGGTGGAGAGGGATGAAGCGGGATGTGGGTGAGTTCGTGCAGCAGTGCTTAGTGTGCCAGCAGGTGAAAGCCGAGCATCAGAGGCCTGCAGGGCCGCTTCAACCGCTTCCAGTGCCAGAGTGGAAGTGGGAGAGCATCACCATGGACTTGGTGGTGGGCTTACCTGTTACCCAGCGAGGACACGACGCAGTCTGGGTAATAGTGGATAGATTGACGAAGACGGCACGATTCTTGCCGATCCGAGTCACTTTGGGACCAGCACAGTTGGCAGAGAGGTATATCCGTGATGTGGTGCGACTACACGGAGTTCCGCGGGAAATCGTATCCGACCGGGATACCCGCTTTACATCCCAGTTTTGGGCTGAGTTTCAGCAGGCTTTGGGGACGAGGTTGAGGTTTAGCACGGCTTACCACCCCCAGACGGACGGACAGTCGGAACGCACGATACAGACACTTGAGGACCTTTTGCGTGCCTGTGTACTAGACTGGAGGGGCTCTTGGGAGGAGCACCTGCCCCTGGCGGAGTTTGCATACAACAACAGTTATCACTCAAGCATCGGCATGGCTCCCTACGAGGCTCTGTACGGACGGAAATGCACGGCACCCTTGAGTTGGGTTGAGGTGGGGACCAAGTGGGAGGTTGGCCCCAGGTTGATCCGGCAGAGTCAGGAGGTAGTTGAGCAGATCCACAGACGACTGCGCACTGTCAGGAGCAGACAGAAGAGCTACGCGGATCGCAGACGCAGAGAGGTGCAGTTCGAGGTTGGGGACCACGTCTTCCTTCGTGTTTCGCCCATGAAGGGCTTACAGCGGTTTGGGGTGAGAGGGAAGCTCGCGCCGAGGTTCGTGGGGCCCTTTGAGGTCCTGGAGCGAGTTGGACCCGTTGCTTACAGACTTGCCCTTCCCCCGCAGCTTTCTGGTGTGCACGACGTGTTCCACGTGTCCAACCTCAGGAAGTACGTAGCCGATCCCAGCCACGTACTGAGTCACGAGAGCGTCGAGGTGAGCGACGACCTGACCTACCCCGAGCGGCCAGTGCAAATCCTAGACCGAGCCGTCCGCAGGTTGAGACGAAAGCAAGTACCCCTGGTAAAGGTTTTGTGGAGGAGCCAGCGGTACGAGGAGGCTACCTGGGAGCCCGAGGCGGCAATGCGGGAGCGGTACCCGGAGCTTTTCGCGGGTACGTCTTTTCGAACCGGCTTCGGTCCTCTTTGAGTTTGTTATGGTTATTTGGACATCTTTTTCCCACACCCTAGTTGGCGCAAGTTTCGGGGACGAAACTTCCTTTGAGTTTGTTATATTGTAACGAACGCGTGCCCCAGACGTCGGTCCAGACGTCTGGGATCACATCCAGACGTCTGAACAGACGTCTGGGATCGTTTCAAGACGTCTGGAAATCCGTTATTTTCGACACACGCGAGTCGCCTGCGCGCCTGAGCGCGCAGACCGCATATTCCCTCTTTTTCTCTCTGTGGCTGCAGGTGGCCTGCCACCTCCTCTCTCCTCCTCGCGCGGCCTTAAAAGGGCCACGCCTCCCCTCCCGCCTCCACCGTCTCCTCCTTCTTCTCCTTCCTTGTGCGAGAGCGAGCGGACGCGAGGGCGGCAGCGGCGGCCGCAGTGAGCGCGGAGGTGCGGCGTGCGAGGGAGGAGCTCTGCCGTGAGGGCGAGCTCGCCGGAGCGACTTGGCCGGCCGGCGGAGGGCGCAGGGGGCGCGGAGCGACGCGGAGAGGGACCTGCTGCGGTCTGAGCAGCAGGAGCGCGAGGTGCGACGCGGGCGGCGTCGCGAGCGGAGGCCGAGCAGGGTCCTGATTCTGGAAAAATTTCCAGAATCAGACGTCTGGGTTGATAGCCAGACGGCAAGGTCGACGTCTGTAAGATCATACAGACGTCTGAAAGGTGAGTTTTCCGCCTTCTTCTTCCTTCTTGTCGACTGACCGTACTGAGGGAGGGGGTTGGCTGTGCGCAGGTTCGCTGATTCGCCATCCTTTGCGAATCAGACGTCTGGAAGTTGTACCAGACGGCGGGAGTGACCTCCAGACGTCCGGAGGGACCATCGGACGTCTGGGATCTAGGGCAGACGTCCCCGCAGACTTCTGGACGTCTGGGAAACCACGCTGAACAGGTAATTCTCTGATCCACTTTTTAAGACGTCTGGAAGGAGTTCCAGACGTCTGATTTTGCACAGTATCGTCTTTTTCGACCCGTTTAGGGCCCGTTCGGGCTCCGTTTTCCGCGATTCGAGTTGCGTTCTTTTCAGAATTAATTCCTCTACCCGTCTACAGTAGCTATACACTGTTTTGAGACACTCCTTGTGTTTGATCCTTGTGATAGGACCTCGTTCGGTTGCAGTCTTGAGAGTCGCGGAGGCACGCGGGATTCCCGATCACGCCCCCATTACTCCCGTTGTACCTGGTAGAGTGGCTTTAAGTATTAATAAAATTTGTTAAAGTATGGAACCATAACTAGAACCTAGGACATTGCATGAATCCAAGGAATGAGAAATATATGGAATGATAGTTCCTAGGTGTTGCATGAATCCTAGGGCCGGAAAACTAGATTGTATGATAGACCCTAGGATATGGCATGAATCCTAGGATGGAAAAATTAGTGGAATATATAATAATGCAGTCTTGGAAAAATGGAAAGGAATATATGAAGCTGCCTGTAAATTGAATTCACAGCTGCCTGTTATGAATAAAGAAACATGATTGGGATCATGTTTGGTAAGAACGTGAAACTGGAAAGTAAGACATAAGATGTTCTGGAACCCTACGGGGAAGTAGGAGTAGAACTCCTGGAAAGCGAATGGAATAGAATTGGGGAAGTGAGCTGGCCCTTGAGTACGGAGTACCAAGGAGAGCGACTGTCCCCCTGTTTAGTGCAGAGCTGAGCTAGCCACCCCAGGGACCCGGGGGTTAGGACTGGCCACTCTGTACCGACTTGTTGGCCCTCGTGTACATAGTACCGAGGAGAGCTAGTAGTGTTAGGAGAGTACTAGCTACCCCACGGGCCCCGGGGTTCTGGTAGCCTCCTTCACCGACTTGTTAGGCCCACTAGGGCAAACCAGGGTAGTCAGGCGAGGGTGCGCGGACTGTGGAGGGGCAAGGCCCCGGTTTGGTTACTGTGGAGGGGTTGGACCCCTGTTACTGAGAGGGCTCTGCCCTGGTTCCGTGCTGTGCTTTGGGCGCACCCGTTAACGGAAACGACTGACCGCGTGCCAGTGCGGGCTAGCTACCTGTGCGTTTATCGCGCGTGCCGTAGTCACCGTTACGTCTGTCAGTGACCTTGGGGTGGTTGACTGAGGGTAGGATCACCACGGGGGACTCTCCCGGCCAGGAGAGCACCACGTGCTACTTCTACTTTTAGAAAAGACTGCAATCAAGATCGTTCCCACGAGGACATTTGAGATCAAGTAAAGGATCTGAGAAACAAATGAAATAGTGAGAAAAATTGAAAGATGTGAATAAAGGAAGTAATAGAACATAACAGCTGCTGTACACTCTACTGTTGCCTTTAGTTAGTTTGCCACTCTACTCAGCGTTTTGCTGACGTGTTACACTCGTTACCTTTTTCAGGACCAGGTGTTGAGCAGCCAGGGTCGACGGCTGCAGAGGACGCTGGGCCGAGTAGGGTCCAGTAGAGTTACCACAGCCTTTTGTACCTCTTTTGTTTCTATTCTAGTGAGTAGTTTTTGTTTCCGCTGTACCTTCTTTACCTGCAGTTCTTGTTATATGATAAATGTTGTTTTACTGTTGTGGTGGTACCTACTGTAGTAGTTTCTTTCCTTACTGCTGTACTTTCTTACTGTTAGTTATATTCATGCTGAATGTGGTTTATTTTACTGTCTTTTGGTTACTTCCTCGTTGGACGACTAGGTCTTGGGATTAGTCGAGTCGGTCCGGTTCTCGTGTCTCGTAGGGACTCGGGAACCGGGTCGTTACAGACTGTCCCCCTGTTTAGTGCAAAGTGGAGCTAGCCGCCCTTGGGTTGGGACCCAGGGTTAGGATTGGCCACTCTGTACCGACTTCTTGGCCCTTGCGTACACAGTACCGGGGAGAGCTACTAGTGTAAGGAGAGAGCTAGCCACTCCATGGGGCCAAAGGTTCAGCTAGCCACCCTACATTAACTTGTTAAGCCCACTAGGCAAACCAGGGTAGTCAGGCGAGGGTGCGCGGACTGTAGAGGTGCGAGACCCTTGTTTGGTTCTTCGGGGCTAGACCCCTGTTACTGAGAAGGCTCTGCCCTATACTGGTTCCGTGCTGTGCTTTGGGCGCACCCGCTAATGGAAATGATTGACCTCATGCCAATGCGGGGTAGCTAACCGTGCGCTTATCGCACGTGCCGTAGTCACCGTTACGTCTGTCCGTGACCTTAGGGTGGTTGACTGGGTGTAGGACCACCACGGGGGACTCTCTCGGCCAAGAGAGCACCACGTGCGACTTCTACTCTTCGGAAAAGACTGCAATCAAGATCGTTCCCACGAGGAACATTCGAGATCAAGAAAGAGACCTGATAAATAAACCAAGTGGTGAAAGAAAGAATAATTAGTTAAAGAAAGAAAGAAATTGAAAAACAATAGCTAACTGTCCACCTTTACTGCTTTAGTTAGTTGGCTGTTACTCTACTCAGCGTTCACTGATTTCGTGTACTCATAACCCTTTTCAGGTCCAAGTGTTGAGCAGCCAGAGCCTATGGCTGCAGAGGGTGCTGGGCCTAGTAGAGCCCAGTAGTTGTAGCTCTTTTTGTACTCATTTGTAGTAGTGAGTAGCTTCTTGTACCTTTATATTCTGTACTCTTTCGTTCTGCACATTATATTCCTATACTCGTTTACTTTTCTACTGTTGTGGTGGTGTGTACTGTAGTAGTTTTACTTTTTTACTGTTGTACTTTTGTTACTGTTAGTTGCTTAGCATGGTGAATGTGGTTTACTTTACTGCTTTTTGGTTACTTTCTCGTTGGACGACTGGGTCTTGGGATCAGTCGAGTCGGTCTGGTCTCATGTCCTATAGGGATTCGGGAACCGAGTCATAACATGATTTGACTTGGGCCACACCACTCACCATATTTAAAATCAACTCACCTAGTAGAACTGCATGAACACTAGGGTGAATTCACTAGGGTTGTTTCTTTAGGGCCACATTATTCTAAAGGAAATCGACTTCGCCCGTTGTGTGCAAAACTTTGTGTGCCCTCTTGAACCTTATTTGAAAATATTAAGGAACTTCAACCCTAAAAAGCATTAAAGCAAGGACAAATCATTAAAAGACACCACATCCTAAAATTCTTGCTTGAGAACCATGTTTTGTTGAGTGCACACATACGCTCAATTGGCTAACTAATAGGCATGACCCCAAAAAATGCCTCATCACATATCCTGAGCACAAGCACTGACCTAGCCCTCATTAAAATGGAGTAGACGTGCCATAGGCAGGACTAGTCTAAGTCTTGGAGGTGTGATTAGGTTTGCTAAACACTTGGCCTTCATTCCCTTTGTAGAATCTAGTGTCTAGGCTGCGAAGAAGTATCAAACGACCGCGGTTGTGGGGTCTATGGAACCAGTGGCGAAATCCAAAGGAAGAACCTTCCCCTCCATCCCCCTGTAATCAACCTGGCCGATTAACATCGGGAAGGGTGTTTAAGTACTTGGGATCTGATCATTCCCTTGGAGGCTTCTAGGTCACCTAGGTCTACACTATAGGGCCTAGATTTGTTTGCTTGGTTGTGCACACACAACTCTCTCATCTGTTCTTCCCTCATCCCTCTATTTCTTCTGAACCATGGATTTCAATGCCTATCCATCTTACCCAAACTATCCCCAACATGATTTATATGCTAACCCAAGTAGACCATAGCCATAGCCTACTTGGGATAACCAACCACCAAGTTAGGGGTACAACCTAGGATATCCCTCTTGTCCCAACTATCCCAATTATGACCAACTTGCACCAACCTCTTATTGGGATACATCCAACATACCCAACCTGGGGTATGATCCAAACCTTGGGGATCCTTATCTCAATTCGCCTCATGACGACTCTCCAGTTAGGTCCCTCCCACTCACTAACCAATTTGATGGGACATACACTCTAGGAGAACACCAAGATCCCTACCCTTCCCAGGACTATAACCAAGAAAGGTCATCTGAATTCAAGGATCTCTCCTACTTGACCTTTGGATTGGAAGGGCTTCTAGACAAATGGAAATCAAAAGATGATCAAAAACCTAGGCAAATCAAGAATGATCAACCTTTGATTTGGTCCCCTAATGAAGAATTCGATTGGGAGGAAGACTTAGAACCTCAATTATTCTGGAGTAGGACTAAACAGAGAATGGTTCATCTTGAAGCATTGGACCCTAAAAATGATAGAATAGAGGATCCACCCAAGAACTTAAACCCCAATGCAGATTCTAGTACACATCCTCAACCACACCTTCGTAGCCCTGATTTGAAGGAAGAAATCCAAGGGAAATCGAATGACACCCTATCCATTCTTGATAACCTCCAGTTAGAATTACACAGACAGAATCAAGAATTGATTAAAGGGCAACAAGCCATGATGGATATGTTCCAACAACTGGAGGAAGAGGGCCAAAGAAAATTGTTGGAAACAACTCCGTTTACGGAATTTGTGAAGCAAGGCCTTATCGTGATCAATTGGACTACACCTATTTACCCAAAATTGGTTTAGTCCACCATTGATACTCCCCAGGAGTTGGACAACTCCATAGAAGATGTCATTAAGGATTCCTCAGAACATGATTTGGGGAGAGTTGAGGACACACATTAGGAGGAAACTGAGAATTTGGGGAGCGATGTCATGGAAGCAAAATCTAATCTCCTTGAGGAAAGTGATTCGGTGGAAAAGACATCCAACGTTGGAGATGGGGAATGGGATTGCAATCTCGAAACAATCGATTTTGAATCAGTTGAAACCCTCGTCACAAATTTAGAGGAGGGCCAAGAGAAGGAATCTGAGCTAGAGGATGAAAACAACCCTACCTCTAAAGCAACCTCGGACATTGAGTTTGATATGAAAGAGGTTGTAAAGAATACTCTTGGGGTCAAGGACTTTGAGGGAACAAGCCATGAAACCCTAGTTGAAGAAGAAATGGATTTTTCTCTGAAGAGCGACCTCATGCTTGATTTTAGGGCTCATTTTGAAACTCTTGATTTTGTTACGTGCCCTACCAAAATAGAAATCCTGCAACCCGAATGCACTAGAATTGATACACCTTTGAGGAATTACAACTTTATAGGGACACAAGTTGAGTATAAAACCTACATCTTCAGTGTCCAGCATTTTAGATTCGGGGTGCGCTCATCCACATCAACTCCTCTGCATGCCCGCAGACTAAGAGAGGAACAAACACGGGCATGCATGTTACATCTGTTGCAAAGTTCCCAGCCCTTTGGGATGGGCCTCCACCACAACCTAGTTTGCATTTGCGGACTTCTAATTTTGGGTCTTACTGATTTCGTTTGCACCTTCTTGACCCAAACAATTAGTGTTTGTGCATTATGCCCCGCTGAAGGCACTAAACTCAAAGCTTCGTGGGAGGCAACCCAGAAGATTCAAGCTGATCAGGTACACAGTTGCACTCAGGTGATTTCTTTCTGTACCCCCTTGCATACATTTATTTGCCAATGAGGACATTGTCCAACTTAAGCATGGGAGGGTGGTAATTCACATTCTCTGAGTTCATATTATCAGCTTGAATTATCTATATATATATAAGAAAAAAAAAGAATTAGGAAAGAGAACTTAGCCATTAGGAGTTTGTCAACCATATGAAATAATACGAGAAGAACCTGAACACTTAGACTTTTCAGGCCTTCAGGCTTAATCAGCCCAGGTGTCCACTAAAATGTGGATTTAGCCTCGAATCCTCACAACCTTATCTTACATTAATCTGATAAACAAAGTAGGGTTATAAGTATATGACTTATCAACCCACTCTTTGACTCGGAGGGACTTTTAGTCTAAGCATTTGCACACATTAATCTGATAAAAAACGGACGCGCGCGGAACGCGTTGGTTTAATTATATCATTGTAGCATGCACTCGCAACGTCGATTTTAATTAAAGATTTGGATTAGGTGAATCCAAGTGTCGAACACGGGGAGGCATGAAATCGAATTACTTTGTTGCTTTTAGTTGTCATAGGAAATTTGGTTTGCTTACGAGAAAATGAGAAAGAGAGAGAGAGAGTAGGGTTAGAACTTGTGTTTAAATCATGACATTCATTCTAAAAAGACGTGAGCTATATAAGAAACAACATTAACATATAGCATGCAATTTGAGTTTGTTTACAACTACAACAATAGCTGAAAGTTTAAACAAGTGTAACATAAAGCTAAAGTAAAGAGAGTGCGAGGAGGAGGCAAGGTAGCCACGGCGGTGGAGGGGGGCTCTGTCGGCGGCTTGACAATTCTGGGGTGGCTATGGAATGCTTGGTGGAGCTAGGAGAAGGATAGTGTTGCATGGAGAGGGTGTGTGTATTCAATGCCTTTGAATGGGGTGGTTGAAGGGGTTTAAATAGGAGAAAAGGGCTTCTAATTGAAGTAAGGGGGTTTAGCAACATCCAGGACGTCACTAAACCCCTTCCAAAAATGTCGCTGAAGCCCACTGGCTGCCGATCCATTTGAGGTGCGTGTGCTTCCTCTCCCATGATCCGCGTGATCGCACTGTCAGCCGTCTGATCAAAGATCGGACGGTCAAGAGTTTGCGTGGGCGCACGCTGTGGATTGCACACATTCTCGCCCGGGCTCATCCGTACACATCCATTGCGCCGCATGGTGCAATCCTCGCCGTTGGCTTCCTCATCAATGGTCGAATTTCATCCGTGCATGCTCCTGTTACTAATTTGAGCCTTGCTCGGGCTCAAACGGGTGCTCTTTGCTCGCGGATGAGGCGCGGACCAACGCACTGTGTGCGTTGATTTGTCGCAGCGTGGGATTTCTGGCCGTTGCTCCTTAGCTGTTAGATGGGAGATGTGCGGTCAAGATTATGCGATGAGGGTGTGCTGAAGAGAGGGTGTGGTCGGAGTTCGCAAGTCCTCAATCATCCAATGATGATCGGACGGTCGAGATCTCATCTTGGGGTGATGGAGAGATGGTGCGAGCGAAGCATGCAGGTTCTCAACCGTTCGATCCTTGGATTGGACTGCTTAAAGTACTTCTTTGCGAGGGCGCTCCATGGTGAGGGTGCGATTTGAGCATGACATGGCTGCTTATGGGCCATTGATCTGATGATCAATGGCCAGAACTTCTTGGGCTGGTCGAGGTAGCTCCGGATGTCGGATTTAAGCAATTTTGAGTCCGTTGGACTCCATTCGTCAATCTGAATCCATCCGTGTAGTCTGATTGCTCATCTGAGGCCTGTTTCAATATGCACTTGTACACATGGCCATTAAAAATTGATTATAAGCAATCTTAATTCGTTATGCATGCAATGCTCCTAGGCTCATCATGGTATGCTATTAATGCACAAATATCCTCAAGATAAACCCTAGTTGACGGAATTATCATCATCGAATGTAGTGTTATCATACCCCCATGCTCATCCCTTGCTAGTCCCTAGCAAGGTTTATCTTAGCCGTTATTTTCAGTCAGAATTAGGAATTGATTGCTTAGACATTTGTTGCTTGTCAACGGGAGGAAATATACTAAGAGCCTAATCCATAGAGACTAAACAGTGCCCCTATGTTTGCCAAAATGCAAACCACCTAAGTCCTCTCTTTAAAGCATATATATATTTTTTTCTTTTTCATCTTTCCTCATTTTTTGGATTTTTGGAGTTGAGAGTCTGTAGGTAGCTTTTTACAGCTACCCAACCCACCCATAACTCGAAAAAGACTTTAAGTGCTTGACGTGAGCTTGTGCGTGAGTGTTAAGAAGTGTTGTTATAGTCGCACTTGCAACGCCGATTTTAAAGTAAAGAAACGGAGGTGAGTCCGAGTGTCGGTCTCAGAGAGGCGTGAAAATCGGATTTTGCTTATCACTTGTTGTCACGGAAAGCGCGGAGTTTTTGCTTGCGAAAGGTGCGGTTTGAAAAGCGAGAGAGAGATAGATAGAGAGAGATTAGGGTTAGAGTCGTTTCTTTGCTTGATCATGCAACTTAAACAGGCAATCAAGTAAATACTGAATGGAAAGTAACTTCATTAATCATGCAGCTTTAGTTCACAGCTTACAACATTAAATACATGCTCAAACAAAAGTAAGGGAAAGCTTAAAAGAGAAGAAGAGAGAGAGAGAGAGAGAGAGAGAGGAGGGAGAGCGGCGAGGCAACCACGGTGGTGGAGGAGGCTCCGTCGGCGGCTCGTCATCTCTGGCGATTACAAGAGGGCCTAAAGCTATCTAGGAGAGGGGTAGAGTAGTTGTAAGGGAAGTGAATACCCTGAATGAGTGGTTGGAGGGGGTTTAAATAGGGAGAAGGG
Organism: Thalassia testudinum; assembly: GCA_037157565.1. Lineage (NCBI taxonomy): Eukaryota > Viridiplantae > Streptophyta > Magnoliopsida > Alismatales > Hydrocharitaceae > Thalassia > Thalassia testudinum. The sequence goes on from JAZHRO010000067.1 coordinate 9,361,560, forward strand.
CTTTCTAAAAGAAGAAGGGGCTTTAGCGACGTCCGGGACTGCTGTGATCAACATCTCGGGCTTTCTAAAAGAAGAAGGGCTTTAGCGACGTCCCACATTCTTATTAGTCTCAAATTGTTAATCAACATCTCGGGCACAAGATGATCTCGTGTGACTTCCTGTGATGCAAGACTGGTATAAGCTACCCTCCTAGCCGGGAGGACTGCTTATACCCGTCAAGTCGCCATGCTTCATCACCCTGGGGTCATCGTGAAAAGGGGTGGCGACTATGTCGTGTAGTGTGAACATGCACAAGCACTGTGTATGTTATGTCGTGTAGCGTGAACATGCAAAAGCACTGTGTATGCTGAACCACCAACAACCAATGACCCACCCACCGTCCAAAAAAAACTACTCCAAATCTCAAGCCTTGCAGTCCATTATCTCAGTTGGCTGTTAAGCTTAACCAAAGAGTCGTAAGGAAGCCAACCACTCTCTAAACCCGATCTGAAAAGACCTAAATCTACGGTCGAAAACTCGACAAGTAGCAGGGCTGAAAAAGCAATTATCTAATCCTTTCATTTTTCCGATATATCCGTCGTATTATCTATCCAATTTCTAGATAATTGTATTTCTTATCTTATCAATTAGAATATCCTTAGTAATTCTAAAGTCCACTTATTTTTTGTATTGAGGAATTCACATGAAGGAGCCAAGAGCACAGCAGGTGAAAATAAAAGAATTTTGTATTGAGGTAAAACTTGTGTAAGCTAAAAGAAGCCCTACAATAGTGGCAGAAGAAGTTTAACTCATTCAAGACCTTAAATGCATAAATGAGGGGTAGTTTAGATTGTCATTTGTAAATTTAGAGGTTTGATTCTTTTTCTTTATAACTAGCAATTTATTCATATCTTACATGATTGGTTGCATCAATGGTTGCTGGCATCATGGAAAGAATAAGGGAACTAAGTTGTAGATATGACAAAAGTACTTTTTTCTATGTCACGCATAAGTTGATAAGTGAACCATGTCGAAACAAAGTTCATATCCAACTTAGACCTTGAAAATTTAGGTTGTGATCAAGCTTGATAACCATTGACCATTAACTCAAGCATGTCAAGTTATTAGAATGCAAAGTTTTTGTGTAGCTTAACCTATAGAAATCATTTTATAGGGATATTTAAGACTAGTTTACTTGAGGTTTACAGAACTCAACTTTTAAATATGCAACTGCCCTTAACTCTCTTTTTGTTTATTTTATAAGAGGGGTTTATATCTATTTTTGTTTACTTATGTACATGAATCAGGTCTTACTCTAAAGTGTTGGGAGGAGATCGAAAGTTTCTGTAATCAAACTACTAACAAATTGAGCAATGCGCGTTGATTTGGACACAAAAGTTTCTGTATAGCGTAACACATCCGGAGCATTTTCGTGGATATATCTGTAACTTTTGTCCAGTCAAAAGCACCACTCTGTATCTATACCTAAATTAAATAAGTATGTTCTTTTCTTGAGAGTAATTAAATGTATGTGTTGACCCCTAGCACGTGTAGTGTGAACCCCTAAACATTCCTCGTCCTTCCGTTCTTCCTCATCCATATGGCACCCATCCTTTTGTCTTTCGTCGGTCGTTTCACTTTAGGCATATTAGTCTTACGACAAGTAAATTGAAGGCATTCTTTGGTTTTTTTATATTGACTGCAGAGAAGGAAAAAAAAAGAACCGTAGGTGTCGAAACGTAAATATTGATATATTTTACAATACGTTGATGTGATATACTGTTATAAAATTATCATCAATTATTTTATATTAATATAAAATTATCTAAAATTATTTTATATTAACATAAAATCACTTTATAATTATTTTATATCGATATAAAATTATTATAAATTATTTTACATCAGTATACCATTAATCACTTTACACCTATACAAATCACTCAATTACTATTTTGTATTGATATAAAATCATCAAAAATCACTTTATCTGATGTAAAATTAATTCATTACAATTTATATCGATGAAAAATTATTTAAAATTACTTTACATCGATATAAATAGGTGTCATGTTAGTATATTATAAAATACATCATATATGAAGTATTTTTTTACTATTTTTTCAAAATTAAAAAAAAAAATAGATCCAACTCCTCTAGCACGTTTGCCATTGGAACGGATGATTCTACGACGACCTCATCCTAAAAAATATTATCGATATTATGCATATGTTCTTGAACTTTCTATCTATTTATACATATTAACCCTGTAGAATATTGGGTTTTTGCATAGATATCCTTACAACTAATTTTCAAAAATAGGATTGCTACTATTAATAGAAAGAGTCAAGAAACAAATATTTTTCTCTTTTATTTATTATCTTAACACCTGAGTTATATGCCCACATGTAAACATAGATCGGATTAATTTGTAATTTAATTTCTTCCGATCCGATTGGATTTGATTAAACTGAATCTTCTACCGATGCAAATTTGATTGATTTAGAAAATTATCAATCCATTTCAATTGAATTGGATTTGAATCGGCACCTTTACCAATTCGATCTACCATACATGCACACACACAAAAATGACGAGTAATCAATATACTCAAGTACATTTGATGCAAAAGTCTAAAAAAAAAAAAAAAAAAACGCTCCCTCCGTGACCGTTTCCCTCCAGCGTTCCACCGATTCCCTTCTTATAAAATAAGCTCCACATTCTTTTTGTTGTTTTATTTTCTATTTGTGACGCCACCATTCTCTACCTCCTTCGTCCCTACCTTGTGGGTGACAACAGGATGCATGAATTTCCAATATTGAATCTTCTTGACAGTATTGGTAGATATCTTTGTATATATTGCAAGTAATGGCTTAACAAGAAAAATAACTTTACATTTAAAATTTTATATTATCCAATAGAAAATCATGTACAAACTACACACTTATGTATAACTACAAAAATAAAAAAAATATTTTAATAATTGTAACGACCCGGTTCCCGAGTTCCTACGAGACACGAGAACCGGACCGACTCGACTAATCCCAAGACCCAGTCGTCCAACGAGAAAGTAACCAAAAGATAGTAAAATAAACCACATTCAGCATGAATATAACTAACAGTAAGAAAGTACACCAGTAAGGAAAAAAAACTATTACAGTAGGCACCACCACAACAGTAAAACAACATTTATCATATAACAAAAACTGCAGGTAAAGAAGGTACAGCGGAAACAAAAACTACTCACTAGAACAGAAACAAAAAGGGGGTACAAAACTGTGGTAACTCTACTGGACCCTACTCGGCCCAGCGTCCTCTGCAGCCGCCGACTCTGGCTGCTCAACACCTGGTCCTGAAAAAGGTAACGAGTGTAACACGTCAGCAAAATGCTGAGTAGAGTGGCAAACTAACTAAAGGCAACAGTAGAGTGTACAGTAGCTGTTATGTTCTATTACTTCCTTTATTTACATCTTTCAATTTTTCTCACTATTTCATTTACTTCTCAGATCCTTTACTTGATCTCGGATGTCCTCGTAGGACGATCTTGATTGCAGTCTTTTCCAAAAGTAGAAGTAGCACGTGGTGCTCTCCTGGCCGGGAGAGTCCCCCGTGGTGATCCTACCCTCAGTCAACCACCCCAAGGTCACTGACAGACGTAACGGTGACTACGGCACGCGCGATAAACGCACAGGTAGCTAGCCCGCACTGGCACGCGGTCAGTCGTTTCCGTTAACGGGTGCGCCCAAAGCACAGCACGGAACCAGGGCAGAGCCCTCTCAGTAACAGGGGTCCAACCCCTCCACAGTAACCAAACCGGGGCCTTGCCCCTCCACAGTCCGCGCACCCTCGTCTGACTACCCTGGTTTGCCCTGGTGGGCCTAACAAGTCGGTGAAGGAGGCTAGCAGAACCCCGGGGCCCGTGGGGTAGCTAGTACTCTCCTAACACTACTAGCTCTCCTCGGTACTACGTACACGAGGGCCAACAAGTCGGTACAGAGCGGCCAAGCCTAACCCCGGGTCCCTGGGGCGACTGGCCCCACTCTGCACTAAAACAGGTACAGGTACTTCCCTTGGTACTGCGTACCCAAGAGACAGTACAAACTACATCTCGGTTCCATTCCTTTTCTTTCCAGGAGTTCCACTCCTAATTCCCCGTAGGGTTCCAGCTCTTTATCTCAGAACATCATATGTTTCACTTTCCAGATTCACGTTCTCACATTCCATGATCTCAAACATGATTCTTTATGCATAACAGGCAGCTGTTAATTAAATTTACAGGCAGCTTTATATATATTCCTTTCCATTTTTCCAAGACTGCAGTAATATACATTCCACTAGTTTTTCCATCCTAGGATTCATGCCATATCCTAGGATCTATCATTCCATATATTTCTCATTCCTAGGATTCATGCAATGCCCTAGGTTCTAGTTATGGTTCCATACTTTAACAGATTTTATTAATACTTAAAGCCACTCTACCAGGTACAACGGGAGTAATGGGGGCGTGATCGGGAATCCCGCGCGCCTCCGCGACTCTCAAGACTGCAACCGAACGAGGTCCTATCACAAGGATCAAACACAAGGAGAGTCTCAAAACAGTGTATAGCTACTGTAGGCGGGTAGAGGAATAAATTCTGAAACGAACGCAACTCGATCGCGGAAAACGGAGCCCAAACGGGCCCTAAACGGGTCGAGAAAGACAATACTGTGCAAAATCAGACGTCTGGAACTCCTTCCAGACGTCTTAAACGGTGGATCAGAGAATTACCTGTTCGGCTTGGTTCCCCGGACGTCCAGAAGTCTGCAGGGACGTCTTTCCTAGATCCCAGACGTCCGATGGTCACTCCGGACGTCTGGAGGTCACTCCCGCCGTCTGGTACAACTTCCAGACGTCTGATTCGCAAAGATGACGAATCAGGGGACCTGCGCACAGCCAACCCTCCTCCCTCAGTACGGTCAGTCGACAAAAAGAAGAAGAAAGCGGAAACTCACCTCTCAGACGTCTGTATGATCTCACAGACGTCGACCTTTCCGTCTGGATATCAATCCAGACGTCTGATTCTGGAAATTTTTTCCAGAATCAGAACCTTGCTCGGCCTCCGCTCGCGACGCCGCCCGCGTCGCACCTCGCGCGTCCGCTGCTCCGCCCGCAGCAGGTCCCTCTCCGAGACGCTCTGCGCCCCCCTGCGCCCTCCGCCGGCCGGCCAAGCTGCTCCCGGCGAGCTCGCCCTCACGGCAGAGCCCCGCCCTCGCACGCCGCAGCTCCTCCGCGCCTACTGCGGCTGCCGCTGCCGCTGCGCCCTCGCGTCCGCTCGCTCTCGCGCACAGGCAGGAGGAGAAGGAGGAAGATGGTGGAGACGGGAGGGGAGGCGCGCCCCCCCCCTTTTAACGCCGCGCGGAGAGGAGAGATAAGGCGGTCGCAGTCGCCTGCCGCCGCAGAGAAAGAGGCAGGATCGCAGGTCTGCGCGCACAGGCGCGCAGACGAATATCCCGTGCAAGCATAACTGTTCGCCAGACGTCTGTAAACTATCCCGGACGTCTGGTCAGACGTCTGGATGTGATCCCAAACGTCTTTACAGACGTCTGGGCCACCTCCCAGACGTCTTAAAAGACGTTTGGGGCACGCGCTCGTTACAATATAACAAACTCAAAGGAAGTTTCGTCCCCGAAACTTGCGCCAACTAGGGTGCGGGAAGAAGGTGTCCAAATAACCATAACAAACTCAAAGAGGACCGAAGCCGGTCCGAAAAGACGTACCCGCGAAAAGCTCCGGGTACCGCTCCCGCATTGCCGCCTCAGGCTCCCAGGTAGCCTCCTCGTACCGCTGGCTCCTCCACAAAACCTTTACCAGGGGTACTTGCTTTCGTCTCAACCTGCGGACGGCTCGGTCTAGGATCTGCACTGGCCGCTCGGGGTAGGTCAGGTCGTCGCTCACCTCGACGCTCTCGTGACTCAGTACGTGGCTGGGATCGGCTACGTACTTCCTGAGGTTGGACACGTGGAACACGTCGTGCACACCAGAAAGCTGCGGGGGAAGGCCAAGTCTGTAAGCAACGGGTCCAACCCGCTCCAGGACCTCAAAGGGCCCCACGAACCTCGGCGCGAGCTTCCCTCTCACCCCAAACCGCTGTAAGCCCTTCATGGGCGAAACACGAAGAAAGACGTGGTCCCCAACCTCGAACTGCACCTCTCTGCGTCTGCGATCTGCGTAGCTCTTCTGTCTGCTCCTGACAGTGCGGAGTCGTCTGTGGATCTGCTCAACTACCTCCTGACTCTGCCGGATCAACCTGGGGCCAACCTCCCACTTGGTCCCCACCTCAACCCAACTCAAGGGTGCCGTGCACTTCCGTCCGTACAGAGCCTCGTAGGGAGCCATGCCGTTGCTCGAGTGATAGCTGTTGTTGTATGCAAACTCCGCCAGGGGCAGGTGCTCCTCCCAAGAGCCCCTCCAGTCTAGTACACAGGCACGCAAAAGGTCCTCAAGTGTCTGTATCGTGCGTTCCGACTGTCCGTCCGTCTGGGGGTGGTAAGCCGTGCTAAACCTCAACCTCGTCCCCAAAGCCTGCTGAAACTCAGCCCAAAACTGGGACGTAAAGCGGGTATCCTGGTCGGATACGATCTCCCGCGGAACTCCGTGTAGTCGCACCACATCACGGATATACCTCTCTGCCAACTGTGCTGGTCCCAAAGTGACTCGGATCGGCAAAAATCGTGCCGTCTTCGTCAATCTATCCACTATTACCCAGACTGCGTCGTGTCCTCGCTGGGTAACAGGTAAGCCCACCACCAAGTCCATGGTGATGCTCTCCCACTTCCACTCTGGCACTGGAAGCGGCTGAAGCGGCCCTGCAGGCCTCTGATGCTCGGCTTTCACCTGCTGGCACACTAAGCACTGCTGCACGAACTCACCCACATCCCGCTTCATCCCTCTCCACCAGAACTCGCGTCTCAAGTCATGGTACATTTTCGTGTTTCCGGGATGTATGGTGAATCTGGAACCGTGTGCCTCAGTCAGGAGCTCTCTCAACAGCTCCTCGTCTCTGGGGACGCACAGCCGTCCCCTCAAGCGTAACACCTGGTCTGTGAAAGAGAAGTCCCCTGGGTCCCCTGACAGTACTCTGTCGCGCAAAGACTGCAAGTACGGATCGGCCATCTGTCCCGTGATGATGCGATCTATCAACTCTGGTCTGGTCTGCCGTGTCACCGTCACTGCCCCACAGTACCCTCGTAACTCTAGAGGTCGCCAACTGCCCACCTCCTCCAAAAGGCTCCAACTCTGTAACTGTAGACTGGCCAAGCGTGCGGGCGCCTTACGGCTCAAGGCGTCAGCCACCACATTGGCCTTTCCCGGGTGGTAGGAGATGCTGCAGTCGTAGTCCTTCAAGAGCTCCAACCAACGTCTCTGTCTCATGTTGAGCTCCTTCTGGTCAAAAAGATATCTGAGGCTCTTGTGATCTGTAAAAACCTCGAAGGTCTCACCGTACAAGTAGTGCCTCCATGTCTTCAGCGCGAAGACAACAACTGCCAACTCTAGGTCGTGGGTAGGGTAGGTATGCTCATGGGGCTTCAGTTGCCGCGAAGCGTAAGCGACCACGTGACCCCTCTGCATGAGCACACCTCCTAACCCCTGCAAGGAAGCGTCCGTGTACACAACGAACACGCCACTACTGTCAGGGATGGTGAGCACGGGAGCCGAGGTCAACCTCTCCTTCAGCTCCAGAAAACACGCCTCACAGGCGTCTGTCCAAGCGAAAGGCACATCCTTCCGAGTCAACTGTGTCATAGGACGTGCAATCTGCGAAAACCCTCTGATGAACCGTCTGTAGTAACCTGCCAGTCCCAGGAAACTGCGAATCTCAGTGACTGAACGAGGTCTCTCCCACCTGAGCACTGCCTCGACCTTGGCGGGATCCACCGCCAGGCCGTCTCCAGAGATCACATGACCCAAAAAGGTCACCTCCCTCAACCAGAACTCGCACTTGCTGTATTTGGCGTACAGCCTGCGTCGTCTCAGAGTGTCCAGAACCATCCGCAAGTGCTGTCCGTGCTGCGTCCGATCTCTAGAATAGATGAGTACATCATCTATGAAAACCACCACAAACTGGTCCAAGTACGGTCTGAACACCCGGTTCATCAGGTCCATGAAAGCAGCGGGGGCATTGGTCAGCCCAAACGGCATGACCAAAAACTCGTAGTGTCCGTACCGGGTGCGGAAAGCTGTCTTGGAGACGTCGGTCTCCCTGATCCTCAACTGGTGGTATCCAGACCTCAAGTCGATCTTGGAAAACACCGTGGCACCCCGCAACTGGTCAAACAAATTGTCAATCCTCGGCAGCGGATATCTGTTCTTGATGGTGACCCTATTCAGCTGTCGGTAGTCCACACAAAGGCGTAGGGTCCCATCCTTCTTCTTCACAAACAGTACCGGGGCTCCCCAGGGAGACGCACTGGGCCTCACGAAACCCTTCTCCAAAAGGTCCTGCAACTGAGACTTGAGCTCTCGTAGCTCAAGCGGTGCCATCCTGTATGGCGCGGTGGAGATGGGGCTGGTCCCTGGTACTAGTGAGATCTCAAACTCGATCTCACGCTCGGGCGGTAGTCCTGGTAACTCGTCTGGAAACACGTCGGGGTACTCCCTGACCACCGGGATGCTCTGGAAGTCTGCCACGGGGCTGTGCTCTGCCACCACAGAAGCTAAGAAGCCCTCACACCCCTGGCTCAAAAGTCTCGCCGCCCGAAGTGCCGAAATGCACCTGAAACCTCCGTCCACTGGCTGCCCGTGAAACTCGAAGGAAGGCAACTCCGGAATGGAGAAGACAATCTTCCTCTCAAAACAGTCTACCAAGGCGTGGTAAGCGGACAGCCAATCCATCCCCAGAATCACTCCAAAGTCCTCCATCTGTATCATAATCAGGTCAGCTGGCCGGCTGTGTCCCCCGATGCTGACCCCGCAACCCGCGTACACCTCCTCAGCTACAAACAGCTGACCACTCGAACCTCTGATTACGAACGGATTCTCTAACAATGTATAATCCTGGTCCAAACTAACTGCGAAACTGGCTGCGACAAACGAGTGCGTAGCGCCGGAATCGAAAAGCGTGTAAACGAGTCTGCCAGAAACTGAAACCATACCTGCTACCACGGATCCCGAAGCTCTGGCGTCCCTGTGTGTTAGGGCGTTGATACGCCCCTCAGCTCTAGGTGCGGACGAAGCAGCCACACTCTGCGTCGGACGGGTAGGTGCTGGCCGGTACCCTCCTCGCGACTGCGGTCCTCCTCCTCGCGCCTGGAAACCGCGGCCTCCTGCGCGCCCTCCAGTGCTCGGCGCGGGAAGTATCTGTTGACCTCCTGCCCTAGATGGGCAGTCCCTCCTGACGTGGCCCGGCTGGCCACACTGGTAGCAGAGGGGAACCCGACTCCCGCCCTCAGTGAGTCCCTGCTGTCGGCTAGGCGGGGGTCCGGTGCTGGCGACTGGCCCCTGTCGAGGGCCCCTAAAGGCCACTGATGGCCCTGCACAACGTGACGGCTCTCCTGCGGACGCCACGTGTCTCCGTTGAGTTCTCCTAACACGCCTGGTGTGGCGGCGGAAATCTCGTTCCACCACTAACTCCCCTGTCGTACGCTCGGAAGGGGGAGGGGGTGGCGACGTGGGTGGAAGCTGAAATTCTTCTCGAACCACCTCTCGAATCAGTTGGACGAGGTCCTGAGACGGTATACTCAGGAGAAGAGGAGGGGTAGTATGTATTCCAAGCCCGACATATCTGTCCCCCGGGCCCTGACCTCGGCCGCGCCTGCGGCTCACCCTCCTAGCTCCACGACGCGGCATCTCCTACAATGGAGACGCGAAACAAAACGGAAACGTCAAAACAGACGGTACCTAACAACACTTCTAAGAGCTCATGTCAAGAGATATGTTGTGGTGGCTACTCTAGCTATAAACATGTGAATTGGTTATTTTCCAGTCAGTTGATTCACTTCTCGGGACGACCTTGCTCTGATACCATCTTGTAACGACCCGATTCCCGAGTCCCTACGAGACACGAGAACCAGACCGACTCGACTAATCCCAAGACCCAGTCGTCCAACGAGGAAGTAACCAAAAGACAGTAAAATAAACCACATTCAGCATGAATATAACTAACAGTAAGAAAGTACACCAGTAAGGAAAAAAAACTACTACAGTAGGCACCACCACAACAGTAAAACAACATTTATCATATAACAAAAACTGCAGGTAAAGAAGGTACAGCGGAAACAAAAACTACTCACTAGAACAGAAACAAAAAGGGGGTACAAAACTGTGGTAACTCTACTGGACCCTACTCGGCCCAGCGTCCTCTGCAGCCGCCGACCCTGGCTGCTCAACACCTGGTCCTGAAAAAGGTAACGAGTGTAACACGTCAGCAAAACGCTGAGTAGAGTGGCAAACTAACTAAAGGCAACAGTAGAGTGTACAGTAGCTGTTATGTTCTATTACTTCCTTTATTTACATCTTTTAATTTTTCTCACTATTTCATTTACTTCTCAGATCCTTTACTTGATCTCGGATGTCCTCGTAGGACGATCTTGATTGCAGTCTTTTCCAAAAGTAGAAGTAGCACGTGGTGCTCTCCTGGCCGGGAGAGTCCCCCGTGGTGATCCTACCCTCAGTCAACCACCCCAAGGTCACTGACAGACGTAACGGTGACTACGGCACGCGCGATAAACGCACAGGTAGCTAGCCCGCACTGGCACGCGGTCAGTCGTTTCCGTTAACGGGTGCGCCCAAAGCACAGCACGGAACCAGGGCAGAGCCCTCTCAGTAACAGGGGTCCAACCCCTCCACAGTAACCAAACCGGGGCCTTGCCCCTCCACAGTCCGCGCACCCTCGTCTGACTACCCTGGTTTGCCCTGGTGGGCCTAACAAGTCGGTGAAGGAGGCTAGCAGAACCCCGGGGCCCGTGGGGTAGCTAGTACTCTCCTAACACTACTAGCTCTCCTCGGTACTACGTACACGAGGGCCAACAAGTCGGTACAGAGCGGCCAAGCCTAACCCCGGGTCCCTGGGGCGGCTGGCCCCACTCTGCACTAAAACAGGTACAGGTACTTCCCTTGGTACTGCGTACCCAAGAGACAGTACAAACTACATCTCGGTTCCATTCCTTTTCTTTCCAGGAGTTCCACTCCTAATTCCCCGTAGGGTTCCAGCTCTTTATCTCAGAACATCATATGTTTCACTTTCCAGATTCACGTTCTCACATTCCATGATCTCAAACATGATTCTTTATGCATAACAGGCAGCTGTTAATTAAATTTACAGGCAGCTTTATATATATTCCTTTCCATTTTTCCAAGACTGCAGTAATATACATTCCACTAGTTTTTCCATCCTAGGATTCATACCATATCCTAGGATCTATCATTCCATATATTTCTCATTCCTAGGATTCATGCAATGCCCTAGGTTCTAGTTATGGTTCCATACTTTAACAGATTTTATTAATACTTAAAGCCACTCTACCAGGTACAACGGGAGTAATGGGGGCGTGATCGGGAATCCCGCGCGCCTCCGCGACTCTCAAGACTGCAACCGAACGAGGTCCTATCACAAGGATCAAACACAAGGAGAGTCTCAAAACAGTGTATAGCTACTGTAGGCGGGTAGAGGAATAAATTCTGAAACGAACGCAACTTGAATCGCGGAAAACGGAGCCCAAACGGGCCCTAAACGGGTCGAGAAAGACAATACTGTGCAAAATCAGACGTCTGGAACTCCTTCCAGACGTCTTAAACGGTGGATCAGAGAATTACCTGTTCGGCTTGGTTCCCCGGACGTCCAGAAGTCTGCAGGGACGTCTTTCCTAGATCCCAGACGTCCGATGGTCACTCCGGACGTCTGGAGGTCACTCCCGCCGTCTGGTACAACTTCCAGACGTCTGATTCGCAAAGATGACGAATCAGGGGACCTGCGCACAGCCAACCCTCCTCCCTCAGTACGGTCAGTCGACAAAAAGAAGAAGAAAGCGGAAACTCACCTCTCAGACGTCTGTATGATCTCACAGACGTCGACCTTGCCGTCTGGATATCAATCCAGACGTCTGATTCTGGAAATTTTTTCCAGAATCAGAACCTTGCTCAGCCTCCGCTCGCGACGCCGCCCGCGTCGCACCTCGCGCGTCCGCTGCTCCGCCCGCAGCAGGTCCCTCTCCGCGACGCTCTGCGCCCCCCTGCGCCCTCCGCCGGCCGGCCAAGCCGCTCCCGGCGAGCTCGCCCTCACGGCAGAGCCCCGCCCTCGCACGCCGCAGCTCCTCCGCGCCTACTGCGGCTGCCGCTGCCGCTGCGCCCTCGCGTCCGCTCGCTCTCGCGCACAGGCAGGAGGAGAAGGAGGAAGATGGTGGAGACGGGAGGGGAGGCGCGCCCCCCCTTTTAACGCCGCGCGGAGAGGAGAGAGAAGGCGGTCGCAGTCGCCTGCCGCCGCAGAGAAAGAGGCAGGATCGCAGGTCTGCGCGCACAGGCGCGCAGACGAATATCCCGTGCGAGCATAACTGTTCGCCAGACGTCTGTAAACTATCCCGGACGTCTGGATGTGATCCCAGACGTCTTTACAGACGTCTGGGCCACCTCCCAGACGTCTTAAAAGACGTCTGGGGCACGCGCTCGTTACAATAATGGATCTGATTGGATTCAAAGAATACCAATATGAAAAGATAGGATTGGATCATGGATCATAGATTTCCTAAAATTCAATTCAAATACAATGTATGTACACCTTTAGTTTTGTCCTTCCATTGCCTCTATTGTAAATTTATCGAGGTTTCAAGCTCTCGAGATGTGATATTTTCTTGACAAAATTTACATTTTTATTATTTTTTTAATATTAAAAAGTAAACAAATACGGTGCAACACATTTTACAATGTACAAAGTGAGAGTGGTGGTTTCAATCGATATATTTTAATTTTCTATCAGTGGAAATCACTTTTTATAGATAAATAATCACTTTTAAAATAAAAAATCACTTCCAATAGATGAAAAATCATTTTTAACTGATGGAAAGGTAAAATAGATCTGTATTTTTATTTTCAATCGGTTGGAAATTATTTTCAAATGTTGTGTTTTGATCTTGTGTCGATCTACTTGATTTTTAGTTGGTAGATTTTGATTTTCAATTAGTGTATTTTCATTTTCAACCAATTGATTTGATTTTCAGATGATTAATTCTGATTTCCAGCTGATATGTTTTGCTTTTTTCTTTGAATGGAATATGAGTGGAGACCGTGTGTTCCAAAATACATTGCAATACATATTTTCATACTCGTATCCTCTGTTAATACATAGATTAGACAATAATCTTTAGATAGACAACAAGATACAACTAACCATAACCTTCGTAGATATTAGCTTATACACACATAATTTTTTTAAGGTCATATTGATTATTGATTGAAGGGCCTAAGTGTCAAATAATGACTTTTACAAGGGAATTTTGCAAATATGATAAGCATAGGGGTACACAAACAATTTGCACATATTTATAAGGGTACAATTGAAGAGCACTTTAGAGAAAATATGGTTTATTTATTTTCTAAAATTCCATTTTTACAAAGGGATGGTAATGGAATTTTCCTTTGAGAACCAAATGTAGACGAAGTATTAATGATTTTTTCCTTTTCCTTTTTTTTTGAAAACTTGAGAATTCATTTCATGGAGTGAAATGAATGAATGTAGTCATCAAATAGGGAAATTACAACAACATTCATAAATAGAAAAGATAACACAAGTTGAAGAAAACCCTAACCCTACGCAAATCTCAAGCAAGGCCATGCATGGAAGAGTAGAGTAGATGAGCCAAGAATAAACCTAAGAATTCATTTCATGGACTAAAATAAATAATTATAGATCTCAAATAGGATGGTTACAGCAACATTCACAAATCCAAAGATAATACAAGTAAGCTTAAGAAAATCGTAACCTCTCGTAGAGAGCTTCGGCCAAGGTCGTGCACGGAAGAACTGCGTAAAGGAACCAAGAATAAGCTACCAAATAAAGGAACTAAATCTACTTGAAGATGTTAACTCACGAGTGAGCCAAGTGACACCTAAAACCATCCACCAAGAGTGCTTGGACTTGACACTCGATCTCGCTCTTTTGGAACCATGCATAGTGTCTGGTGCTGTAGCAGCAATTAACCTATAGCACCAGACCTAAAGATGTAAGTTTTGGTAAACCTAACTCAAACTCAACTCAACTTGACTCGAAAAGAATGGGTAAAACTCTACTCGATATGGATTTTATCCAAAAAACCCAACTAGGTATAGGTATAGATTTATATCCTATTACCCGACCCGAGTATGTAAATAAAATTCTCATTTACCCAAGATATTCCATCCTAAGTCTCTCATTCCCTCAACTATAATCTCCTTCATGATTCCCTCCATAATTTTGAAGGTTAGGAGTATCTTTGAAGTTTCCATTGAACATTTATTTCTAAGATAAGGATCTTTTATTTGAAATGTACTTGTATTTTACCTTTCTTTGTATTTTTTGCTTTTGATATATCTCCCTTAAAGTTTTTCCTGTAATAATTTCAATGAGAATTACTAAAATTAGAATAGCCTGAGCCTTTATTTTTAGATTTGTTAAAAGTAAACAATTGATGAATCATATTATAGATTTTTTTATTTCGGCATAATTTGATTGTAAGATAAATTTATAAATGGATATCCGATAGATAAATGGATATTCGATGAGTAGATAGGTATGGGTATAGATTTAAATTTTTATACCTAGTAAATAAATAAATAGGATATGAATATGAATTTTATAAATCGATATTGAATATGAGTTTAACCAAACTTGACTTGTTTACATCTCTAACCAGACCTTACAATCAAACTCAACACTAAAGACACACTTAATAATCTCGAACCTTTGCACGACTTGTGCTGCCCTTTGCTTCCCAACTCAGACTTCATGCAAAGCGCCACACATCCTTTTTTTTTTGGATGTGAGTTGAAAAATGCAAAAGTTGATGCATAACTGTAAATGTTGTCCTTCCCCTTTTTTTTATGCAAAAAAGGTGCTGACATGTGTGGGGTCCACCACTGTTGAAACCAATAACAAATCGCTTTCGTAAGGGTAAGTGGTTGTGTAAAATCACTTTGTACCTTCGAAACAATTTTGCATGGGTGCAATATTTTTTTGCACGGGTGTAAAGTAAGATTGCACTTTACTTTGAACTACTTTACACCAATGCAATATTTTTTTCCACGGTTGCAAAGTAAGATTACACTTTACTTTGAACTACTTTGCACTGATGCAATATTTTTTTGCATGGGTGCAAAATTAAATTTATTTCTGTTGCTACTCACAGAGAGTCTGACATATGAAAAGTGATTTTACACTTTAGAGTTTAGGGTTTAGTCTTTAGTGTTTAGGGTTTACCCTAAATCCCAGACCCTAAACCCTAAGGTGAAAAATCACCTTTCAAGTGAAAAATCACTTCTCATACGTGAAATTACTTTCCATAAGCCTAAACCCTAAACCTTAAACTCATAGGTCAAAATCACTTTGGACAGGTGCAAAATCACTTTGGATAGGTAAAACTACCCTTGGAATAATTTATCACTGGTGCAAAGTAGTTTATCATCAGTGCAAAATTTTTATCACTGGTGCAAAATTTTTTATCACCTGTGCATTTTTTAGGTTAAAGTGGTGTGGTGATTTTTTTAAATGTGATGGTAATTACCACGTAATAAGCCTTAGGCTCTTTTATTTCTTTGCATTAAATATCAATTATCAAGTAGGCCAACGTTCTCAACGCTGTGTAAAGTACAAAAACAGTACCTACGTCACTTTTTACGTCACAGTCTGCATTTCCCTACTTTTTAGCTTTTTTTTTTTTGAGAGTTAGAGAAACTTGTACTCAAGCAACCAACAATGGGAAGGGAAGTGAGGAGCCATCGCAAAACCCATGACAACCAGTGTTGATACAGAAAGCAGCAAGATTGTGGGCCAAAATGGCTCCAGATCTGCCCACATGCGTAATCAAGAACCTAGGTAATTGCATGATAAGATATTAACATTCGAGTGAATGCCAGAATGGTTGCTTTGATCCATAGATTTGACTTACAGGGGACTTTGCATCACTGAGGATTTGTCCATTGGAATAAGCCAATTTCAAGGCAAATTTGAGGCCTTGAAGAATAGGACAAGTCTCTGCTTCATCAGAATCAGTAGCAGAAATAGGAACCCCTTAGGCAGCCATTATAGTTCCATAATGATCCAACGCCACAGCTGCAACCAATGAGTGGGTTTTCCTAACAGCAGCATCAACAATAACAATCAACTCCCCATCAGCACAAACGTGTAGCTGTGCAGTTTTATCCATAGGAGAACAAGAAATTTCATAATTTTGTAAAACTTCCACATGACTTCCATCACATGAATTATTGTCCTAATCCATATAATGCATTTTCACCGAAGGTTGACTGCCAGTAGATTAGTGTAGCATATCTTGCTGCCTTTGGAGAGTCTGTAACACCATATTAACCGAAGATTGCTGCATAGTATCTTGCTGCAATTCCAGACCTGGTAGAACCAATACAACATTTTTGTCAAGTTACTTTCATTATGTAGAGCTTCCATATCTGTGTAGCGATTATTGGGAATATGTTTCCTACTGACATTTGCTATAGAAATTAAGTAATGCTTGAACATGGTTTTTAACCATCAGAGGGTTACAATCAGGATTCCCATGGATCACATTACATCTATTGATCCATATAGAATAAGCCAGAAAATAAGGAAGTGGAGATAGAGCATCCCACTCTCCCAATTGATCAGATATTTTTTGGTAAGCCAAAAACTAATTTCCAGTAAAAGCCTCAATTCTGATTCCAAATAAAAACCAGGTGGCTTTTGTGAATGGGCATTCCATTAAAATATGATGGACCTCCTCCTTGCCATGTTTACATAGCTCACAGGTGGAGTCAATTCCAGGAATCCTATTAGCAAGAGGCTCCCTTACATTTAACACATTTGACAGAGCTTTCCATAAGAATATTTTAATTTTTGGAGGAAGTTTCAGAGTCCAAATCTTCTTGCACAAACTGACCAAACCAGAATCAAGGGATCCTCTTTCATGATGGAGGATCATGTTAGAGATTGTGGTGTTATGTTTCTTTTTATGTCTCTTTATTTCTTATGGACCATGATGTTATTTTTCCACACCTCTTCTCTTTATAAAGAGGTGTAGGGTTCTCATAATGAATAATGCATTCTATTCTTCAACTTGGTATCAGAGCATGCCACTGTCTGGATATTTATTTCTGTTGCTACTCACAGAGACTGGCCATTATACCAGCTGGATGTGAAGAACGTCTTTCTCTACGGCGATCTTCAGGAGGAGGTTTACATGCAGCAGCCCCCAGGATTCGAGGTTTAGGAGGAGTGTGTATGTAGACTGAGGAAAGCAATCTATGGATTAAAGCAGAGTCCAAGGGCCTAGTTTCAGAAGTTATCAGAGGTACTCCACCAGATTGGTCTGAGACACTCTACTTCATATCACCCCTTATTTACTAGGAAGATTGACAGGGGGACTATGGCACACCTGGTATATGCGGATGATTTTATCATCACTGGGGATAACAGAGATGGGATAGATGAAGTCAAGAAGCACTTATCAGAGAAGTTTGTCATGAAGGATCTAGGACAATTGAGGTATTTCTTGGAAATTGAAGTTGCATGTGGTAGGGATGGAGTAGTACTCTCTCAGAGGAAGTATGCTCTTGATCTTCTTCAGGAGTCCGGCATGTTAGCATCACAGCCTGCAAATATTCCCATGCATCCCAAGGTCCATTTATATGACAAGAGATCTGAGTTGGTTGACAGTAGAGCCTATAGGCAGCTAATGGGTAAGTTCCTTTACCTCACTATCACTCATCCAGACTTGTCTTTGTCTGTTGGTAGGCTTAGCCAGTTTATGGATAAGCCAACTAGGAAGCACTGGGAGGCTACAATGTAGGTGCTTAGGTATGTGAAGAAAGCACCAGGATGAGGATTATTGTTCCGCAAGGGAACATCAATGGGGATTGTAGAATACTCTGATGCTGATTATGTTGGCTATGTTGTGGACAGAAAATCTACCACAGGGTTTTGCACCTTTGTTGCAAGCAATCTGGTTACATGGAGGAGCAAGAAGCAAGCAGTTGTATCTAGATCCAATGCCGAGTCAGAGTACAGGGCCATGGCCCAGACAGCTGCTGAAATGATCTGGGTCAAGTCAGTTATGTTAGATCTTCATGTTTCTTTGGATAGATCTATGGAAATGCGGTGTGATAATAGAGCAGCGACTTATATTGCTAATAACCCCATGTTCCACGAGAGGACAAAGCATGTTGAGATTGATTGCCACTACACTAGGGATCTCATTCAACGTGGAATGCTACATACCATGGGTGTCACTTCTGAGGAGCAGGCTGCAGATGTCTTCACAAAACCCTTGGCGAGATCTACCTTTGAGGCATGTTGTTCCAAGCTCAGCATGATAGATATTCATACTCTAGCTTGAGGGAGAGTGTTAGAGATGTTAGAGATGATGGTGTTATGTTTTTTTTATGTCTTTTTATTTCTTATGGACCATGATGTTATTTTCCCACACCTCTTCTCTTTATAAAGAGGTGTAGGGTTCCCATAATGAATAGCACATTCTATTCTTCAACTGATCAAGGATTGATACGCTGATTTAATAGAGAAGTTCCCTTTAGGATGCGCTGCCCAGATTTGCCTATCCTGTAGATGAGAATGCAATGGAGTTTTTTTTTTATTTTTTCCACCACTTCAGGCGAGAACATATTATCAATCAATTCCATATTCCAAGATATACCATCACTATTCATCAACTCCTTGACATAATTGAGAGTATAGAAGGAGGCATGCTTTGGCAGCAGCACATCGAGAAGTCCCTCACCCAATTATCTCTCCAAATTCCTATGTTTTGACCATCTGCCACAAGCCAAGAAAGACCATTGAATAGCTGTCCTTGAATAGAATATAGTGCCTTCATAAATGGAGAATCAACTGACTTTGGGACATAATCCCAAAAGGATCCATTAGGGAAATATTTTACCTTTAGCCGCGATTGCCATATCCCCTCCTGATGCATGATCAACATCCATCCCATCTTCATTAAGAAAGCTTTATTTGTAAGTTCTGAATTTCTAAATCCGACGTCTCCTAAGTGCTTAGGCAGAGTGATTGACTGCCAAGGTTTTGCATAGAAATGTCTTCTGTCATCATTAAAGCCCCACCAGAAATCTCTAGTCCAACCATCTATATCCGCACATAATTTTTTTGAGAATGAGTGGGTGTACATGAGGTAATTTGGGACAGCTAGAAGTGATGATTGAAGGAGCACCCCTCTACCAGCCTGTGAAAGGCATCTTTTTTTCCAACCAACCAATGTTGTGTGACATTTAGTAGTCACCAGATCTTTTAAGCATTTTTGGTTCTTTGTATCTATAATAGGATTCCCAAGATAAATTTCACCACTTGGCATAACTTTCATTGTGAAAATTTCCATGATTCTTCTTTTTTCCTCCCCAGCCACTCCTTCACCAAAGAAGATTCTTGATTTTTGATAGTTGACCTTTTGACCAGAAAAATTCTCATAGTGCTGAAGTATAGACTTTAATATCCATGCTTCTTGTTCAGTTGCAGCTGAGAAAAGGATAGTATCGTCGGCATACATTAGATCACTGATTGGTTGTGTATTTCTTGCTATCTTGACACCTGAAGTTTGATTAGCATGCAAAACAGAGGAGAAGGAACGGGAAAGGAATTCAGAACACAAAATGAATATATAAGGGGAGAGTGGACAGCCTTGCCTCACACCTCGAGTAGGATGGATTGGTTTAGTAGTGTTGCCATTTATAATAACCTCAAAAGATGCAGACTTGACACAAGACAAAGTGAAATTAACTAATGCAACAGGAAAATGTAACTACAAAACTGAATAAAACACCACTCTAAACGATCGAAGGCTTTTTCCATATCTAATTTTATATCCATAGCTCCCCTCCTTCCCTTTCTCTTCTTCAAAGCATGGAAAATCTCCCTTGCCAATACCACATTATCAAAAATTTGTCTACCTGTCAGAAATCCGGATTGATTTTTTGATATGATTCTATTGATAACAGGAAAAATTCTTCTAGCAGCATGCTTCGCAACCAATTTATATGGAGTATTAGTTAAACTAATGGGACGATAATCTTTTGGCTCAATTGGATTACGTACCTTTGGAGCAAGGGCCAAGAGAGTCTTTTCCATATCACGTGGCATTTCGGCATTCCTGAAACATTTTTGCACAAAATGAATCAAGTTTTCTCCCACCATATTCCACCTGTTTTGATAAAACAAAGTTGGGAAACCATCTGGGCCTGGGCTCTTGCAAGGCTGCATATGAAATAGCACATTTTTAATTTCTTCGGGCTCTGGAATGGAAGTACACCATCTGATCTCATCAGAAGTAGGATGGTCCTGTTGAAATAAGAAGGGGTTGGGATTTTCAGCCATTGCTTCTATGGTGTATAATTTGTTAAAATGACTGCAGAAACATTCATGTATTAATTTTTGACCTGCCGTTTGATTCCCATTAGGAATCTGAAGCCATTCTATACGGTTTTTCCTCCTTCTATTCATTGCATACAGATGATTAAAAGTTGGTATTCCTATCCCCACTATCCACTCATTTATGCCTTGACCTTTGATGCGAATGAATTTCTTCCTTTTGTAATGTTTCTTCATATTTGCACCTAAGCACCTGTTCCCTCTGATAACCTTCCCAAGATGGCGAAGAATCCTGTAATATCGAGGGCTCGTTTTCAATGTCTTTCTTAGCATCCTTCCAATTTGTGGGGGCTGATTTCAACCATTTCACAATATAAGTTGATAGGTGAGTTAATCTATCAGTTAGAGATAAATGAGCCACATCTCTACGCATTCAACAAAGTATTATTGAAAGTACCTTCTAACTACCAATTGGCCCCCATTCTCCATAGTTTTGAGCCCTGTTTTGGTTTTCTTTCAGTTCGAAGAAGGATCGGACTATGAAAACTACCTATGGCCGGTAGATGAAGAACTCCAGCCATAGGAAATGAAAGCCACCATTCATTAAGAAACCAAAACTCTATCCAACCTCTCTTTCTTTAAGAATTGAGGGTTTATTTTATTGGTCCAAGCTAAGGCTTGTCCTGCATATCCAATATCGAGAAGACCCGGTTTACTTGCAAAATTTTGAAGGTGATAGAATTCCCCTGTTGGGACTGTCAATCCTCCTGACTTGTCATGCTCCCGAAGAATAACATTCAGATCTCCCAAACAGGCCAGACTTTCAGCATATGGCTCAAGCAATCTAGCCAACCTTTCCCAAAATAATATTCTTCTCCCTTGAGAAGGCATACCGTACAAGCAACACAAATACCAACTTTTCCACCCGAGCAAACTTGAGCAATAATACAATATTTTTCTGTGTAAACAATGTTAATCTGCAGCACTTTATCATACATGAGACACAGCCCTCCAGACCTCCCTGTTGGCTGCACATATAAATAACTGTAATTTTGACATTTCTTCATAATCCATGCCATTCTTTTTTGCTTGATATGTGTTTCTGATATGAAAACAATATTAGCCATAGAAGCCCTTATAAGACTTTTGAGGTGTCGAATTGCAGAGGGAGTCCCCAACCATCTACAATTCCAAGAGACCAGGACAGCTGATATGGCTCAGCTGTCATAGGCCCAGCTATGTTCTCCAACTGCATTTTGTTCTCATCAGATTCTGCAGAGTACCCAATCTGATTTTTGTGATCCTCAGAGTCAATTTTACTTTTACTTTATGGACTTTTCCTGATAAGCAATCCTAGTAACCTCCCCCAGCGTCCTTTTGCAAGAAAGAACTGTAGAATTGGAAAGATTAGGCGCCATGTCTCTTGCAATTTTTTTATAACTTCTTTTCTTGATCCCACTACAGCCAACATCTTTGCTTAGCAAACCTCCCTGATCAATATCCATCATTTCCACCTGACAAATCTTTTGTTTTAATTCAACATGAGATGACGAAGGAAGTTGGGAATTCTCATAACTAGCACCAGCCATTTTGGAAATATTAGGAGATGCCAATGGAAGGACAATGTCAACCGAGTTGAACTGATCAACCCTCTCAATAACCTGCTCTGTAAAAAACAGACTCCATTTGCAGTTGAGTAGGTGTGGAAGGAACGACATGGGATGTATTTGGAGTATTGGATTTTTTACATGTATTAATGGAAGTGGCTGAGTTTATAGGTTGTTGGGTCATATTAATTGGATGATTTTGGACATCCAAGGATGAGGGTAATTGGAGAAAACAGGATAATGGAGATTGGTCTACAGTGGATGATATATTCGGTGGATTTGGATTTTCATCATTTTGTGGCGACATGATTTTTGATGGGTTTAGTGTATAGGGAGGGGACATAGAAACGTAGTGGTGGTGAGGGGATATGGATAAGGAAGACTTTTTTATACGAAAAGGTGGTGAATGAATAGTATGGGGCCATACTTTCCTTCAAAGAAACAGACACCTTTGTGAAGGACGCATGGGCCTGACGAGCTGAGGATGACAGGACAGCATCTTCATGTTTGGGAGGATCAGACACCTTCCTGGACGAGAGTAACAGAGTATGAAATTCTTCACCTGTGCATTCTGGCAGTCCTTCTTCTAGGACATTGTTCTCATTACCAGGCAGATCTTCCACATTGCTCCTCTTCGCAGAATTTCTTGTAGCTATTATATATATCAGCAGCATAGGGGAAACTCAAATCTTCTGAAGTCTTCAACGCCTTCCTCCTAACATCAGGACAGGAATGCTCCTCAATCTTCCTCTTTGTCCTCAACAACTCATCACAATCGACCACCTCATGGTTTATTAATCCACATAGATAACAGAATTTGTTTATCCTTTCATATCTAACAGGTAACACCATTTTTGGACCATCTGTAAGAGGTATTTCTATCTCCTTAACCAATGGCCTGCTAATGGGGAACTCCACACTAGCTCTTACAAAGGAGCCACCTTTTGCATCATTCAAGTCCACATCTTTAACTTCTCCAAGTGCTCTACCCAGCTCAATAACTGCAGAACGGCATCTCCATTCCGGTGGAAGGTCATGGATTTGCACCCAAACAATAGCAGTATCTAATTTGTAATCAGAGGGCCTTGTATATGGCATCGCCACTGATAGCAGAATTAGATCTCCATCAAAATGCCAAGGAGATCTGTTTAACGCGTATCTCAGATCAGTTTCCTCCCTGAATGATGCAATCCATCTGCCTGCCCACAGTTCCACCACAGAAGGTGGCGCCGAAACATTCCAGACTTTTTTAACAACTTCAATGAGAGCTCTGGGACTCATCTTCTTCCTTGTAAGGACCCTGAAGAGGATATTCTTTTTCCACTTGCATGGATTACTCGGCCCTTTGATTACCATCTTTACTTCTGCCTTTGCTGCCTCTTTCCTGAGTAAACCTTGAATCCCTTGCAAAATGTCCACTTCCAGATTCTCCATATCTAACAGCCAATACTGAAAGGGAGAAACATGAATATATACGACACTGATTGTTATATATTAATGCAAGACAATATATATCAGAAGAACCACGCACAACAAAATGCAGGGAGACGTAGACAACCTTAAAACCAACAAAATGCCGCCAAAGCGCCACACGTCCTGCCTTTGGGTTTGCGGTATTCAAGCTTAAAGAACCTAATTTAAAACTAGATTATATGGATACACATATGGATGTCCCTATTATCTCTAATTTTTCTAAAATGCTTAACAAGTTGCGGAATGGAGCAGCTAGAAAAAAGTGGGTTTGCAATAAACGTGACAACCAGAGATGTTTCCTCTCTCTCTCCCTTTCCCTGAAGGTGCATTGAGTACTTCCCTTTTCAATGGAATATATTTTCTTTCAAAAAAAAAAAAAAAAAACCCAGAGATGTAGAATTCATATCAAGTGGTATATGATTGACGAAGGGGACCTATATTTCAATATCAAATAAATAAATGTCGATGCTCATCTGATCACCAAGTAATTTTTGCAAATTTAGTTTCTGCTTAATGAGAGAGAAATTATCGACCCTCTCGAAATAAATCCAAATGATATGTGATCAAGCCAATGAAACACGGTTAGACTCAATCCACGTGGGAGTACAAAGAGGCACGTGACCGCAATCATGCGGTCAACTTCTTTATTTTTCATTACTCTCTCCATAACTCCCTCGTTATTCTCTATTATTTTGATGGTTATGTTCCTCAAAAGTGTAATCGCCCATCATTTGCACTCTTTAAATTGGTCTCCCACCTACTTGAGAAGGGACACACTTAATGGGGGCAACTCAAAGGACCTACAACCTAGTATTTCTTGTGTCGTACCACCTATGGTAGAGATTGAGGGTTAGATCTCCTCAGATGTGCACTCATGTGAGGTGAAATTAGGTCAACAATCCTTTTTATTTTATAGTTGTTTGTGCATATTTTTATTTTCTTGACTATACTCCATTTCCTGCGATATATAATTTTTTTAATGACAATGGATGACCTTAACAACAACCTCCAAGACCCATCGCTGCCATACCATGAGAAAAATGTGGCTAACTCTTGCATGTGCAAACTCAATTTCACCTCCATTTGCTTTGTATTTAAACTTAAAGAACTTAACTTGGAACGAAATTTCATGGACATGGTTGTGGGTGTCTTTGTTTAGTTATATCCAATTTTTCTAAAAGCTTAAAAAGTTATGGAATTGGTGGACCATAACAGTTAGCCAGAAAATGTACGCCAGTCCTAAATTAACTCAAGTGACACTATCTGAATGAATTCATAGCAAGTGGTAGTTGGTTAAATTGTTGACTAGTGGGGCTTAGATTTCAATATATATAATATAAGTAAAGGTTGATACTCTTCTGATGATAAATTAAACTCCTTCGCGAGTATAGGTTCTGGCGTATGAATTTCTGGCTCAGTCCTAAACTCACTTAAGTGACAGCGAGAGACGTAGAATTCGTAGCAAGTGGAAGCTGATTTAATCGTTGATAATTAAGGAGGCGTTAGATTTCGGTGTAGGATAAATAAAGGTTGTTGACAGTCTCTTGATCATAAATTGGCTCTTCAATGGCTCTTTCAATACAAAATACCAAGTTGAGGGGAGGGGGTTGTGGTCATTGTGAAACATAACGATCACGACCGCAAAATCTTTGGAATCAGAGGCCACATATAAATTGACTTGGTCATAGGTCAGGTGGGTCATGGATCAGGTCAATTGTATTGAATTTTCAAAAATCTCGATCCAAATCCTAGTCAGGTCGACCTATGGACCTATAAGTTTGACCCAAGTCCTATTTCTGACAGTTGGGTCAGGCCTGGGCTGACAAATGGGTCAAGCCTGAGCTAACCCATAGGTCAAATATAAAGTATTTAAAATTTTAAACACAAACATGAATAAGGATACAATACCAATGATCAAAAAAATAAACATATCCATACTAAAAAAATATCACAAGTGACAGAAACAATAAGAACCAAATCTACTTTAGTTAAAATGTCATAAAAGTCATGGAGGTTCATCATTCGCATCAAAAATAAACTACTAAAGTTTTAAAAGTATTAATCCTTCATGAAAACACATCCTAAAAAATTTATAAATCATATGAAATTTAGAAGAATATATGTAATCCTATGTTATTATGCTAGCAGTTCAATCCCCAATCCTCATTAACAGCTTTTAGTCTATTACTTTATACTGTGTTAACTATTAAGTATATTGCCCTATGTTACCCCCTTGATTGAATGTACTTATAAGGATATACTAAGGTCCTTGATTCATAATTAAAAAAAAAGGAATAAACGGTGAAAGAATTGGAAGCGAGGTGTTGGTCCAATAGATGGTTCTCCTATCTCAGGTTAAATAGATGATTTGTAAGTTTATATGGTTCACAATTTCAGATGGTGGTTATTGGATATCTTGTATGACACTTGGAAATGGGTGGAGATTTTGAGGAAGCAGGACAATGATTAAATAAATGAAAAATTTAGCATCCAACTGATGCGAATTGAATTGTTGGAGTTCTAAGTTAAGACTCTTGGAGTTTTTGATTTAAAATATTAAGCTTTGTTTGAGCGTGAGGTCAAGTTTATCTTTCATGGACAAGATAACTTGTGGGATATGGAAGATTTATTCCACACACATATATTCCAATGCAAATTGATTTGACCACTCACGTTGGCAAAGTTTATTACACCCATCTTCATACGATCGTCACCTGCATTATCCTTATATATATTGTAGCCCACTAGAAATATAATCTCATCACTATTCATCTTACCTATTGTTACGACCCGATTCCCGAATCCCTACGAGACACGAGAATCGGACCGACTCGACTGATCCCAAGACCCAGTCGTCCAACGAAAAAGTAACCAAAAGAGAAGTAAAATAAGCCACATTCACCATATATATAATTAGCAGTAACAAAATACAGTAGTAAAGAAAGAACTACTACAGTACACACCACCACAACAGTAGAGAAATAAACATGTACATAAACATGATGCTTACAATAAAAGAGTACAGTGGTAACAGAAAAATACTCACTACACAAAAGAAACGGTACAGTAGGTACTACACCAGTAAGACTATTGGGCTCTACTAGGCCCAGCTCCCTCTGCAGCCGCCGGCTCTGGCTGCTCAACACCTGGTCCTGAAAAGGTGACAAAGGTGATACGTCAGCGAAACGCTGAGTAGAGTGGCAACCAAAAGCTAAGAAAAACTGTAAGGTGGACAAGTAGCTGTTATTTTTTTTTTTCTCTTTCTTTATTCTTCCATTTATTCATTCTTGAATTATTTCTCAGATCTTTCTCTTGATTTCGAATGTTCCTCGTGGGAACGATCTTGATTGCAGTCTTTTCCAAAAAGTAGAAGTAGCACGTGGTGCTCTCCTGGCCGGGAGAGTCCCCCGTGGGGGTCCTACCCTCAGTCAACCACCTCAAGGTCACTGACAGGTGTAATGGTGACTACGGCATGCGCGATAAACGCACGGGTAGCTACCCCGCACTGGCACGCGGTCAACCATTTCCGCTAACGGGTGCGCCCCAAAGCACAGCACGGAACCAGTATAGGGCAAAGCCCTCTCAGTAACAGGGGTCCAGCCCCTTCACAGTAACCAAATAGGGGTCTTGCCCCTTCACCGTCCGCGCACCCTAGCCTGACTACCCTGGTTTTCCTAGTGGGCATAACAAGTCGGTGTAGGAAGGCTAGCAGAACCCCGGGGCCAGTGGGGTGGCTAGTGCTCTCCCTACACTAGTAGCTCTCCCCGGTACTGTGTATGCAAGGGCCAAAAGTTGGTATAAAGTGGCCAGGCCTAACCCCGGGTCCCTGGGGCGGCTAGCTCCGCTCTACACTAAACAGGGGGGACAGTCACTCTCCTTGGTACTCCATACTAAAGGGCCAGCTCACTTCCCCAATTCCATTCCATTCACTTCTCAGGAGCTCTACTCCTAATTTCTCGTAGGGTTCATGCTCATTTTTCTTTAACTCAGCCAATTTAGATTTCATCATTTCAGCTTTATATTCATATAGCCCATGTTCTCAACAGTAATTATCTATTCATAAACAAGCAACTGTTAACCAATTACAGGCAGTTATCATTTTCCTTTCTACTTTTCCA
The DNA here is from genome assembly GCA_037157565.1 of Thalassia testudinum. Taxonomy (NCBI): domain Eukaryota; kingdom Viridiplantae; phylum Streptophyta; class Magnoliopsida; order Alismatales; family Hydrocharitaceae; genus Thalassia; species Thalassia testudinum. Next base: position 9,389,283 of record JAZHRO010000067.1, read on the forward strand.
AGACTGCAATATATATATATATATATTCACGACATTCGTTTTGGTGTTTCTGTTCTTAGGATTCATACCACACCCTAGGATCTATCATTCAATTTAGTTTTTTCAGTCCTAAGATTCATGCCATACCCTAAGATCTATCATTCAATCTAGTTTTTCAGTCCTAGGATTCATGCCATACCCTAGGATCTATTAATTTTTCTCACAAGTGCATAATTATTGATAAACAATTAGAGAGAGCCACTCTACCCGCAAAATCGGGAGTACTGGGGACGTGATCGGCAAGCTCGTGAGCCTCCGCAACCTTCAGAACCGCAACAGAATGGGGTCCTAACATAAGGACCAAACACAAGGAATTACTCAGAACATGATACAAATACTGTAAACAGGTAGAGGAACAATTTCTGAGAAGAACGAAACTTGAAACGCGGAAAACGGACTTCGAACGGACCTTAAATGGGTCAAAAACGACAAGTCTGCCTAAAATCAGACGTTTGGAACATCTTCCAGACGTCTTAAACGATAGTTCAGGTCATACCTTCTCTCTGCACGGTTCTTTAGACATCCAGAATCCCGCTGAATCGTTTATTTTCAGTTCCAGACGTCCGACTGTCACTCCGGACGTTTGGAGACCCTCTCCGCCATCTAGTGTTGTGCCCAGACGTCCGATTTGTGTGGGAGGGCGTGCCCTTGCACCTTCTCGAACGAAACCTACACGCATACGCGATCGTCCTCAACACGAAATGAGGCAGAACCCTTCGGTGGAACGGCTGCATGGCCGTACACCCGAAAGAAGAAGGGAAGGAAAATATCGTACCTTTCAGACGTCTGGACCTTCCTCCAGACGTCTCCCGTGTCGTCTGGACGTGGGTCTAGACGTCTGATTCTGAGAAATTTTCCCAGAATCAGGACTTCCTCGCCCTCCGCCTACTGCACACTGCCGTGCCGCACCGCACTCGCCTGCTGCCTGAGCTACAGCAACACCTCCCTAATGCTACGCTGCCGCTGCACGCCTGCCGGCCGGCCCTAGCTGCTCCGGCGAGCTCGCACCCTCGCGCTCTAACTCCCTCTCTCTCGCTGCAACCCCTCCTCCCCGCGCACACACGGCAGCAGCTGCTGCCCTCGCCCGCTCACTCTCACGCTAACAGGAAGAAGGAGAGGAAGGCGGTGGAGTGATGGTGAGGGAGAGGAGAGGGGGAGTATTTGAAGGCGCCATGGGGAGAGAGAGAAAGAAGGCTAAGTCTGCAGGGAGAAAAGAAGGAGAAGAAAAGAGGGCGGTGGTTCAGTCTGCGCGCATGCATGCGCGCAGACGGGAAACCGTATGCCGGAAAAATTAATTTCCAGAAGTCTGGGAAGGCTTCCAGACATCTGAACTAACTCCCAGATATCTTAAATAAAGTTTGATGCCGGGGTCACAACACCCATGATATGTCAGTTATGCCATCTGCGTACCCTTGTGGGTCGGGTCAGGCCCGATCAGGTTCTAAATTGGAGACCCAAGCCTCACCTATCTAAGATCGGGCCAGTCAGAGGATTAGGCCAAGTCTGATCATGACAAAAAAATCAAAGTCTAAACCTATCCATTTCACAGATTGCGTGGGTCGGCTTGATAGCTCCCCTAATCTATGCCCAGGTCTATGCATAAATACGAATAGTGGTATAGGAATATTAAAGTATATATAATTTTATACGTATGGCCTATTTTTATAAGAGAAGAATGCGGTACATAATATGTCAGACGAAGTAATAAACATGACACATGACATGATAGTTACGTCACGTACGTATAAAATATGTATACTTGAGTCTGCACTGAAAACTTTTCCAACAATTAACATACATGAAAAATTGAAAGTTGCAATACACCTGACCAAACTATCCGTTGCCCTTGAGCTTGATGTCCGGCTCTGGAAACCACGCTGGGGAGCGTGTAAGGAGTGATATTTTTTTTTCTTTTTACTTTTGTTCCAGACGGCAGGTTTCCCTGCCAAAATCCAACCGTTTTGTGATATATTTATAAATCACAATTCAAAAACTTGGCATGAGATGCGTATATAATCCCCCATTCAGGTAAAAACTTACATTTTGTTAAGTGGGTTAAGTCTTAACTTATATTTATTTGCTACTTGATCTGTCACTCATTTACACCAAGTTAAGAGAATTTTACTTGATGTAAATTTATTCTATCACCTCTGTAAAACAAGTTTAAAACACCTAAACTCTTCAACGTCAAAATTTACTTATTTTACTTTTTTATTAATCTACTCCTTCCATATGCCTCTACTTGTTCCACAAACTCATTCTCCTTCATCTACATATGTGTACAGCATATATATAATTGCAAGAAATTTGAACTACAGCAATAGGATCATTTCTGAAGGCTTAACTGAAATTTGTTAACATGAAGGTTAGAGATATTCATTATCATATATTGTTTTCTTTTCATGACTAGGTACCTTAAAACCTACAGCAATTTTTTGCCGAACCCTCAAAGGAGGGCCATGTGCATTTATATATACTTTCAAGTGTGTTTCTTATAATAAGATCTGGAAATTGTACACAGAAGTTTTTTTTTTATTGCTGAAAGGCAAGATGCAATATAACTGATACAAGTTGGCAAAAAAATTTAAACTTGGACATTGAAATTGCTTTATTGCTGGAAAGCAAGGCTGGATGGAAAGTTTGAGGGGCAAAAGAGAATGATATGGAAATAATTTACTTTCACATGGTCAAGTGCAATGAATTAAAGCCTTGAAGAGCAATTGTGAAATTCAAACTTCCAAGTATGATCATACATAAGTGATCATTTGAATCTCTACAAAACGTGCAAAACAGGAGAGAAGTATACCTTATGATTGGTCTTTTTAGCGTTGCACCGGAATGTGTATTCTGGAAGAGGGATGATATGAACGGTGGAAAGAGAGATGTATAAATATGACTGAGATAACAAAAAAATTATATTTAGAAGTGAGATCATGTCAAATGTCTCTCCTTCACATAAAAAAGTAATAAAGTAAAAAAGTCATGGCACTTCTAAATCAAAAAAAATGTACAAGTACAAAATGATTATACACAGATGCAAAATCAAATTTTACGGGTGCATTGGTTTTGTACTGGTGTAAAACTATCAAAATTACCTTCAAAATTATTTTACACTAGTGTAAAATCATTAAAATCACCTTCAAAATCATTTTGCATCGGTGTAGAACTATTTTATACTAATGCAAAATCACCAAAATTACCTTTAGAATCATTTTGCATAGGTGCAAAGCCACCAAAATCACCTTCAAAATTATTTTGCACACCGATGCGAAACCATCAAAATTACCTCTAGAATCATTTTATACCGATGTAAAATCACAAGATACACCTTAAAATCATTTTGCACCAATGTATTTTGATCCAAAACCAAAAAAACAATCATGTGCCTATTAATTCACAAAGTGATGGTAACTTTTTTGAGTGAAGGTGAAACCTACTATAGAACTAAACTTATCTTGCTTTTTAATTTTTTTTATATTAAATATCAGCATGATACAAAATACATCACAATTTATATTTACATTTTGCCATAAATAGGCATGCATAAGTACACGTGTCCATATGCCTCTCACTTCTCTTTCTATTCTACGTTGCACGCCAGCCCTCTATAGTTTGAAGTTTGCGTTCTCTTCTTGGATCTTTTGCATTCAAGGTCCCAAAGTAGTTACAATTGATGCCCCTTAAGAATTTGTTTGGGTCTATTTGTTAGAATCTGGTCAATGCATGCCATGGCATTTTTATTGTTAATTATGACATAGATTGCTATCACAACATTGATGTCATGTCATTTTATTGTTGGTTATAACTCCATTAATGCTACGTGTTTGGGTATTTGAAAAGCACATGAGGTGTGTGTTCGTGTATATACAGAGGCAGTATATGGTGAGTTTGTAGCCAGTCACCTTTGCATTAAACTTTGCCAAAATCCTGAGAACAATCAGGTCGAGGCCCTTACAATGGCACATGATCATCTCTTCTGATTTCCCTCCAAAGAAGGAGAATCCAGAGTCATAAGATAACAAATATAGATGCTATAACCTGGACGGAACTGGATAGAAACTCAAAGTGATACATTGGTTTTAATCTTCCTTTGCAAGGCCTTTGCCGACGGTTTGACGAATCGTCGATAAAATAAACTACGAATAGTTTGGCATGAGTTGTCAATATTAACTATTCAAGGACAGTTTCAAACTGTCGTTGAATGATCCATTCTCGAATGAGGAACAGCAGAATATAGGTGACAGTTATAAAGGATAACTGTCACAAAAAAAACCAGCACGACACACCCTTTGACGGCATCACATGGTGATGGATTTTCCTCCAAAACCTTTGTTTCCAATAGTGCGAGTGACGTTGATAAGAGATAAATATTTTTTTATAATAAATAACCAAACAATACAAATATATATTTTTTTTTTGTCGATGTGGAAAAAATTGGAGAAAAAAATGGCGGAAAGAGGAGAGAAGAAAGGCTGGACACTAAGAAGAGAGAATTAGTGAAACACTCCCATGAGAAAAATAGAGTATTCAGTGGACACCATCCCAATAGTGTAGAAAGACTGTACAATGTAGAACCTCTTTTGGAACATTAATGACTCCAACTAGGAATCCTTCGGGAATTGAGATTTCTGATCTAAATATAAGTTCTTAAATTCTTGGTTTGGCTTAGTAAGAGCGGAGATAAAGGGCTAGTAAATCTTGTGAACGCTTAAGAACCCTGTGAATCTCATGAACCTTAAAAAAGATGGGATTAGGTGTAGCCAAAATCAATAGCGGTTGGCATCAAGGTTGAATTGTATCATTCATCGAATTTATTAATTCGATCAAATTATAGTGAGAGGGAGAAACGAAAAGCAACCAATTTTTTTATTGATATGATCAGGCAACACCTGGATTTGAAATGGAGATAAATAAAGGACAGCCGCCTACCTTATAATTACCTGGCCACTTCACCAAAAGAAATACAAAATGTCTATCAATATCATGCATAATTTACCTACTCCTAATCTTCTAGGAGATACCACTGAATTACTTGTATCTTTTATATAATTTTGATTGACAGGTTCTCCATCAGTGGTGATGTTTCTTTAAGGCCATCTTTGTTACCATAATAGAGCTCAAGATTCTTTGTTTGGAGAAGTTTATTCCAAAATCATTTTATTCTGAGTTCTGGTCTTTAGTTCCGGAACAGGGTGGAATTATTCTATTCCCCTTCCAATTCCAGTTTCTGTCTCTTGTGATTTCTTGACACGACACATTTGTCGTTCCAACTATTTATTCCATTTTTTTCTTCTCATCCAAACAAAACAAGCAAAGCATCAATTCCTCTCTCAATTCCATTTTTTCCTACTCTCCCTCTTAATTCCTTTTTTTATTTCCAGTAACTAAGCGTACCCTAGACTAAGCATTATAGTTGAAACGGGCATAAAACTCAGGTGTTCTAACTAAATTGCTACTTAAATCTACCGAGCATTTTAAAGTTTCGGACAGAGAGAATCCTAAATCTATCATGAGCAATCTGCAACACAATATATTACAGTCAGTTCACACAATTAGAATTCTTAGATACACAATAATCCAACTTTTTACATATGCACCAACTACCTGAAAGGTATAGCTTTGGATGCTCCCTCAATTTTGTGTTCCTTTAAAAAAGAAAAACAAAGAAGAAGAACTGAACCAAAAAAAAAGACCAATATTCAAAACTACCTACGACAGATAACTTGTTTTTTTTTTAAATTAAGAAGCACCAAATACATAAGCTAAGAGCCATAACAAGCATGTTATATACTAGCTTCGCCTTCATTCCCATCACTGTCGTGCGGTTTTGAAATTTCAGCAGGTGCCGGGCAGCTCCTCCACAGGTCGAGGCCAAGCTGCGCCCTCTCATTGTCACCGAACCCATACATCAAACCTCGCTTGCTGATAGCCAGAGTGTGGTACAAACCAGTGCTGATCTGTGCAATGCAATGTGGTTTTAGGGAGGTGAGGACTCTAGGCCTCAGGACTTTGTCTGAGCTGCCCATGTCTGGGAACCCCAAGCTGCCAAATCCCATCCACCCACAGGCGAAGACCGACCCGTCGTCCATGAGAACGAAAGTCTTCCTTTTCCTTGCACACACCTAATGGTTTGCCAGAAAAAAAAGAGGGATAAAAATAGAAACAAATGCCACTTTCATCCAGTGATATTTGTATAGACTATGATCTGCATCTCTCATGCAATGATGCCATCATCTAGTGTTTGCTTACATGGATTTGAAGAGTTGAAGATAAGCATTTCCTTTGTGCAATCATAGTACATGCTTTAAATTTGAACGCTTGCACGATCATAGGTGTTATACATCTTTATATTTGTAGGTCAATTGCAAGCAACTTGGAGTCCAGATATGTACCAATAATTAGGTGATTAGTGAAGGAGAGAATTAAATGGCTGACAGAAAATTTCTAAAATTGTAGATTGTAAAATATGCAAAGGTATAGATCTCATGAAATCTGCATATACATCATGGGAAGAGATGATTGTTATAGTAGGAAATGTTAGATGATAAAATTTCTGCATATGTACTTTAAGATAGGCAAATGCGTGAGTGTTTTCACAGGGACAGCAATATATAGCTGCTTTACATTCTACTAGATGATGAATAACATATTAGCATAATGATGGAAGCCGAAAGACTGCCGAAAGTAAAGTTACCACGCCTAGCATAACATGGCATTAATTTATCAGGGAAGCATGGGATTCGGGATAATGTGAATTAGCAGAGTGCTTATGTTTCTTTAGGAGAATATTTAAAATCACACTGCGAAGAGGGTGTTTTCTACAAAGGCCTTGCCCATGAGGGCATATTGAATGGTAGGGACTCTTGAATTTGGTAAGGGAGACCCAAGTTTAAATACCTATTCCTGAATTACCTAGTGGATTGTTGTGTAAGGGATGAACATTTTCTCCCAATTTTGCCCGAATGAGACATTGGGTCATCAAACAAAAGGAGACCTTATATGTAGTTACAAAGAATAGGGCACTTAATATTTAGTGAAAGTGTTGAGTTGTATGGGGTCTTTTCTAGTTTGTTTTATATTGAAGGGGTATATATATAATTTCTATCTGGTGCCTCTTTATATAAAGGCACCAAGCTCTCTCTAAAATAAACTATTGCATTTCAACCTATTATGATATCAAAGCAACAATCCTGGATCAGGGCTCTGGTATCCCACCAAACCCTAGCTTCTAACACACCACCACACCCCTTCCTCTCTCCTCTTCAGCACCGCCAGCCACCAATAGGGCCAGCAGTGTCGGCAGAGGACAACGCCAGCCCTCCACCAGTGGCGCCAACCCTGTAGGAGACCAGCAGCCCACCAGTGGCACAGCCAACCCCCTCTCTAGCAGCTGCTGGGCCATCGCCCCTCCCCTCCCCCGCCTGCGCCACCGGCTGAACCACCGCCCGGTGGTGTAGGGACCCACCCCCTACAAGCACCGCCCCTTCCTTGATGGGTCTACATGATCTCTAGGTTCCTTTCTAAAGACCATGTTGGCCTAGCTCACGGCGTTTGGGATCCTTGAGTCCCTTTTCTACACAATTGGGATTGTGAAGATCGGCGGTCACTACTAGAACCGAAGTTACTGGTTCTCTTCTATCTCCACAGTCCCTTCTAAAGGAGTTTTCGCACGTTGGAAGGCACTGCTATAGCTTGTTCTATACATTAGAATGTACAAACGAAGCATTTTGTGGTACCTACAAGGTAAATAATATGAAATCAACATTTCTTGTGGTCTTTACATGCGGTTTGGAGGCAACTTAGGTCAGAAATCACAGTTTTTAGACCTTACAGTCTGATTTTTAGACCTTGAAATTACTATTTTTTGGGGATCTCAACTCCGGACATCATGTGGGATTAAAAGGAAGCCGTGAGTGACTTAGTGGGGAAGACATCTACTACGAGCACTCCCCCTCGCGTGCAAGGGACATCTATCAAGTTGGATGGATCCAACTTTCTGTTTTGGTCTACCGCCTTTGCCCGGTTTGTCGGATCCCATCAGAAGAAGTATATCTTGACAGATGATGTTCCTACTGTGAAGTTTGCAGATTGGGAGGCAGACAACGATTGGATAACTACATGTCTCCTTAATAGCATGACTCAAACCATTGCCAAACAGGTCATGGCATATGCCTTAGCGAAGAAGATGTGGGAGGTGCTGCATGAGATTCATTCTCACGGGAGCAACATTACTAGGCTATACCATGTCATTGAGGACATTCACATTCTTCGAAAAGGCAGTATGGCTTAATCCGAATATTATGGCACCACGAAGAACCTATGGGACGAGTAGGATGCCTACCAGCCTATTTCAACTGATGCAGCTGTTATAGCCAAGTAGAGAGAGACTATTCGCTCTATCCAACTTCTATCTGGGCTTGGCTCTGAGTATAAGGCGATGAAAGGTCAGTTCATGACCATGGATGAGATTCTCATACTGGTACAGATTTATGCTTGTCTCTCTAAACTTGACACCTCTGATCCTGTGCCCACTTCTGATACCTCTGCTATGGTCATTGTTGGTCGTGGTAAGGGAACTTTTACGGGTAGAGGTGGTCAGTCTCGTGGTCATGCACGTGGTCGTAGTCAAGGTAGGAACTCTTTCTTCTATGAGTACTGTCACAGAAACGGACATATTGTGGACCGATGTTGGGTGAAGCATGGATATCCATAAGGTATGAATCCACGTGCTCATCAGGTATTTCCAGAGGACACTTCTCAAGCATAGGAAGATGATAGCCATATTTTAGTCTCCAGAGCAAATTATGAGCACTTCATGACTTCTCAGGCATCTACTTCTACGTCAGTTCATAGGTCTGTAGGCACTTCAGTGATGTTAGTGAGATCCCAAGCCCCTGCTTGGCTTGTAGATTCAGGTGTCTTCTCTCACATAACTGGTGATACTACCTTCTTTTCTTCTCCACGAAATCTTGCTACTCCTTTCCAGGTTAAGGTAGCAGATGGGGGTTTATCACCAGTTATTGGACTTGGAAATATTTCTATTTCTACTACTTTACCTCTCTTAAATGTTATCATGCTCCCAAGTTTGGTCTCAATTCGATGTCTATTAATTAGATTACAAAAGATTTGAGGTGCAAGGCAGTGTTTCATAACCAATATTTCTTCTTACAGGACTTAACCGATGAGGTAGATTGGTGAAGGACTTGAGCAGAATGGTCTCTACTATCTTCATGTCTCACCTTCCTCCAGTGCCAATGCCATTTGTGCCACTTCTACTCTCCGGTGGCTTCTTTGTCTTGGTCATCCCAGTTTGCATGTTCTTTGCCTCTAGTTTCTTGAGTTGTCTTTTCCCTAAGTTTTTAGGTGTGAAGTCTGTCAGTTGGGCAAGCACCATAGGTCTTCTTTTCCACCTCAAAATAAAAGAACTGAGTCTGTTTTTGCTTTAGTTCATGCTGATGTTTGAGACCTTGTAGGGTCAAGAGTGTTAGAGGCTTTCGGTATGTTCTTGTTCTCGTGGATAATTATACCAAGATGTCTTGGGTGTTTATGATAAAAGAAAAGTCCAAAGTCTTTGATCTTGTGAAAAAATTTGTTTTAGAAATAAAGACTCAGTTTTTTACTATTATAAAAATTTTCCGAAGTGATAATGATTTGGAATTTGTGAATGTCAGGACTACTGCTTTTTTCAAGTCGTTAAGTATTGTTCATCAGACTACTTGTGTTCATACTTCCCAACAAAATGGGGCAGCTAAACGTAATCTTCGACATTTGCTTGATGTGGTCCATTCTATTATGTTTCAAATGAATGTTCTTTTGTTTTATTGGGCTGATGTTCTTACTGCCACATATCTGCTAAATCATGTTTTTTCATTTGTTTTAGGCGGTAAAACTCCATACTCCTGTTGTTTTCTGGCAAGGATATGTTTTCTATTACTCTGGTTGTCTTTAGCTGTGTGTGTTTTGTCCATCTGCACCATGTAGATAAGATTTCTCCTCATTCCGTGAAGTGCATCTTTCTGGATTATCCTAGAACTCAGAAAGGGTACCATTGTTATGATCCTGTTTCCTGGAAGTTTTGTCTCTGCTAATGCTACTTTATTTGAGGAGATTCTCTACTACCAGAAACAGGAGGAGCAATCTATTACTCAACCTAGTGAAGTTCCTCTTCTTGTCATATCTGAGCTACCACAGCCCAATGAGCCACCTATATTAGCGGCCAGTCACCTTGATCCTGGTCCTTTCCCGTGTCATCTTGAGGTTCCTATTACAAATACCTTTCCTAAGCATTTTCAGCGCAGGACTTAGGATGTTTCTCAGGTGGAGCCATTGTCTACTATTCCTGCTCAGTCTCCACCAAATGCTAATGATTCATCTGAAGACTAGGTACCTACTACTACTGAGGATATTGCTCTAGACCTTATTCCATAAAGGAAGGCTCCACGATCTTGTGACAAATATTTTGTATCTCAGTTTATGTCACTTGACAGTTTACCTGCAGTTGGACATCAATTTTCCTTGGCTATTGACAGTCTACAGGTACCATGGGACCATTATGAGGTATTCCAAGATCCATCCTAGACATTGGCTATGGTAAAGAAGATGGCAACTTTGCAGTTCCATAGCACATGGGCTCTTATTTATTTACCCCAAGGTGCTACTGTTATAGGACACAGATGAGTTTTTACCCTAAAATGTCATCCTAATAGCATAGTGGAAAGATACAAGGCATGCCTAGTCGCCAAAGACTACACTTAAACTTTTGGAGTTGATTACTTTGAGACATTTTCCCCTGTGACTCGTCTCAATTTTGTCAAGATCTTACTTTCTCTTGCAGTCAACAAGTGCTAGACGATTCATCAGTTAGACAGAAAAAATGTGTTTCTTTATGAAGAGTTGGAGGAGGAAGCATACATGGAGCAGCCATCGGTTTTACTACTTAGGGAGGGTGTCATAAGGTGTATAAGTTGAAGAAGACTATTTATGGACTGAAACAAAGTCATAGGGCCTAGTTTAAGAGGTTTAGGACTATGGTTTTACTAGATTGTCTGTTGATCACTCTATATTTACACTACATGGAAAGACATGTTATGTTATACTCATTGTTTATGTTGATGATATATTGTTAATTGGCAGTGACAAGCAAGGCGTAGAAGAAACAAAAAAGTTGCTACACTTATAGTTTGTTACCAAGGATCTAGACACTATTAGTTATTTCATTGGTATTGAGATGCAACATACTGGAGGACTTGTGCCATCTCAACGCAAGTATGTGCTTGATATGTTAAGAGACATGGGTATGCTGGGTTGCAAACCAGCGTATATGCTTATGGATGTGTCATTGCCTCTTGCAGATGATGAAAGCCCTTTACTACAGGACGTGACTAGATACCGTGCAACTATTGGTAAGCTATTGTATATGCCTATTACCCGACCTGACATTGCTTTTGCTATTGGTAGATTGAGTAAGTTCGTATAGTCACCAAGGGAAGTCCATTAGGATGAAATTTGCCAGATTCTCAAGTACTTGAAGAGTGCACATGGGAAAGGACTTTATTTTAGAAACAATGAACACTTGGATGTTTGTGGCTATTTAAATGCAGATTATGCTGAAGCACATGAGGATAGGAAGTCCACTACAAGATACTACACATTTGTTAGGAGTAATATAGTCACGTAGAGAAGCAAAAAGCAAGCGGTTGTTTCTAAATCAAGTGCTAAGTTAGAATACATGGCCATGTCTCAGATTACTTGTGTGTTACTATGGATTCAACCTATCCTAGAGGATCTTGGAGTACATGCTTCTGGATCTATTTCTATACATTGTGATAACAAAGCCGCCACTTTCATTGCAAACAATCCTGTATTCCATGAGAGAACTAAGCATATTGAGGTGGATTATCACTTCATCAGGGAGGTAATTGTAGTGAAGGAGATTTCTACACCCTACATATGTACTGAAGACCAATTAGCAGATATTTTCACTAAAACACTTTCCAAGAAACAGTTGCACTATATTTGTTCCAAGCAGAGCATGTTCGATGCTTATGCTCAACTTGAAGGAGAGTGTTGAGTTGTATGAGGTTGTTTTTGTTTTGTTATATATTGAAGGTGTGTGTAATTTCTATATGGTGCTTCTCTATATAAAGGCACTAGGTTCTCTCTGAAATAAACGATTGCATTTCAACCTACCAGAAAGAGTTAGGTAGCCAATCATATACCAAGATGTCTTTTTAGCATATGCTAAGCCCATATATCATGGTTGAAAGTCTCCAAGATTTTCTTTCAATGAAATTGGCAGTTTAAGGACTTTTCAAGTAGGAAAACTAAAAAGCTACATGGAGCATCATTGCATAAATAACATGAAAGAGATAATTATCCCTTTTTGTCTATGTGATATTTCTGACTTAAGAACAGTGATTCTTTTTTGATAAATCGGAGTCATCTGCGAATTAAGTTTTCCACAGATAGTGTTACATCATTTGAAATAAAACAGTTTGATCACCGCAGAGCTTCAATATTTCAGTGTGCTTGTCACAGCATACTTGTTAAGTTTGATGTGTTTCTCAAAACAAAAAAAAAAAAGCCAGTTAGTACAGACTGCAATGTGCAAAAATCTATACATTATCCAAAATATAGTTACAACAAATATAGTTACAACAAACCTGCACAGCGATGTGGCCTTTCAGGCTGGTAACTAGCTCTGGAGTAATCTTGTCATTTTCGTTGCCATGTCCAAGTGCCCCACAATATCCTCTCCCCCAGGTATATACCTACAAGATTTAAAATTATTGAGTACATGGACATGTTTTTCTTTAAGATTGTAAAAATTCTGAAAATATTTGTGAAAGTACGTAAAAGATACTAACGTATCCCGAAGAGTCAAGGGCAACCGCATGCTCATCACCCGCCGATACTCGAAGGATGTGAATATTCTTCCTCTTGAATGCTTCGATAGGCCGTGGCAGGTGTTCATTGTGTTGGTCACCATAGCCAAGGCAGAAATTATTGCAAGAACCAAAAGAATAAACCGTACCATCACCTACCACAGCCAAGGCATAGCTTGAACCTGCAGCAATCTGGACAACTAGACCGATTCTCTCGAAATATTCAACAATCTCAGGAACCGGCCTGTCTTGGGTGTCACCATGACCAAGTTGACCATGTGAATTAGCACCACAAGTATACACATTACCTTGCCTGGTCAGAAACATAGTAAAACTCAGCCCCGTGGCAACCTGCATAAGTGATAAAATTATAAAACCACAACAGTAATGGCTAGTACCACTCGCTAGAGCCAATTGTTGACTGTAGGGTGAATTGCGATTCAGTTTTTGTAGTTTTAGGATGCACCCTGAACCAATAGTTGGTAAACCGGACTGTCTTAGTTAGGTCAGCCTACATCCTACTACTTGAAACCACTGAGTCCACTACATCTCTCAGAAGTCTTTTTCCCTTTTTCTGAACAAAATCAATGGGGCCCAACAGGTGATTCATGAAAGGACAAGTTGAACAAGAATAGTAAGCCTAATTGGACAACTTAAGCTGACTGTGGCTCTCTCACTGATTGACAGGCAGGCGAAAATAGATTTTGTAGCAAGTAGCAGACGTTTTTTAACTATCCACAGGAATAAAAGTAAGTAAAAAGCATTAATTTGAATTCCCACATAATGAAAAAAAAGTAAAAGGTCTCGGGGAAATAAAACAATCATGAATCCCGAGTCACTTGCCAAGCTGTTAAGTACCTAAAGTAATGATAAATTATGTTAATAAAATGGGTCCTATGGAAAGTCCATCAATTCCCAATTTCCAGTGAAAATAAAAAAATCTTTATCCATTTATAATCCACTCCCAATTGGTATTAATGGATCATCCAATTGGAAATCTCAATTGGAAGGCGTGAATATTGGCTGATGCTTGGCTTAGATACCCTCTTACAACTCAAAACAATTGGTCTCCAAGGCAAACTTTTTTATTTCAAAAAATTCTCTATATCTATGCCATCTATCCATATATAATGATGTAAAAAAGCACTCTGGCCATTCTAGTAGGCTCTACTAGCTGTTCCCAATATCAAGCTCATGGCCTAAATGGAAATTCCCCTCATAAGATAATGGCCCTTATTCACCATAAACATTAGAAAGGGTAACTTTCAAGTCGAAGAAGTGAAAAAAATAGGCAATGCTTAGTATAGTGGCAAATAAAGCGTTGACCATGCCTCATCCAATGAATGCAAATCAAGTTCCTCTTATCAAAACTTGACTTGGTAACAAGGCAGCATAACAAACAAGGAACAAGATCTCTACAACACCTGTTTGCAGGGAACTCCATCCAATTGCTTGACACGAGTCGGCCTAAAGATTGCATGACCTCCTCCAATGCCACAACAAAATGATGAATTATCTCCACATGTGAAAGCCTGAGACAAGTGCAGGTTTATTGGGTAGTCAGATAATATTGGATACACCAGCAAAGGCTGGTCACAGGTTTCAATTACGAGTTCAGAGGTAACCTCTCCAGATTGTGTAACAAAAGCTGCATGGTTATGGAAAGCTGAGACATGGACCACAGGGGAGGAGGATGGGAATTCAATTGTCTTAAATGATCCACACTGTGTAGTTTCTTGACCATGTCCAAGAACTCCACATATACTCGAACCGCATGAATACACTGACAATCCAAGGATCAAGAGTGTATGGTATCTTCCAGCGCTAACCTGCACCTGAAGGGGAATCTTCCATCTTCAGTATCTAATATAATCTGGAACCACTGTTTTCTTTAATGGTCAAAAATGATATCATGGTACATTTTATATTCACATTCAAAGGTTGATTTAGACAAAGGTGTCCCCTAAGATAGACTCCAGACATGCCTCCTAAAGTGGATGCTATAACAGAAGAGACTTATACATAAACAGACTGCACTTAGTTTTTGCTCTAATGTAAGGAATTCCCTCATAGAATCCTTCCAAGATAATTGTTTTTCATCCTATGCATCAATAAATTACACAAAAGAGGAATGCAGTTAGTACTGAGCCTCCAACCTGTAGTCTGTAAAAAAAGCTTGGAATCTCTTCGTGTGCATGGTTATATGTGGAACAGAAGAAAGTGACTGGAAACTAGTATGGCAAAAAAAGCATAGAATGGAAACTAGCGTGGCACAGAGTTTTAAAAAGCAATATTCAAACACCATCATTTTGCCACAGTTGTTTTTCTTCCAAGATCTCTGTATGGAAGCACTAAATTTTTAAAGGCTATAAGCCTACATATTGTGCTAATGTCAATACAATCTTACAGGGATAAGCGGCAAGTCATCTTTAGCTAATCACATGAGGAAATGGATGCAAAAGGCCATAGTATCTATATTGCAATCTTCAATAAGGAAAATAAAGCAACTTATCTAAATTATGGTTTGGTGTTCTAGTCCAAATTAAATTATATCATGGACTCCTGATTTCGTGCATACAGCATTATGAAGAAAGATATTCATATATTTGAGAAGATCCTGTTATTACTTTAAAAATAATGCATCACCAATGAATACATGAGAAAAGTTTCATGAAAGATGAAAAGTGAAGGAATGTTACCCATCACACAGACTGCCATTGACCTGGCTATTCCCATCACTGTTATAATCTTTTTCTTCATGAAAGATAAGAAGTTTCATGAAATAATACCTTGCCTGCTGATGTCTCAATGATACCAGAAGACTGCTCCACAGACTGCAAGAACCTCAAGACCTTCTTCCAATTCCCATCACACCGCTCAAGGAGATCCCCACGAGTATTAGGGGATAAAGCGCTAAACACCTGGCTAGTGGTACAGAGCTGAAATGATGCAAACTCTGCCATTGACCTGAGTTTGTGTGGATAAATCCCTTGGCTAGTCCTGAACATCCTACATGAGCTCTCCAAGCATGCAAGATCAGAGGCCATCAACCCTCCTGAGCACAATATTTCAATGATTATATGCATCGGTAACTCCTCAAACAAAATGGGTTGATTCCTGTCAGCCATTTGATCGAACTTCTCTGCCCTGTTTCCCTCTTATTAACCCTCCTCAAAGACCCAACTTTAACTCCTGAAAAAATGGACACCCAAATATATCAGATATCACCAGTTCCTTGCTTAGAAAATTAAAATCAACTGAATCAAGAGTGATGGAGGGAAATCATAAAAAAGAAGTGATGACTTTACCTCTGAGGGCTAAATCACACACTGCTAGTAATTGAGTTACCATTGAAACTGAAATATCTCGAAAAACCCAACAAAAAGCAGGCAAAAAAAATCAAGACTTGACTCAAAAGAAGAGTCGGACAACCATAATACATCAGCCGTGTCACATTGCAAATTCAAAACACGCCTAAGACCAACAATGTTTAATGAACAATCATAGGATATGAGTGACAACCTTATCTCTGAAAGCATAAATCACACAGCTAACAATTGAAATGACACCTTGAAGCTGAAAATCCCAAGAAACTCAATAAATGTCAGGCAACAAAAATCAGAACTTGACAATAAACAACAGAATTTGACAACCACATTACATCAACCAATTTGCATTACAAATTAAAAGGACTTTGGCACAAAGTAAAGGAGGAACAACTTTACTGCCAAGGGTATAAATAAAACACCACAAACAATTGAAAAAACCCATTGAAGCTAAATCTCAAGAACACCTCCCCACCGCTGCCCCCCCCTGCCCCTTCAAAAAAAAGAGAAAGAAAAAAGTCAGGCAAAAATGGTTAAAAATTTGGCCCTACACATCATTCTCCTATTATGGATTCAGGAGCATTTGAGAAAAGGAGCGACAATTTTATTTTTGAGGGCATAAATCACACACTGCTAACAATTGAAATGTCCCCTTGAAGCTCAAATTTTCGACCAACCAAACAAATTCAGGCAACAAAGATCACAGCATGATCATAAAAAATAGAATTTGGCAACCATAATACATCAACCAACTTGCCTTATTCAAAAACACTTGAGACGTAGGAAAGAAGCAAGAAATTCATTTTTGACAGCGTAAGTGACTCTCCACCAACAATTTGAAAACCTGCTTGAAGCTGGAAATCTGAAGAAATCCAACAATAGTCATGCAACAAAGATCAATACTTGACCATAGAAAGCAGAATTTTAACACATGAACCAACCAGCACAACAAATTCAGAAGCACTCGAGAAATAAGAAAAGAGTGACAATTTTAGCACTGCTGACAATTGAAACACCCCCCTTGATGCTGGAAATTTCAAAGAAGCCAAAAGAAGTCATCCACAAAAGGCTAAAACTTGCCCCAAAAAAACAGAATTTTATAACTGTAACACATCAACCAACTCCACATTACAAATTAAAAAAATACTTAGAGACAATGAAAGGAGCGATAACTTTCCCTCTGGGGCCCTAAACCACACATTACCAACAATCAAAACACTCCACAAAATTCAGGAGAAAAAGATCATAACTTGTCCATAAAAATCAGAATTTGACAACCATAACACATCAACCACCTCGCATTACAAATTCAGGAACATCAGAGGGAACAAACCACACATTACCAACAATTGAAGAACCTCCCATGAAGTACCCAATAGATGCTCGGCTAAAAAGATCAAAACTTGACCTTAAAAAACAGGATTTGGGACCAATTGGGACATACCAACAACCGGGAAACGCCACAAGAATCGATCAAAATGATGTAATGAGGTCGAGCTCCAAGAGCAGAGAGAAAGGGGAGGGGGGGAAGCTGTGAGTGTAGGGAGCAGAACGCGGGTTGAGGTGGAGAGAGCGAATGGATTGGCGGATCGAAGGTCGGGGAGGAGGATGGGAGAGGAAAGATGTGATCTCGGGTGGTGAATCGTGGAATCCGAGTAGGATTGTTTGTGGGTGGTGACGATGCTTCCTTCTCCTCAGCTCCTTCAAGGTGGAAGGTCGACGCGGAGAAAGAGAGAGAGACAGAGAGCGAGAGAGGAGGAGTAATATTTGGTTTTCTCCCATATAATTTAATATTTAGAATTGTGGTACCAAAGTTACCGAGATTTTTACATAATTTTTTCCGTATTGTTTCGTTGTTATGAATATGCCTCCGGAAGCTTTGCAATTGCAGTGATGGCCCTATAAGGCCACGTGGTTAATCACAAATGGCCCCATCGCCCCCCTCCGCGCCCCCCGGCACTTCCCTCTTCCTCAATGACCAGCTACTCCTCTTCCCGTCACCGCTAGATGAGAATGGATCATATTTGGATCCATACACTATCAATTTATACATTAGATAAAAAAATTTAAATCTATATCCATATCCATCTATACCTCGGATACCATTAGCCCATCGAGTATTCATTTATTATTAATAAATTTTAAAATCAAACCATACCAACAATAAAATCAAATAAATTAAAAAATAATAATATGATTCATTGCTAATTTACAACAAGATTCAATTGATATAATAATCATACATAAAACATATAAGATTTTTTTATCAATAAAAACTTAATATTATGCCATGTATAATATAAAAAGTCAAAAATATATACATAATATAAATTGAGTATATGGGTCAAGTTAACGAGTATAAACCCAAATCCATATCCATACTCATATTCAAACCTAATCAAATTTTTTTGGTAAAATCCAAACCCAAACTTGAATTCAAACAAGTCAAGTTTTACTCTTTTTTTTGTAGTCAGGTCAAGTTGAGTTAACTAAAACTTGCATCCATACCCATCACCAACCTCATGATGGAGGAGATCCACCATAATGACCCACTGGCAGCAACCATCAAGGAAGGCTCCAGGGGCCCCCTTCTCCTCCTCATCACTTTTTAAGGGCTTGTTTACATGGAGAGATATCCCCATACAATAGGATATATCTAAACCCGTATTTGAACTATAACCTAGATTTCTCCATACTCGAATTTGGAGAGGGGATAACTTATCCCCCACTCTTTTCTTCTCATCCAATCCATCAAATGAAAAAGTAACTTCCAATTTATCACCCCCTTTCAGTAAACACCACAAAGGGGATAATCATAAGTTCCAAGTAAATTGATAATAACAGGAGGTATACCTTATTTCCAATTTGCAAGGCCAAGTTTGCGATCCCTTCCCGTAAACTAACCTTAAGGTTGATGCTACCTGTCCAAAGGTGGGTGGTATCGGGGTGTCACAACAAAGCAGTTATGTATGGAAGGGGTTGCCATCACTATGGAGGAGTTCATAAGATAATCGCAAAAGTGATGGCATAGGTCCAAAGAAATGGTCAACAATTAACTAAGAAAGAGGTGGGGGAGGAGGGAGGAGGGAGAGAAAAGGAAGAAATTACTTTTTGGATTTTAGCCACTAAATATGGAGAAAATTCATCCTCATTTTTTTTTTTTTTTGTTAGTGGTTTAGGCTTCAATTGCGAATTAATCAATCCAATTTTAATGTTTAACATCATTTTGACAAAGGGGCATGTGCATATAAAATGAAAACATGTGAGGGCATATACATATCAATGTGAGTCCTTCACTAGATTTGCCGCAAGGGTTTGATTGAGGAGGATCACGACCACGCAAAGTTATGTAGTGGCTAGGAGGAGAAATGCTAAGCAATCATAAAAGAAGAATGTTTTATGGGAGAGGGTCTAATCTTCAATGCATTATAAACCAGGATAACTCCTAGTATCTTTATTTATCTCAACTCATAACAGGCATCCATGCTTCGAAGCATTGGGCTTGTGCTCTATTTACATATGCCTAGGAATAGCTCCTAGATTAGCATGTTAATCTTGGTGAGTGGTTATAATGATCATCTTGGTCATTTGATTCTCATCCAACAAATTAGACACGCAACTCGAGATTGATTCCTCATACTAAGCTATTAAGAGGCAACTCCACCTTATTAATTGCAATAGGACCAAAGTTGGCAAGTTACACAACTATATAATCTATAGTCACCTAACACATAATTATAACACATTTACCAACCAAACAATCTAAATATAAATATAAAAGAATTAAATTAATTATTTAAATAAGCATAAGAATAAGATGCTGACCAAATAAACAGTTTAAATCCAAGTCCACAACTAAAAAAAAGTAATAAAACCTCTTAGTACTAAATACTGGGAATCAAAACTAAGTAGAACCAAGAGAAGAAACCTGTCTTTAGCTAATTATCGGTGTTATACCATGTCTTGCACTGATCACTTAGATCACTACAACATTCTCTAGCTACTCTTTCGTACCTAAGTTAGAGTTAAGAGAGTGTTTTAGCAAATTTTGAGTAGAGTTAAATGGAAAAATGAGTACATAATTGTAAAGAAAAACCAAGAGTTGGGTACAAAGTTGTTTATTTGTTGTTTGTTATTATTTTATCCATTACCAAGTTATTTGTGTGTCACTACAATTTTCATTAGCTTTTTGGTCAAATCCTCAAAAGTATGAGGAGATCTCACTATTGTTGGTGCAAGTACACCACGATCGTTGATTTTGATGATAACAAAACTTGTATTTTAACATTTACATAGGGATTATAATTTCAAATTAAATGCAAATAATAGCAAGTAGGAGGAGCTCAAGCTCTAATCCACCAAGGAGCATGGAAGAGCTTGATAAAGGACAAAAGCATTATGGAGCATGAAGATGGAGAAAGAAGAATATGATAGATTCATTCTATCTCAATGTATTTGTATTTTGCCTTTATTTCCTTAGACATATGTTAAAGAGCTCAAAGTATAACACCCTTAGCCTTAGGAACACTTACCCTACCTTAGGACACTTAAGCAAAATTAGAAGTTAAATTAGAAAGTCAAAATAGGAATCAAACTGCCTTTTCAGATGTCCAACATCAGTCCCAGACATCTGATCTTGACTTATAAGTCATCTGATATTTTTACCAGATGTCTAATAGCCTAGGCTAGAAAATCGTAGTTTGTAAATTTTCCTTTCAGACATCCTAACCCATTTCCAGATGTTCTTTTAGATGTCTAATGACCTTGACAGATGTCCAATAATAGGATCGTTAGCCTGACATCTTCACGAACCCAAGCAGGAATATCCTATTATTGTTCCTAGGGATCCATAGATACCCTTAGTCGTCTAATAAAGAGATGTTAGACCCAAATCATGATTTATCAGACCAAATCCAACCGTTGGCTCCTAGGGAATCAATTCTTGCATAGCACCTTTAGTCTTAGACGTCCAGAACCATTGTCAAACATCCAGAATTAGACTAGAACCCTGTTTGAATCTAGTTCATTCCAGGAAGAACCCCTTTAGAATTAGATGTCCAATATTTCACCATGACATCTTAAAATGACATCCTAGACATCTGACCTAGAACTCTATTTCCATTCAACTAAATCGAGGACTTTGACCCCTTGTATCAGACTACAAAAAATATTGTCAAACATTTGATAAGATGTTTAATTTAAAAATCAAACGTCTAATTCTACTCAGAGACATTATGACCTTGATTTCAGCCTGATTTGTCATGAAATCTATCTTAATGGCTAGAAGCCTTCTCCCAAGCCTTCTTGAAGGTTCCTAAGGCCTCTAAAAGTAGTAGAGAACCTACCCTTGGCCACACATACCCTTGAGATAATACTATCCACTATTATGCTCATTTTGAGAAGAAATCAAAAGAAGAAGATAGTGTCCAAGCTCTTAAAGCCTCACACTTCACATTCGAGAGCATCGACTCACTACGTCACTCACACCTATTCACTTCCACCATAGGGAAGTCTCTTCACCTATAGAAGCTTAGGTTCAACCGTACATTTGGGATCTAGAGGTTGTTGTACTTTTATTTCATTTTTGGTCAGGTATTTGTGTGGCGAATTCCCATCTCCTTCGTGAGACAAAATTTTCTTCATGAAGAAGAGGGATTTGAGGTACACTATCCTCGTGTAAGTAGTGTAGTTGTATTGAGGCTGTATGAAATGAGCCTTTCCAAGGGTCGCTTAAGGTATTTCGAAAAAAAACAAGGGCATGAGTGGGATTTTAAATCCCCTTGGTTTAGGTGTGTGGACCTTGCGGGGAAAAGGAACTTTGGGGGGGAGAGTTCCTCAATTCTCTCTCTCTCTCTCTCTCTCTCACCCACGCACACACTCACGCACACACACCACCCCTCCCTCACCAAAACCCTAACCCACTCCCTCTACTTAAACCCCCCTCCTCCCTCTCCATCACCATAGCCTCCACCTTCATCCCTTTGCATCCACTCCTTCCCCATCCCTTGCAGCCACAGGTGGAGGAGAGGAGTTCGTGAATGGAGGAGAGGGAGAGAGGGAGAGAGTGTGAGTGAGGAAGGGGAGAGAGTGGGAAAGAGGAGAAAGCTTGGGGGAGCTCGAATGTGTGTGGCGGAGGAGCTCGAGCAGGAGAGCTCGCACGAGGGAGCTGCCTTGCTACGATTGTAGCAGCGAGGAGCTCGGAGGTGTGAGGACCTCCGAGGAGTTCGGAGGTGCGAGGAGAGGAGCTGCAGATGGAGTTGCTGCCGTGGAAACTAAGGGAGCTCGTGCAAGAGGAGAGGAGGCCGCAGGAGGAGGTTCCGCAACCTACTGCAGCTGCTGAAGCAGCTGCTGCGGGCTTTGCAGGGGGAGCTCGCAAGAAGACGAACGTCGCGAAGGAGTGCTGTGCACTGGATTTTCCAGTATTAGACGTCTGGAGCATCTACCAGACGTCTAGAGCAGCAACGGGATGTCCAGAGCTAAAGTCGGATGTCTGAAAACACGCAAAGTGCTGAGTGATGAGAGCCTCATCATGAACCTTAACTAGCACAATTTGATCTAAATAAGTGTGAAAAAGCTCCTATAAAACCTAAAGAAAATCCTAACTCAGAGAATTCTGAATTGAAGAATAAAACAAGTCATGAGGGGTAAAACTGTAATTTTACCAATGCAGTACACAAACAGGGTATCTAAGGGTCTAAACATAGGTCAAATAAGCTTAATAAGGAAGGAAGTGGGATGTTCTGATCTGAAAAGGGTTATAGCAACTTCTAGGAATTAAATGACATTCTGTAACCTTAAAAACAAATCCACTTTAATTCACGAGGTTCTAGGCAGAATAAAAATTAACTAAATCCTCTAAAATTTATGGAAAAATACTCCCTAGGGTTTACAACCTTCAATTTGGCCTTTGTAACCTATTTTGACCTAAATTCAGAACCATGCCCAAATTTTAACCTAATTTAGGATTTTGTGCAAATTGAATGGTCAAATGTGGTCAAACCTAAAATCAAATTACACCATTGAATTTCTTAGGTGAAAATTAGGCTGGTACAAAAATTTGGGCCTAAGAGAAGACCATCTTGACCGACTTTACCAATTGGTCCTCTTGAATTATTTTTTGACACTTATCTTTTCAAAACCTTGCATTTAGCCCCCTATTTTCTCCTTCGTTCTTTACAGAACGATCCTCCCTGCCACCCCACGCAGGCATCATACCTCCGGCGACCTTGTGCGGAGGAGGGCACCGTGCAAGGTATGGCAACCGCTCTTAGGAACGAAGGGGGGTTCCCTGCGTCGTCCTTTGTCGCAGGGACCCTCCCCTGTGATCTGCAGCTGCCCATGCCTCTCGTGTGAACGCACAAAAGGCATGGGTCTCCATCTCCGACCATCTCCGGCGAGCACCCCACGTCGCTCCCTCGAAACCCTCTCCTTGCCAGCACCTTTATAAGGAGCAGCAGGGGTAGCTATCTCCTTCAAGCTAGCTTTGGCCGAAGAAAACCCCCCTACTTCGTCTCCTCCCACTCCGGTCAAACAACCCAAGCTTCCGACAATCTTTCTTCCTCCTCCTCGTCGCTTTGCTGCCATACCTGCAACAGAGCTCACTCTGCCTCGTCTTCCCACACTAGGCCGCACCAGCTGGTGTCTCCAGATCCCCTCCTTGTCGCCGTTACTCCTCTTCTGGGAACCTTCATCCCTAGCTCCGGCAGGCACACGTCGGGCGTTTCCCTCTCCCTCTTCGTCGATTAAGTAGGTAGGAACCTTCCTCTTACTCTCCTCTCACTTTTACCCTCTTAAATTGGCACTTTAGACCCCTCGACTGCCACTACCACCTCCATCCGCTCCACCTCCGGCCACCATCTCCGGCGAGGTCGCTCCACCTCCATAGGCCATTCCATCCCTCACCGACAAGCCCAGAAGCTCCCCCTCACTCCACTCAAGTGTTTCCCCTACTCCATTCACCGCCCTTCACCTTCAGACCCCCCCTCGAACACACCCACCTGCATCTTTGCAGTGTGCCCTAGGCACACGACCACAGCCACTTTCCCACCACGACGACCCCCGCACCGCCTTCGCCATCCTCCGGCGAAGCTTCCTGAGCTGTCTGATGTGGTCGTAAGGCCGTCTTCGTGCTTTCAGGTCTCGGCCTCCTCGTCACCATTGACGGACAGCAGGAGCTGCTTGGCGAGCAGCTCCAGGCCCTTTCAGCACCAGGTGAATGCCCCAGGCAATGCAGGATACTTCCGCGAGTGTGCCCAGGCCTTCAATTGGGATCGCGAAGCCTTTGTTGCTGCCCCAATTGCCAGCAGCTTCTCACCTGCGAGTGCGCGGAGCGGAGGTGGGACTTTAGTCCCACCTCGGAAGTGTGTGGGCACACGCCTACACATAAATTGTAAAAGTGACATTAGCTGGTCGCCTCCGAAAGCACTTGGGGTAAGGTCCCTCACCTATCACACCGCCCTCGTCCGTGAGCTCATCACAAGGATCAGGCGCAACTCGACCCGACACCCTCCTGTGCACTCCTCGCGCACCACTCACGCCGATGCGCCTGGACCCGAGCATGCGACCCGACCCGATAACCCGGCTCTGGGAGAGCGTACCCAAGAGAGATTCAGAGAGAGAGAGACGCGGGGAGAGGGTAGGGTAGGTTTTGCGCTGAGCTTGTGTGTGTGTGTGTAGAGAACAGGTGAGGGAGGAAGAAGCAAGGCGCTGCTGAAGAGAAGAAGGAAGAAACAAAGAGGAAGAGGAAGAGCAGCAGTTGGGACTTAGCCGCAGAGAAAAAGAAAGGAGAAGGAAGGAAGGAAAGAAGTTGAAGAAAAGAAAAGAGCAGGGGCACTGTAGCAACAGCGTAGTTAAGGCGTCTAATTTCTGAATCAGACGTCAGAAAGAAAGGAAGGAGTGAAGCAGAAGAGAAGAGCAGAGGACAGTCCAGAGAAAAAGAAAGAGAAAAGAGAAGGAGGGAACCTCTGCAGAAAAGAAGAAGATGCAAAAGAAAATCAGAGAAGAGAAGAAGAAGGAAGAAGAAGGACTTAGCAGCTGAAGAAGGAAAGAAAGAAAAGAAAGCCTTCGCAGCAAAGAAAAGAAGAAGAAAGAAGAAGATAGCCTCAAGAAGAGAGCTAGCTGAAGAGTAGAAGAGAGAAGAAGAAAAAGCCAAGAAGAGAATTTTTGCTCTCTCTCTTTCTCTCTCTCCTTTGTCGTAATTTTTGCAAAACACTATATATTGTGAATTTATATGCTTCTGGAATCATAGTTTGCTCCCTGAGTTCGACCTCAAAAAATTTTTAATTCCGAGTAATAAATTGTAAACTGGTAGCAGCTTTTTTTTTTTTTTACTACAACGTCTAGAATTTAAAACCAAAGCGACGAGTTGTGACCAGTTTTTGGCACCGTTGCCAGGGAGCAACGGCTATTCTAGAAGCTATCGATTCACAATTTTTTATTTTCTATTGACTAATCTCTTCTCTTTTGTTATGCAGGCACAGGAAATCAAGAGGAAAACAAGCAACCGCACAACAACCACACCAAGGACAGGTAATTTTCTATCCTCTAGTTTAAACCCCTAAATTCTAAAGAGGAAGAAAAAGACAAAAAGTAATTTAGGAGTAACCTGTCTTTCATACGTAGTAAAACACCAAAGTTGCCTATTTTCAAATTTCAACATACTTTATCTGTACATCCATTAAAGGTAGTTAGAGCTAAAACCTTCTTGCTTAAGCCTTAATTACCCAATCTAGAGGCAACTAACTAGACTAATTAGAGCCAATATAAGATTCAAAGCTAAGGTTTTAGAGACACACTTTTCTAAGCAAGAATGGAAAATTCTCAAAAGAAGTGTGCCTAAGTCATTGCTTGAAAACATCTATCAAGAGAAACCCTGAGAAATTTGGCTCTTAAAAACACTTGAACCCTAAAAGACAAGACCTAATAAGCTCTTAAAGGAACTAATAGGTGAAGTTGATCCCTTGGGTCAACCAAACTTTAACTTAGGTCACTCTTTGCACTCAAAAGGTTAAAGTTCAAGTGAAAACTTAAACACCTTGATCCTAACTAAAAGTGGTAGACTTAAGAGGTCAAGGTCCCCATTCTGGTCTACTTGGAATCTTAGTGACAAGAGAGGTCAGGTGGGGGAAACCCTATAACCCGTGGGGACGCTCTGCCGTATAGGGGTCTTCGCGGGACTCACCCTCTCTGGCTGCCCAGGTAATTCTCAGGTGGACGACCTTCTGATCAAGGGGTCCATCCGCCCCGAACCTCTATAGTCACCCAACATTTTAGGTGTCTTGATTGGGTCTAGCACCTACTAAACTCATCCACTCCATTAGTGTATGTTTGGTAGGAGGTCCTTGAAACCTCCTTTAGAAATTCACTCTCCTCGAGGCCGAGCCTCGGTGCCCTTGTTTGTGCAATCGACACTTCACATAGACCTCTCCTTCGATTCCGAACCCAACTCACCTTCTTATTCCACAATGGCTCAGCCAGTTGAGGAAGAGAACAATCTGGAGCACCAGCTCCAGCGACTCAATGACCTCTTCCAGAACTTCATGCACCCACCGCAGCATCCCATGATGCGAGATCACTATAATCCTGCTGCGGTGGCTATTGAGCCTCAAGTCAAAATCCCAACTGGAGGACCTGATTCTGAACGGAAGCCCAACATGATTCATGCCATACCTAAATTCTATGGACTTAATTCTAAAGACCCCTTCCAGCACATTAAATAGCTAAAGTGTCTGGCCTAGACCTTCGAGTCAGATGCGCAAAATCGGGATATTCTCCTTATGAAGATGTTCTCTTTCTCCCTTATGGACAAGGTCGCCCATTGGTATCAAACACAAACCCGACCGATCAACAATTGGGAGGAACTTCAGTCCGAGTTCCTGAAGAAGTTCTTCCCCGTTGGTCAGATCAATGCCTTGCGCCATCAGATTACTCACTTCACACAACAGACAGGAGAACCTCTTCATGAGGCATGGGATCGTTTTTACGATCTCATGAGGAAGTGCCCCCATCACGGAGTTCCTAAATGGGAACAAGTTCAGTCTTTTTACCAGGGACTCCGTGAGGATAGTAGACTGTTCATCAATGCAACTTGCGGAGGGAATATCATGGGTCAGCATGAAGATACCGTGTGGGAGATTCTCGAGAATATGTGCGAGAACTCCATCAATAATGACTCCATGGGACTATTTGACAGGACGAATACCCGCGCATCGACGAACCTAAGGGGAGCACACGAGATGTAGGGCCTATCCGCATTAGTCGACCTGGAATTGATGGCCAGTCGATTGGACAAGGTCTCTATTATTGAGAAGAAGGTGGATGAGCTAACTCAGCAATTGCAGCGAGCCACCTTTGCGCATAATTCCTTTACACAACCTCCTTCCGCATGGGAGACTGTGCAAAACATTTTCCACCGACCTTCTCCTGGGGTGGACTCGTATCCACCCCCATCTGACTCTCGGATCGGAGGAACCTCCGACCCTTTCTATACATGCCGGGGGAATTCCGCTCCCCCATTCTCTGACTTTTTTGAGGCTCCTCAGACCTGCGAGGACCTCAACGCCATCCAGAATGGCCTATTTTCCAATACCTACAATCCTGAATGGCGAAACCATCCCAACTTCCAGTGGGCAGGGAATTCCCAGAATCAAAGACCATCCTTTCAGCCCCGTCCACAAGCACCTCGTCCTTACCAGCCATCTCAGCCTCGGCCCAACCCTACTTATCCATTCGGGCCAAACCAAGACCAAATGTCCCTCATCCTTCAGACTTTAGCTGACATTCAGAGAACAAATGCGGCTATTCAAAAGCAACACAAGGACGAAATCACAGAGGTTCGAAACCAACTGGCCCAGTTGGTGAATTCTCGCCAACCAGGCACACTTCCTTCTCAGCCTCTTCCTAACCCTAATAGCGTGTCGACCCAGCGGCACGTTATGAACCCAAACCTAGGCCAAGCACATATGATTTATCAGGCCCCCTCTATTCCTTCACTTGATGGGATGGAAGCTTCAACTTCTTATGCGGGTTACCAGCAGCAGTAACCCATCCTATCAAACCCTAACCAGAACCAAGCAGGGCTGAATTCTGTAACCACCCGTAGTGGTAAGGAGACCAAAGATCCACCTTATCCAGACCACTCCAAGCTTGGTAGTGACCCAAACCTTAGGACAGTAATCCAGGACATTCCTATCCCTGTCCCAGATCAAAGACCTGGACCTATCCTAGAGGAACCAACCAAGGTTCCATTTCCCAAGGCCTTGACCAAGGGAAAGAAGACAACCAAATCCATGGCTCCTGAGGAGGACCTGGTCAAGCTCTTTGAGCAGGTCCAAATAAACATCCCCTTGATGGATGTGATCTGCCACGTACCGGCTTATGCACGATTCTTGAAGAATGTGTGTACACCTCAGTGTAAGCCGCGAACCAAGAGTGGGAGTCCAATTGTACTATCAGAGCAAGCTAGCTCTGTAATCTTGAGCAGACTCCCACCCAAGGCAAAAGACCCAGGCACTCCCCTGATTTTATGCAAAATAGGTGAAACCCAGTTCGACAGAGCATTGTTAGACTTAGGTGCTTCCATAAACTTGATACCCACATCCTTACTCAACCACCTAGAAGAATTTGAGCTAAAACCGACTGAGGTGACGCTACAGTTAGCAGATCGATCCATAAAGTCACCAAAAAGGATTCTTGAGGATGTTATTGTAAGGGTGCAGGATTTTTACTTCCCTGTGGACTTCATAGTCTTAGACATGGACGCACCTAAAAACCCAAGGGATACACCGATCATTCTAGGGAGACTTTTTCTAGCCACTGCAAGGGCCAACATAAGTTGTGAGGAGGGCCAAATATAACTGAAATTTGGGAATCAGACTCTCAAAATTGATATCTTTAAGGCCCAACAAGGGATCAATTGCGGTGTCATTGAACAAATCTGTAATATTAGAGCTTTGGTTGATGAAACACAATTTGAGAATAACCTGATTATACCTCATCAACCACAAGAAGATCTTGAACCGTAATTAGAGGAGTCAGACCCTGACTCAGACAAACCCATAACTCCTATCCTTGAACCTCACACTCACCCTGAATCGCCCGCTGCTACTGATAACCCCATTCTTGAACTCAAACCCCTTCCTATTCATTTGAAATATGTCTTTTTGGGTTCTAATCAGACATTTCCTATGATCATAAATTCCAAGCTCACTCCTGATCAGGAATCCCGTCTGATTGCTGTTCTCCAGCAACATCGCAGAGCCATTGGTTGGACTCTCAATGACTTGACTGGAATAAGTCCCTCTTATTGCACACACCGTATCTATTCTGAAGAGGGCGCATGACCTTCCCGTGAGATGCAAAGACGTTTGAATCCCAATCTGCAGGAGGTCGTGAAAAAGGAGATCATTAAGTGGTTAGATGCAGGGATCATCTACCCGATCTCCAACAGTCGTTGGGTGAGCCCAATCCAGGTTGTGCCTAAAAAGGCAGGGCTCACCACCATTACGACTGAAACCGGAGAGGTCATACCTACCCGAATAGCCAACTCGTGGAGAGTCTACATAGATTACCGAAGACTCAATTCCTCCACGAAGAAGGATCATTTCCCACTCCCATTCATTGATCAGATTCTCGAGAAGCTAGCGGGAAATAGATT
Source organism: Thalassia testudinum (assembly GCA_037157565.1). Taxonomy (NCBI): domain Eukaryota; kingdom Viridiplantae; phylum Streptophyta; class Magnoliopsida; order Alismatales; family Hydrocharitaceae; genus Thalassia; species Thalassia testudinum. The sequence goes on from JAZHRO010000067.1 coordinate 9,419,186, forward strand.
CTTCTGCTTTCTTGATGGGTACTCCAGTTATAACCAAGTGGCGATTCATCCTGAGGACTAAGAGAAGACCACATTCACCTGCCCCTTTGGGACGTACGCATTCTGAAGGATGCCTTTCGGTCTCTGCAATGCACCCGCGACTTTTCAGCGGTGCATGCTTGCCATATTCTTTGATATGGTAGGTGATTATCTAGAAGTCTTCATGGATGACTTCTTAGTTTTCGGGGCATCATTTGATGATTGCCTCCAGCACTTGGTTCATATACTCAGGCGTTGCATCGATGTAAATTTGGTTCTTTCCTAGGAAAAGAGCCACTTTATGGTGCTTGAGGGGATCGTCCTCGGTCATCTAATTTCTGAGAAAGGCATCTAAGTGGATCAAGCCAAGGTTGATCTGATCTCTAGACTTCCTATGCCTAGCTCGATCAGGGACATCCATTCTTTTCTGGGGCACGTCGATTTTTACCATCGTTTCATCCCTGATTTCTCGAAAATCGTGCATCCCCTGACTACTCTTCTCTCCAAGGATGTACCCTTTGAGATTTCCAAGGAATGCACTCAAGCTTTTGAGAACCTTCGTGACTGAGTCACCCAGGCCCCAATCCTACAGTCCCCTAATTGGTCTCAACCCTTTGAGATCATGTGCAATGCATCTGATTTCACTATAGGAGAGGTTCTGGGGCAGAAAGTTGACGGGAGACCCGTGGCCATCTCTTACGCTAGCAAGACCCTTGACGAGGCTCAGCATAACTATACAGTTACGGAGAAAGAGCTGCTAGCCGTAGTATTTGCCATCGAAAAATTCCAATCCTATCTCCTGGGTTCCCACGTCATCATCTACTCGGATCACACAGCAGTGAGGCATTTCCTTGCCAAGAAGGATGCGAAGCCTCGATTAATCCGATGGATCTTGTTGTTGCAAGAATTTGACCTCAAGATTCGTGACAAGGTGGGAAGGCAGAACGTGGTAGCTGACCACTTGTCTCACATTCCTTCTGAGATCATCAACCCCTCTGGACCCATCATGGAGCATTTTCCAGATGAGCACTTATTGACTATTGGTACTAGGCTTCCATGGTTTGTTGATATAGTAAACTACTTGGCATCTCATCAGATCCCGTCTGATTGGCCGAAGGCCAAGAAAGACAAGTTGCGCTTTAATGCCAAGTACTACATCTGGGAAGACCCGTACCTTTTCCTCATAAGTGCTGACCAAATTATCCGAAGATGTGTCTCGGAGGGCGAAATCAATGATATTCTCTCCTTCTGCCATGACCAGGCATGCGATGGACACTTCTCTGGGCACAAAACCGCATCAAAAATCCTCCAATGTGGTTTTTATTGGCCTACTTTATTCAAGGATGCATACAATCATTGCAAGGCATACAGTCGTTGCCAAACTTTGGGCAACATGAGCCATCGCGACATGATGCCTTTGCACCCGATTCTCGTATGCGAAATCTTCGATATTTGGGGGATTGATTTTATGGGCCCCTTTCCTGTTTCGGACGGCTTTGAGTACATTCTGCTTGCTGTGGACTACGTGTCCAAATGGATCGAAGCTATTCCGACCCGAACATGTGATCATAAAATCATTATCAAATTCATTCATCACAATATCTTCTCACGGTTCGGGATTCCTCATGCAATCATCTCTGACGGAGGGACCCATTTCACCAATGCTCAGTTCAGGTCACTAATGACCAAATACGGGGTGTCTCACCGAATCTCTACTCCTTACCACCCCCAGATTAATGGTCTAGCTGAGCTATCAAATCATGAGATCAAGAAAATCCTGCAGGTCATTGTTCGACCTGACAGGAAGGACTGGTCATCCCGACTTCCGGAAGCTTTGTGGGCTTATAGGACCACCCACAAGACCCAATTAGGCATGTCTCCTTTTAGACTGGTGTACGAGAAGGTGTGTCACCTTCCCGTCGAACTGGAGCACAAAGCCTATTGGGCAGTACGGAGCTGTAATTTAGATCTTTCTAAGGCTAGAACCCACAGAAAGCTTCAGATAAGTGAGATCGATGAATTACACCTTGATGCGTACGAGAACTCGCGAATATACAAAGAGCAGGTTAAAGCCTTCCATGACAAGCACATATCTAGAAAGATCTTTCATCGTGGTCAAAAGGTCCTACTCTTCGATCTTCGACTCAAACTCTTCCCTAGGAAACTGTGATCCAAGTGGGTCGGACCATTTCTTGTCCGACAGGTTTTTGAAAATGGAGCCGTCAAAATTAGTCCGCTCAGCCACGATTCCGAACCTTTCATCGTGAACGGTCAGAGACTCAAACCGTTCATCGATGTAACCTCTACAGATTTGGCTGAGTCATCATTTATCCTCCATTCTCCCTGAGCATATTGCATCCAGCTAATGGCGTAAAACTCAGCGCTCAACGGGAGGCAGCCCGTCATTCTTTTTGGAGAAACCCGAAACCTTTTCCGACACCTCTTCGCACTTAAGGTTCATCCTTTAGGATAGCCGACTCCACCTTAGGTGCTTGCATCTGAGATTAAAAATCGTCCGCAACAGTCACCTAGACCCATTCACTCACCAAAATATCTATCCTAATGTATGAACTAAGCTAAATATAAACCCTCCTAAGTTACAATGAGGACATTGCAAATCTTAGGTATGAGGGGGTATGAAAGTGCAAAACTTGTAAGAAAAGGTTTTAAACAAAAAAAAAATTCACAATACCAAAAACACCATAAAAATTTAAAAAGTTTTTGAAAAAGAATAATAAAATGAGAGGAGGAAAGAAATTTTTGTGGACTTTACAAGGGAGGAGGAGAAAAAGAACAAAATGATAAAAAGGAGCACAAAATGAAAGAAAAGAGATAGTCATTAGTAAGAAATTAAGGAATTAACCTAAGTTCTAGACCACATTTAGGAAAAGAAAAGGAAATTGCATAGTAAGATTAGTAAGAACGCAAACCTTAGGCATTCTTGGATAGACTCTTAGTACTCATTAAGATCTAGATATTCCTCAAGAGGTTGAGGAGAATGAAAAGCTTAAGTATTAGGTCCAAGGCTTAGGGAGTATTCGGCCTCGTTAACTAACTTTTGGTTTGTGGGACTCAGTAACCTAAGCACCCAAATTTACACACACAGTCTGGTTCAGTAAGCATAAGTATCAAAATCACATAGAAGCGTTTCAAAAAATTCTGAAAATGTCACCTAGAGTAGGAGCGGCTGATCAACACAAGTTGATTTGGACGAGTCCCCAGCGCGGAGAGGTGGGAATTTCCCTCGAAGATGCGTAACAAAATATCATCTCCTCGGTGCTTGTCTCTTAGGATATTTACATATCCTACTGCGGGCATGTAAGCACTCTACTAGTTCAGATTCCATGGATGGCATTATCATAAAGTGTCAATTGCCAGGGTCTGAATTCGGCCACGGAACACCATGGATGGGATTATCTCGAAATCTCGAAAGCCATGGTTCTGGGGGTTACCATGGGCGGTGCTATCTCGAAGCATCGACTGCTAGGAACCCTTGAGGATTGATGATGGGGACAAGGAATCCGATACAGACCGTGTTGAGAAGCCAATCCTAAGCTAGAATTAAAATGAAAAAGAGAGAGAAAACTCTCCAAACATATAAATCTTCTACCTCTCTCTCTTACAAAACGCACTGCAAACTGAACCAAGGCTAAAATTACCTCAAGCACGGGTGCTTTAACCATGAAGTCCACTAAACCTTAGGTTAGTTCCTGTAGGCCTTAAAAACTTTTGCTAAAGACTGAGGCTAAAGCTAGACAGATCTGGATCTTGGTTGGTACTAGAGTACCTTTTAGGCCTATGATTGGCATTCTGACCTAATTAAGGATACAAGAGAAAAGGCACTTATCTAAACTCAATAAGAAATTCACGGTCTAGAACAAAGGTTAAAACCTTAAAATTTTGCAAAGGGACTAGCAAAAGCAAGGCATGGGGGTATGATGAGAGCCTCATCATGAACCCTAACTAGCACAATTTGATCTAAATAAGTGTGAAAAAGCTCCTAAAAAACCTAAAGAAAAGCCTAACTCAGAGAATTCTGAATTGAAGAATAAAACAAGTCATGAGGGGTAAAACTGTAATTTTTCCAATGCAGTACACAAATAGGGTATCTAAGGGTCTAAACACAGGTCAAATAAGCTTAATAAGGAAGAAAGTGGGATGTTCTGATCTGAAGGGTTGTAGCAACTTCTAGGAATTAAATGACATTCTGTAACCCTAAAAATAAATCCACTTTAATTCACGAGGTTCTAGGTAGAATAAAAATCAACTAAATCATCTAAAATTCATGTAAAAATACTCCCTAGGGTTGAGAACATTTAATTTGGCCTTTGCAACCTATTTTGACCTAAATTGAGAACCATGCCCAAATTTTAACCTAATTTGGGTTTTTACGTAAATTGATCAATCAAACGTGGTCAAACCTAAAATAAAATTACACCATTGAATTTATTAGGTGAAAATTAGGCTGGTACAAAAATTTTGGCCTAAGAGAAAACCATCTTGACTGACTTTAACAATTGGTCCTCTTGAATTACTTTTTGACCTTATCTTTTCAAAACCTTGCATTTAGCCCCCTATTTTCTCCTTCGTTCTTCACAGAACGGTCCTCCCTGCCACCCCACGCAGGCACCATACCTCCGGCGACCTTGTGCGGAGGAGGGCGCCGCGCAGGGTATAACAACCTCTCTCAGGAACGAACGGGGGGTTCCCTACGTCGTCCTCTGTTGCAGGGACCCTCCCCTGTGATCTGTGGCTACCCATGCCTCTCATGCGAATGCACGAAAGGCATGGGTCTCCATCTCCGACCATCTCCGGCGAGCACCCCACGTCACTCCCTCGAAACCCTCTCCTCGCCAACACCTTTATAAGGAGCGGCAAGGGCAGCTGTCTCCTTCAAGCTAGCTTTGGTCGAAGAAAACCCCCTACTTCGTCTCCTCCCACTCTGGTCAGACAACCCAAACTTCCAACGATCTTTCCTCCTCCTCCTCGTTGCTCTGCTGCCATACCTGCAGCAGAGCTCACTCTGCCTCGTCTTCCCACGCCAGGCCGCACCAGCTGGCGTCTCCAGATCCCCTCCTTGTCGCTGTTACTCCTCTTCTGGGCACCTTCGTCCCCAGCTCCGACAGTCACGCGCCGAGCGTTTCCCTCCCCCTCTTCGTCGATTAAGTAGGTAGGAACCTTCCTCTTACTCTCCTCTCACTTTTGCCCTCTTAAATTGGCACTTTAGACCCCTCGACTGCCACTACCACCTCCATCTGCTCCACCTCCGGCCACCATCTCCGGTGAGGTCACTCCACCTCCACAGGCCATTCCACCCCTCGCCGATAAGCCCAGAAGCTCCCCCTCACTCCACTCAAGCGTTTCCCCTACTCCATTCACCGCCCTTCACCTTCAGACCCCCCCTCGAACACACCCACCTACACCTCTGCAGTGTGCCCTAGGCACATGACCACAGCCACTTTCCCACCATGACGACCCCCGCACCACCTTCGCCATCCTCCGACGAAGCTTCCTGAGCTGTCTGATGTGGCCGTAAGGCCGTCTTCGTGATTTCGGGTCTCGGCCTCCTCGCCGCCATTGACGGACAGCAAGAGCTGCTTGGCGAGCAGCTCTAGGCCCTTTCAGCACCAGGTGAAGGCCCTAGGCAACGCGGGATACTTTCGCGAGTGTGCCCCAATTGGGATCGTAAAGCCTTCGCTATTGCCCCAATTGCCAGCAGCTTCTCACCTGCGAGTGCGCGGAGCGGAGGTGGGACTTTAGTCCCACCTCGGAAGTGTGTGGGCACACGCCTACACATAAATTGTAAAAGTGACATTAGCTGGTCGCCTCCGAAAGCACTTGGGGTAAGGTCCCTCACCTATCACACCGCCCTCGTCCGTGAGCTCATCACAAGGATCAGGCGCAACTCGACCCGACACCCTCCTGTGCACTCCTCGCGCACCACTCACGCCGGTGCGCCTGGACCCGAGCATGCGACCCGACCCGATAACCCGGCTCTGGGAGAGCGTACCCAAGAGAGATTCAAAGAGAGAGAGAGATGCGGGGAGAGGGTAGGGTAGGTTTTACGCTGAGCTTGTGTGTGTGTGTGTAGAGAACAGGTGAGGGAGGAAGAAGCAAGGCGCTGCTGAAGAGAAGAAGGAAGGAAGAAACAAAGAGGAAGAGGAAGAGCAGCGGCAGGGACTTAGCCGTAGAGAAAAAGAAAGGAGAAGGAAGGAAGGAAAGAAGCTGAGGAAAAGAAAAGAGCAGGGGCACTATAGCAACAGCACAGTTAAGGCGTCTGATTTCTGAATCAGACGTCAGAAAGAAAGGAAGGAGTGAAGCAAAAGAGAAGAGTAGAGGATAGGCCAGAGAAAAAGAAAGAGAAAAGAGGAGGGAACCTCTGCAGAAAAGAAGATGTAGAAGAAAATCAGAGAAGAGAAGAAGAAGGAAGAAGAAGAAGGACTTAGCAGCTGAAGAAGGAAAGAAAGATAAGAAAGCCTTCGCAGCAAAGAAAAGAAGAAGAAAGAAGAAGACAAGCTGAAGAAGAGAGCTAGCTGAAGAGAAGAAGAGAGAAGAAGAAAAAGCCAAGAAGAGAATTTTTTCTCTCTCTCTTTCTCTCTCTCCTTTGTCTTAATTTTTGTAAAACACTATATATTGTGAATTCATATGCTTCTGGAATTATAGTTTGCTCCCTGAGTTCGACCTCAAAAAACTTTTAATTCCAAGTAATAAATTGTAAACTGGTAGCAGCTTTTTTTTTTTTACTACAACGTCTAGAATTTAAAATCAAAGCGACGAGTTGTGACCACTGAGGTATGAGTTTTGTATACTCATGAATGTGCGTACGTGAAGTACGTTAACGTTGCGCTGTTGTCTTTTTAAACCTACAAACGCATGCGCAGGTACAGGCCTTGGAAAGGCGCATAAGCATGCTCTTCGAGGTGCTTTAGGACGTCTGGATGACTCTATAGACATCTAGACACACGAACAGACGTCTGGGAAGACCCCAGGATGGTTGTAAGGAGTTCTGGACGTCCACCAGCAATATAAGAACACAAGGTGAGTTACTGACGTCGTTTAAGACGTCTGGACCTAGTCCCAGACATCTGATTTTAGTCTGTGTGCACGTTTTTGGCTCGTTCGAGGCCCAAATGGAATCGAATTTACGCAAATGATGTACCGTTATTTTCCGCTCGAGTTTCTCTACATGTTAGTGTCAATTATATACTATTTTGAACTTGTCTGATGTGATTTAGTCACTGGTATAGGTTTCCAACCAATAGCATGTTTGGGGTCCACGGAGACGACGGGATCTGCAATTTAGGCCCCCATTCCACCCGTGTATCCTGGTAAAGTGGTTTACCTTCATATTAAGAATTAAATAAGTAAAGTGCATTTTTAGAATAACTTGATTGAATCCTAGGATATGAAATAAACCCTAGGGTAGAAACGAATGAACATTGCTTGAGCTACACTATTTACTTTGAGATACATTTTAAAACCCTAATTGCTAGCAAGTGTATAGATATATGATGTGATGCTTCTTCAGTTATTAAAACATGAGCTGCCTGTTATATGAATGAGAACCGGAATATGAACAACGAGATATGCATGTTGAGAAATGAAATGAAATGAATATGAGCATGAACCCTATGGGGAACTAGGAGAAGAATTCCTAAATACGGAAATAATCTCGTATGTAGATGAAAAGTGAGTTGGCCCTTGTGTACTCGATACCAAGGAGAACAACTGTCCCTTTAATGTAAAGGGGAGATAGCCGCTCCTTGAGTTGAGACCTGGAGTTAGGATTAGTCGCTATACACTGACTCTTGTTTGGCCCTCATGTACGTGGTACCGAGGTGAGCTACTTAGTGTAGGGAGGGAGTTAGCCGCCCCACGGGGCTCAGGGTTAAGACTAGCCACTCTACACTGACTCTTGTTAGGCCCATTGGGCAAACCGGGATAGTTGGACGAGGGTACGCAGACTGTTGAGGGGCGAGACACCTGTTTTGAGCGGCGAGACCCCTATTGTAAGAGGCCAAGGCCCTGTTATGTTCCATGCTGTACATTTGGACATACCCACTAGCGGAAACAACCAATTACATGCTAGTACGAGGTAGCTACCCGTGCGATTATCGTGCGAGCCTTAGTCACCGCTACGTCACGACCATGATCTCAGGGTGGTTGACCGGATGTAGGACTACCACGGGGGACTCTTCCGGGAGAGCACCATGTGTATATCCTACATTACGGGAAAAACTGCAATCAAGATCGTTCCCTTGAGGAACAAGAAAGATCAAGAAATGTATGGATCTTTATTAAAATAAATGAATCAGAAACATCTAGTTGAGATAAATGGAAATAAATGATTAATTAGTTGCTTGTTCTTATGTCAATTGCATGAAAATGGCTTAACCACCACTCTACTCAGCGTTAGCTAATCACGGATTTTATAACCTTGTTCAGGTCAGGGAGTTGAGCAGCCAGTATCACTGGTTGCAGAGGGAGCTAGGCCCAATCGAGCCCAGCCTTACTTGTTGTCGCTTTTTTGTTCAAGAGCTTTCTTTCTGTTGTACTAGTGAGTACTTTGATATATGTATTACTGTTTTTGTTCTACTTTCCGCTGTTGTAGTTGTGATAGCATGTAATATTATAAGACATTTCGTTCTGTTTCCTTTACTGTCTCTTAGTTATTTCTACTTAGTTACATTGCATATGTGGTTGTGGAATATTTTCTGCTTTTAGTTATTTCTCATTGGACGACTGGGTCTTGGGAGCTAGTCGAGGTGAGCCGGTCTCAAGTTCTGTAGGGAGCCGGGATCGGGTCGTAACATTGTATCACCCTCCATTTAAAGTGATACGTTAGTGGATTTGATCGACTTGGTCAATCAGGAAAATCCTAAGTCGAGAAGACTTAAGTGGTGGTTTTTACTCTTGGGGTTTTCACTTAAAAATCCTTTGTCTTTGTGGTGAATGCTATTTTGTTTGATTGCATTTTAATTATAGTAAATTTCAATTCACTATTCACCCCTAATGAGGTGTGGCACGTCATAGCTAAAATGCCAAATTTAAGCTAGAAATGAGGTTAAAACACTATCTATTAACACAAAAAATGGTTTAAGTGTGGGATTTATTTAAAAAGACCTAAAACACTCAATTTGTAGTAAAAACGTATAATTAGGTCAATTTTGAGATATTCTATACCTATAATACACATGGATGATCTAAATGCCAATTCAACACCAATTTGAGCTTAAAAGTAAACATCAATGTTTGAAATATGTTCTAATATGTTCAATAATATGCCATAAAAATCTCATTGCATTTGGTCATCACTAGGACCTTGAAATTAAGGTTTTACACTTAGGTCCTTTATATCTTCATATTTTATTCATTTAAAAAGTTGTAGGGACTTATTTGCAAGGACACATGAACTTCTTGGTTATAAAAACAACCACTTATGGGCTCCTACATAATTTTTCCATTAGTTCTTCACCTTGGGCTTTTCTTGTAGTTTTCCCAAAAGACTTGGGCAAGCGTGCTCCTCAACTACTGTTCACTGGCGAAGAACTCAAATACCCTGAGCTATCCATTCTATTCCTCTTGATCCGACAGTGGATCTATCACTAACCAGCCAACATCAATGCCAAAACCTCGGCGTGTAAACCTAGATCACATCCAACGATCCACATTTGACTTAAATCCCCTCTGCACCACCCAGCCCTCATCCCTATCGTTCATACCCAACAGCCTACACCTTCAATCCCCAATCACCAGAGATTCCCAATGCCTATAACTTGAGCTCCTCACTCACCATTACTCCTTTATCAGCTCCCTCCTACACCCCTTGAGCTTGTTGTTCATCCTCTTCAGCTCCTTCTTTCGACCTCACTTATGCTGCCAATGATAGGGGTAGCATTGCCCTTCCTCGATTCACTCCTCACCTCTAGGGATAGCGTATGCCTGAGGGTGACCCAGAAGATCCACTAGCGAGCTTTTCATCTGCTGAAGTTCCTCTCTCCTTCGTCACCATGGCCACCAGCCGTGGTTCTCCTTCCAAGTCCCGTTCCTTTGTAGATTAGGATTATAACGCTTTCTAGCTAGATTTACAGCTTTCTAGATTAGGTTTATTGCTTTCTAGATTGGATTAGATTAGTGTAGATCATAAATTCACTATTTGATTTCCTTAGTTTAGGAGTAGATTAGCGTTAGATCTTAGTTTCCTCGCTAAAGCCTGTTCTGATCAATTCATATCAGAAAGGTCAATTCATCCACGCACTTCGATCCATATATCTCCCACTACATATCACGATCACTTCTAATTGTTTACCTCAATATGTTATTCATCAATCACCTATTCATTGAGGCATCTATCAGATCTGATTCTCTCTAGTAATTAGATCTAATATGAATGCCAAATCTATATGAGGGTTCTTCCATTCAAACCGTCTCTCCACAAGAACCCTCCCTTGACTTGAATTTTGTTTGATGTGATTTATTGAACGCGTTTTGGTTCTTATGTTTGATCAAAGGATTTGAGATACAAGTCAGTTTGAAATTGGATTTGATTGCGTGAATTTAAGTGATAGAAGTTCAATTGAGATTAAGGCGATGAATGTGAACTCATATGATGGGATTCTTATTGAGTGATGGTTTTGCGCCTTATTTGGATCTCAGTCACTCTTTTTCTTCTTCGCTTAGGAAGTGAGAGACATGGATTTTTGACACATTATTTCAAGGGTTTCACCATGACCTAATCCATCCTAAAGCTTCGCCCAGGATTCTTAGACACCAATTAATGGTAAGTATCTAAGATGATTAGAGCATCAAGGCAAATCTATATGAACAGCCCAACTGGGTAACATCTAAATTTGATCTCAAAGAGTTTTAATTTTCTATTCAAGGTTTGATTAATGTTTGATAGAGTTCAACAAAGGTTTGAGTTTAGTTTTAAAGAAAGGAGAAAGCCTGGTTTGGTCTCCCACCTTCACACTGTCAATAGTGTAAGGTAGGGATCAGAATTGGGTTTTTAAAGTCCTTCGATTTTAGATTTGAGTTGAGTTGGATTCTAATCTTCTAGTGAGAATTTATAATAATTTGACATGAGGTTTTATTGACTTAACTCAAATCTAGGTTGCTAAGATCCATAACCCAGGTCTGATTTGAGTTCTGAATTCTAAGTATTAAATTCATGCATGAATATTGTGATTGAAGCTTGAAAGTGATTTATGATGATTTGAGAGTTGAAGAAGTGCTTGAAGTGAAGTTCTGAGATTTTTTGAAGCAGATATAGTATATGTAATCAGAACTGATGAGTTTGGACAATGTACTGTTGGACAAAGTATCAATGACTGCAAGATGAGTGAATGCGAGAATCTGATGGAGAATCTAATCCTATTTGAAGTCTATTTTGTATGTTTTGATGGAGGGGAGTGAGATTTGCGTGATATGTAAAATGATGCGAAAAATATAATAACCATCTCACAAAATAGCAATCACACAGGTACACAATGATTTTTAGGTGGAAACCCAAACCTAGGTAAAAACCACCACCTAAATCTTTCGATTTAGGATTTCCCGATTGACCAAGTCGATCAAATCCATTAACGAACTACTTCAAACGAGGGTAGTTTAACATCTTACAACCACACTACTTATACAAGGGTAGTGAACCTCAAACCCTCCTCTTCCCGAGGAGTATTTTGTCCCATGAAGGAGATGGAAATTCACAAAGCGAATACCCAACCAAGAACAAAGGAAAAACAACAACTTATAGAGCCACAAAGTAAAAGTAATATAATGCTACTATGGGAAAGATTCTCCCCTTAGTAGGAAGCGCATAGGCGTGATCTCGGCAAAGTAACGATGCTCTCGGATTTGTTGAATGGGGCTTGGAGAGCAAGATCACTTCCCTTCTTGATAATTGCTTCACTATGACACAAAGAGTATGGAAGTAGTGTTATTTGGTGTATCTTAACAAAGGAAGGATCCTCCTCTATTGATAGATGGCTTAGGAACCTTTGGGAAGGCTATGGGAGCCTTAGGTAGCCATTGGAAACAAATCCAAGGCTAATCAAGCCAAAATCAGGGCTATTAATGATTCTGACAGTGCTATCAGACATTTGAATATATTGTCAGATGTCTGGGTCATCGTCAGATTCTATGATCGATCGTTTGATCTAGAATGGTGGATCAACTGGATGGTGTTGTGATGTAAACACATTTACACTACTTAAAATGTCTATTTATGCATGTTCTTAAGTATATGATTGCATTTTATGATATAAATATTGCATAACATGCATCATCTTGCATTTAGAGTAGTTTGAATAAAATGGAGGTTAATTGTCTCCTTTTATGTTCTTGGATAGGGCAAACATTTTATCGGGGCCTCGGATCAAAGATCCAACCGTATGGATGTGATCAGGGTGACTATTGGAGTTCAACGACTCCAAGATCGCCCTAATCAGGCATCCGTAACATCAGATAGTGATCGGGGAACCCTAGAAGATCAAGGGCCAGGATGGTGAAAATCCGCACTTCAGATGACAAATCCGACTGCACGAATGAATTTGGATCGACGATTGCAGCTCAACGACACAAAAATCGAGTCAATCCGGCATCCGTGGCACCATCTACAACTTCCAAAAGATGGATGGCCAAGATGGTGCCACGTTGCGCCATCTTGGCCGCCCAAACGGCCACCTACATTCCATGAAGACCGCGCACCCGCCCCCTCTCCGCCGTTGGATCTCGATCCAACGGCTGTGGACGCGGTGCTCTAAATGTTGGTGCTAGAGCACCACGATCATTTGTTTTGATGATAACAAAACACGTGTTATTTAACATTTGCAATTTGAGTCCTAGATTTCAGGTCAATTGCAAATGTGGACGTGTTTAGACGGAGTTCAAGCTCGCACCCAGGACGGATTGGAGGAGCTTGACGGAAAACACAGGGGGTTCGCGTGGAGCGAAAGATTGGAGATGGAAGAAAAGAAGAATAGGATAGATTCTTTTTTATCCTTTCATGTATCTCTTGTATTTATTTTCTTGCTCTTTTTGATTCCTTAGAACATTATGTTAAAGAGCCTCAAAGTACCCTAAAAGTAGTCCTAGGAACATCTGCACAACCCTAGGATACTTAGGTTTTCTGTAGAATACTTAGAAAACCAATATAGGGCTCAAACAACATTTCCAGACGTCTAATCCAAAAATCAGACGTCTGATAAAGAATTTTAAGACGTCTGACTGTTGTTTCAGACGTCCGATAACTGTTAGGCTGGACATAGTTAGTTCTGTCTGATGAAATCAGACGTCCAGACCTTAGACCAGACGTCTTAGGAGACGTCTGATGAATTTGCCAGACGTCCAGTTAGTGGACCGTTGGCTGGCTTACAAGACACTCAAGATTATGACCGTTAGAGCCTTATCAGACGTCCATAGGACTTAACAGACGTCTGATAAATGACCGTTTTGCCTCGGCTGACCCAAAATCTCTTCTCAGAGATTTTCTAGCCGTTGCAACGTTTGGAAATCAATTCCCACAGTAAAACTAGGTTTCCAGACGTCCATACTTAGTGCCAGACGTCCTGTATGTCGTCTGATGGACTTGCACAAAAACCCTGTTTAGATCTGATTCAAGTCAGGGAGAAACCCGCATAGAATCAGACGTCTGACCTTGGAATCAGACGTCTTAAAGTGGCCTTCCAGACGTCTGATGCCAGAATTAGACGTCTGATAACCCCGTCAAATGCAATCATTGTCCTGATTTCGGCCTGATTCTCTTGGGCTTTGCACCCAACGGCTATGGAAGCTTTTCCAAGACTTCCAAAGCCTTCCTAAGGCCTCTATAAATAGAGGGGAACCTTTGTAACACATATACACAAGAAGAGAAACATAAGAGAGACATATACACACTAAGACACACACCTTGCAATATACTTTCAAACCTTTTGTGTCCAAAGAAAAGACTCTCTTGCTCTCCAAGCTCAAGCTCCATCATCTTGAGAGCATTCAACCGTTGCGCACCCGCTCTCCCGCCGTAGATTACGAGAGCGACGTAGCGCCATCGCGTGGCACACGCACCGCGTCATCGTCGACGCACTCCTTGCAAAGGGGAGTTTCCTATTTCCTATAGAAGCTAGGTTTAATTTTGTTGGCTCTATAGGACTGTTGTTTTATTTTATCTTTGTATTTTGGTTGGGTATTCGCTTTGCGAATTCCCGTCTCCTTCGTGGGACAAAATCCTTCTCGTGGAGAGAAGGGGTTGAGGAACGCTACCCTCGTACTTGTAGCGTGGTTGTACTGAGGTTGAATCACCCTCGCTTCAAAGTGATTCGGTTAGTGGATTTGATCAACTAGGTTGATCGGAAAATCCTAACTCGAGAGGGTTAGGTGGTGGTTTTCACCCGGTTTGGGTTTCCACCTAAAAATCTTTGTGTACATTGTGCGATTGCTTATTTTTGTGAGATTGCTTTATATTTTTATTTCCGCAATTTTATTACGTCACCCCTCCTGGTAGGGAAGAACCTTCAATTGGTATCAGAGCAGGTCTCGCGAAATCGGCATTACAAACCGGCGAGGATCTAGATCATGGAGGGAAGCATAGCCGCAGTCAGAATCTCCGAAGGGCAATCCACCGTCCGACCACCCTATTTCGACGGGAGGGACTTCGGATATTGGAAGTTGAGGATGAAGACGTGGCTTCAAGCCACGGACTTCGCTCTATGGGAATGTTGCGAAGCCTCATACGAGATCCCGGAGCGACCGGATGCAGGCTACTCGCAGCTACAGATTCAAGATCTCTCACTCAACGCAAAGGCAATGAATGCCTTGTATTGCGCGTTGAGTCCGAAAGAATTCGAACGAATCCAAGAGTGCACCACCGCTCACGAGATATGGAGGAGGTTGGAAGGCACTCATGAGGAGACAAGTTCGGAAGAAGATCTCGGAGAGAAGGAAACCACGTGCCTTGGTTTCATGGCAATCGGAGAAAGCGACATCGACAGCGAAAGCGACTCCGACAATGAGGTAAACCTGGATTTACAAGAAGCTTTTAATGAACTTTTTGAGATTAGTAAATCATTTAGGATAGAAAATAAAAGTATTAAGAAGAACCTTAGTTTTCTTAAAAATGAAAATGATAGGTTAGAAAAACAACTTAAGGACATAGAAGCTAGTCCTAAGGATGAAAACCTATTACTAGATAATCATAACCTCATCAATGAAAATAATAAATTGGTTGAGGAAAATGTTAGTCTAAAATTAGAAATTTCAGATTTAAAGACTAAAATGAACATTATAGAAAAAGAAATTGCATGTCTTAGGGAAAATTCTAACAAATTAATCAACAAAGTAGACAAGTTTTATAGCCCTAAGGTTGAGAAAGGATCTCCATCAAGGAGACCTTCTAACAAATCCGGATCCAAGCTCACTTGGATACCGAAGAAAAAATTAGAATCTTGTTTTGTAGGGTTCAGGGATAATTACAACATAAAGGACTGGACCTACAAGCTCAAGTCTGGTCAACTTAAGTTGGGAGAACCAATGAGTAGGCCAAGGAGGAGAACAAGAAGACCGACGAGACGGCGAACAAATGACGGACCCGCCGCACGTCGACCACCAGATTGGAGACCGGCGCCAATGCCCGGGCCTCCAAGCTACGGATGGGAGCCCCATCCGATGTGGCATCCACCACCACCATTCGGGCCATTTTATTGGCCATGGTAGGTGAGGTAAAATTTTTAACCCTATCTTATTATCATAAGCATTTAGATAGGGGGAGTTAAAAAATGATGAGCTAATTGTCAATTTTTAAGGGGGAGATGTAAGGTAGCTAAATTTCCTTTAGAAAGGGGGAGAAAAATAATAGCTATCGCATTGTTACAAAAAGGGGGAGAATATCACCTTTGTTAAAATAAATTCATAGAAGAGCATGTTTTAAGGGGGAGTTATAAGAAATGTAAAATCAATTAAACCTTTTTGATAATGTCAAAAAGGGGGAGAATTTTATGCATTATTATTTACGATTTTGTCATCATCAAAAAGGGGGAGATTGTTGGTGCTAGAGCACCACGATCATTTGTTTTGATGATAACAATACACGTGTTATTTAACATTTGCAATTTGAGTCCTAGATTTCAGGTCAATTGCAAATGTGGACGTGTTTAGACGGAGTTCAAGCTCGCATCCAGGACGGATTGGAGGAGCTTGACGGAAAACACAGGGGGTTCGCGTGGAGCGAAAGATTGGAGATGGAAGAAAAGAAGAATAGGATAGATTCTTTTTTATCCTTTCATGTATCTCTTGTATTTATTTTCTTGCTCTTTTTGATTCCTTAGAACATTATGTTAAAGAGCCTCAAAGTACCCTAAAAGTAGTCCTAGGAACATCTGCACAACCCTAGGATACTTAGGTTTTCTGTAGAATACTTAGAAAACCAATATAGGGCTCAAACAGCATTTCCAGACGTCTAATCCAAAAATCAGACGTCTGATAAAGAATTTTAAGACGTCTGACTGTTGTTTCAGACGTCCGATAACTGTTAGGCTGGACATAGTTAGTTCTGTCTGATGAAATCAGACGTCCAGACCTTAGACCAGACGTCTTAGGAGACGTCTGATGAATTTGCCAGACGTCCAGTTAGTGGACCGTTGGCTGGCTTACAAGACACTCAAGATTATGACCGTTAGAGCCTTATCAGACGTCCATAGGACTTAACAGACGTCTGATAAATGACCGTTTTGCCTCGACTGACCCAAAATCTCTTCTCAGAGATTTTCTAGCCGTTGCAACGTTTGGAAATCAATTCCCACAGTAAAACTAGGTTTCCAGACATCCATACTTAGTGCCAGACGTCCTGTATGTCGTCTGATGGACTTGCACAAAAACCCTGTTTAGATCTGATTCAAGTCAGGGAGAAACCCGCATAGAATCAGACGTCTGACCTTGGAATCAGACGTCTTAAAGTGGCCTTCCAGACGTCTGATGCCAGAATTAGACGTCTGATAACCCTGTCAAATGCAATCATTGTCCTGATTTCGGCCTGATTCTCTTGGGCTTTGCACCCAACGGCTATGGAAGCTTTTCCAAGCCTTCCAAAGCCTTCCTAAGGCCTCTATAAATAGAGGGGAACCTTTGTAACACATATACACAAGAAGAGAAACATAAGAGAGACATATACACACTAAGACACACACCTTGCAATACACTTTCAAACCTTTTGTGTCCAAAGAAAAGACTCTCTTGCTCTCCAAGCTCAAGCTCCATCATCTTGAGAGCATTCGACCGTTGCGCACCCGCTCTCCCGCCGTAGATTACGAGAGCGACGTAGCGCCATCGCGTGGCACACGCACCGCGTCATCGTCGACGCACTCCTTGCAAAGGGGAGTTTCCTATTTCCTATAGAAGCTAGGTTTAATTTTGTTGGCTCTATAGGACTGTTGTTTTATTTTATCTTTGTATTTTGGTTGGGTATTCGCTTTGCGAATTCCCGTCTCCTTCGTGGGACAAAATCCTTCTCGTGGAGAGAAGGGGTTGAGGAACGCTACCCTCGTACTTGTAGCGTGGTTGTACTGAGGTTGAATCACCCTCGTTTCAAAGTGATTCGGTTAGTGGATTTGGTCAACTAGGTTGATCGGAAAATCCTAACTCGAGAGGGTTAGGTGGTGGTTTTCACCCGGTTTGGGTTTCCACCTAAAAATCTTTGTGTACATTGTGCGATTGCTTATTTTTGTGAGATTGCTTTATATTTTTATTTCCGCAATTTTATTACGTCACCCCTCCTGGTAGGGAAGAACCTTCACTAAAATCATCCTTGCAACCTTCTCGATGGCGTAGCGCAGCGGAGACACAGCCGCGGGCGAAGTGGAGGTCGCGGGATCGAGTCCCGCGAGCCTCAAATTGGGCGCAAGCTATCGGGCGCGTGGAGCGTCAGATGGAGATCGGACGGCCGCGTGCGCCCAATAGCGCCGACGCGCGATTGAACGCGCGGCACGGACGCGCAATCGGACGCGCGGGCGGGCGCGCAATGAAGCGGGAGAAGGCGCGACTTAAGCCGTCCGATCTCTCGATCGGACGACTGAGGATCGCTGGACGTGCGTGTACGTTGATGAGCGGGCAGCCGAGGAGGCGTGCGTGGGTGCGAAAGCTACGCCCACGTTGGGGCTTTAGTGACGGATTTATCCGTCACTAAAGACCCCTCATTTATTGTTTTGAAGTTGTAATGTCCATTTTGCCCCTACTCCTTGCAACTATAAAAGGAGACCCCCTCCATACGAAATTTTCATCCCTTTCTTCTCCTCTCTACCCCTCCAAAGCTCAAGAGAAGCTTGTCCCACACTCGGGATGCTTCTCGCGAGATAAAGTCCAATTTTCGTTCCCCTTCGGAAGTGGATCCCGCGACGACGATGGTGTGCTGCTTCGTTCCCGTTCTTCTGCTTCGTCCTGCTTCGTTCCCCTTCGTCCAGGCGTCGTCCCGTCCGGCTCGTCCTCCAAGCAACTGTCGAGGAGGATTTCTCTCTCCCTATTCTTTTTACTGCTTTCTAGTATAGATTTACTACTTTCTAGTGTAGTTTTGTTCGTCCTCCAAGCAATCGTCGAGGAGGATATTTCTCCCTCCATTCTTTTAATGCTTTCTAGAGTAAATTTATTGCTTTCTAGAGTAATTGTTTTATGCTTTCTAGTTGTAATGAACAATCTCCTCAATGAAAAATTCCTTGTTTATTCTACATCTCATTTTGATTTCTCTGTATAATATTCTCTTTCTCTCTTACTCTCTCTCTCTCTCTTCTATTTATTGTAAATAATTAGATAATTTTAAATTGAATTATTCTGTGACAAATAAAAAGAAACGCGTAGTTTTTAAATCAAACGTCCGCCTCCCTGTGTTCAACCCGGAATTTTCATTTCGGTATAAATTTTATTTGTTGAACACGAATTCTTCGCTTTCAAACTACAACGACAGGTTTTCCAAAACCGAACACGTTAGCATATCGTTTGTATACGTTCAACATTTTGGCGCCGTTGCCGGGGAGGCAACGATCTTTGATTTCTCTTCGCGTTTTATAACTTACAAATCATTTACTTCACTTTTCTCCTTTCTTATTGTAATTGCAGGTACTCTTTTAAGGCGAGCAAAAGCGGTAGATTGGAGTAAAGTGCTGTGGATGGTTTTGTAAGTTATCCCCCATTCTTTCCCTCTCCATAGATTTCATTCGCCACATTGAATCCAAATTCCAATTAACGTAGGTGTTTGCATAAATCCTAGGAATAGTTTGGTTATTTGGATTCTCACTCACATTCATTCCACCTCCATTTATATAAAAATAAAATAAAAAGATAATTTTGTGGGGCAATTTTCAACAAACACACAACGTACACCCACATTTAGAGGCACTTAACTGAATTGATTTGTTTCTACTCAACCAGGTTCTGATCTGTGGGACCGGTACACACAAAGAAACACATAAAAGAGTAGAAATCATTCTAGGTTAACCATATTTGTGTGCCTAATTAAGTAGTGCATCAGGCCAATTATTTGAGTTGTTTGGGCCACACCATTTCAAATAAAATAAACTCATCAAGTAGCTGCCAATTAGGTTCATCTCTTAAGGATTTACCAGACACTCCACATTCTTTTTAAGCTTTAAAGGAAAATATCTTCACTCGTGCTTGCAAAATCTGGTGTGCCAACGAAACCTGTTTGAAAATACCTAAAGTTGAATCCTAAAAGCTACTAAGCAAGATTTGAACCTTAAAATTCACCACATCAAAAATAATCTTGCTTGAAAATCACTGGTTGTACACACACACACAAATCAATCAATCATTAAGGGCACAACCCATTTGAAGGGCCCATCATATTCCAAAGCACATTCAAACCTAGCCTTAAATGAAATAGAGTAGACGTTGGCCTTAAGGATTGGACTCGCTCTTCAGAACTCAGAACGAGATTATTTTCGATTAGTCTATTTCTACTGTTCAATCTGATGTCTAGCTAGGGGAGAAGAGTCAAACGATCGCGGCTGGGGGTACACTAGGAACCGGAGGCACAAGCCGAAGGAAGAACCTTCTCCCCAGTCCCTCCTTCTAACTGGTTGGATTGAACAGACAGAAGTAGATCAAATCGTTCCTTTATCTCAAGACGAGTTTTGGGAGTCTGTAGGTCTGTAGGCTAACCCATTTAAGGACAGGTTTGATTGTTTGTATTGCAGGGTACCTTTCTTCCTCCCGTGTCTCATGAATCCTTCCACATATTTCACGCATTCCCGCTCTTTCCCTCCTGTTGTGAATTATCCTCAACATGACGATTATCTCAACTTGTATTGTAATCAACCATCAGTCAGTTGGGATAATTCTGATTGGGGATACAATTCCGGACCCCCGTGTTTAGGGTCTAACCCTGAACACTTTGATTCTGATTTCTATCCTTCTCAGAGCTACATCGATTATAGATCGTCTTTCTTTCATGAACAACCTAATGCGATCTACAATCAAGAAGGACACACCAATCCTTACCCATCCTCTGATTTCACTGCCTTTAGGTCATCACCATCTGTTCAACAATCTGAAATGACCTATTATCAGGAAGGGTATAACGAATCTCAATTCGTTAATTCCCCTGCATTGAGGCCAAACCCGCCCAACCCTGAACCAACTCATTTGGTTCAGGTTAACCAGGTTCAAGATAAGGTTCTGGCTAACTTGAGGAATATCATTCAATCTTTAGAAGTTCAGCCAATACCTTGCATTGAGAGATTGGAGCCCCTGATTGAAATGATTGATGATTTAAACAAGTTTTTGTTGGATTGGCTCCAGGATGTTAAGGATAAGAACTTAGGTGAGTTTCTACTTGGGAAATTAGCGAAATTGAGGATGAGATTCGTGGTTGCTTTGATTCAATCTTGGAATAATTCCTAGGATGAACCCTCTTCAGGAAAGCTAATGACAGAACCCGCTCAGGCACCTGTTGGGGGGGACACGTGTTACGAGGCTGACCAAATTGAATTAAAGCAATCAATTAAGGATTATCTGATTTCTTCACCTGAGATCCCTGAGCCAAGTTACGAGGAAACGTATGTCTCTGGGGAACACAAAGTGACAACTGATTTTGAGACATACATTGATACTGATCCTGATGGTGAAGATTCAAGTTGCGAAGTCTCACGCGAGTTTTCTGAACACGATTTCTGTGAGACGATTGGGCCTGAGGAATCTGATAGATCATTTGATAGCCCAATAATTGAGGAAACTGATCTTATTAGGGCACACATTACGAATCCAGAATCGCATTTTCTGGAGGAATCAATTCAATACCCTGATTATCAGTTACACCTTGTTGAGCTTATTGATGATTCTAATTCTGAGATAATTAGACCCAAGTCAATTTTGATTCTGCCACATCATTTAGACTTGGAGATTTCAGACGGGGTGATGAATATACAAGAGGTCCTGGAATTTGATATGCTGAATGAGGAGAATAGGAGCTGGGAAGTTCTGATTTGGGAAGTTAATTTTGGAGGAAATAGAAGATTGAGTCGAAGGGTTCCTTTTAAGCTGAAACCATCAAATCAGAACCCTTACGACATTTGTTTCGAAGATGTTCAACTCAAGCACACATTCAACGATTATCCTTTTGTGCTTCAATTCTCTGTAACCCGACTTTTTGGTCTTGGGTTGCATCCTCACAAATCGCAAGCCCGACCCCGCTTGCATTCTGATTTTAGGTTTTGGGTAATTTTTATCCATAACCTAAGATTTTTTCGATTATGGGGTGTGGGTCTGCACCACAATCTGGTCCACATCTGTGGACCTCTATTGACAGGTCGGAAGATTCTTCTGTTTATTTTAATTCTGACCTGCACTTGTGAATTCTTCATTTCTTTTCTTTGTATAGTGTGCCTAGCTGAAGGCACTAAACTCAGCATTTATACAGTTTTTTTTCATCTCGGAGTGGACCTGACATTCACGTAATTCAGGTGCTTTCTTCGCTTTTCCACTCTATTTTATGTCTTTTTAATACAATGAGGACATTGCATTAGATAGGCATGGGGGGTTGGATATTCATCTCTGAATTCATTCGTCAGCTCCGTAGATTTATTTTATTTTCTTTTATATATAAAAAAAAAATCGAAATTAGGAAAGAGAATTTGGGTTTAAGAAAATTTTCAATCTTAGGAAATACTACATTATGATTTGAACACAAAGACCCTTCAGGTCTTTGGACTTAATCAGCTCGTGTATCCACTAAAATGTGGATTTGTCTTTCGAGTCCTTGCCATCTTAATTCTTTCGTAATTGGAGTAAATAAGTTTGGGTGATAAGTACACGACTTATCAACCCACCCTCTGAGTTGAGGGAATTTTGAGTCTTAAGCATCTACACACTTTCTTTGCACTGACTCGTTGTTCGACGATTTTAACGAAAATTGGGTAGCTAATGAACCTTCTAGGGTGATATGGCAGGCAAGTTATCGTGGGTAACAGCCCATAGGTAGTTGTCCAGAGCCTAGTCACTGGACCTTTCTCTTTTTCCTGCCCTTAGGTAAATCTTAGACCAGGGAAGCCACCTACTTTAAAAAAAAAAAAAAAGATTCAAAAAGAAAAGGAGAAAAGAATAAAAAGAAATAAACCACACTTTGCCGCACGAGTATGGCTGGCAAGTTGTTGGTGGTAACAGCTCATCGACTGGTTGTCCAGAACCCAGCTCAGTAAATGCACTAAAAATTTCCAAAACACTTAGGAAGAAGCGGAGAAGTAGAATAAATCGGGGAGATATACACTGGATTCACCCTTGTGTTGACCCCGTTAAAAAATAAAAGTAGGGAGAAAGCTACTGGTTGTAAAGATACACCTTTAGGCAGAAGTCTTTTTGAGGTCACCTAGAGGCGTAGAAATCCGAAGTTCGTTTTAATTACCGGTCAACGAGTCTATCACAATCACAATAAGATGCTTAAAGCTTAGGGTTCTCATCAAATCTTGGGTGAGTTGAATGGCCGTAGAAAGCCACTCTTAAACCCTAAAATTTGAAAATCCAAAAAAATTAGAAAAGAGTAAAAAGAAAAAGAAATTTTTCTTTGACTAAGGCGAGGCTTGAGGCAGTCTACATTTTGGCTGATACCCGGGCACTGTTGTGTCTTTGAAAGTTCAGTTCCTAAGTAGATAATTTCTTAATGATTGAAAATAACTTAGGTCCAAATAATCCAACCTAATTCTTTTATAAATATCATATAGTTTTTTCTAGGGACTAGCAAAAGATAGGCATGGGGGTATGATGTAAACACATTTACATTACTTAAAATGTCTATTTATGCATGTTCTTAAGCATAGGATTGCATTTCATGATATATGCATCATCTTGCATTTAGAGTAGTTTGAATAAAATGGAGGTTAATTGTCTCCTTTTATGTGCTTGGACAGGGAAAACATTTTATCGGGGCCTCGGATCAAAGATCCAACCGTATGGATATGATCATGGCGACGATTGGAGTTCAACAACTCCAAGATCGCCCTAATCAGGCATCCGTAGCATCAGATAGTGACCGGGGAACCCTAGAAGATCAAGGGCCAGGATGGTGAAAATCCGCACTTCAGATGACAAATCCGACCGCACGGATGAATTCGGATCGACGATCGCAGCTCAACGACACAAAAATCGAGTCAATCCGACATTCGTGGCACCATCTACAACTTCCAAAAGATGGACGGCCAAGATGGTGCCACGTGGCGCCATCTCGGCTGCCCAAACGACCACCTACATTCCATGAATACCGCGTACCCGCCCCCTCTCTGCCGTTGGATCTCGATCCAACGGCTGTGGACGCGGCGCTTTAAAATCATCCTTGCGACCTTCTCGACGGCGTAGCGCAGCGGAGACGTAGCCGTGGGCAAAGCGGAGGTTGCGGGATCGAGTCCCACGAGCCTCAAATTGGGCGCAAGCTATCGGGCGTGTGGAGCGTCAGATGGAGATCGGACGGCCGCGTGCGCCCAATAGTGTCGACGCGCGATTGAACGCGCGGCACGGACATGCAATCGGATGCGCGGCGGGCGCGCAATGAAGTGAGAGAAGGCGCAACTTAAGCCGTCCGATCTCGCGATCGGACGGCTGAGGATCGCTGGACGTGCGTGTACGTTGATGAGCGGGCAGCCGAGGAGGCGCGCGTGGGCGCGGAAGCTACGCCCACGTTGGGGCTTTAGTGACGGATTTATCCGTCACTAAAGACCCCTCATTTATTGTTTTGAAGTTGTAATGTCCATTTTGACCCCACTCCTTGCAACTATAAAAGGAGACCCCCTCCATACGAAATTTTCATCCCTTCCTTCTCCTCTCTACCCCTCTAAAGCTCAAGAGAAGCTTGTCCCACACTCGGAATGCTTCTCGCGAGATAAAGTCCAATTTTCATTCCCCTTCGGAAGTGGATCCCGCGACGACGACGGCGTGCTGCTTCGTTCCCGTTATTCTGTTTCATCCTCCTTCGTCCTGCTTCGTTCCCCTTCGTCCAGGCGTCGTCCCATCCGGCTCATCCTCCAAGCAACCGTCGCGGAGGATTTCTCTCTCCCTATTCTTTTTACTGCTTTCTAGTATAGATTTACTGCTTTCTAGTGTAGTTTTGTTCGTCCTCCAAGCAATCATCGAGGAGGACATTTCTCCCTCCATTCTTTTAATGCTTTCTAGAGTAAATTTATCGCTTTCTAGAGTAATTGTTTTATGCTTTCTAGTTGTAATGAACAATCTCCTCAATGAAAAATTCCTTGTTTATTCTACATCTCATTTTGATTTCTCTGTATAATATTCTCTTTCTCTCTTACTCTCTCTCTCTCTCTTCTATTTATTGTAAATAATTAGATAGTTTTAAATTGAATTATTCTGTGACAAATAAAAGGAAACACGTAGTTTTTAAATCAAACGTTCGCCTCCCTGTGTTCGACCCAGCATTTTCATTTCGGTATAAATTTCATTTGTTGAACACGAATTCTTCGCTTTCGAACTACAACGACAGGTTTTCTAAAACCGAACACGTTAGCGTAGCGTTCATATACGTTCAACATGTTGGATTAGAATAGACATCTAAAGATAACTTTTAAGACGTTTGGGATAATAGTCAGATGTTTAAATCTAAATGGGTTCTCTTCCTATTTTGTCCAGACTTAAATAGGGATCTAGGTCTTGTTAGTCAGACGATAGGTCAGTTGTCTGGCACAAAGTTTGGACCTCTGGAAACACAATCTTCTACGGGAATGGATTTCCTGAGGTTAAACATCTATAATCATCTGACAAAAGGTGATTTAGGCCTAATGACTATTTATTAGACGTCTAGGGACCTTTAAGGCCATCTGAAAATAAATGTAAGTTAGATTAAAGGATAATCCTCACTGATCAAGTCTAACAAAGCCAACGGTCCTCTAATTGAACGTCTGACAATGTCCTCAGAGTCTTCTAAGATGTCTAGACTAAGGGCTGGATGTCTAAAACTAGCAGACACAGAGCGAGTTTCTAGCCTAAGTGTTTTGGACGTCTGATCAAACAACCAGATGTCTTAAAGTCAACGATCAGACATTTGATGTCCAGATTGGATGTCTGATCAAGTTGTCTGATGCCTATTTTGGCTTTCTAAGTTCTCTACTAAAAGCCTACGAATCCTAGGTTTGTGTAGGTATTCCTAGAACTATTATTTTGTTACTTTGAGGTACTTTAACATATAATCTAAATAAAATAAAGAGCAAAGAACAAAGACACTAAATACAGAGTACAAGACAAAAGAACATTTATCCTATCCTTCTTGTCTTCAAGCTCTTGCTCCACGTGAAGCTCCTTCTCTTTCATCAAGCTCCTCCAATCCAAAAATGACGTGAGCTTGAACTCCTTCACACTTGTATCAATTTGCGTTTTCCTGAAACTCATAACCTCAATGCAAATTTTAAATGACAAGTGTTTTGTTATCATCAAAATTAATGATCGTGGTACCCTTGCACCAACATATTTGAGTTTCTGAATTATTTTAATGTACTATAAGCATTCATGTACTTGAGATGACTTGAATTTGAGCTGAAAATAGTTTGTATTCACTACTTATAATGTGTTATTAGTAATTGTAATAGTTGTTAACTGTCTGAGTTGAATCTAATATGAATTTAGCTATTTAAGAATCATTTTGAGTTCAGCTTTGATATCTAATGACATCTGGAAGTTTGTACTGCTTTATCCTTTACATTCCAGCAATTAGAGTGAGTTTTATAGGCTTGAGATCATGTTCTAATCATTTTAATGCCTATTCCCAGCCTTGCTTGCAAATACAAGAAAAATACAAAAATAAATGTAAATGAATAAAATAAATGTGTCTTGAGTGAGATTAGGTTAATTTTAGGTGTGTGTAGAGTTAGATTTAGGTTTTAAGTCCATTAGCTAAGAGAACATAATAGTAGAAGTCTATGTCTTCTCTGGTTTAAAATAAAGAAAACAATACAAAAATACCAAAAAGAGTGCCTCTTTTTCTCTTTTCACCTTTCCTTTCTCTTCCCCTATCTTTGTAAAACACAAAAACAAAATAAAAATCTGAAAAATTCCATAAAAATACCTTTGTATATAATATTACACTTGTATATAAGCTTAAATTAATTGTATATAGTATTTTACATGCATATAAAGTATATAAATAACTTATATATCTATTTTATTTATTTAGGTAGATATTTATGTTAAGTCATATAGTACATATTATTATAATATAATTATATATTTATTTATTTATATTATATGTATATAATCCATATGTATTTTTAAATAGGTATGTATATACTTATAAACATAATTATAACTGTAGATATAACTTAAAGTAATTATAATGTACAATAATATACCCTTATATTTATTTATTTACCTATATACTGTACATATTTATTTTTACAAGTTAATTAGGTATATTATTAAGTTAATTCAATTTAAATTAGTAAATTAATAAACTATTGAAATAAATTATATTGTATACTTGTATATTATAGTTTAAAGTATTTTCAATACATTTATAACTTATTTATATTATAGAATAGTATTTAAATATGTATATATATATATAAATTATGTATTTAAATATGTATAAATAAAAATAAATTAGTAAAAATAAATTAAAAATATATAATAATTATTTAATAATATAAATCAACTAATTTATAAGTCAATTGTACCATTAATTTATTAATTTATACTTTAATTAAGAAATTAAACAATAAATCAACGTGTATTTATTCCTGATTTCAATGAAATTTTAAATATAATTATATATTTAATTATTGTAAATAAACTATACTAATAAGTAGTTTATTAGTATAGTTTATTGGCTACATGTAATAATTACTATACTAATCCAAAAAAAAAAGAAAATCAAAAATCCTAAAAATACTTCATTCTCTTATCTAGCAGCGGCATATCCATAGGCATTCCATACTTAGATTTGCACATTTCTTGCTAGATTTTCTTGCTTGTCAAACTTGCATATACTGTTGAGTGCTGGAGACAAGTACACATCTTCTATCCCTACTTAGCTCTTGTCATCCTTGCATTTGACTTAAGTAGCAAGACCATCTCTTATTTTGAAAAGACTAACAAGCGAGACCATCTGCCTGCAAAACACTCCTAAGAACTCAAATCTAAATAAAAAAGGAGACTTAATAATTTGATTGATACCTTGTGTGTGTTTTCATTTTCTGTTGATCGATTATCGTGTACACACTGAAGGTTCCCTTCTAGGAGGGGTGACGAAAAAAAATGCGGAATTGAAAATATATAAAGCAATCTCACAAAATAAGCAATCACAAAATGTGCACAAAGATTTTTAGGTGGAAACCCAAACCGGGTAAAAACCACCACCTAACCCTCTCGAGTTAGGATTTTCCGATCAACCAAGTTGATCAAATCCACTAACCGAATCACTTTGAACGAGGGTGATTCAACCTCAATACAACCACGCTACAAGTACGAGGGTAGCGTTCCTCAACCCCTTCTCTCCACGAGAAGGATTTTGTCCCACGAAGGAGACGGGAATTCGCAAAGCGAATACCCAACCAAAATACAAAAATAAACAACAGTCCTATAGAGCCAACAAAATTGAACCTAGCTTCTATAGGAAATAGGAAACTCCCCTTTGCAAGGAGTGCGTCGACGATGACGCGGTGCGTGTGCCACGCGATGGCGCTACGTCGCTCTCGTTATCTACGGCGGGAGAGCGGGCGCGCAAACTGTTTGATGCTCTCAAGATGTAGAGCTTGAGCTTGGAGAGCAAGTGCTTCTTGGACACAAGAGAGTGGAAATACTTGATCTTAGTGTATTGCAAAGTGTTTGTCTTAGTGTGTATATGTCTCTCTAGGTGTTTTCGTGTTACAAAGGTTCCCCTCTATTTATAGAGGCCTTAGGAAGGCTTTGGAAGGCTTGGAAAAGCTTCCATAGCCGTTGGGTGCAAAGCCCAAGAGAATTAGGCCGAAATCAGGACAATGATTACACTTCACAGGGTTATCAGACGTCTAACTCTGGCATCAGACGTCTGGAAGGCCACTTTAAGACGTCTGATTCCAAGGTCAGACGTCTGATTCTATGCGGGTTTCTCCCTGACTTGAATCAGATCTAAACAGGGTTTTTGTATAAGTCCATCAGACGACATAGAGGACGTCTGGCACTAAGTCTGGACGTCTGGAAACCTACTTTTACCGTGGGAATTGATTTCCAAACGTTGCAACGGCTAGAAAATCTCTGAGAAGAGATTTTGGGTCAGCCGAGGCAAAACGGTCATTTATCAGACGTCTGTGAAGTCCTATGGACGTCTGATAAGGCTCTAACGGTCATATTCTTGAGTGTCTTCTAAGCCAGCCAACGGTCCACTAGCTGGACGTCTGGCAAAGTCATCAGACGTCTCCTAAGACGTCTGGTATAAGGTCTGGACGTCTGAATTCATCAGACAGAACTAACTATGTCCAGCCTAACAGTTATCAGACGTCTGAAACAACAGTCAGACGTCTTAAAATCCTTTATCAGACGTCTGATTCGTGAATTAGACGTCTGGAAAGTCAGTTTTAACCCTATATTGGTTTTCCAAGTGTTCTACAGAAAACCTACGTATCCTAGGGTTGTGCAGGTGTTCCTAGGACTACTGTTAGGGTTCTTTGAGGCTCTTTAACATAATGTCTAAGGAAAATAAAGAGCAAGAAAATAAATACAAGAGATACATGAAAGGATAAAAAAGAATCTATCCTATTCTTCTTGTCTTCCATCTCCAATCTTTCGCTCCACGCGAACCTCCTCTATTTTCCGTCAAGCTCCTCCAATCCGTCCTGGATGCGTGCTCGAGTTCCGTCTAAACACGTCTTCATTTGCAATTGACCTGAAATCTAGGACTCAAATTGCAAATGTTAAATAACACGTGTTTTGTTATCATCAAAACAAATGATCGTGGTGCTCTAGCACCAACACACACTACACAATCACATAAGGTTCACAATACACGAATTCTATCTTATCTTTCTGTGCACCCACAGGGGTCTGGATTCGCACGCCTGACTTATCCAAATTCTGGGAGGGTTATAGGGTTCTGCACATCCTAGCTTTCTTCTAGGATGCATACAATTGTACTGAAAAATCTGTTTGCACAAATCTATATTTTGTAGCCGACCTTAGGCAAAAATCTGTGGACTTATCTCGCTTGTATTGATTGATAGGTCTTGTGAGATTGTGATTGATTGGGATTTCTGGTTTTTGGTTTGATTAAGATTAAGATTTGAGAGAATACCTTCTTGTGAGCTTGTGACTGATTTTTCACATGTTTTCAAAAATCGAACTCATGGATGATAGGAGATCCCAAAACCCACCACTAGTACCTCCCTTGGGTGTTGATGCTCAAGCCACCACTTCCTCGATGCCTTCCACTTTCAATCCTTTACTTCCCGAGCCTCAAACACCTATTCACCACTTCATTCATCCTGAGGATGAACACGATTCCGAACAGTATGAGAATTTTGAGGATTATCCTCCTCACTTCTCACATCACCCACCTCCTCTGTACCCTAATTTCCTTAATCAACCTCAATCAGAGAGAGGTCCACCCAACCTACAACACCTTGTTCACACACAACTGCAAATGAACACCCTCACACAACAGGTGCAACAGCTTTCTGAAGCTATTCATTTTCTAGAGAACCCCCAACCCTAAGCTCGTAGACCTCTGCTATGGGATTACTATAATCCCACGGTTACACCCCATATGCCTGAGTTCAATTTCCTGCTAGGGGTCGTGCTGTTGAACTGAAGCCAAACATAATGGCCCTTATTGTTCACTACCATGGCCTTGCTTTTGAGGACACTTTTCAGCATTTAGAGGAGCTGAAAAATTTTGTTCAAACCCTAGGTCCGCAGGGCCATAATCAGCAGCACACACTTCTTGTGAAGATGTTCTCCTTTTCCCTTAAGGATAAGGCTACCTTTTTTGGTACCGCACACTTTCACGGACTACACCAATAGAGAATTGTCCTTCTTTAGAACATGATTCCTAAAGAAGTACTTTCCTGTAGATCGCACCAACGCCTTAAGGCGTACCATCACTACCTTCACATAGAATTCAGGAGAATAGATGCACGAGGCTTGGGAGAGATTCCACAAGCTTCTAAGAAAATGTCCCCATGTTACGACTCGGTTCCTGAATCCCTACAGGACACGAGAATCGGACCGACTCGACTGATCCCAAGACCCAGTCGTCCAACGAGAAAGTAACCAAAAGAATAGTAAAATAACCACATTCATCATGCATGTAACTAACAGTAACAAAAGTACAACAGTAAAGAAAAGAACTACTACAATATACACCACCACAACAGTAGAGAATTTAAACAGGTACATAAATATGATGCTTACAATAAAAGACTATAAGTGTAATAGGATATACTCACTACAACAGAAAAATGGTACAGTAGGTACAACACAAGTAGAACTACTGGGCTCTACTAGGCCCAGCACCCTCCGCAGCCACAGGCTCTAGCGGCTCAACACCTGGTCCTGAAAAGGTGACAAAGGTGACACGTCAGTGAAACGCTGAGTAGAGTGGCAACCAGCTAGCTAAGGAAAATAGTGAAGGTGGACAAGTAGCTGTTGTTTTTAATTTCTTTCTTTATTCCTTTATTTACTCGTTCTCGAATTATTTCTCAGATCTTTCTCTTGATCTCGAATGTTCCTCATGGAACGATCTTGATTGTAGTCTTTTCCGAAAAGTAGAAGTAGCACGTAGTGCTCTAATGGCTGGGAGAGTCCCCCGTGGTGGTCTTACCCTCAGTCAACCACCCAAAGGTCGTTGACAGACGTAACAGTGACTACGGCACACGCGATAAATGCATGGGTAGCTACCCCGCACTGGCACGCGGTCAGTCGTTTCCGTTAATGGGTGTGCCCAAGTACAGCACAGAACCAGTATAGGGCATAGCCCTCTCAGTAACAGGGGTCTAGCCCCTCCACAGTAACCAAACAGAGGTCTTGCCCCTCCACAGTCCTCGCACCCTCGCCTGACTACCCTGGTTTTCCCAGTGGGCCTAACTAGTCGGTGTAGGACGGCTAGCCGAACCCCGGGGCCTGTGGGGTGGCTAGCGCTCTCCCTACACTAGTAACTCTCCCCGGTACTATGTACGCAAGGGCCAAGAGTTGGTACAAAGTGGCCAAACCTAACCCCGGGTCCCTGGGGCAGCTAGCACTGCTCTGCACTAAACAGGGGGACAGTCGCTCTCCTTGGTACTGCATACTCAAGGGGCAGCTCACTTCCCCAATTCCATTCCATTTATCTTTCAGGAGCTCTACTCCTAATTCCCCGTAGGGTTCATGCTCATATTTCTGTAGCCAAGCCATTTTACGTTTCATCATTTCAGTTTGATTCTCATATAGCCCGTGTTCCCAATAGTCAATATCCATTCATATACAAGCAGCTGTTATCCAATTACAGGCGATTATCATTATTCTTTCTACTTTTCCAAGACTACAATTCATGTATTCACGACATTCGTTTCCGTGTTTCTATTCTTAGGTTTCATGCCACACCCTAGGATCTATCATTCAATCTAGTTTTCCAGTCCTAGGATTCATGCCACACCCTAGGATCTATCATTCAATCTAGTTTTCCAGTCCTAAAATTCATGTCTACCCTAGGATCTATCATTCAATCTAGTTTTCCAGTCCTAGGATTCATGCCATACCCTAGGATCTATTATTCAATCTAGTTTTTCAGTCCTAAGATTCATGCCATACACTAGGATCTATTATTTATCTCAAAGATGCATTAATGTTGGTAAATAACCAAGGGAAACCACTCTACCCGCAAGTCCGGAAGTAGTGGGGGCATAAACGGTAGGTCCGCTTGCCTCCGCAACCCCTAGAGCCGCAACGGGACAAGGTCCTAATACAAGGATCAATCACAAGGAACCACTCAGAACAGGATAAAACTATTTTAAACAAGTAGAGAAACTAATTTTGAGAAGAACGGAATCTCAAACTCGAAAATCGGACTTCAAACGGACCCTAAACGGATCAAAAACGACAATTCTGACCCAAATCAGACGTCTGGAACATCTTCCAGATGTCTTAAAAGATGGTCTAGGCCATACCTTACTTTGAGCTGTTCTTCAGACGTCCAGGATCTCGCTGAATCGTCTGGACCTAGTTCCAGACGTCTGACTATCCCTCCGGACGTCTGGAGACGCTCCCCTCCGTCTGGTGACTTGCTCAGACATTTGGTCTGTGTGGGAGGGCGTGTCCTCGCGCCTTCTCGAACGAAACCTGCACGCGTACGCAACCACGCTCAACACGACACGTCTAAGGGTTTTCGGCGGAACGGCCTGCATGGCTGTAACAACCAGATTCCCGAATCCCTACGAGACACGAGAATCGGACCGACTTGACTAATCCCAAGACCCAGTCGTCCAACAAGAAAGTAACCCAAAAGAGCAGTAAAATAAATCACATTCGCCATGTATATAACTAGCAGTAACAAAATACAGCAGTAAAGGAAGAAAATACTACAGTATATACCACCACAACAGCAGAGAAATAAACATGTACATAACATAAAGTTTTCGGTAAGGAAAGTACAGGGAGCAACAAAGAAAACTACTCACTACAGTGGAAGAAAAGTACAGAAAGTACTACAGGTAACCCTACTGGTCCCTACTAGGCCCAGTGTCCTCTGCAGCCGCTGACTCTGGCTGCTCAACACCTGATCCTAAAAAGGTAACAAGAGTGACATGTCAGCAAAACGCTGAGTAGAGTGGCAACTAAAAGCTAAAGAAGCAGTAGAGTGTATAGTAGCTGTTATATTTTTACTTTATTTATGTCTTTTTATTATTTCACTATTGATTTATTTCTCAGATCCTTCTCTTGATCTTGAATGTTCCTCGTGGGAACGATCTTGATTGCAGTCTTTTCCGAAAAGTAGAAGTAACACGTGGTGCTCTCCTAGCCGGGAGAGTCCCCCGTGGTAGTCCTACCCTCAGTCAACCACCCCAAGGTCGCTGACAGACATAACGGTGACTACGGCACGTGCGATAAACGCACGGGTAGCTACCCCGCACTGGCACGCGGTCAGTCGTTTCCGTTAATGGGTGTGCCCAAAGCACAGCACGGAACCAGTATAGGGTAGAGCCCTCTTAGTAACAGGGGTCCAACCCCTCCACAGTAACCAAACAGGGGTCTTGCCCCTCCACAGTCCGCGCACCCTTGCCTGACTACCCTGGTTTGCCCAGTGGGCCTAATAAGTCGATGTAGGAGGGCCAGCAGAACCCCGGGACCCGTGGGGTAGCTAGTACTCTCCCTACACTAGTAGCTCTCCTCGGTAATGTGTACACGAGGGCCAAAAGTCGGTACAAAGTGGCCAGACTTAACCCCGGGTCCCTGGGGCGGCTAGCTCCACTCTGCACTAAATAGGGGGACAGTCGCTTTCCTTGGTACTCCGTACTCAAGGGCCAGCTCACTTCCCCAATTCCATTCCATTCCCTTTCCAGGAGTTCTACTCTTAAATCCCCGTAGGGTTCAAGCTCTTTTAACTCAGCCAATTTAGGTTTCACCGTTCCAGCTTTACGTTCATACAACCCATGTTCTCAATCATACGTATTCATTCATAACAGGCAGCTGTTAACCAATTTACAGGAAGTTATCATTTCCTTTCTACTATTCCAAGACTGCAATATTTATATATTCAACTAGTTTTCCAGTCCTAGGATTCATGCCGTACCCTAAGATCTATCATTCAATCCAGTTTTCCAATCCTAGGATTCATGCAATAACCTAAGATCTATCATTCAATCTAATTTCTCAGTCCTAGGGTTCTTGCAATGCCCAAAACTCTATTAATTGTTTCATAATCGTAATAAATTTTGTTAAACAAATTAAAAAGCCACTCTACCAGCGAAATCGGGAGTACTGGGGGCGTGGTTGGCAATTCCGCGCCTCCGCAACCCCCGAGACTGCAATGGAACGGGGTCCTAACACAAGGATCAAACACAAGGAGTTTCTCAGAACAGTATACAATTACTGTAAATGGATAGAGGGATTAATTCTAGAAAGAATGCAACTCGGAATGCGGAAAACGGACTCCGAACGGGCCCTAAACGGGTTAAAAATGACGAAATTGTCCAAAATCAGACGTCTGGAACTTCTTCCAGACATCTTAAAAGGTGGATCAGTCGTACCTCAATTCTGCGCAGTCCTTCAGACATCCAGAAGCCCGCTGGAACATCTGGCCTTGGTTTCCAGACGTCCAATTGTCACCCCGGACGTCTGGAGGTTCTCTCCGTCGTCTGGCACTATGGCCAGACGTCTGATTCACGTGGGATGGCAAGCCCTCGCACCCTCCCAAGCAGGACTTGCGCACGCATACACCTGCTCTCAGCACGATGAAGCGCAGAAGAAAACGCAGCGGACGGCTGCATGGCCGTACACGTGCAAACGGAGGAGGTAAGAAATATCTTACTTGTCAGACGTCTGGACCGTCCTTCAGACGTCTTCGTCGTCGTCTGGACGTAAGTCCAGACATCTGATTCTGGAAAATTTTCCAGAACCAGAACTCGACTTGCTCTCCGCCCATGACGGACGGCCGCGCCGCGCCGCGTCTGCCTGCTGCCCAAGCTGTAGCAGCCCCCTCGCGACACCCCACGCCCGTCGCTCACTCGCTCGCCCGCTCGTGCTCTCGCTGGTAGGGAGAAGGAGAAGAGAAAGGCGGATGAGATGAGGGTGAGGGAGAGGGCGAGGGTTTATATAGGGCAGCGCGGGGAGAGAGAGAAGAGAGATGGCACGTCTGCAGGAAGAGAGAGGAAAAAGAAGACGAAGGCGGCGGGCGCAGTTTGTGCGCACATGCGCGCAGGCGCAACCCGGTACGCCGAAAAAATTTATTACCTATTATGAACGCGTGCCCCAGACGTATTTTAAGACGTCTGGGAGGTGGGCCAGACGTCGGACCAGACGTCTGGGATCGTTGCCAGACGTCGTATCAGACGTCTGGGATCGTTGCCAGACGTCTGGAAATCTGTTATCTTTGACACGCGCGGGTCGTCTGCGCACCTGAGCGCGCAGACCCGCATATTCGCTTATTCCTTCCTCCTACGGCTACAGATTCCCCTGCCGCGCTCCTTCTCTCTCCTCCTCGCACGGCCTTAAAAGGCCACGTGTTCTTCCTTCACCACTACCTCCTTCCTCTTCTCCTTCAGCCAGTGAGCGCGAGAGCGAGGTTGCAGCGGCGGCCGCAGTGAGCGCGGAGGAGGTGCTGCGTGCGAGAGCGGTGCTCAGCCGTGAGGGCGAGCTCGCCGGGGCTGCCAGGGCCAGCCGACGGGGAGCGCAGCGGGCGCGGGGCGACGCGGGGGGGGACTGCTGCTGTCCGAGCAGCAGGCGCACAAGGTGCGACGAGGCGCGACGTCGCGAGCGGAGGGCGAGTCGCGACCTGATTCTGGAAACATTTCCAGAATCAAACGTCTAGGCTGATAGCCAGACGGCGGGGGAGACGTCTGGAAGACCATCCAGACGTCTGAAAGGTGAGTTATTTCGTCTTCTTCGTTTTCTTCGATTGACCGTACTAAGAGAGAGAGGAAATGGGTACGCGTAGGGTCTGAGATTCGCATCCAACGTGAATCAGACGTCTGGCTGCAGTGCCAGACGGCGGGAGCGACCTCCAGATGTCCGGGGTGACCATCGAACGTCTGGGAACTAGGCCAGACGTCCCCGCAGGCTTCTGGACGTCTGAGAAACCATGCAAAATAAGGTAATTCTCTGATCCACTTTTTAAGATGTCTGGAAGAAGTTCCAGACGTCTGATTTTGCACAGTGTCGTCATTTTCGACCCGTTGAGGGCCAGTTCGGGTTCCGTTTTCCGCGTTTCGAGTTGCGTTCTTTCCGGAATTAAATCCTCTACCCGTCTACAGTAGCTATACACTGTTTTGAGACATTCCTTGTGTTTGATCCTTGTGATAGGACCTCGTTCCGTTGCAGTCTTGGGGGTCGCGGAGGCACGCGGGATTCCCGATCACGCCCCTATTACTCTCGTCGTACCTTGTAGAGTGGCTTTAAGTATAATCTGTTAAATTATAAAACCATTAATAGAACCTAGGACATTGCATGAATCCTAGGAATGAGAAATAGATTGAATGGTAGATCCTAGGGTGTTGCATGAATCCTAGGGTTGGAAAACTAGATTGTATGATAGATCCTAGGATATGGCATGAATCCTAGGACGGGAAAACTAGTGGAATGTATGAATACTGCAGTCTTAGAAAATGTGGAAAGGAAACAATAGTTGCCTGTGAATTGAATTAACAGCTGCCTGTTATGAATAAATGAACATGATTAAGAATATGGGATGTATGAACGTGAAACTGGAAAGGTGAAACCGGAATGCGCTGAGTTAAAGAGCTGGAACCCTACGGGGAATTAGGAGTAGAACTCCTGGAAAGTGAATGGAATAGAATTGGAGAAGTGAGCTGGCCCTTGAGTATAGAGTACCAAGGAAGAGCGACTGTCCCCCCTGTTTAGTGCAGAGCGGAGCCAGCCGCCCCAGGGACCCGGGGTTAGGACTGGCCACTCTGTACCGACTTGCTGGCCCTCGTGTACGTAGTACCGAGGAGAGCTACTAGTGTAAGGAGGTACTAGCTACCCCACGGGCCCCAGGGTTCTACTAGCCTCCACCGACTTGTTAGGCCCACTGGGGCAAACCAGGGTAGTCAGGCGAGGGTGCGCGGACTGTGGAGGGGCAAGGCCCCTGTTTGGTTAGTGTGGAGGGGTTGGACCCCTATTACTGAGAGGGCTCTGCCCTGTACTGGTTCCGTGCTGTGCTTTGGGGCGCACCCGTTAACGGAAACGACTGACCACGTGCCAGTGCGGGTTAGCTACCCGTGCGTTTACCGCACGTGCCGTAGTCACCGTTACGTCTGTCAGTGACCTTGGGGTGGTTGACTGAGAGTAGGATCACCACGGGGGACTCTCCCGGCCAGGAGAGCACCACGTGCTACTTCTACTGTTCGGAAAAGACTGCAATCAAGATCGTTCCCACGAGGAACATTCGAGATCAAGTGAAGGATCTGAGAAATAGATAAATTGTGAAACAATAGAAAGACGTAAATAAAGGAAGAAAGAAAATTAAAACAGCTACTGTACACTTTACTGTTTCTTTAGTTTAGCTGCCACTCTACTCAGCGTTTTGCTGACGTGTTACACTCGTTACCTTTTAGGACCAGGTGTTGAGCAGCCAGGGTCAGCGGCTGCAGAGGACGCTGGGCCGAGTAGGGTCCAGTAGAGTTACCACTGTTCTCTTGTACCTCTTTTTGGTTCCACTGTAGTGAGTAGTTCTTGTTTCCGCTGTACTTTTCTTTACCTGCAGTTCATATTATGTTATGAATGTTGTTCTACTGTTGTGGTGGTATATACTGTAGTGGTTTCTTTCCTTACTGCTGTATTTCCTTACTGTTAGTTATATTCATGATGAATGTGGTTTATTTTACTGCTCTTTTGGTTACTTCCTCGTTGGACGACTAGCTCTTGGGATTAGTCGAGTCGGTCCGGTTCTCGTGTCTCGTAGGGATTTGGGAATCGGGTCGTTACATTACCAGACGTCTGGAAAGGGTTCCAGATGTCTAGACAGACGTCTGGGCGACTTCCCAGGCATCTTAAAAATCCGTCTGATGCCACATTCGCAACAATGGCCACTTCCGCAAGAAAGAGAAGGATGAGAGTATCGTACCTTTCAGACGTCTGGATCTCACTCCAGACGTCCCTTACGCCGTCTGGATGTAGGTCTAGACATCTGATTCTGGGAAAATTTCCCAGAAGCAGAACCTTCTCGCCTTCTTCCTGCTGCGCGCGGCCACACCGCGCTCGTCCGCCTACTGCCTGAGCTGCAGCAGCACCGGGGTAACCTCCCCAGCACCACTCTCTCGCAGTGCGCTCGTCGGGCAGCCCTGGGCTACTCCGGCGAGCTCGCTCACTCTTCCTCACACGCTCTGCCTCTTCTCCCTCTCGCTGCACCCCCTTCTCCCCGCGCACACCCGGCAGCAGCTGCTGCCCTCGCTCTCTCACTCTCATGCCAACATTAGAGAAGGAGGAGACGATGGAGTGGTGGTGAGGGAGAGGGAAGGGGGGAAGAGGATATTTGAAGGCGTCGGGGGGAGAGAGAAAAGGGAAGAGGGATGCCTGCAGGTCGGCAGGCACAGTCTGTGCACGCTCGCCCGCAGACTCGCTCGCCCGCAGACTCGCAATCATACACCGTAGAAATTAAATTCCAAACGTTTGGGAAGGCATCCAGATGTCTGACCAGACGTCTGGACCAACTCCCAGACGTCTCTAAAATGTTTGATGTCGTGGGTCTTAACAACATAACAAACTCAAAGGAAGTTAACTTGCACTAACTAGAGTACGGAAAAGAATGGTTTACGCATAACAAACTCAAAGAGGACTGAAGCCGGTCCGAAAAGACGTACCCTCAAAGAGCTCCGGGTACCGCTCCCGCATCACCGCCTCAGGCTCCCAGGTAGCCTCCTCGTACCGCTGGCTCCTCCACAAAACCTTCACCAGGGGTACTTGCTTCCATCTCAGACTCCGGACGGCTCTGTCAAGAATCTGCACTGGCCGCTTAGGGTAGGTCAGGTCGTCACCCACCTCGACGCTTTCGTGGCTCAGGATGTGATGGGGATTGGCGACGTACTTCCTGAAGTTCGACACGTGGAACACGTCATGCACACCAGAAAGCTGGGGAGGAAGGGAAAGCCTGTAAGCAATGGGTCCAACCCGCTCCAGGAACTCAAAGGGTCCCAAGAATCTCGGCGCGATCTTCCCTCTCACCCTAAACCACTACAGGCCCTTCATTGGTGAAACGCGAAGGAAGACGCGGTCCCTGTTCATCGCGCTCGATCGGGTTTTAAAAGATAATATGTTGTAATATAGCCGACAAAGCGTTCAAACAAATAGAGAATTTTATTACTCGAAAACCTAGAGTGTCCGAGGTTGAACACATGGAGCAATCTCAGTACTTTTAAAACTAAGGAATACAACTTTTAAATGAAGAACAATTGATTCAAAGAGAGAGAGTTATAAAAAGAATTGCTAAAAGATAACATGATTAAACGTCTGATTTCTATATCAGACGTCTTAAATGCAACTATTCTTCTTCCTGTTTTGATTCTGCCTTGGCCTTCTCTGATTTTTGCTTGCTCTTCTCTCTTCTGCCTTCTTCTTCTTCGTAGGTTCCTTCTTCTTCTTTTCTTCTGATCTACAGGTCTTCTTCTTCCTTGAACTTCTCTTTCCTGCGAAATCTTCTCCTTCCTTGGTCTTCTTCCTTCTCTTTGCAGTCCTTTCTTCTTCTCTCTTCTCTTCTTCGCTCAGCCTCTTCTTCTGCTTCTTTTTCTCCTTGCGGATAAGTCTCTCAACGCTCAGCCTGCCTGCACAGAGAGGCGGAAGCAAAGCCTACCCTGTCCCTCTACCCGTGCGTCTCTCTCTTTCTTAAGTTCACTCAAGGACGCTCTCCCAGAGCCACGGGTAATCGGGTCGGATTTCGCACCCAGGACCAGGCGCACCTGCAGGTGGGTGATGCGCGAGGAGTGCTCAGGTTGGGTCGGGTCGGAGCCCACCAGATCCGCGAGGTGAAACCGCGGACGAGGCGAGCGTGGGATAAGGTGAGGGACCTCACCCCTGTGCGTTCGGAGGCAACGAGGCAATATCACAAAAACAATTTAAAGTATACCTGCGCTTCGCGTTTCGCCGATGTGGGACTATTAGTTCTGCCTTGCTCCCGTGCACACCCGCAGAGCCTTCGTGCAATTGCCACAGTTGCGGACGTTGCTGCGCTCCTTGCTGGACTTAGATGCTTCGCACTGACTGCCCGAGTATGCTACACCTGAAGATTGCAGAACCTGACGCCTGGAGCTGCTGAAGCTTGGAGCTGCTCCAACCGTCAATGGCGGCAGGGGCTGAAATCCTATCAAACACAAATACGGCCTATTGGCCTAATCAAACCAGCTGGGCACTGATGAGAACCTCATCATGAGCCATAGCTAGCTCATTTTGACCCAATACAAAGGATAAAAGCTCCTACATAACTCAAGGAAAGGCTTAACTCAGAGAATTCTGAGTTTAAGGAGAAAATAAGTCATAAGGGGTAAAAATGCAATTTTACCAGTATAATCTGCATTCAGGGTAATTCAGGGTCCAAACATAGGTCAAAGCAACTTAATAAGAATAAAAGTGGGATGAGATGATCTAGCAAGGGCTACAGAAATTCCAAGGAACTAAATGATAATCTGTAACCCTAAAACAAACCCACTTCAATTCACGAGGTTCAAGGCAAAGCAAAAATGGAATAAACCCTCTAAAATTCATAGAAAAATAATCTCTAGGGTTTAGAACCTTCAATTTGACCTTAGGAACCCATCTTGACCTACATTGAGAACCATACCCAATTAATAACTTAATTTGGGTTTTTGCGTAAATTGACCAGTCAAACAAGGTTTAATCTAGAAATAAAATTCACCATCAGATTCCTTAGGTCCTAATTAGTCATGTATAAAAACTTGAGCCTAAGAAGAAACCTTCTTGACCAACTTTACACTTTGGTCCTCATATATTTACTTTTTGGCCCTCAACTTTTGAACCCTCGCATTTTGGCCCCTAACTCTCCTTCGTTCTTTGCGTTCAGGTCCCCCCTGCAAAACCTGCCAGCACCATGCTCCGGCGACCTTGCGCGGAGCATGGCGCCGCGCAGGGTGAGGGGGAGAGCCTGGCAAGTAAACCGGGGGTGCCCTGCGTCGTCAGCCGTCGCAGGGACACCCCCCTGGTCGCTGTAACCCACCATACCGGCCGTGCGAACGCACGGATGGTATGGGTTTCCATCTCCGGCGTCCTCCGGCGAGGGAGACACGTCGTCTCCCTCCGCCTTCCTCCCTGATTCGGTCCCTATAAATACCCCCGTCGCTCCACCGTTCTTCGGAGCTCGGATCTGACGGAGAAAACCCCCAACTTTCCTCTCTTCTCACTCCGGCAGACGCCCACCAGCTCCGGCGGTTCTTCCTCCTCCTCCTCTTCGCTCTGCCGCAATACCAGCAGCAGAGACTTCTTCCCCTGCTCTTCCCGCGCCACGCCGCACCCAGCTGGCGCCTCTCCGGCCCTCTGCTCGCCACCGCCCCTTCCCCCGGGCATCTTCTTCTCCGACCTGCTCCGGCCCCTTTCGTCTCCGTAGCTAGGTCAGAACTTCTCCCCATCTCCCCCTCTTTCTTTTCCTCACTGTCTTTTATTTGATTAAACCCTCGACCGCTCCTGTCCACCGTCACCCCCTTCGTCTCCGGCCAAACTCCAGCGAGCCGCTCCCATCACCCCAGCAACCCACACGGCTCGCCGACCACCGCAGAACCTCCGCCTCCTCACCCTGATCAACCCCCGCCCTTCCACTTCCCCCACATCACCCTCTGCAACCCCACCGAACAAACCCATCTTCCGACCCACAGTCCGACCTAGGGCAGCCCTTGCACGCCGCCCCACTCCTCGCCCACCACGCACGCCGGTGGGCCTGGACCCGGGCGCGACCCGTACCCGACTACCCGGCAGCTCTGGGAGAGCTATCCTATGAGCGGATTCTGTGAGAGAGAGACGCGGGGGGAGGGTAGAGATAGGTTTTGCCCCTCTCTCTGATCAAGCTGTGTAAGTGTGCAGGCACAGGTGAAGAAGAAGGACCGCGGAAGAAGAAGAAAGCTAAGGGAGACACTGTAGCAACAAGCGGTTTAAGTCGTCTGATTGGAAAATCAGACGACGTCCTGAAGGGAAAAGAAGAAGGAAGGAGAGACGACGTCCTGACAGGTAAAAGAAAAGAAGAAAGAAGAAGATCTGAAGAACAAAGGAACAAGGAAGAACAGCAGAAGAAGAAGAACAAAAGAACAAGGAAGAACAACACAGGTGAAGAAGAGGACCACAAGGAGATAAACACAAAAGAAGAACAGGAAGAACAAAAGCTAAAGAGGAGAAAGACAAAGAGAAAGAAAAGAAGAAAAGAAGAAGAACTCAAACTTTCATCTCTCTCCCTCTCTCTCTCTCTCTTTATTTTTTTTGTAATAGAACATGTATATCTCTAGAATACAACTTGCTCCCTGAGTTCGACCTCGGGAACTCTTTTATTTTTCCGAGTAAAAAAATTTATATATTTGAAATGATGGCAATAACTGGCTATACTACAACGCTATAACAATAAAACCCGGTTATCTCTCGAAGCCAACATTTCATTTGGAGCCGTTGCCGGGGAGCAACGGCTATTCTAGAGGTAAACATTCCTGTTTCTCTTTTTAATTTCTGATAATCTCCCCTCTTTTGTGCAGCTACAGGAAATCAAGAAGACAAGCAACCGCACGACAACCACTCCGAGGACAGGTAAATTTTTCCTCTCGCTATTAACCCCTAAACTCTAAAGAGGAAGAAAAGAAAAGAAAAAGCAATATAGGGCTAACCTGTCTTCTATACTTAGTAACCATAAAGAGTTGCATGTTTTCAACTCATTAGTCCTGCACACTATTAAGGGTATTTAAGGGCTAATACATTCTTGCTTGAGCCCTAATTACCCAACAAAGAACTAACTGGACCAAGTAGAGCCAACATAAGATTCAACATTAGGGTTTTAGAGACACACTACTTAAATCAAGAATGGAGAAAATCCAAAAGAAGTGTGCCTAAACCATTGATTGAAAATACCTATTCAAAG
This sequence comes from Thalassia testudinum, assembly GCA_037157565.1. Classification (NCBI taxonomy): domain Eukaryota; kingdom Viridiplantae; phylum Streptophyta; class Magnoliopsida; order Alismatales; family Hydrocharitaceae; genus Thalassia; species Thalassia testudinum. The sequence goes on from JAZHRO010000067.1 coordinate 9,462,405, forward strand.
AAAACCTAAAACAATTGGCTCTCTAAACACTTGAACCCTAAAAGACAAGACCTAAAAGCTCTCAAAGAAAACAAGAGGTAACGTTGACCCCTTGGGTCAACCAACCTTAAATTAGGTCACTCTTTGCACATAAAAGACTAAAGTTCAAGTGAAACCTTAAGCACCCTGATCTTAAAATTGGTAGACTTAAGAGGTCAAGATCCCCATTCTGGTCTACCTGGAATCGCAGTGACAAGAGAGGTCGGGTGGGGGAAACCCTGTAACCCGTGGGGATGCTCTACCGTGTAGGGGTCTTCGCAGGACTCTCCCTCTCTGGTTGCCCAGGTAATTCTCAGGTGGACGATCTTTCTGATCAAGGGGTCCATCTGCCCCGCACCTCTATAGTCACCCAACACATTTTTGGGTGTCTTGATTGGGTCCAGCACCTTCTAAACTTACCTCTTCCAACAGTGCATGTACGGAAGGAGGTCCTTAAGACCACCCTTAAGACCTCCTTTAGAAATTCGCTCTCGTCAAGGCCAAGCCTCGACGCCCGTGTTTGTGCAGCAACACCCTCACATTATTCTCTCTTCTGATTCAGAACCAAGTTCTTCTTCTTCCCCCATCATGGCTCAGCCAGTTGAGGAAGAAAATAATCTGGAACACCAGCTCCAGCGACTCAATGACCTCTTCCAAAACTTCGTGCACCCACCACAGCGTCCTATGATGCGGGACCACTACAATCCTGCTGCGGTGGCCATTGAGCCTCGAGTCAGAATCCCGACTGGAGGACCTGATTCCGAATTAAAGCCCAACATGATTCATGCTATACCTAAATTCCATGGGCTTAATTCTGAAGATCCCTTCCAGCACATCAAACAGCTAAAGCATCTGGCCCACACTTTTGGATCAGATGCGCAAAATCGGGATATTCTTCTCATGAAGATGTTCTCCTTTTCTCTTATGGACAAGGCCGCCCATTGGTATCAAACTCAGACCCGGCCGATCAACACTTGGGAAGAACTTCAATCCGAGTTTTTGAAAAAGTTTTTTCCCGTTGGTCGGACCAACGCCTTGCGCCATCAGATTACACACTTCACTCAACAATCAGGAGAACCTCTCCATGAGGCATGGGATCGTTTTCAGGATCTCATGAGAAAGTGCCCCCATCACGGAGTTCCTAAATGGGAACAAGTCCAATCTTTTTACCAGGGACTCCGTGAGGACATCCGCCTTTTCGTCAATGCAACTTGCGGAGGAAACATCATGGGTCAACATGAAGACACCGTATGGGAGATTCTCGAAAACATGTGCGAGAACTCCATCAACAATGACTCCATGGGATTATTCGACAGGACGAATACCCGCGCAGCGACGAATCTTAAGGGAGCACATGAGACGCAGGGCCTGTCCGCATCAGTCGACCTGGAATTAATGGCCAGTCGATTGGACAAGGTCTCAATCATTGAAAAGAAGGTGGATGAGCTGACTCAGCACTTGCAGCGAGCCACCTCCGCCCGTAACTCCTTTGCACAACCTCCTTCCACACAGGAGAATGTGCAAAACATCCTCCACCGATCTTCCCCTAGGATGGATCCATATCCATCCCCATCTGATTCTTGGATCGGAGGATCATCCGATCCTTTCTACACCAGCCGGGGGAACTCCATTCCCCCTTTCCCTGATTCTCAGGAGGTTCCTCAGATCTGCGAGGACCTCAACGCCATCTAGAACGACCCATTCTCCAACACTTACAACCCTGGATGGCGAAACCATCCCAATTTTCAGTGGGCGGGAAATTCCCAAACCCAAAGACCACCTTTTCAGTCCCGCCCACAGCCCTCTCGTCATTACCAGCCGCCTCAGCCTCGGCCCAACCCTACTTATCCATCAGGGCCAAATCAGGATCAAATGTCCCTAATCCTTCAGACTCTGGCTGACATTCAAAAAACGAATGCGGCTATTCAAAAACAGCACAAGGACGAACTTACAGAAGTTAAAACTCAACTGGCCCAGTTGGCAAAATCTCGCCAGCCAGGCACACTCCCTTCCCAACCCCTTCCTAACCCAAATAACGTGCCAACCCAGAAGCGCGTTATGAATCCAAATTTAGGCCACGCACAATGGATTTATCAGGCCCCTACTGCTCCATCTCCAGACGAGATGGAGGCTTCAACTTCTTATGCGGGATTTCAGCAGCAGCCACCCCTCTTACAAAACCCAAACCAAAATCAGGCCGGATTAAATTCTGTAACAACACGTAGTGGTAAAACAACTCAAGACCCGCATTATCCAAACCACTCCAAGCCTGATAACTATGACCCTAGGATAGTTATCCAAGATACCACTGTCCCAGATCCACAACCTGGACCTATCCTAGAAGAACCAACCAAGATCCCGTTTCCCGAGGCCTTGACCAAGGGAAAGAAGACCACCAAACCCGTGGCCCCTGAGGAGGACCTGGTCAAGCTCTTTGAGCAGGTCCACATAAACATCCCCTTGATGGATGCAATCCGCCACGTATCAGCTTACGCACGATTTCTAAAGAATATATGTACACCCCAGCGTAAGCCGCGAACCAAGGGAGGGAGCCCAATTGTTCTGTCAGAACAAGCCAGCTCTGTAATCCTCAGTAGACTCCCACCCAAGGCAAAAGATCCTGGTACTCCCCTGATTTCCTGCAAGATAGGTGGTACCCAATTTGATAGAGCATTGTTAGACTTGGGTGCATCCATAAACCTGATACCCACATCCTTACTTGACCATCTAGAAGAATCTGAGCTAAAACCAACCGAGGTGACATTACAATTAGCAGATCGATCTATAAAGTCACCAAAAGGGATTCTCGAGGATGTTATCGTAAGAGTGCGGGATTTCTATTTTCCAGTGGACTTTATAGTCTTAGATATGGATGCACCTGAGAACCCTAGGGATACACCAATCATTCTAGGGAGACCTTTCTTGGCTACTGCTAGAGCCAACATCAGCTGTGAGGAGGGCCAAATAGAGCTTAAGTTTGGAGATCAAACACTGAAAATTGATATATTTAAGGCTCAACAAGGAATTAATTACGGCGTCATCGAACAAATTTGTGACATCAGGACCTTGGTTGATGAATCACACTTCCAGGATGACACGATTATGCCTCATCAACCACAGAAGGATCTTGACCCGCAAACAGAGGAGTCGAATCCAGATATGAATAACCCAGTAACTCCCACCCTCGAACCTCACATCTATACTGAACCACCCGCTGCTGCTGATAACCCCATCCTCGAACTGAAACCCCTTCCTGCTCACTTGAAATACATCTTTTTGGGTTCTAATCAGACCCTTCCTGTGATTATCAATTCCAACCTCAGTCCTGAACAGGAATCCCGTTTGATTGTTGTCCTCCAGCAACATCGCAGAGCCATCGGGTGGACTCTCGACGATTTGACTGGAATAAGTCCCTCTTATTGTACTCATCATATCTATTCGGAAGAGGGCTGATGAGAACCTCATCATGAGCCATAACTAGCTCATTTTGACCCAATACAAAGGATAAAAGCTCCTACATATCTCAAGGAAAGGCTTAACTCAGAGAATTCTGAGTTTGAGAAGAAAACCAGTCATAAGGGGTAAAAGTGCAATTTTATCAGTATAATCTGCATACAGGGTAATTCAGGGCCCAAACACAGGTCAAAACAGCTTAATAAGAATAAAAGTGGGATGAGATGATCTAGCAAGGGCTACAGCACTTCCAAGGAACCAAATGATAATCTGTAACCCTAAAACAACCCACTTCAATTCACAAGGTTCGAGGCAAAGTAAAAATAGAATAAACCCTTTAAAATTCATAGAAAAATAATCTCTAGGGTTTAGAACCTTCAATTTGGCCTTTAGAACCCATTTTGACCTACATTGAGAACCATGCCCAATTAATAACTTAATTTGGGTCTTTACGCAAATTGACCGGTCAAACAAGGTTTAATATGAAAATGAAATTTACCATCAGATTCCTTAGGTTCTAATTAGTCATGTATAAAAACTTGAGCCTAAGAAGAAACCTCCTTGACCGACTTTACACTTTGGTCCTCATATATTTACTCTTTGGCCCTCAACTTTTGAACCCTCGCATTTAGGCCCCTAACTCTCCTTCGTTCTTTGCAAACAGGTCCCTCCTGCAAAACCCTGCCAGCACCATGCTCCGGCGACCTTGCGCGGAGCATGGCGCCGCGCAGGGTGAGGTGGAGGACCTGGCATGTATACCGGGGGTGCCCTGCGTCGTCAGCCGTCGCAGGAGCACCCCCATGGTCATTGTAGCCCCCCATACCGGCCGTGCGAACGCACGGACGGTATGGGTTCGTATTCCGACCATTCTCCGGCGAGGGAGACACGTCGTCTCCCTCCGCCTTCCTCCCTGCTTCAACCCTATAAATACCCCCCGCCGCTCCACCGACCAAAGCAGCCTGGATCTGACGGAGAAAACCCCCAGCTTTCTTCTCTTCTTTCTCCGGCAGACGCTCACCAGCTCCGGCGACTTCCTCCCCCTCCACCTCTTCGCTCTGCCGCAATACCAGCAGCAGAGACCTTCTCCCCTGCTCTTCCCGCGCCACGCCGCACCCAGCTGGCGCCTCTCCAGCCCTCTGCTCGCCGCCGCCCCTCTCCCTGAGCATCGTCTTCTCCGGCGACAGTCGATACGACTGTCGCCCTGTTCCTCCCCCTTCGTCCCTGCAGTTAAGTTAGACCTACTCCCCTTCTCCTCCTCTTTCTTTCCCCGCTTTCGATTTAGTCAATTAAGCCCTCTACCGACCCTGTTCACCCTCATCCTCTCCGCCTCCGACCACCCTCCGGCGAGCCGCTCCCATCACCTCAGCGACCCACACGGCTCGCCGCCCACCGCAGAACCTCCGCCTCCTCACCCTGATCCTCTTCCGCCCCTCCACTTCCCACCAAACACCCTCTGCAGACCCACCGAACACACCCACTCCCTCGCTCACAGTTTGACCTAGGACGACCTGATAGCTCCATCTCGCCCCCTGCAGACCCCCTGACCACCTTCGCCGTGCCACGGCGAAGGTCCCCCGCCTGTCTGATTTGGCCGAGAGGCCGTTCTATTGATTTCAGGTTCCAGGCCTTGACCGCCATTGGCGAGGAAGCTCGAAGCTTGCTTGAGGTTGCTCCAAGCCTAGATATCCCAGGTTGAAGAGCCACGGCCAGCGCGAAAGAGTCTTGCGCACACACCCTGGCCCTCAATTGGAGTTGCGCGCCTCAACAGCTGTTGCAATTGGAAGCACCATCCCTGCTGCAGGCGTGAGAGAAAAGGGGTGCGCGGATAGTCCCACCTCGGAACCTTCTGAAGCCACACACCCACATAAATTGCAAAAGTGCCACCATCTGTTTGCCTCAGTTACCACGGGGTGAGGTCCCTCTCACCCGACCCGACCCGACTCGGCCTCGTCCGTGACCACGCTCCGCGGACCTGGCCCGACCCGATTAGACTGACCTGCACTCCTCGCCCACCACGCACGCCGGTGGGCCTGGACCCGGGCCTGACCCGAACCCGATTACCCGGTAGCGCTCTGGGAGAGCTTCCGAAGAGTGATTTCAGAGAGAGAGATACGCGGGGGAGGGGGGTAGAGTAGGTTTTTGCCTCTTGACGAAAAAAACTCTGAAGTGTGCAGGCCAAAGAAGAAGAAGCAGACCCGCTGAAGAAGAAGGAGCTGCTGCACTGTAGCGAAGGCATCGTTAAGTCGTCTCAGCACCGGGGCAGACGACGGAAGGTCAGCAGCCAGAGCAGGAAAGAAGACAGGCTGAAGAAGAAGGAAGAGCAACGGCCATCGCGAAAGAAGAAAAAGAGAGGTCAAGGCAGGTGAAGACAAAGAAAAAGAGAGGTCAAGGCAGGTGAAGACGATCTGAAGAAAAAGAAAGAAAGGAAACAAGGAAGAACAGAAGAAGAAGAGCACGAGGGGAAGATCTGAAGAAAGCAGAAGAAGAAGAAGAAGAAGAAGAAGAAGAACAGGAAGAACCAAAGACAAAGAGGAAGAAAGAAGAAAAGAAGAAGAAGCCAAATTTTCATCTCTCTCTCTCTCTCTTTATTTTTGTAATAGAACTTGTATATCTCTAGAATACAACTTGCTCCCTGAGTTCGACCTCGGGAACTCTTTTATTTTTCCGAGTAAAAAATTTTATATGAAACGTTGGTAACAACCGGCTTTACTACAACGATATAACTGAACCCCGACGTTATCATACCAAGGGCACACGACCTTCTCGTGAAATGCAGAGACGCTTAAACCCCAATCTGCAGGAGGTCGTGAAAAAGGAGATCATCAAGTGGTTAGATGCCGGAATCATCTACCCGATCTCCGATAGTCGTTGGGTGAGCCCAATTCAGGTCGTGCCCAAGAAGGCAGGACTCACCACTATAACGACTGAGACCGGAGAAATCATTTCTACCCGATTAGCCAACTCGTGGAGAGTCTGTATAGATTACCGCCGACTCAATTCCTCCACGAAGAAGGACCATTTCCCACTACCCTTCATTGATCAAATTCTCGAAAAACTTGCGGGAAATAGGTTCTTCTGCTTTCTTGACGGGTACTCCGGTTATAACCAGGTGGCAATCCATCCTGAGGACCAAGAAAAGACCACATTCACCTGCCCCTTTGGAACATACGCTTTCCGAAGGATGCCTTTCGGTCTTTGCAATGCACCCGCTACTTTTCAGCGATGCATGCTTGCCATATTCTCAGATATGGTAGGTGATTATCTGGAAGTCTTCATGGATGACTTTTCAGTTTTCGGAGCATCATTCGACGATTGCCTCCAACACTTGGTCCAGATACTCAGGCGGTGCATCGATGTGAATTTGGTTCTTTCCTGGGAAAAGAGCCATTTCATGGTGCCTGAGGGAATTGTCCTGGGACACTCAATTTCGGAGAAAGGTATCCAAGTGGATCGAGCTAAGGTTAATCTGATTTCTCACCTTCCTATGCCTAGCTCGATCAGGGACATCCGTTCCTTTTTAGGGCATGTCGGTTTTTATCGACGATTTATCCCTGATTTTTCAAAAATCGCACGCCCCCTGACCACTCTTCTCTCCAACGATGTTCCTTTCGAAATTTCCAAGGAATGCACTCAAGCATTTGAAATCCTGCGTGACCGAGTCACCCAAGCCCCGATCCTACAGTCCCCTGATTGGTCTCAACCCTTTGAGATCATGTGCGATGCATCCGACTTCGCTGTAGGAGCGGTTTTGGGGCAGAAAATTGACAGGAAACTTGTGGTTATTTACTACGCCAGCAAAACACTCGATGAGGCTCAGCGTAACTATACGGTTACTGAGAAAGAGCTGCTAGCTGTAGTATTTGCCCTAGAAAAGTTCAGATCGTACCTTCTGGGTTCCCGTGTCATCATATACTCGGATCACACAGCTGTGAGGCATCTCCTTGCAAAGAAGGACGCGAAACCTCGATTAATCCGATGGATCTTGCTGTTGCAAGAATTTGACCTTGAGATTCGCGACAAAGCGGGAAAGCAAAATGTGGTAGCTGATCACTTGTCCCGTCTTCCTTCTGAAATAATTGACCCTCCCGGACCCATCACTGAGCATTTTCCCGATGAGCACCTGCTGACTATTGGTACTAGCCTTCCATGGTTTGCTAATGTAGTAAATTACTTGGCATCTCATCAGATCCCGTCCGATTGGCCGAAGGCCAAGAAAGACAAATTACGCTCCGATGCCAAGTATTACATTTGGGAAGACCCGTACCTCTTCCGCATAGGTGCCGATCAGATCATCCGGAGATGTGTCCCGGAAGGGGAATTCAACAATATCCTCTCTTTCTGCCATGACCAGGCATGCGGTGGCCATTTCGCCGGGCATAAAACCGCATCAAAAGTCCTCCAGTGCGGCTTTTACTGGCCCACACTGTTCAAAGACGCATACAATCACTGCAAGGCATGCAGTCGTTGCCAGACTTTGGGCAACATGAGCCATCGCGACATGATGCCTATGCAACCGATTCTAGTATGCGAAATCTTTGATGTTTGGGGGATTGATTTTATGGGCCCCTTTCCTGTTTCGGATGGTTTCGAATACATTCTGTTGGCTGTGGACTACGTGTCCAAATGGATCGAAGCCATACCGACCCGAACCTGTGATCACAAAATTGTTCTCAAATTCATTCATCAACACATTTTCTCAAGGTTCGGGATTCCTCGTGCAATAATCTCTGATGGGGGGACCCATTTCACAAATGCTCAGTTTAGGTCACTGATGACCAAATACGGGGTGTCTCACCGAATCTCTACTCCTTACCACCCCCAAACTAATGGTCTAGCTGAGCTGTCTAATCGGGAGATCAAGAAAATCCTGCAAGTGACTGTTCGACCTGACAGGAAGGACTGGTCGTCCTGACTTCCGGAAGCATTGTGGGCCTATAGGACCGCCCACAAGACCCAATTGGGCATGTCTCCCTTTAGGCTGGTGTATGGAAAGGCATGCCACCTTCCCGTAGAACTGGAGCATAAAGCCTATTAGGCAGTACGAAACTGTAATCTAGATCTTTCCAAGGCTGGGACCCACAGAAAACTCCAAATCAGCGAGATCGATGAATTACGCCTAGACGCGTACGAGAACTCGCAAATCTACAAAGAGCGGGTTAAAGCCTTCCACGACAAACACATCTCGAGAAAGATCTTTCATCCTGGTCAAAAGGTCCTACTCTTTGATGCCCGACTAAAACTCTTCCCAGGAAAACTGAGATCCAAGTAGGTCGGACCATATTTGGTCCGACAGGTTTTTGGAAATGGAGCAATCGAAATCAGTCCACTCAGCCACGATTCTGAACCTTTCATCGTGAACGGTCAGAGACTCAAGCCGTTCATTGATGTAACTTCTACTGATTTGGCTGAAGCATCTTATATCCTCCTTTCCCCTTGAGCTTATTGCGCCCAGCCGATGGCGTAAAACTCAGCGCTTAACGGGAGGCAGCCCGTCATTCTCTTTGAAAACCTGAAACTTGTTCTGACACCTTTTTGCACTTGAGGTTCACCCTTGTAGACAGCCGACCTCACCTCAGATGCTTGCATCTGGGATTAGAAATCGTCCGCAAAAATTCAACCCGACCCATCCACTCATCCAATTTTCTGTCTTAAGGAATGAACTAAGTTAAATAAAAACCCCCTAGGTTACAATGAGGACATTGCAAATCTTAGGCATGGGGGGGTATGAAAGTGCAAAACTTGTAAGAAAAGGTTTCAAACAAAAAATTCACATATGCCAAAAACACCATCAAAATTAAAATTTTTTTCGAAAAAGAATAAAAGGAGAAGAGAAACAAAATGAAAAAGGAGCACAAAATTATAAGAAAAGGTGATAGTCATTAGTAAGGAACTAAGGAATTAACCTAAGTTCTAGACCTCATTCAAGAAAATAACTGAAAAGTGCATAATGAGATTAGTAAGAACGCAAACCTTAGGCATTCTTGAATAGACTCTTAGTACCCATTAAGATCTAGACACTCCTCAAGAGGTTGAGGAAAATGAAAAGCTGAAGTATTAGGTCTAAGGCTTAGGGAGTATTTGGCCTCGTTAACTAATTTTTGGTTTACGGGACTCAGTAACCTAAGCACCCTAACCTCACACACAGCCTGGTTCAGTAAGCGTAAAAATCAAAATCACGCAGAAGCGTCGCAAAATTCTGAAAAGAACACCTAGAATAGGAGCAGCCGATCGACACAAGTTGATTTGGATGAGTTCCCAGCGCGGAGAGGCGGGAAATCCCCTCGAAGATGCGTAACAAAATATCATCTCCTCGGTGCCTGTCTCTTAGGATATTTACATATCCTACTGGGGGCATGTAAGCACTCTGCTGATTCAGATTCCATGGATGGCATTATCTCGAAGTGTCAATTGCCAGGGTCTGGATTCGGCCACGGAACACCATGGATGGGATTATCTCAAAATCTCAATAGCCAGGGTTCCGGGGGTTGCCATGGGCGGTGCTATCTCGAAGCATAGATTGCCAGGAACCCTTGAGGATTGATGATGGGAGCAAGGAATCTGATACAGACCTGTTGAAAGGCCAATCCTAGGCTAGAACTAAAAAGAAAAAGAGAGAGAAAACTCTCCAAATAGAATAACTTTCTATCTCTCTCTTACAAAACGCACTGCGAACTGAGCCAGGGCTAAAATCATTTCAAGCACGGGCGCTTTAACCACAAAGTCCAATAAACCTTAGGTTAATTCTTGTGGGCCTTAAAAACCTTTGCTAAAGACTGAGGCTAAAGCTAGACAGATTTGGATCTTGATTGGTACTAGAGTACCTTTTAGGCCTATGGTCAGCATTCTAACCTAATCTAAGCTCAAATGAAAAAGCACTTATCTGAAGCTGTTAAGAACTTAATGGTCTAGAACAAGGATTGAAACCTTAAGTTTTTTTTGCTAAGGGACTAGCAAAAGCTAGGCATGGGGGTATGATGAGAACCTCATCATGAGCCATAACTAGCTCATTTTGACCCAATACAAAGGATAAAAGCTCCTACATAACTCAAGGAAAGGCTTAACTCAGAGAATTCTGAGTTTAAGGAGAAAACAAGTCATAAGGGGTAAAAATGCAATTTTACCAGTATAATCTGCATTCAGGGTAATTCAGGATCCAAACATAGGTCAAAGCAACTTAATAAGAATAAAAGTGGGATGAGATGATCTAGCAAGGGCTACAGAAATTCCAAGGAACTAAATGATAATCTGTAACCCTAAAACAAACCCACTTCAATTCACGAGGTTCAAGGCAAAGCAAAAATGGAATAAACCCTCTAAAATTCATAGAAAAATAATCTCTAGGGTTTAGAACCTTCAATTTGACCTTAGGAACCCATCTTGACCTACATTGAGAACCATACCCAATTAATAACTTAATTTGGGTTTTTGCGTAAATTGACCAGTCAAACAAGGTTTAATCTAGAAATAAAATTCACCATCAGATTCCTTAGGTCCTAATTAGTCATGTATAAAAACTTGAGCCTAAGAAGAAACCTTCTTGACCAACTTTACACTTTGGTCCTCATATATTTACTTTTTGGCCCTCAACTTTTGAACCCTCGCATTTTGACCCCTAACTCTCCTTCGTTCTTTGCGTTCAGGTCCCCCCTGCAAAACCTGCCAGCACCATGCTCCGGCGACCTTGCGCGGAGCATGGCGTCGCGCAGGGTGAGGGGGAGAGCCTGGCAAGTAAACCGGGGGTGCCCTGCGTCGTCAGCCGTCGCAGGGACACCCCCCTGGTCGCTGTAACCCACCATACCGGCCGTGCGAACGCACAGATGGTATGGGTTTCCATCTCCGGCGTCCTCCGGCGAGGGAGACACGTCGTCTCCCTCCGCCTTCCTCCCTGATTCCGTCCCTATAAATACCCCCGTCGCTCCACCGTTCTTCGGAGCTCGGATCTGACGGAGAAAACCCCCAACTTTCCTCTCTTCTCACTCCGGCAGACGCCCACCAGCTCCGGCGGTTCTTCCTCCTCCTCCTCTTCGCTCTGCCGCAATACCAGCAGCAGAGACTTCTTCCCCTGCTCTTCCCGCGCCACGCCGCACCCAGCTGGCGCCTCTCCGGCCCTCTGCTCGCCGCCGCCCCTTCCCCCGGGCATCTTCTTCTCCGGCCTGCTCCGGCCCCTTTCGTCTCCGTAGCTAGGTCAGAACTTCTCCCCATCTCCCCCTCTTTCTTTTCCTCACTGTCTTTTATTTGATTAAACCCTCGACCGCTCCTGTCCACCGTCACCCCCTTCGTCTCCGGCCAAACTCCAGCGAGCCGCTCCCATCACCCCAGCAACCCACACGGCTCGCCGACCACCGCAGAACCTCCGCCTCCTCACCCTGATCAACCCCCGCCCTTCCACTTCCCCCACATCACCCTCTGCAACCCCACCGAACAAACCCATCTTCCGACCCACAGTCCGACCTAGGGCAGCCCTTGCACGCCGCCCCACTCCTCGCCCACCACGCACGCCGGTGGGCCTGGACCCGGGCGCGACCCGTACCCGACTACCCGGCAGCTCTGGGAGAGCTATCCTATGAGCGGATTCTGTGAGAGAGAGACGCGGGGGGAGGGTAGAGATAGGTTTTGCCCCTCTCTCTGATCAAGCTGTGTAAGTGTGCAGGCACAGGTGAAGAAGAAGGACCGCGGAAGAAGAAGAAAGCTAAGGGAGACACTGTAGCAACAAGCGGTTTAAGTCGTCTGATTGGAAAATCAGATGACGTCCTGAAGGGAAAAGAAGAAGGAAGGAGAGACGACGTCCTGACAGGTAAAAGAAAAGAAGAAAGAAGAAGATCTGAAGAACAAAGGAACAAGGAAGAACAGCAGAAGAAGAAGAACAAAAGAACAAGGAAGAACAACACAGGTGAAGAAGAGGACCACAAGGAGATAAACACAAAAGAAGAACAGGAAGAACAAAAGCTAAAGAGGAGAAAGACAAAGAGAAAGAAAAGAAGAAAAGAAGAAGAACTCAAACTTTCATCTCTCTCCCTCTCTCTCTCTCTCTTTATTTTTTTTGTAATAGAACATGTATATCTCTAGAATACAACTTGCTCCCTGAGTTCGACCTCGGGAACTCTTTTATTTTTCCGAGTAAAAAAATTTATATATTTGAAATGATGGCAATAACTGGCTATACTACAACGCTATAACAATAAAACCCGGTTATCTCTCGAAGCCAACATTTCAGGCACCATCGCCGTGGCACGGCGAAGGTCGTGCACGGTGAAGCAGGTCGTGGGACGACCTAGGCGTGCGTGCCTAGGTCGTCTTGTGACCGGAAGTGTGGGGGTGTTCGGGGGGCAGTGGTGGAGGCGTAGAGGGATGGTGGATGGGCGGAGATTGTTCCTTGTGGTGAGGCGGAGCTTATGAGACAGTTGGCGAGCCGTGTGGAGGGGCGGAATGATGGGGGTGGCTCGCCGGAGGTCGGTCGATGACGTGGAAGATGAGGGTGGTCAGGCAATGTCGGGGGGCAATTAAATGAAATAAAAGGGGGAAAAGAGAGAGGGGAAGATTGTAACGACCCGGTTCCCGAGTCCCTACGAGACACGAGAACCGGACCGACTCGACTAATCCCAAGACCTAGTCGTCCAACGAGGAAGTAACCAAAAGACAGTAAAATAAACCACATTCAGCATGAATATAACTAACAGTAAGAAAGTACAGTAGTAAGGAAAGAAACTACTACAGTAGGTACCACCACAACAGTAAAACAGCATTTATCATATAACAAGAACTGCAGGTAAAGAAGGTACAGCGGAAACAAAAACTACTCACTAGAACAGAAACAAAAGAGGTACAAAAGGCTGTGGTAACTCTACTGGACCCTACTCGGCCCAGCGTCCTCTGCAGCCGCCGACCCTGGCTGCTCAACACCTGGTCCTGAAAAAGGTAACGAGTGTAACACGTCAGCAAAACGCTGAGTAGAGTGGCAGACTAACTAAAGGCAACAGTAGAGTGTACAGTGGCTGTTATGTTCTATTACTTCCTTTATTCACATCTTTCAATTTTTCTCACTATTTCATTTGTTTCTCAGATCCTTTACTTGATCTCGAATGTCCTCGTGGGAACGATCTTGATTGCAGTCTTTTCCAAAAGTAGAAGTAGCACGTGGTGCTCTCCTGGCCGGGAGAGTCCCCCGTGGTGATCCTACCCTCAATCAACCACCCCAAGGTCACTGACAGACGTAACGGTGACTACGGCACGCGCGATAAACGCACAGGTAGCTAGCCCGCACTGGCACGCGGTCAGTCGTTTCCGTTAACGGGTGCGCCCAAAGCACAGCACGGAACCAGGGCAGAGCCCTCTCAGTAACAGGGGTCCAACCCCTCCACAGTAACCAAACCGGGGCCTTGCCCCTCCACAGTCCGCGCACCCTCGCCTGACTACCCTGGTTTGCCCTAGTGGGCCTAACAAGTCGGTGAAGGAGGCTAGCAGAACCCCGGGGCCCGTGGGGTAGCTAGTACTCTCCTAACACTACTAGCTCTCCTCGGTACTACGTACACGAGGGCCAACAAGTCGGTACAGAGCGGCCAATCCTAACCCCGGGTCCCTGGGGCGGCTGGCCCCACTCTGCACTAAACAGGTACAGGTACTTCCCTTGGTACTGCGTACCCAAGAGACAGTACAAACTACATCTCAGTTTCCATTCCTTTTTCTTTCCAGGAGTTCCACTCCTAATTCCCCGTAGGGTTCCAGCTCTTTATCTCAGAACATCATATGTTTCACTTTCCAGATTCACGTTCTCAAAATCCATGATCTCAATCATGTTTCTTTATTCATAACAGACAGCTATTAATTCAAATTACAGGCAGCTTTATATTCCTTTCCATTTTTTTTTTTTCCAAGACTGCAGTATTATACATTCCACTAGTTCTTCCATCCTAGGGTTTATGTCACATCCTAGGATCTAGCATACAACTAGTTTTCCAGCCCTAGGATTCATGCATCACCTAGGAGCTATCATTCCATACATTTCTCATTCCTAGGATTCATGCAATGTCCTAGCTTCTAGTTATGGTTCCATACTTTAACAGATTTTATTAATAAACTTAAGCCACTCTACCAGGTACAACGGGAGTAATGGGGGCGTGATCGGGAATCCCGCGTGCCTCCGCGACTCTCAAGACTGCAACCGAACGAGGTCCTATCACAAGGATCAAACACAAGGAGTGTCTCAAAACAGTGTATAGCTACTGTAGACGAGTAGAGGAATTACTTATGAAAAGAACGCAACTCGAATCGCGGAAAACGGAGCCCGAACGGGACATAAACGGGTCGAAAAAGACGATACTGTGCAAAATCAGACGTCTGGAACTCCTTCCAGACGTCTTAAAAAGTGGATCAGAGAATTACCTGTTCAGCGTGGTTTCCCAGACGTCCAGAAGTCTGCGGGGACGTCTGCCCTAGATCCCAGACGTCCGATGGTCCCTCCGGACGTCTGGAGGTCACTCCTGCCGTCTGGTACAACTTCCAGACGTCTGATTCGCAAAGGATGGCGAATCAACGAACCTGCGCACAGCCAACCCCCCTCCCTCAGTACGGTCAGTCGACAAGAAGGAAGAAGAAAGCGGAAACTCACCTTTCAGACGTCTGTATGATCTTACAGACGTCGACCTTGCCGTCTGGCTATCAACCCAGACGTCTGATTCTGGAAATTTTTCCAGAATCAGAACCCTGCTCGGCCTCCGCTCGCGACGCCGCCCGCGTCGCACCTCGCGCTCCTGCTGCTCAGACCGCAGCAGGTCCCTCTCCGCGTCGCTCCGCGCCCCCTGCGCCCTCCGCCAGCCGGCCAAGCCGCTCCGGCGAGCTCGCCCTCACGGCAGAGCTCCGCCCTCGCACGCCGCACCTCCGCGCTCACTGCGGCCGTCGCTGCCGCCCTCGCGTCTGCTCGCTCTCGCGCACAGGAAGGAGAAGAAGGAGGAGACTGTGGAGACGGGAGGGGAGGCGTGGCCCTTTTAAGGCCGCGCGAGGAGGAGAGAGGTGGTGGCAGGCTGCCTGCAGCCGCAGAAAGAAAAAAGAGGGAATATGCGGTCTGCGCGCTCAGGCGCGCAGGCGACTCGCGTGTGTCGAAAATAACGGTTTCCAGACGTCTGGAAACGATCCCAGACGTCTTATCAGACGTCTGGTTGTGATCCCAGACGTCTTGTCCGACGTCTGAGCCACCTCCCAGACGTCTTAAAAGACGTCTGGGGCACACATTCGTTACAAAGATGGAGAAGGTATCTGGAGTGTTCTAGAAGGGAGGGAGGAAGGGGAGTGGACGGCGCGTAGCTGCCGTCGTCGGAGAAGAAGAACCTTGAGGGAGGGAGCGGCGACTAGGATGAGGTCAGGGGAACGCGTGCTTGGTACGGCGCGACGCGGGAGGAAGAGGCGAAGGGGACTCTGCTGCTGGTATGGCAGCAGAGCGAAGAGAAGGAGGGGAGGAGGTCGCCGGAGCTTGCGGGTTTCTTAGCCGGAGATGGAAGAGAGGAAAATTTGGGGGAATCTACGCCAAAACAAGTCTGAAGATCAGTGGCCGGGTTTGGGGATCCTTTTATAGGTGCTGGCCGAACTTTCTAGTGTGCGGAGGGCTGCGCAATCACCTCCGCCGGCTCGCCGGAGAAGGAAAGAGGGTGGATACCCAAATCCCTCGTGCGTTCGCACGAGAGATTGGGCTCACACCAGAGATCGTGATTGGCTTTAGATGGAAGGGAATTCCTCAGAGAATCTCCCTTCCATTTCTTGGGGGGAATCTCTGAGGAATCAGAGAGTAATCCCTCTCTAAACCTCGCCGGAGGTCGACTCTGCCCTAACAATGGCGGCAGGACCTGATTGCAAAGGTGGCGAGGAAATTAGGGGGCTCTCTGCAAGGATTTTCAAAAGATAGGGACCAAATTGTGATTTGGGTGTACTAAATTGCAAAGTAGGTCAAGATGACCTCCCCTTAGGTCCAAATTTTGGTACAAACATAATTTTGACCTAAGGAATCCAATGGTGAAGTTGGATTTTAGGTTTGACCTCGTTTGATTGGACATTTTGCGTAAAAACCCAAATTAGGTCAATTAATGAGCTAGGACCCTATTCTCGGTCAAACTAGGTTCCAAAGGCCAAATTAAGTGTTCTAAACCATAGAGGATATTTTTCCATGATTTTTAGAGGGTTTACTTGATTTTTATCCTGACCGAAACCTTGTTGATTTAAGCAGGTCTGTTTTAGGGTTACCAAATGTCATTTAATTCCTAGATTGCACATGAACCCATTTCTGATTGACTCAACCCACTTTTTATCTTATTTAGACCATTTGACCTATGTTTTGCCTCTGAGAAATCCCGTTTATGCACTGCAATGGTAAAATTACAGTTTTAACCTTTAATTCATGTTTTCTTCTCAGAGCACTTATTCCTTCATTTAGGCCTTCTTCTAGGTTATGTAGGAGCTTTTATCTTCTTTATTGGGTCAAAATGAGATAGTTATGTCTCATGATGAGGCTCTCATCAGTCCCCAACCTCAAACTGTACCCTCTGCATTTCGATTTGCATAGCTCTTCTGTCTCCTCCTGATAATGCGGAGTCGCCTGTGAATCTGCTTGATCACCTCCTGACTCTACCGGATCAGCCTGGGGCCAACCTCCCACTTGGTCCCCACCTCAACCCAACTCAATGGTGCCGTACACCTCCGTCCATACAGAGCCTCGTAGGGTGCCATGCCGATGCTTGAGTGATAACTGTTATTATATGCGAACTCCGCCAGGGGCAAGTGCTCCTCCTAAGAGCCCCTCTAGTCCAGTACACAAGCACGCAAAAGGTCCTCAAGTGTCTATATCGTGTGCTCAGACTGTCCGTCCGTCTGGGGGTGTTATGCTGTACTGAACTTCAATCGCGTCCCCAAGGCCTGTTGAAACTCAGTCTAAAATTGGGACGTAAAATGAGTATCCCGGTCAGATACAATCTCCCGCGGAACTCCGTGTAGACATAACACATTGCGGATATATCTCTCTGCTAACTATGCTGGTCCCAAGGTAACTCAGATCGGCAAGAAGCGTGCTGTCTTCGTCAATCTGTCAACGATTACCCAGACTGCGTCGTGTCCTTGTTGGGTAACAGGTAAGCCCACCACCAAGTCCATGGTGATGCTCTCCCACTTCCACTCTGGCACTGGAAGTGGCTGCAACGGCCCTGCAGGCCTCTGATGCTCGGCCTTCACCTACTGGCACACTAAACACACATCCCGCTTCATCCCCCTCCACCAAAAGTCATGTCTCAAATCATGGTACATCTTTGTGTTTCCGGGATGTATGGTGAATCTGGAACCATGTGCCTCCGTCAGGAGCTCTCTCAATGACAAAAAGTCATTTTCGCGCATTTGAAAGTCGTCAGAAATTGTAGTATAGTCGTGCAAAAATGTTCGTCAAAAATTGATTTCTAAAAATAACGAGACTTGAGTCCCGGTCGTTCGTCTCTGGGAGGCGTTGCTTTTACTTTTGAAATCGATCTTTTTGCCACTCTACTTTGTTTAGAATCGCATGCCGGTTCGTGATTATTACGTATTTACGTACGACATGCTTAGTTACACGAATATTAAGTGTTAGAAACAGGCAACATTAATCACGCAAAAGATAATAGCAATCATTAAGCTCATGGTGATTTCAAACAGATAGATATATATATATATATAAATGTGTTTTCATTCATTCATTTGGGAGTTGTTGCACAAGGAATCTAGAGGAAAGCTTGTACATAAATGCTTGAAAATTAAATCTAGCTACCAGAAAATGATCGCATACAAGAATCGATGGGGGGATTTCGCATGCATCATTGGGGGAGAAGTAAGACTACACTACTAAGCAGTAAATAAAAGCAGTAAATATACGAAGAGCATAATCTAAATCTAGCAGAATGGAAGGGCATTCAGGGGTGGTCCCCGATGGCCTTTGAATGGTTGAGAGACGAAGGAGGGGCGGCCAATGGAACTTAGGCCGGCCCTTGGAGAGAGGTTGGGGAGCTGATCCAGCTTCCTGGCGTGGAGATGGTGGCCTCCATGGTGGTGCTCAACTCGTGGAGGTGGAGTGGAGATGGAAGTGGCTATTCTAAGTGGAATGGATGCCAAGGAAGTGAATGGGTGCAAATGGCCACCCAAGGGGTCTTTTTATAGACCTAAGGGAAGCTCTCTAGAGAATTATGGAATTTTATAGAGAGGCCTATGGTGGGAGCTCGTGGGAGAGTGAGAGAGAGAGAGGGTGGATGGTGGTTTTTATATCCACCAAATGTGGATCTAAAAATTGAATGGCTCTTGGTTGCTATTTTTGGCAACCAAGGCAACCACACATGGTAGAGAGTTCTAGAGAACTCTAGGCTAGATGTTTTCATGTGGATGGTGTGTGTGGGTCGAAACTTAGGTGGCAGGTTGATTAGGTTGGGTTCTAGTGGGTTTAGGTCAAGGTAGGTCTCAAATTAGGGTTATAAACCCTAATTTACTAAGGTAAAGTGTAATTAAACTTAATACAAGTTTAATTGGATGTGTGGAAACTTAATTGAGAGTAAAACAACTCAATTAAGTCAGGTCTAGGTCAATTGGACTCTCAATGAGTCCAATTGGACAGTATGTGCTGAGATCAGGGCTCAATTGGACTCAATGAGTCCAATTGAATAGGCTGATGGAATTGACTAAGATCCAAGTCAATTAGGTTTAGTGAGGACCTAATTAGGGCACCTAGAGATCCAAGATCAAGGCTTAAATATCAAAACAGGAATTGGAGAGCAGTATAAGATGTCTAATAATAGAATCAGACGTCTTATACTAAAAAATCAGAAGTCCAGACTTGTTGTTTGGACGTCCAATCAGAGTCAGGAAGGATTTCGAGTTCTGTTTTGGGTATTCTGTAGAAATTGGATGTCCAATAACACTGCAGAAGTGGGTTTGAAGTGTGCGGGAGTTGGCTAAGGGTTTTAGACGTCCAGAGAAGGGTTGGAACTAGGGTTTTAGGGCTTCCTAGGGTGTTGTGACCTAATCTAATGGTGGCTAAGGCTTGGGGAAGTCTCTAGTCTATCCTAGGGCTAGGATGGACCTAAGCTCTTCACATTTTACTGCTTTATTCCTACTTAATAGAATAGCAAACTTTTAACTCCCTTACATTATTATTCCTACATCTAATCTAAACCTTCTGCTCCAGTTCTACTGCAACTCTCGTTATTCTAGATCTTGCTCCAAATTCAGCTCCAGATCTACTTATTGCCTGCAATCAACATAATGCACTTAATCAGCACATTATAACATTATTTCATGCATAACTAAAGAAGGGCAATAAAGATGCAGATAATGCATATGCATATGTATGCATGAATAGCCCTAACTTATGCTAAGTTCTAGCTTAATCTAGGTCAATTAAGACCTATGATTGCTGCGCAATCACTCAATAGCTCCTCGTCTCTGGGAACGGACAAACGTCCCCTCATGCGCAGTACTTGATCTGTAAAAGAGAAGTCTCCAGGGTCTCCTGACAGCACTCTGTCACGCAATGACTGTAAGTACGGGTCGGCCATCTGTCCTGTGATGATGCGGTCTATCAGCTCTGGCCTCGTCTGTCGTGTCACAGTCACTGCCCCACAGTGCCCCAGTAACTCTAGAGGCCGCCAACTGCCCATCTCCTCCAAGAGGCTCCAACTCTACACCCCTAAACTGGTCAAGTGGGCGGGCGCCTTCCAGCTCAAGGCGTCAGCCACCACATTGGCCTTTCCCGGGTGGTAGGAAATGCTGCAGTCATAGTCCTTCAGGAGCTCCAACCAACGTCTCTGTCTCATGTTGAGCTCCTTCTGGTCAAACAAGTATTTGAGGCTCTTATGATCTGTGAAAATCTCAAAGGTCTCATCGTACAAGTAGTGCCTCCAAGTCTTCAGCGGGAAGACAACAGCTGCCAGCTCCAGGTCGTGGGTAGGGTAGCTATGCTTATGGGGCTTCAGTTGCCGTGAAGCGTAAGCGACAACGTGACCCCTCTGCATGAGCACACCCCCTAACCCCTGCAAAGAGGCATCCGTGTACACAACGAACCCGCCATTACTATCTGGAATGGTGAGCACGGGAGCCGAAGTCAACCTCTCCTTCAGCTCTTGAAAACACACCTCACAGGCGTCTGTCCAAGTAAAGGGCACGTCCTTCCGGGTCAGCTATGTCATAGGACGTGCAATCTGTGAGAAGCCCCTGATAAACCGTCTGTAGTAGCCTGCCAGTCCCAAGAAACTGCAGATCTCAGTAACAGTATGCGGTCTCTCCCATCTGAGCATTGCCTCAACCTTAGCTGGGTCCACAGCCAAGTCATCTCCGAAGGTCACATGACCTAAGAAGGTCACCTTCCTCAACCAGAACTCGCACTTGCTGTATTTGGCGTACAGCCTACGTCGTCTCAGTGTGTCCAAAACCATCTGCAAGTGTTGTCCATGCTGCGTCTGATCTCGAGAATAGATGAGCACATCATCAATGAATACCACCACGAACTGGTCCAAGTACGGTCTAAACACCCGGTTCATCAAATCCATGAAGGCAGCGGGGGCATTGGTCAGCCCAAACGGCATGACCAGAAACTCGTAGTGTCCGTACCGGGTGCGGAAAGCTGTCTTGGAGACGTCTGCCTCCTTGATCCTCAACTGGTGGTATCCAGATCTCAAGTAGATCTTGGAGAATACCGTGGCACCTCGCAGCTGGTCAAACAAGTCATCAATCCTCAGCAGCGGATACCTATTCTTGATGGTGACCCTATTCAGCTGTGTATAGTCTACACAAAGGCGTAGGGTACCATCCTTCTTCTTTACGAACAAAACCAAGGCTCCCTAGGGAGACACGCTGAGCCTCACAAAGCCCTTCTCCAGAAGGTCCTGCAACTGAGACTTGAGCTCTCGCAGCTCAAGTGGTGCCATCCTGTACGGTGCTGTGGAGATGGGGCTGGTCCCCGGTACCAGCGAGATCTCAAACTCGATCTCACGCTCGGGCGGTAGTCCTGCAAACTCATCTGGAAAGACATCGAGATACTCTCTGACCACCGAGATACTCTGGAAGTCTGCCACAGGGCTGGGCTCCACCACCACACAAGCTAGGAAGCCCTCACACCCCTAGCTCAAAAGTCTCGTTGCCCGAAGTGCAGAAATGCACCTGAAGCCTCCATCCACTGGCTGCCCGTGGAACTCGAAAGAAGGAAACTCTGGTATGGAGAAGACGATCTTCCTATCAAAGCAGTCCACCAAGGCGTGGTAAGCGGACAGCCAGTCCATCCCCAGAATTACGCCAAAGTCCTCCATCTGTATCATAATCAGGTCAGCGGGGAGGCTGTGTCCCCCGACACTGACCTCGCAACCTATGTACACCTCCTCAACTACAAAAAGCTGACCACTCAGACCTCTGATCATGAACGGATCCTCTAACAACATACAGTCCTGCCCCAAGCTAACCACAAAACTGGCAGCGATAAATGAGTGCGTAGCGTCGGAATCGAAAAGCGTGTAAATAAGTCTGCCGGAAACTGAAACCATACCTGCCACCGCTGATCCCAAAGCTCTGGCATCCCTGTGTGTCAGGGCGTTGATACGCCCCTCAGCCCTAGGTGCAGACGAAACAGCCACACTCTGAGTCGGACGAGTAGCCACTGGCGGGTACCCTCCCCATGACTGCTGTCCTCCTCCTTACGCCTGGAAACCGCAGCCTCCTGCTCGCCCTCCAGTGCTCGGTGTGGGAAGCATCTGCTGACCTCCTGCCTTAGACAGGCAATCCCTCCTAATGTGGTCCGGTTGGCCACACTGGTAGCAAAGGGGGACTCGACTCCTGCCCTCAGTGGGTCCCTGCTGACGGTTGGGCGGGGATCCGATGCTAGCAGTTGGCCCTTGTCGGGGGCCCCCAAAGGCCACTGATGGCCCCGTAAAACATGACGGCTCTCCTGCGGGTGCCACGTGTCTCCTCTCTTGTCGGCCCTGTGAGAAGTCTGGCTGGTAGGTCCGCTTCTGCCCGCTGTCAGTGTCACGTGCAGACGGGTTGGTCTCTTCTTACGTCATAGCTGCCTTTACCACCCTCGAGAATGTAGGTAGCTTCAGGGGTTTGACATACCCCCGAATCGCAGGCCGGAGCCCCTCGATGAACCTCCAAAAGCTCTCCTCCTCAGTAGCCACGGCTGTCGCTGCAAAGCGAGACAGCTTCAGGAAACGCGTACGGTACGCGCTCACGGTCATCGTCCCCTGGCAGAGAGTGTGGAACTCTCGCCTCCTCTGGTCCTGCCACATCTGGGGAAAGTACTGCTCGCAGAAGAGGGTGACGAACCGGTCTCAAGTTGGCTCGTCTCTCTCCTATCCCCTGACCGCCCTCCACCACCTGTGTGTCGCACTCTCCAGCTGGTACGTGGCAAAGGCCACACGGCACTCCACAGGGGGGTGAAGGGTGTCAAAAACCTTCTCAATCTGCTCGAGCCAATCCTCCGCCTCGGTCGGGTCCTCATCCCCTTTGAAGGAAGGGGGCTTCAGCTTCCGGAACTGTCCGAAAAGCTCAAAGTGGTGCTGAAGTGGAGATGCTGGTGCGCCTCCAGGTAAAGAAGCCTCGTGCTCGGAAGTGCAGGAGGAAGGTGGGGGAGGTGGAGGCCTATCCCCTTCCCCGCGTCCAGCGCCATGTCCATCGCGTGGTCCCACAGAGGACTCCCCCTTCGCAGCCCCAGGGAGAGGTGCTCATGGCGGCAGGTGGAGCTCCTCTCGCATGATATCCCACATCAGCTGGGAGAGGTCCTGGGCCTGAATGCCCGGGAGCAGTGGCTGGTCCACTGAGGCGTCGACCTCAATGCGCCCACCGCTCCAACCTCGTCCTTGGCCACGTCCGCGGCCCGCCTCGCCACCTCCTCGTCGAGGCATCTCCTGCAAGGAGACGCAAACACGGAACAGAAAGACGTCAATACGAATCGATATCTAACGAAGAGGTCTAAAAATAGACGTCAAAAGGTACGCTGTGGTGGCTACTCTAGTTACAAGCATGTGAATTGGTTATTTCCCAGCCAGTTGGTTCACTTCTCGGGACGACCTTGCTCTGATACCATCTTGTTACGACCCGGTTCCCGAATCCCTACAGGGCACGAGAATTGGACTGACTCGACTGATCCCACGACCCAGTCGTCCAACGAGAAAGTAACCAAAAGAACAGTAAAATAAACCACATTCATCATGCATGTAACTAACAGTAACAAAAGTATAGCAATAAAGAAAAGAACTACTACAGTACACACCACCACAACAGTAGAGAATTTAAACAGGTACATAAATATGATGCTTACAATAAAAGACTACAAGTGTAACAGGATATACTCACTACAACAGAAAAATGGTACAGTAGGTACAACACAAGTAGAACTACTAGGCTCTACTAGGCCCAGCACCTTCCGTAGCCGCAGGCTCTGGCGGCTCAACACCTGGTCCTCAAAAGGTGACAAAGGTGACACGTCAGCGAAATGCTGAGTAGAGTGGAAACCAGCTAGCTAAGGAAAACAGTAAAGGTGGACAAGTAGCTGTTGTTTTGAATTTCTTTCTTTATTCCTTTATTTACTCGTTCTCGAATTATTTCTCAGATCTTTCTCTTGATCTCGAATGTTCCTCGTGGGAACGATCTTGATTGTAGTCTTTTCCGAAAAGTAGAAGTAGCACGTGGTGCTCTCTTGGTCGGGAGAGTCCCCCGTGGTGGTCCTACCCTCAGTCAACCACCCCAAGGTCACTGACAGACGTAACGGTGACTACGGCACGTGCGATAAATGCACGGGTAGCTACCCCGCACTGGCACGCGGTCAGTCATTTCCGTTAATGAGTGCGCCCAAGTACAGCACGGAACCAGTATAGGGTAGAGCCCTCTCAGTAACAGGGGTCTAGCCCCTCCACAATCCGCGCACCCTCGCCTGACTACCCTGGTTTGCCCAGTGGGCCTAACTAGTCGGTGTAAGACGGCTAGCCGAACCCCGGGACCTGTGGGGTGGCTAGCGCTCTCCTTACACTAGTAGCTCTCCCTGATACTGTGTACGCGAGGGCCAAGAGTCGGTAAAAAGTGGCCAGACCTAACCCCGGGTCCCTGGGGCGGCTAGCTCCGCTCTGCACTAAACAGGGGGACAGTGGCTCTCCTTGGTACTCCGTACTCAAGGGCCAGCTCACTTCCCCAATTCCATTCCATTTATCTTTCAGGAGCTCTACTCCTAATTCCCCGTAGGGTTCATGCTCATGTTTCTCTAGCCAAGCCATTTTAGGTTTCATCATTTCAGTTTGATTCTCATATAGCCCGTGTTCCTAACAGTTAATATCCATTCATATACAAGCAGCTGTTATCCAATTACAGGCGATTATCATTATTCTTTCTACTTTTCCAAGACTGCAATTCATGTATTCACGACATTCGTTTCAGTGTTTCTGTTCCTAGGTTTCATGCCACACCCTAGGATCTATCATTCAATCTAGTTTTCCAGTCCTAGGATTCATGCCACACCCTAGGATCTATCATTCAATCTAGTTTTCCAGTCCTAAGATTCATGCCATACCCTAGGATCTATCATTCAATCTAGTTTTCCAGTCCTAGGATTCATGCCATACCCTAGGATCTATTATTCATTCTAGTTTTCCAGTTCTAGGATTCATGCCATAAACTAGGATCTATTATTTATCTCAAAGATGCATTAATGTTGGTAAATAACCAAGGGAAACAACTCTACCCGCAAGTTCGAAAGTAGTGGGGGCATAAACGGTAGGTCCGCGTGCCTCCGCAACCCCCAGGGCCGCTACGGGACAAGGTCCTAATACAAGGATCAATCATAAGGAACCACTCAGAATAGGATAAAACTATTTTAAACAAGTAGAGGAACTAATTTTGAGAAGAACGAAATCTCAAACTCGAAAATCAGACTTCAAACGAACCCTAAACGGGTCAAAAATGACAATTCTGACCCAAATCAGACATCTGGAACATCTTCCAGACGTCTTAAAAGATGGTCCAGGCCATACTTTACTCTGAGTTGTTCTTCAGACGTCCAGGATCCCGCTGAATCGTCTGGACCTAGTTCCAGACGTCCGACTATCCCTCCGGATGTCTAGTGACGCTCACCGCCGTCTGGTGACTTGCTCAGACGTCTGGTCTGTGTGGGAGGGTGTGTCCTCGTGCCTTCTCAAATGAAACCTGCACGTGTACGCAACCACGCTCAACATGACACGTCTCAGGGCTTTCGGCGGAACGGCCTGCATGGCCGCATCCGCAAGAAAGAGAAGGATGAGAGTATCATACCTTTCAGACGTCTGCATCTCACTCCAGACGTACCCCACGCCATCTGGATGTAGGTCTAGAATCTGATTCTGGGAAAATTTCCCAGAATCAGGACCTTCTCGCCTTCTTCCCGCTGCGCGCGGCCGCACCGTGCTCGTCCGCCTGCTGCCCGAGCTGTAGCAGCACCGGGGTAACCTCCCCAGCACCACGCTCCCGCAATGTGCCCGCTAGCTGGCCCTGGGCTGCTCCGGCGAGCTCGCTCTCTCTTCCTCACGCACTCCGCCTCTTCTCCCTCTCGATGCGCCCCCTCCTCACCGCGCGCACTCGGCAGCAGTTGCTGCCCTTGCTCTCTCACTTCATGCCAACACTGGAGAAGGAGGAGACGGTGGAGTGGTGGTGAGGGAGAGGGAAGGGGAAAGAGGATATTTGAAGGCGTTGGGGGGAGAGAGAAAAGGGAAGAGGGATGCCTGCAGGTCGACGGGCGTAGTCTGCGCGTGCACGCGTGCAGACTCGCAATCGTACGCCACAGAAATTAAATTCCAGACGTCTGGGAAGGCGTCCAGACGTCTGGAACAACTCCCAGACGTCTTAAAAATGTTTGATGTCGTGGGTCTTAACACCCCACCATGGTGCCCTACGCTAGCAACAGGCCTAGATCTTCTATCATGGGCTCCATGATGACACATGAAATTTTGTAGATGCCACTTGTGGAGGCAATTTCCTGTGTCGGGATGAGGATTCTACCTTCGAGCTCTTCGAAGGTATGGCCGACAATTCGATTAGTAACTCTTTGATGAGCATTTTTAATAGAAGATCCTCGCATTCCCATTCACACACTGGGGTACATGAAGTCCAATCTAGTACACCCGACATGGAGATAATGGCTAGTCAACTGGATAAAGTTGGCTTGACAGAGAAGAAAGAAGATGAGGTGTGGAAATTTCTCTTTAAGCCATCTTCTTCTTCTCAATCACCAGTACATCACCCATCTTCTTAGTTCCCTATTAGGAGGGAACCAATGAATAATCTTTCTGTGACATCACCACCACCTTTTGATTATTCATTGCATTATCCTTCACCACCACCATATTCTGACTTCCCTGCACTTCTCGGAGCTTCAGAGGAGCTATGCCATTCGGAACAACCGATATTCACAAACCTACACCCTGGATGGCGTAATCATCCAAATTTCTTGTGGTTGAAAAATTCACAAAACTTGATTATCAAAAACCTTATGTACCACCACTTCAGAACCTGACCCAAGCACCACCTCTACCATAACACGATTACCCTTTGCGTGCCTACCAGCAGTTCCAACCAAGGCCCACCCAGTACTCTTAATCTTGGCCTACACAAGATGAGCAGTTGGGGACTATCATGAAAGCACTTGATGACTCGCAATAGCAGAGTACTGTTATGCAACAAAGACAAGGCGCGACATTAGCTGAGATGAGAGCACAGCTAGCACACTTAACTACACCTCGTTAGTCACATTATCTTCTAGCTCAAACTGAATCTAACCCTAGGAATGTACTTGCCCAGAGGTATGTTCATCCCAATCCTCTCCAAAGCCAAGCACATGTCATATCACAAGCCTTGCACAGTTCTGATTCTTCTACACCTTACTTTGATTAGCAACCACCTCTTCTTCCCAATCCTAATTTATCTTCCACATCTTGGCTTACACCCATTGATTTGAAGAGGTAGAAGCTGTAGATTCTTCTTGATATCCTTTGAACTTGGACCTTGAGCCAAGTCTTCTGATTTGATCCATATTCTCTACTTGGACCTTATACCAAGTATCTATACTATGATTCTGATTCACATTGATTATGGAGCCTATCCTTACCTTTGAGATTGACAATTCTCATCCTTACATACATCCTGATTTGAAACCTTTTATTAACCTCAGACTTGTTAATTCTATTATTTTGCTCCTACGTTTTGAGTTTATATCTCATTCTAGGTTTGCACCTAGTTGAAGGAGTAACACTTATCAACCATGTTGTATATAGTTGTTTTATCTTTATTTGTTTTCCCTTCTTCCTTAGGTGTCTATCCTTGCATTTTTAGTCTGCATGCATAGTCACACTTTGTCCTGCATTTCACTACTTAGCCTGACTTTCCACTCTGATATTCTTATCAGACTTGAAATCGTTCGCATAGAGATTTTATCTCCTTATTCCAACTTCCTTCCGTTACCTTAGCCTAAGTTAGTGAAAAGCAAAGTATGCATTTGCATCCACCGTAATCATTCAATGACATTGCATCATTTAAGCATGGGGGTGTAAATGGTGAAATCAATTATTGGAATGTAATTATAAACACACCCTTTAGTGTATATAGATAGCATTATTGAAAAAGTCCCAAAAAAATAAAAAATTTTGAAAAATTTGAAAAAAATTACAAAACAAAAACACAAAAAAATGTGAAAAATAAAATTTCCAAAAATATAATAAGAGACCTTGTCTGTGTTCATTGATTAAGGGAGAACTCCAAAATTCTAAGGAACAAGGAACAAAAGTTTTATAAGAGTTTAATTATGATCCTAAAGTTAAACAAAAAAAAGAATAAGTGTTTATGGATATTCAACCTTTGCTGGTTAGACTTTTCGGGTCACATAAGCTTTATTCGCTTAGGCTTAGGCTTAATACACTTAAGTTTTGACAAGATAGACTAAGATCTCTCCTAACCTAGGACATATTCTTGTACCTAAGTCACCAATATAGGATTTATTGGTTTGCCTCTGTTTAAGAGTCTAAATAACCTTGGTTTACACTAGACAGATTCAGGAAAGATTAGATGAACTTAAGTCTCAACCTTAGTGTTTATTAGGGAAGGTGGAGTCCTTACCTGTGTGTGTAGGTAGACCTTTTGGCTCATTCTTTAGTCTTGTGTCTAGGAGAAGCTCTTTCCACCAAAGTACTCACTCACCAAATAAGTGTGCTCCACTAAATAAAGTTGAAGGAGACATATTGACAGTTGCTTTTAGAAAAATGAGAAATAGTAGAAAAATATAATAATAATAAAATAGAAAAAATAAAAAAGAAAAGAAAAAGATATTCTTTTGAATAAGTCAGTATATTCTCAAATTTCAATTGTAAATATCTATATTTCTACCAAACATGGTTGTTTTCAGGGTGCATTACACATAACCTGTGTTTCCACCAAATATATTTTGAGCCACAAACGCAATAAGTGTTGGGTTTGAGCCTTCAGTTATTTAAGAGTCAATATGAAAACACGAGCTGAAGGTAAGATCAACATGGACTTAAAATGAAGTGAAACCCTGGATTTGAGTCTTAGCGTTCATCAGGTTAGTCTTGATTATACACTGAGCACAACCATAACTTCTTAGTTCTTGAGCTTTGTAAAACCTTTTGAGTCCTGAAAATCACACTTAAGATTTAAATATCAAGAGTTCTTGTTAGTTGAGAGATGTTCTACGTCATATAAGACTTGAGTTTTCGTAGTCTTCCTAAGTAACTAGTTCTCACAATGTCTACTACATAAACACAATTGGTTTGTTTCAGAAATTCAGCTTAAAGATCATCTCTAAACACTTAACATTCAAAATAAGTTAAATAGAAATCTCTTCACACTTACCTAGCTGATGCTATAATGCTTTGCACTCAATGAGTTGTTTGCTAAGGGACCAGCAAAACCTAAGCATGTAGGTATGATGAGGTGTGACTCATTATTGCTAAAATGTCAAAGTTAAGTTAGAAATGAGATTAAAACACTATCTATTAACACAAGAAACTGTTTAAGTGTGGAATTTATGGAAAAAGACCTAAAATACTCAATTTGTGCCAAAAATGCATAATTAGGTCAATTTTGAGATATTCTATACCTATAATACACATGGATGGTCTGAATGCCAATTGAACACTAATTTGAGTTTAAAAGTACAAATCAATGGTTGAAATATGTTCTAATATGTTCAATTAATATGCCATAAAAATCTCATTGTATTTGGATATCACTAGGACCTTGAAATTAAGGTTTTACACTTAGGTCCTTTATATCTTCACATTTTATTCATTTAAAAAGTCGTAGGGACATATTTGCAAGGACACAGGGACTTCTTGGTTGTAAAATGACCACTTATGGGCTTGTGCATAATTTTTCCACTAGTTCATCACCTTGGGCTTTTCTTGTAATTTTCCCAAAATACCTGGTCAAGTGTGCTCCTCAACTACTGTTCATCGACGAAGAACTCAGATGCCCTGAGCCATCCATTCTATTCCTCTTGATCCGACGATGGATCTATCACCAACCGACCGGCGCCAGTGCCAAAACCTTCACGCCTAAACGTAGATTGCATCCAACGATCCACATTTGACCTAAATCCACTCTACGCCTCCCAGCTCTCATCCCTACCATTCATACCCAACGGCCTACACCTTCAATCCCTAGTCACCATAGCTCCCCAACTCCTATGAATTGAGCTCCTTACCATTGCACCTTTATCAACTCCCTCCTACACCCCTTGAGCTAGTTATTCGTCCTCTTTAGCTCCTTCTTCCCACTTCACTCGTGCCACCAGTGATAGGGATGGCATTTCCCTTCCTCGATTCACTCCTTGTTGCTAGGGATAACGTATGTTTGAGGGCGACTCAGAAGCTCCACTAGTGAGCTTTTCATTCACTGGAGATCCTTTCTCCTTCGTCGCCACAGCCACCAATTGTGGTTCTCCTACCAAGTCCCGTTCTTTTGTTAGATTAGGTTTATAATGCTTTCTGGATTAGATTTAATCATTTTCCTAGTTAGTTTAGTGTAGCTAGATCAGTTAGAGTAGAATTCAGTGTTTGATTTCCTTGAATTAGGAGTAGATCAGAGTAGAGTTAGAATTTCACTAATCCATCTCCTCTGATCAATTCAGATTAGAGGAGATGAATTCATACCTCCATTTTGATCCACAATCTTCCTATATGCTTCACGATTGCCTTCTTCTGATCTTTTCGATGTTTTAATCACATTAGCACTTCATCCATCAGAGCAATAAGTAGTCCTAAAGTCTAATGGTTGTCAAACCTCCTCATGCACTACATTCACTTGAGGGTTCTTTCATACACCTCATACAATCATCGGGACCCTCCTGGCAATTTGAATTGAATAAATTTTGTCAATCAATTTGGATTTGAGTTTTGCAATGGATAAATAGATTTTAAGAGCAATTGAGCTTTAATGCAATCTAATTGATGGAATTAACGTTATAGACATCTAATTAAATCAAATGCGATTGTATTGAGCCTCTTTGTTTGGTTTTTTATTGTTTGATTCAACCACACCCAATTTTCTCTATTGGTATTGTGTTTCTTCTTCACACTGGTAGCGAGGGCCAATGAAATCAAGGCACTAAATCGAGGTCCTCACTATGATCCAAGCATTTCTATAGGATTGCCTAAGGTCTTTGAACACCAATCAATGGTGTGCAAAGATCTAGATTGATCAAATCATCTCAATGATCTTATATTAAAAGCCCACCTAGGCAATAGTTTATTTTAATCTCAAGATATAGTTTATTTCAATCACAAGATGCTATAATCAACTAATAAAAGAATGTTTGATGTTTGAAAGAGTTCAATGGAGACCTGAGAGTGTTTTGAAATGGATTTCACAACCTAATTTGCATTCTATTTTCCATGTTGTCTATAGCATAGAATGGAGGATCAGTTAGGGTTTTTAGGATACATAAAGTTTTGATCTATTTTTCATTAAGTTCTAGACTATTTATAGGTGATTTGTGACACTTTGGAATGGTATTTGCATGATTTGAAATTGAACTGGAATATGTAGCTCAATTGATTAAGTTCTGGGTTGATTCTGAAACCTAAGACCTGAACATGAGTTTTAATGCGTCGATCAAGCTTCTTATTCCTAGAACAAGATTTGAGAAGGATTTTTTATGACTTGGTAACGAGTTTGAGTGTTTGTTTAAATTTTATGAACTTTAAATGCTAATCTAAATATCGTTGTCAGCAATAGAGTAGCTGAAGTCTGGATGGATTTTGAAATACGTTTTAATTTGGGATTCTGACTGGTTTTTGAGTAACCTAAAAGGGATTTCTCTAGAATAGATCTTATATATAAATGTAGTATGGTTGTAAAAGTTCAGAGATGCATAGGTTGTACTTGACTTGGTCTGAATTAGTCTTGGGCAGGAGCTGCCGATTTATTATCCGATGGTTCTTGAGTGATGAAGTTAAGAGTTGTAAATGGATTTTAATCTAGTATGTGGATATCTAATTTGGTTTTGCATGATAACTACTTGTAACATGCATTCATGTATGATTAAGGAATTGTAAGTTGATCTGAAAGCTTTGTAAATACATTCTAAGATTCTTTTGTCAACAACTTTTGAAACTGAAAACTATCTAAATTTGTATTCTGATGTAGTCCAATGTTAGAAAAAGTTGTAATAAGCCTTCATGGACTTGGATAGAGTCTAGCTAGAATGTTTATTAATTTGTAATTCAATTTAGAGTCTGTAAAAATTTCTGTCAACAAAAACAAAGTATAAAATCTATCTAAGTGCTAACCTGATGTAATTTAATGCATAAATCATAGTATTCTAGGTTTGATTCTGATGTTTATTCATATCTAGAAGTTCATCATGTTCTAACCTAAAATTCCAGTGCTTTAAGATGAGTTTTAAGGCTTCGAGTTCATGTTTTGACTTTCATTAAAGCCATTTAGCACAATTTGTAAATACATAAAAAAATAAAAAATAATTGTAAATAAATAAAATAAATGTGTCTTGAGTGAGATTAGTTTTATTTTTGAGTGTGTGTTGAGTTAGAATTAGGTTTTGAGTGCGTTAGTTAAGAGAACATATCAGTAAAAGTTTAGGTCTTCTCCGATTTAGAAATAAGAAAAACAACATAAAAACTACAAAAAGAGTATTTCTTCTTTGCTTCTCATCTTTCCCTCCTCTTCCCCTATCTCTATAAATCATAAAAACAAAATAAAAATTTCAAAAATTTTAAAAATTCCATAAAAATACCTATGTACATAGTGTTTGTACTTGTATATAATACTTAATTAAGTATATATAGTGATTTATATGTACATAAAATATGTAAATAACTTATATATTTATTTTATTTACTTAGGTAGGTATTTATGTTAAGTTATACAGTATGTATTATAATAATGTAATTATGTATTTATTTATTTATATTATATGTGCATAATCACTATGTTATTTGTAAATAGCTATGTATATACTCAGAATTGTATTTATAAATGTAGATATAACTTAAAGTAATTATAATGTATAGTACTCTACCCCTATATTTATTTACCTATATATTGTTCATATTTATCATTATAAGTTAATTAGGTATATTATTAAGTTAATATAATTTAAATTAGTAAATTAATAAACTAATGAAATAAATTATGTTGTATAGTTGTATACTGTAATTTAAAGTATTTTCAGTATATTTATGGCTAATTTATAATGTATAATAGTATTTATATTGTATATATATGTATATATATGTAAACCATGTAAATTAAATGTGTATAAATAGAATTAAATCAATTAAATAAATTAAAAATATGTAATAATAAGTTAATAATGTAAATTAACTAATTTATAAGTCAATTGTATCATCAATTTATTAATTTATACTTTAATTAAGAAATTTAACCAAAAATCAACATGTATTTATTCCTAACTTTAATGAATTTTTAAATATAATTATATATTTAATTAAGTTAAAATAACTATATCAATAGGAAACCCTATGTATTGGCTATATAATCATATAATTTAATTGTAAATTAATTAATTATTTAATACCTTAATTAAATCTCAAAATTAGCTTGAAGCCATGCTATTTCGTGCCAATTTGGCACCTAAGGTTAATCCTAATGTCCAATTGCTTGCAACAGTATGTAATGTTTCACATGCTGGGACTGACCATCCAATAATGGGGTCGGATCCTAGCATTTAGACGAGAGAGAGAGAGAGAGAGAGTGAGAGAGAGAGAGAGAGAGAGAGAGAGAGAGAGAGAGAGAGAGAGAGAGAGAGAGAGAGAGAGAGAGAGAGAGAGAGAGATGAGGAGAGAGAGAGAGAGAGAGAGAGAGAGAGAGAGAGAGAGAGAGAGAGAGAGAGAGAGAGAGAGAGAGAGAGAGAGAGAGAGAGAGAGAGAGAGAGAGAGATTGCTGGGCTGAGTGTATGCGATTCATGTGAGTTCGTATTGGTGTGAAACTATGCAAAATCACTAAATAAAAACTATGGGCCTAAGAATAGTAGTGGTTGATCTGACCCCTAATGGGCTGATCTACGGGCCCAACCCAAAATTTTTAGATTAGGGACTAACTCGGGTTAAGTTAAAGTTAAAAAGTTAGCTAAGTGTTAACTGTGTGGTGTTATGTAAGTTAAGTGTAAGTATTGTGTATATGTTTCTTAGTGTATATATAGAGTATATATTTATTCTTTTTGCCTTATTTTGTATATAAGTGTTTTTAAAGCTCTTTAGTGATGTTTATAGATGTTAGTATACCACTGCTAAAAAGATGGGCTTTACCGTCGGTTCTTTGCTGTCATTTTAAAAAGCGACGATAAATAAACATTTGACATCACTTATTTTATCAAGCGACAACGAATGAGTTGTGTAAAATTACCCCTCCCCTCATCGTTGACAAAGAAGAGCAACAAAGTTTTAAATGTATTTTTGCTATTGTTTTTTGATATAGGCGGCAGCGAATGTATTTTGTTAAAATGCCGAAACACGGCAAAAAATTTTAAAGTGACTTATGTCGTCCCTTGGTAATATAATCGACGACATATATCGGTTCATTTACCTACGCGCAAACCCTCCTCCCATCACAGTTCATCTTCCTTGACCCAAACCCTCGCGAACCTCCTCGCTGCCTCTTGTCCTCGCCCCTCCTCCTCGCCGCCTCTCATCATCGTCCACTTCCAGCTCAGGTCAATCCCTCCTCCCCAAACGCTCCGGCTCTCCTCCTCGTCCTTCCCACCCCCTCCGCCTCTCCTCCTCCTCCTCTTGCAATCCACCCCTTCCCCCTCCTCCTCCTCCTCCTCGGCAGCCCCCGCCCCTCCTCCTCCTCTGCCAGCCCCTGTGTTACGACCCGATTCTTGGATCCCTACAGGACCCGAGACCGGCGCACCTCAACTAATCCCAAAACCCAGTCGTCCAATAAGAAATAATCAAAAGCAGGAAAGTAAACCACATTTACATATGCAATATAACTAAGCAAAAGAAACGTACAAGTAGTAAAGGAAAATAAATCTGCTGTTTCAGTACATACCACCACAACACAATAACAATGGAAAGCGGAAGTAAATAGTAGAGACAAAACATAACTAACAGTCGATTACTTACTACAACAGTAGAGAAAGAAAAGGAAGTGCTGAAGAACTACGGCTGGACTCAACTGGGCCCAACATCCTCCGCAGCCGGAAGCTCGAGCTGCTCAACTCCTGGTCCTAAATAGTATTATGAAAAGACAAAGTCAGCGAATGCTGAGTAGAGTGGTATCTATATTATCTAAGTACAAACAGTAAAAGCAACATGTTTAATTCTCATTTCTATTTATCTGTTTTATATATATTTCTGTTTCACCCATTTTTCTCAAGCATCGAGATATTCTTGATCTTGCATGTTCCTCGTGGGAACGATCTTGATTGCAGTCTTTTCCGTAGAGTAGAAGGTACACGTGGTGCTCTCCTGGCAGGGAGAGTCCCCCATTGTAGTCCCATACCCAATCAACCACCCCGAGGTCACTGTCAAGATGTAGCGATGACTACAGCACGCGTAATAAATGCACAGGTAGCGACCCCACACTGACATGTGATCAGTCGTTTCCACTAGTTGGTATGCCCAAAGTACAGCACGGAATAGTATAGGGCCTTGCCCTCTCAGAACAGGGGTCTCGCCCCTCCATAGTCCGTGCACCCTCGTCTGACTACCCCGGTTTTCCAAAAGGGCCTAACAAGTCGGTGTAGGGTGGCTAGCTGAACCCCGGGCCCCGTGGAGTGGCTAACTCCCTCCCTCCTCGGTACCACATACATGAGGGCCAATAGGAGTCGATGTAGGGTGGCCAATCCTAACCCCGGGTCAGCACACTTCCCGTCTACATTCCAGGTTTCTGTCTATCCATAGGAGTTCTACTCCTAATTCCTCGTAGGGTTCATGCTCATGTTCACCTCATTTATTCCAATCCAGATTTCACCTTTCACAATTCATGTCTCATCCATATACAGGTAGCTCATTTTTCCATAATTCGATACATGCAACTGGTGATTTCACAGGAAATTGTTCATTAATTACAGGCAGCTCATATTCTAACAGGCAACTCACAATTATAATACAGGCAATTACTAGCAGTTTATCTCAATCATGCATGCAAGTACATCATACAGCGCAAACGGTTCATTCATTTCTCTACCCTAGGGTTTATGCCACATCCTAGGGTTCCATTCGGCTATTTCCATAAGCATATTCCTATTTAAATATTATTAATAGAATTAAACCACTCTACCAAGGAACACAGGAGTAATGGGGGCTCAAACCGTAGACCCAGGCGTCTCTGCAAGCCCCAAACACGCAACAGGCTGAAAC
This sequence comes from Thalassia testudinum, assembly GCA_037157565.1. Taxonomy (NCBI): domain Eukaryota; kingdom Viridiplantae; phylum Streptophyta; class Magnoliopsida; order Alismatales; family Hydrocharitaceae; genus Thalassia; species Thalassia testudinum. The sequence continues at coordinate 9,498,728 of JAZHRO010000067.1, forward strand.
CCTATACCAGGGAATACATCACAAAAGGAGAGTTCAAAACAGTGTAAAAGGACTCTAGTATGTAGAGGAACTCGCGAGGAAAGTACAGGTACTTCGTTTGCCTAAAACGAACCCTGATCAGACCCCAAACGGGTCAAAAGTGTGCCTACTATTCAAAATCAGACATCTTAAAAGGTGCCGGATCTTTACCTTAAGTCCCTGTGGTATCCTCAGACGTCCAGACCTTCTCTGCGATCGTCTAAAGGCAGTTCCAGACATCGGACAATGCCTCTGGTCGTCTGAATGCACCTCCAAAAATCTGGTGATGTGTTTAGATGTCCAAAAGCATGTGGGAAAGCGTTCCGCGCTCCTTCCCAAAGCTACACCTGCGTACGACATCGCAGGCGCAGTCAGCCGACATATACCCTTGCACTGCGATATGCATGGTGCAGGGAGATACGTATCTTGCGATAAATGAGCTTTCAGACATTTGGCCTTAGCTCTAGACGTCCAGGTACCCCGTCAGTCATCTGGACTCCGCTCCAGACGTCTGATACTAGAAAACTTCTAGTACCAGGAACTCCTCGCAGCTTCCTCCGCTCGCTCCGCCTCGCGTTGCGGCAGCTCCAACCGCTGCAAAGGGCCAGGAGGCCGCCTCCCCAAGCCCTCTCCTCCTCCCGCACGCACCCGCGGTGGCCGTGCGAGCTCCACTGGGCTTCCACCGAAGCTTAACCAACCTCGGCCTCCTCCTCCTCCTGCGCTGACCCCTGCAACCGGCCATGCCTCTCGTGCGAACGCACGAAAGGCATGGGTGTCCATTTTCGGCCATCTCTGGCGAGCACAGCACGTCGCCTCCTCGGTCCCCTCTCCTCGCCAATGCATTTATAAGGAGCAGCAGGGTCTGCCGTCTCCTTCAAGCAACTTTTGGTGGAGAAAAACCCTTGATTTCGTCTCTCCCCTCTCTGGTCAGAGTGCCCTAGCTTCCGGCGATCCTTCTTCCTCCTTCTCGCCGCTCTGCTACCATACCTGCAGCAGAGCCTACTCTGCCCCGTCTTCCCACGCCAGGCTGCACCAGCTGGCGCCCTCAGATCTCCTCCTCGTCGTCGATAACCCCCTCCTGGGCACCTTCATCCCCAGCTCCGGCAGGCACGAGTCGGACGTCTTTCTCTCCCTCTTCGTCGACTAAGTAGGTAGGAATCTTCCCCTTACTCTCCTTTCACTTTTCCCTCATTCAATTAGCATTTCAGACCCCTCGACTGCCACTACCACCCCCATCTGCTTCACCTCCGGCCGCCATCTCCGGCGAGGTCGCTCCACCTTCACAAGCCATTTCACCTCTCGTCGACAAGCCCAGAAGCTCCCCCTCACTCCACTCAAGCGTTTCCCCCACTCCATTCACGGCCCTTCACCTCCCGACCACCCCCCGAACACACCCACTTCCGCACACACAGTCTACCCTAGGCACACGGACACAGGCGCTCTTGCACCTCGCCGACCCTCGCACTGCCTTTGCCACACTCCGGCGAGGCTCCCTGCGTTGTCTGATGTGGCCGTGAGGCTGTCTTTGAGATTTCAGGTCTCCGCCTCCACGCCGCCATTGACGAGCTGCTGAAGCTTCTTTGCGGGCAGCTCCAAGACTCCTCTAGCCCAGGCGTGAGTTCCAGGCAACGCGGGGTGCTTCCGCGAATGTGCCCAGGTTCGCAATTGGGGTCGCGAGCCTTCGCAGCTGCCCCAATTGCTAGCGCCTTCTCGCTTGCAGGCGCGTGGAGTAGAGGTGGGACTTTAGTCCCACCCCGTAAGTGTGTGGCGGCGCGCGCACACTTAAATTGATTTTGTGATATTAGCTGTTCGCCTTCGATACACAGGGGTCAGGTCCCTCACCCACGCACGCAGCGCGCCACGCGCTCGCACTCACCCTCGCCCGCGCTCACGCCCGCGGGCCTGGGCCGAACCCGATTACCCGGCTCTGGGAGAGCTTTCCCAAAGAGAGATTCAGAGAGAGAGAGAGACGCGGGGAATGGGTAGGGGGTAGGTTTTGCATTGATAATTGTGTGTGCGCGCAGGGAAGAAGGAAAAAGAAGGAAGAAGCAGGCGAAGGAAGAAGAAGAGAGGAGGAGGAGTGGCTGAAGACATAGCCACACTGAGCAGCTGCTGAAGAAGAAAGGAAGGAGAGGAGCTGAAAGAAAAGAAGAAGAGCCGCACTGTAGCAAACGCACAGTTAAGCCGTCTGAGCACCGAGTCAGACGACGGAAGGTCAGTGGCCAGAGCAGAAGAAAGCAAAGAAGAAGAAGAAGAAGACAGGAAGAAGAAAAGAAGAAAGAAGAAAAAGAGAAGAAAATCATAGAGGAAGAAAGGAGAAAGACTTAGCAGCTGAAGAAGAAAAGAAAAGGCAGAAGCCTCTGCAGTCGCAAGGAAGAAGAGAAAGAAAGAAGAAAAAGAGAAGAAAATCAGAGATAAGAAAAAGAGGAACCACAAAAGCAGAGAAGAAGGAAAGAAGAAAGAAGAAGGTCGGCTGAAGAAAGAGAAGAAGCCAATCACTTTTTTTCTCTCTCTCTTAATTTTTGTAAAACCTTATATTGTGAATTTATAGGCTTCTAGAATTATAGTTTGCTTCCTGAGTTCGACCTCGGGAAACTTGTCATTCCGAGTAATAAATTGTATTAAACTGGTAACTGTTCTTGTCATATACCACAACGACTGTAATTACCATAGCGACAAAGGATCGAACCAGCTTTTGGCGCCGTTGCCGGGGAGCAACGGCTATTCTAGAAGCTATTAATTCACAATTTTTGATTTTCTATTGATCTCTTCTCTTTTGTTGTGCAGGCACAGGAAATCAAGAGGACAACAAGCAACCGCACAACAACCACACCTAGGACAGGTAATTTTCTATCCTGTCATTTTAACCCCTAAATTCTAAAGAGGAAGTAAAAGAAAGAAAAAAGCAATTTAGACATAACCTGTCTTCCATACTTAGTAAATTATCAAAGCTGCCTGTTTTCAATTTCAACACAATATATCTGTACATCCATTAAGGGTATTTAGGGCTAACACCTTCTTGCTTGAGCCCTAATTACCCAATCTAAAGGAAGCTAACTGGACCAAGTAGAGCCAATATAAGATTCAAAATTAGGGTTTTAGAGACACACTTTCTAAGCAAGAATTGAGAATTCCCAAAAGAACTGTGCCCAAGCCATTGTTTGAAGCACCTATTTAGAGAAACCCTAAGAAATTTGGCTCTTAAAAACACTTGAACCCTAAAAGACAAAGACCTAATAAGCTCTCAAAGGTATTAGTAGGTGAAGTTGACCCCTTGGGTCAACTAGCCTTAAACTTAGGTCACTCTTTACACTCAAAAGGCTAAAGTTCAAGTGAAAACCTAAGCACCTTGATCCTAACTAAAAGTGGTAGACTTAAGAGGTCAAGGTCCCCATTCTGGTCTACCTGGAATCTCAGTGACAAGAGAGGTCGGGTGGGGGAAACCCTGTAACCCGTGGGGACGCTCTACCATGTAGGGGTCTTCGCGGGACTCACCCTCTCTAGTTGCCCAGGTAATTCTCAAGTGGACAATCTTTTGATCAAGGGGTCCATTTGCCCCAAACCTCTATAGTCACCCAACATTTTGGGTGTCTTGATTGGGTCCAGCACCTGCTAAACTCATCCTCTCCATTAGTGTATATTTGGTAGGAGGTTCTTGAAACTTCCTTTAGAAATTCACTCTCCTCAAGGTCGAGCCTCGGTGCCCTTCTTTGTGCAACCAATACTTCACGTAGACCTCTCCTCCGACTCCAAACCCAACTTACCTTCTTCTTCTACAATGGCTCAGCCAGTTGAGGAAGAGAACAATCTGGAGCACCAGCTCCAGCGACTCAATGACCTCTTCCAGAACTTCATGCACTCACCGCAGCATCCCATGATTCGAGATCATTATAATCTCGCTGCAGTGGCTATTGAGCCTCGAGTCAGAATCCCGACTGGAGGACCAGATTCTGAACTAAAGCTCAACATGATTCATGTCATACCTAAATTTCATGGGCTTAATTCTGAAGACCCCTTCCAGCACGTTAAACAGCTAAAGCATCTGGCCCAGACTTTTGGGTCAGATGCACAAAATCGGGATATTCTCCTCATGAAGATGTTCTCCTTCTCCCTTATGGACAAGGCCGCCCATTGGTACCAAACACAGACCCGACCGATCAACAATTGGGAAGAACTTCAGTCCGAGTTCTTGAAGAAGTTCTTTCCCGTTGGTCGGACCAATGCCTTGCGCCATCAGATTACCCACTTCATGCAACAAACAGGAGAACCTCTCCATGAGGCATGGGATCGCTTTCAGGATCTCATGAGGAAGTGCCCCCATCACGGAGTTCCTAAATGGGAACAAGTCCAGTCTTTTTACCAGGGACTCCGTGAAGATATTAGGCTTTTCGTCAGTGCAACTTGCGGAGGGAATATCATGGGTTAGCATGAGGACACCGTGTGGGAGATTCTCGAAAATATGTGTGAGAACTCCATCAATAATGACTCCATGGGATTATTCGACAGGACGAATACTCGCGCATCGAAGAACCTTATGGGAGCACACGAGATGCAGGGCCTATCCGCATCAGTCGACCTGGAATTGATGGCCAGTCGATTGAATAAGGTCTCTATTATTGAGAAGAAGGTGGATGAGCTGACTCAGCACTTGCAGCGAGCCACCTCTATGCATAATTCCTTTGCACAGCCTCCTTCCATACGGGAGACTGTGCAAAACATTCTCCATCAACCTTCTCCTGGGATGGATCCGTATCCAACCCCATCTGATTCTCGGATCAGAGGACCCTCCGACCCTTTCTATACTAGCTTGGGGAATTCCACTCCCCCATTCTCTGACTCTTCGGAGGTTCCTCAGACTTGCGAGGACCTCAACGCTATCCAGAATGATCCATTTTCCAATACCTACAATCCTGGATGGCGAAACCATCCCAACTTCCAGTGGGCGGGAAATTCCCAAACTCAAAGACCACCCTTTTAGCCCCGTCCACAACCACCTCGTCCTTACCAGCTGCCTCAACCTTGGCCCAACCCTACTTATCCATCAGGGCCAAACCAAGACCAAATGTCCCTCATCCTTTAGACTCTGGCTGACATTCAGAGAACGAATGCAGCTATTCAGAAGCAACACAAGGACGAAATCACAGAGGTTCGAAATCAACTGGCCCAGTTGGCAAATTCTCGCCAACCAGTCACACTTCCTTCTCAACCTCTTCCTAACCCTAATAACGTGCCGACCCAGCGGTGCGTTATGAACCCAAACCTGGGCCAAGCACACATAATTTATCAGGCCCCCTCCGTTCCTTCACCTGATGGGATGGAGGCTTCAACTTCTTATGCGAGTTATCAGCAGCAACCCATCCTATCAAACCCTAACCAGAACCAGGCAGGACTGAATTCTGTGACTACCTGCAGTGGTAAGGAGACCCAAGATCCACCTTATCTAAACCACTCCAAGCCTGGTAGTGACCCAAAACCTAGGACAGTAATCCAAGATGTTCCTATCCCTGTCCCCGATCAAAGACCTGGACCTATCTTAGAAGAACCAACCAAGGTTCCATTTCCCGAGGCCTTGACCAAGGGAAAGAAGACAACCAAACCCGTGGCTCCTAAGGAGGACCTCGTCAAGCTCTTTGAGTAGGTCCAAATAAACATCCCCTTGATGGATGCGATTCGACATGTACCAGCTTACGCACGATTCTTGAAGAATGTATGTAAACCTCAGCGTAAGCCACGAACCAAAAGTGGGAGTCCAATTGTACTGTCAGAGCAAGCCAGTTCTGTAATCCTGAGCAGACTCCCACCCAAGGCAAAAGATCCAGGCACTCCCATGATTTCATGCAAAATAGGTGAAACCCAGTTCGACAGAGCATTGCTAGACTTGGGTGCTTCCATAAATCTGATACCCACATCCTTACTTAACCACCTAGAAGAATCTGAGCTAAAACCAACTGAGGTGACACTACAGTTAGCAGATCGATCTATAAAGTCGCCTAAAGGGATTCTTGAGGATGTTATTGTAAGAGTGCGGGATTTCTATTTCCCTATAGACTTCATAATCTTAGATATGGATGCACCTGAAAACCCTAGGGATACACCGATCATTCTAGGAAGACCTTTCCTGGCCACTGGTAGAGCCAACATCAGATGTGAGGAGGGCCAAATAGAATTGAAATTTGGGAATCAGACTCTCAAAATTGATATCTTTAAGGCCCAACAAGGAATCAATTGCGGTGTCATTGAACAAATCTGTGATATTAGAGCTTTGGTTGATGAAACACAATTTGAGAATAACCTGATTATGCCTCATCAACCACAGAAAGATCTTAAATCGAAATTAGAGGAGACAGACCCTGATTTGGACAAACCCATAACTCCTATCCTTGAACCTCACACTTACCCTGAACCACCCGCTACACTGATAACCCCATCCTTGAACTAAAACCCCTTCCCGATCATTTGAAATACATCTTTTTGGGTTCTAATCAGACTTTTCCTGTGATTATAAATTCCAAGCTCACTCCTGATCAGGAATCTCGTCTGACTACTGTTCTCCAGCAACATCGCAGAGCCATTGGTTGGACTCTCGATGACTTGACTGGAATAAGTCCCTCTTATTGCACACACCGTATTTATTCTGAAGAGGGCACACGACCTTCCCGTGAGATGCAGAGACGTTTGAATCCCAATCTGCAGGAGGTCATGAAAAAGGAGATCATTAAGTGGTTAGATGCAGGGATCATCTACCCGATCTCTGACAGTCGTTGGGTGAGCCCAATTCAGGTCGTGCCTAAAAAGGCAGGGCTCACCACCATTACAACTGAAATCGGAGAAATCATACCTACCCGAATAGCCAACTCGTGGAGAGTCCGCATAGATTACCAAAGACTCAATTCCTCCACGAAGAAGGATCATTTCCCACTACCTTTCATTGATCAGATTCTTGAGAAATTAGCGGGAATCGATTCTTCTGCTTTCTTGACGGGTACTCCGGTTATAACCAAGTGGCTATTCATCCTGAGGACCAAGAGAAGATCACGTTTACCTGCCCCTTCGGGACGTACGCATTCTGAAGGATGCCTTTCGGTCTCTGCAATGCACCCGCGACTTTTCAGCGATGCATGCTTGCTATATTCTCCGAAATGGTAGGTGATTATCTGGAAGTCTTCATGGACGACTTCTCAGTTTTTGGGGCATCATTTGATGATTGCCTCCAGCACTTGGTTCATATACTCAGGCGTTGCATCGATGTTAATTTGGTTCTTTCCTGGGAAAAGAGCCACTTTATGGTGCCTGAGGGGATCGTCATAGGACATCTAATTTCTGAAAAAGGAATCTAAGTGGATCAAGCCAAGGTTGATCTAATTTCTCGGCTTCCTATGCCTAGCTCAATCAGGGACATCCGTTCTTTTCTAGGGCACGTCTATTTCTACCGTCGTTTCATTCCTGATTTTTCGAAAATCACGCGCCCCCTAACTACTCTTCTTTCTAAGGATGTACCCTTTGAGATCTCCAAGGAATGCACTCAAGCCTTTGAAAACCTCTGTGACCGAGTCACCCAAGCCTCGATCCTACAATCCCCTGATTGGTCTCAACCCTTTGAGATCATGTGCGATGCATCTGATTTCGCTGTAGAAGTTCTGGGGCGGAACGTTGACGGGAAACCCGTGGTCATCTACTACGCCAGCAAGACACTTGACGAGGCTCAGCATAACTATACAGTTACGGAGAAAGAGCTGCTAGCCGTAGTATTTGCCCTTGAAAAATTTTGATTTTATCTCCTAGGTTCCCACGTCATCATCTGTTGGCGCTAGAGCACCACGATCATTTGTTTTGATGATAACAAAACACGTGTTATTTAACATTTGCAATTTGAGTCCTAGATTTCAGGTCAATTGCAAATGAGGACGTGTTTAGACGGAGTTCGAGCTCGCATCCAGGACGGATTGGAGGAGCTTGTCGGAAAACAAAGGAGGTTCGCGTGGACCGAAAGATTGGAGATGGAAGACAAGAAGAATAGGATAGATTCTTTTTTATCCTTTCATGTATCTCTTGTATTTATTTTCTTGCTCTTTTTGATTCCTTAGAACATTATGTTAAAGAGCCTCAAAGTACCCTAAAAGTAGTCCTAGGAACATCTGCACAACCCTAGGATACTTAGGTTTTCTGTAGAATACTTAGAAAACCAATATAGGGCTCAAACAGCATTTCCAGACGTCTAATCCAAAAATCAGACGTCTGATAAAGAATTTTAAGACGTCTGACTGTTGTTTCAGACGTCCGATAACTGTTAGGCTGGACATAGTTAGTTCTGTCTGATGAAATCAGACGTCCAGACCTTAGACCAGACGTCTTAGGAGACGTCTGATGAATTTGCCAGACGTCCAGTTAGTGGACCGTTGGCTGGCTTACAAGACACTCAAGATTATGACCGTTAGAGCCTTATCAGACGTCCATAGGACTTAACAGACGTCTGATAAATGACCGTTTTGCCTCGGCTGACCCAAAATCTCTTCTCAGAGATTTTCTAGCCGTTGCAACGTTTGGAAATCAATTCCCACAGTAAAACTAGGTTTCCAGACGTCCATACTTAGTGCCAGACGTCCTGTATGTCGTCTGATGGACTTGCACAAAAACCCTGTTTAGATCTGATTCAAGTCAGGGAGAAACCCGCATAGAATCAGACGTCTGACCTTGGAATCAGACGTCTTAAAGTGGCCTTCCAGACGTCTGATGCCAGAGTTAGACGTCTGATAACCCTGTCAAATGCAATCATTGTCCTGATTTCGGCCTGATTCTCTTGGGCTTTGCACCCAACGGCTATGGAAGCTTTTCCAAGCCTTCCAAAGCCTTCCTAAGGCCTCTATAAATAGAGGGGAACCTTTGTAACACAAAAACACACCAAGAGACACAAGATATACACACTAAGACACACACCTTGCAATACACTTTCAAACCTTTTGTGTCCAAAGAAAAGACTCTCTTGCTCTCCAAGCTCAAGCTCCATTTTCTTGAGAGCATTCAACCGTTGCGCACCCGCTCTCCCGGCGTTGTTAACGAGAGCGACGTAGCGCCATCGCGTGGCACACGCACCGCGTCATCGTCGACGCACTCCTTGCAAAGGGGAGTTTCCTATTTCCTATAGAAGCTAGGTTTAATTTTGTTGGCTCTATAGGACTGTTATTTTATTTTATCTTTGTATTTTGGTTGGGTATTCGCTTTGCGAATTCCCGTCTCCTTCGTGGGACAAAATCCTTCTCGTGGAGAGAAGGGGTTGAGGAACGCTACCCTCGTACTTGTAGCGTGGTTGTACTGAGGTTGAATCACCCTCGTTTGAAAGTGATTCGTTTAGTGGATTTGATCAACTAGGTTGATCGGAAAATCCTAACTCGAGAGGGTTAGGTGGTGGTTTTCACCCGGTTTGGGTTTCCACCTAAAAATTCCTGTGTACATTTTGTGATTGCTTATTTTTGTGAGATTGTTTATATTTTCAATTCCGCATTTTTTTTTGTCACGCTGATCTCACCCCTCCAAGTAGGGAAATTACATCATCTACTCAGATCACACGGCTGTGAGGCATCTCCTTGCCAAGAAGGACGCGAAGCCCCGACTAATCCGATGGATCTTACTGTTGCAAGAATTCGACCTCGAGATTCGTGACAAGGCGGGAAGACAAAGCGTGGTAGCTGACCATTTATCTCACCTTCCTTCTGAGATCATCAACCCTTCTAGACCCATCACGGAGAATTTCCCTGATGAGCACCTACTGACTATTGGTACTAGACTTCCATGGTTTGCTAATATAGTAAACTACTTGGCATCTCATCAGATCCCATCTGATTGGATTAAGGGCAAGAAAGACAAATTGCGCTCTGATGCCAAGTACTACATCTGGGAAGATCCGTACCTCTTCAGCATAGGTGCTGACCAAATCATCTGGCGATGTGTCCCGAAAGGTGAAATCAATGATATTCTCTCCTTCTGCCATGACCAGGCATGCGGTGGCCACTTCTCTGGGCACAAAACCGCATCAAAAATCCTCCAGTGTGGCTTTTATTGGCCCACTTTATTCAAGGACGCATACAATCACTGCAAGGCATGTAGTCGTTGCCAAACTTTGGGCAACATGAGCCATCGCGACATGATGCCTCTACAGCCGATTCTCGTATGTGAAATCTTCGATATTTGGGGGATTGATTTTATGGGCCCCTTTCCTGTTTCGGATGGCTTCGAGTACATTCTGCTGGCTGTGGACTACGTGTCCAAATGGATCGATGCCATACCGACCCGAACCTGTCATCATAAAATCGTTATCAAATTCATTCATCACAATATCTTCTCACTGTTCAGGATTCCTCATGCAATCATCTCTGACAGGGGAACCCATTTTACGAATGCTCAGTTCAGGTCACTGATGACCAAATACGGAGTGTCTCATCGAATCTCCACTCCTTATCACCCCCAGACTAATGGTCTAGCTGAGCTATCAAATCGGGAGATCAAGAAAATCCTGTAGGTCACTGTTCGGCCTGACAGGAAGGACTGGTCGTCCCGACTTCCGGAAGCTTTGTGGGCTTATAGGAACGCCCACAAAACCCAATTAGGCATGTCTCCTTTTAGACTGGTGTACGGGAAGGCGTGTCACCTTCCCGTCGAACTAGAGCACAAAGCCTATTGGGCAGTACGGAGCTGTAATTTAGATCTTTCTAAGGCTGGAACCTACAAAAAGCTTCAGATAAGCGAGATCGATGAGTTACGCCTTGATGCGTATGAGAACTTGCGAATATACAAAGAGCAGGTTAAAGCCTTCCATGACAAGCACATATCTAGAAAGATCTTTCATCCTAGTCAGAAGGTCCTACTCTTTGATGCTCAACTCAAAATCTTCCCTGGGAAACTGTGATCCAAGTGGGTCAGACCATACCTTGTCTGACAGGTTTTTGGAAATGGAGCCGTAGAAATCAGTTCGCTCAGCCATGATTCCGAACCTTTCATCGTGAACGGTCAGAGACTCAAACCGTTCATTGATGTAACCTCTACAGATTTGGCTGAATCATCATTTATCCTCCATTTTCCCTGAGCATATTGCGCCCAGCCGATGGCGTAAAACTCAGCACTCAACAGGAGGCAGCCCGTCATTCTTTTTGAAAAAATCCGAAACCTTTTCTGACACCTTTTTCGCACTTAAGGTTCAACCTTTACGACAGCCGACTCCACCTCAGGTGCTTGCATCTGAGATTAGAAATCGTCCGCAACAGTCACCCCATCCCATTCACTTATCAAAACATCTGTCCTAATACATGAACTAAGTTAAATAAAAACTCTCTTAAGTTACAATGAGGACATTGCAAATCTTAGGCATGGGGGGACATGAAAGTGCAAAACTCACAAGAAAAGGTTTAAACAAAAAAATTCACATATGCCAAAAATATCATAAAAAAAAATGAGAGGAGGAAAGAAATTTTGTGGACTCTACAAAAGAGGAGGAGAAAAAGAACAAAATGATCAAAAGAAGGAGCACAAAATGAAAGAAAAGAAATAGTCATTAGTAAGAAATTAAGGAGTTAACCTAAGTTCTAGACCTCATTCAGGAAAAGAAAAGTGCACAGTGAGATTAGTAAGAACGCAAACCTTAGGCATTCTTAGATAGACTCTTAGTACCCATTAAGATCTAGAGATTCCTCAAGAGGTTGAGGAAAATGAAAACCTTAAGTATTAGGTCCAAGGCTTAGGGAGTATTTGGCCTCGTTAACTAACTTTTGGTTTACGGGACTCAGTAACCTATGCACCCTAACTTCACACACAGCCTGATTCAGTAAGCATAAAAATCAAAATCACATAGAAGCGTTGCAAAAATTCTAAAAATGACACCTAAAGTAGGAGTAGTCGATCAACACAAGTTGATTTGGACGAGTTCTCAGCGCGGAGAGGTTGGAAATTCCCCTCGAAGATGCGTAACAAAATATCATCTCCTCGGTGCTTGTCTCTTAGGATATTTACATATCCTACTAGGGGCATGTAAGCACTCTGCTGGTTCAGATTCCATGGATGGCATTATCACGAAGTGTCAGTTGCCAGGGTCTGAATTCGGCCACGGAACACCATGGATGGGATTATCTCGAAATCTCAAAAGCCAGGGTTCTGGGGGTTACCATGGGCGGTGCTATCTCGAAGCATCGACTGCCAGGAACCCTTGAAGATTGATAATTGGAAGAAGAAATCTGATACAGACCGTGTTGAGAAGCCAATCCTAAGCTATAATTAAAAAGAAAACGAGAGAGAAAACTCTCCAAACATATAAATCTTCTACCTCTCTTTCTTACAAAATGCACTGTGAACTGAACCAAGGCTAAAATTATCTCAAGCACAGGTGCTTTAACCACAAAGTCCAATAAGCCTTGGGTTAGCTCTTGTAGGTCTTAAAAACATTTGCTAAGGACTGAGGCTAAGGCTAGACAGATCTGGATCTTGGTTGGTACTAGAGTACCTTTTAGGCCTATGGTTGGCATTCTGACCTAATCAAAGTTACAAAAAAAAAGCACTTATCTAAAACTCATTAAGAACTTTATGGTCTAGAACAAGAGTCGAAACCTTAAAATTTTGCTATGGGACTAGCAAAAGCTAGGCATGGGGGTATGATGAGAACCTCATGATGAACCCTAACTAGCACAATTTAATCTAAATAAGTGTCAAGAAGCTCCTACAAAACCTAAAGAGAGGCTTAACACAGAGAATTCTGAGTTAAAGAATAAGACAAATCATAAAGGGTAAAACTATAATTTTACCAATACAGTGCGCAAACAGGGTAATTAAGGGTTTAAAAGAAGGTCAAATGAGGTTAATAAAGAGGAAAGTGGGATGATCTGATCTGAAAAGGGTTATAGCAACTTCTAGGAATTAAATGACATTCTGTAATCCTAAAACAAACCCACTTTAATTCAAGAGGTTCGAGGCAGGATAAAAATAAACTAAACCCTCTAAAATTCATGGAAAAATATTCCCTAGGATTTAGAACCTTCAATTTGTCTTTGCAACCTATTTTGACCTAAAATGAGAACCATGCCCAATTTATGACCTAATTTGGGTTTTTGTGCAAATTGACCTGTCAAACATGGTCCAACCTAAAATTAAATTTCACCATTAAAATCCTTAGGTTCAAATTAGGCTAGTATAAAAATTTAGGCCTAAGAAAAGATCATCTTGACCGACTTTACAAATTGGTCTTCTTAAATTACTTTTTGACCCTTATCTTTTGAAACCCTTGCAAATGGCCCCCTATCTTTCTCGTCGTTCTTTGCAGAACAGTCCTCCCTGCCATTTCTGAGCAGCGCCATACCTCCGACGACCTTGCGCGGAGGATGGCCCCGCGCAGGGCATGGCGCCCATTCTCAGGAACAAACGGGAGGTTCCCTACGTCGTCCTCTGTCGCAGGGACCCTCCCATGACCCCTACAACCGGCCATGCCTCTCATGCGAACGGACGAAAGGCATGGGTGTCCATTTTCGGCCATCTCCTGCAAGCACAACACGTCGCCTCCTCGGTCCCCTCTCCTCGCCAGTGTCTTTATAAGGAGCGGCAAGGTCAGCTGGTAACCGCTTTGGCCGTTTTTGTGTCTTTATGTTTATTATAGTACAATCGTTATAGTATAAGACAAAACAGCTAAGGTTATCATTACAAAAGATTTTTTACTCGGAAGTTGTATTCCCGAGGTCGAACTCAGGGAGCAACTAGAATTCTAGAAGTATAAAAGTTCTCAATTATGTTACAAAAATAAGAAGAGAGAGAGAGTTTTGTTGGCTTCTTCTTCTTTTCTCTTCTTTCTTCTCTCTTTTCTTCTTCTTGGCCGTTCCTCTTCTTCTTCTTCTTTTCTTCCTGCCTTCTTCTTTCTCTTTTCTTCCTTTCTTTCAGCTGCAGAGTCTTCTTCTTTTCTTCTTCTTTGTTGCTTCCTTCTTCTGTTCTTCTTTTTCTTTCTTTCCTTGCTTGTGGCTGCATCTTCCTGCTTCTTTTTCTTCTTCTCAGCTCCTTTTCTTTTCTTTTTTTCTTTCTGCTCTGGCCGCTGCCCTTCCGTCTTCTGACTTGATGCTCAGACGACTTAATTATGGGTTGCTACAGTGCGGCTTCTTCTCTTTCTTCTTCATCTCCTCTCCTTCCTTTCTTCTTCTTCCTTAGCTTGCTTCTTCTTCTTCTTTCTTTCTTCTGAGCAACTAAGGCTTCGGTCGCCTTCCCTTCTTCTTCTTCTTCTGCTCCTACACGCTCACACAATGGGTCAGAGCAAAACCTACCCCTAACCTTCCCCGCGTCTCTCCCTCTCAGATTTCTCTCATAGGATCGCTATCCCAAAGCCGGGTAATCGAGTGCGGGTATCGCGCCCGGGACCAGGCCCACCAGCGTGCGGTGGTGGGTGAGGAGTGCGCGGGTTAGGGTAATCGGATCCGGCCCAGACCCACGGGGCGTGAGCGCAGGCGAGGGCGAGTGAGCACGTGGCGCGCTGTGTGTGGGTGAGAGGGACCTAACCCCTGTGTTTGAAGGCAGGAAGCCCTAAACACTTTTTCAATATAAGTGTGGGCGTGCGGCCGCACACTTACGAGGTGGGACTAAAGTCCCACCTCCGAATCTCGCGTCCGCAGGCGAGGAGTCCGTGACCAATTGGGGCAACCTGTCAGGCTTTCAACCCAGCGACAGGCTTGGATGCCTTCGCGACGTTGGCCCGCACAACCTGGCACTAGCGCCTGGGCGAGAGCGCACCTGCAGCTGCAGGTGAAGGAGCTTCACCTGCTCAGTAATGGCGGTGAAGGGGGCGTGACCTAAAATCAAGAATACAGCCTTTTGGCCCGATCAGAGGACACAGGGAGCTTCGCCGGAGTGCGGTGAAGGCAGTTGATAGTGATTTCACGCGGTTTGTTAAAATATGTCGTTGTAACGCGTAAAATCGATCAACTCTTAAATTTATATTCCTAGATAGGAGAGTATCTAGCGTCATCCAAGGAGGCCAAATGTTTGTAAAATTGTGATTCTCTTGCTTGGAATACAATCTCAACTTTCTTTTTGGTATTTTTCAATATATCATTTTTTTTTTGTTTTTGAATTAAGACAACATGCGAAATGGTGGCGGGAAGGTGATTTACACTTCAATTTAAAATACTACTTCTAAGTGGCAAGTAGAGCCTCTCCCTAAGCTCACTCTAGGCAAGTGGAGGCCTAGAATAATTAGGGAGAGGGAGTGAGGAATGCTAAAAACAAGCAAATAGAAATGTAAACAAGAAATTTCAAAGAAGGCAACTAGATAATTGAAAAAGTGTTTTACAAAAAGGCCTGGTAGAGGAAAGCTTCTACTACTAGAAAATTGAAATAAAGAAAAGAAAACACAAATCCTCTAGATAGATGGTGAAGAAGAGGGATTCTTGCTCCAAGGTTGGTGGCTCCCAATCTTGAAAAGAGTTCTTCAACTCCTTCCTTGCAGTGCTCCGCCAAGGTGATGTCCTCCAAGGCAAGCCCTAAGGGGGCGTGCCCTAAGCTTCTCTCCAAGGGTGGACGTCCACCCTAGGTCCTTCTCCCTTGCCTGGCCGTCCTCCTTGAAGTGGAAGAGTCCTCCTCCTTGGCGTGGCCCAAGTTGAAGAGAGTGGGGAGAAGAAGGCACCAAAAGGGCTGGTGATGTGCCCCTTTAATCTCCTTCTCTACTCCTCCTTGGGCGTAGGTATAGGTGGATGTAGGTAGAAAAATACACTAATGGAGGATGCCCAAAATGGTGGTAGGTGGTGGGTTTTTATAGAATAGGAAGGGGGCTAAGGTGTCCCTTGAAATGGAGGGCCAAGATGGAATGATGGAGGTGGTTAAGGATCCAATGGCCAAGGGTGTTTGGCGCCACCTTAAGAGGCACCAAGGGGGTAGTTATGGGGGTTGACACCCCTTGATATTGGCGCCAAAATGGCTTCTAGAAGAGGGTCTAATTTGGCGCCAAGAAGGATTCTAGAAGGGGGGTTAGGTGGATGGCTAGGATGGCTTATGTGGGTAGGTGTAGGGTGGATTAAGGTCTGAAAGTTGGCGCCAATATAGAGGTGGTTAGGGGTAGCTTTTGGCGCCAACTTTAGGTGTCTTTTGGTGGAGATAATGGGGTGAAGGGATGGCTAGGAGGTGGCGCCAACTTGAGTAGGGTAGCTAGCTTAGGTAGGCTTAAGTTAGTGGAGCTAGCTAGGGTTGACTTTGAAGGTAATGGATGGCCAAGGAGCTGGTTGTTAGCTAAGCTAAGCTAAGCTAAGATAAGCTAAGCTAGCTTAGCTAAAGGTGGAGTAGAGGAGAAGGTGTTGGAGCTAGGGTTTGGAGTGAGGAGCTGAGGAGGAGAAGTCTGAAGCTGAAATTAGAGCTGGCTACTGCTGAAGAGGCTGGCATGGAGCTACTCTAGCTGGCTTAGCTTGCTAGTTCTTTACTAGTTGCTAAGTCAAGCTAAAGTAAGCTAGCTTCTACCATGATGAGCTGAGGTGAGCTAGGTCTGGTGCTCCCGGGGAGACTCAAGCTGGTTGAGGCAACTAAGGTAGCTTAGCTCAACTGAGTTGAGCTAAGCTAAGTCCTCGGGAGCTGGACTTGAGCTTCCTGAGCTGGGATGAGTTCTTCTTCAGCTGGCTGGAGTTGAGTGGAGCTGGATGTAGCTGGATCTGAGCTGGGGTGAACTCCTGTCAACTTAGCCGAGCTAGCTAGAGCTCCCTGTGGACTAGTGGGAGCTGAGATGAGCTAGACTTAGCTAAGTTGAGCTGGATCTGAGCTGACTTGAGCTAGGGTGAGCTAAGATGAACTCTCTTGAGCTGTCATTCAGCTGAGATTAGCTAAATGGAGCTGGGATGAGCTAACCCTAGTTCAAGTGAGCTAGGTTCCAGCTGCAGTGAGCTGGATCAAGCTGAGGTGAGCTGGATCAAGCTGAGGTGAGCTGGATCAGGCTGAGTTCCAGCTAGTCTGGGCTTCTCCTTCACCATTTGCCTTCCTGAGTGCTAGGGTTTTAGGGATCTGTGTATCTGTACATCCCTAACACTCACAAAAACACATTAAAAAGACAATAAAAAAATGCAATGCATGCCTAACCTAATTTATGCCTAATGCAGCCCAAAAATCCATTTGCGGAGTAAAATCCTAAGAGCTAGGTTTATTTTAATGCATAAGAATGATGATAAACCGGTGTTTATCAGCAATGCGGGTGGTGGCGAGGCGTGAGGCGGCGTATGGTGGTAGCCCTAGGTCGGACTGTGGTCGGAGAGATGGGTTTGTTCGGGGGGTCGTTGGGTGGCGTGTGGCAGGGAATGGAAAGGGGGAATCTGTCGAGTGGAGTGAGGGGAAACTTCTGAGGTAGTCGGCGAGGGGTGAGAGGGTCTGTGGAGGTGGGATGAGCTCGCCGGAGAGGGAGGTCGGAGACGAAGCAGGCAGAGATGGAAGTCGTGTGTGGTGGGGCGAAAAGATAAATTGAGTGAGGGAAAATGTAAGGGAGGAGGAGGAGAAGCTATTTACCTAGGTTATGGATGAAGGGGGGGGGGGGGGGGCGGAGCCACCGGCTCGTACCTGCCGGAGCTGGGGAAGAAAAGGCCCTGGAGGGGGAGATCGGCGATGAGGAGGCAGGCGGAGAGTGCCGGCGGGTGCAGCACGACACAGACAAGAGGGCTAGGAGAACCCTGCTGCAGGTAAGGCGGCAGAGCGACGAGGAGGAAGAGGAGGGAGTCGCCGGAAGCTGCGGGCCGTCTGACGGAGGAGGAGGGGATGAAGTGGGGGGTTATTCTCCGTCAGAGAGAGCTTGCCAGAACCAGCATGGGGTGCTGGTTCTTATAAAGGGGATGGCGGAGAGGGAGGCGCGGGCTGGCGACGTGCCAGCCTCGCCGGAGCGTGGTCGGAGATGAGACCCATACCTTCTGCGCGTTCGCACAGAAGGTATGGTGGTCGGCAGGTAGCATGGCCGGGTCCTTGCGATAGAGGACGTCGCAGGGAACCCCGCGTTTGTTTTGTAGGGCGGTCACCTCTCTCTGCGAGGCGCCATGCTCCGCGCAAAGTCACCGGAGCATGGTGCTGCGCAGAGTTTTGCAGGAGGGACCGTTCCGCAAAGAACGACGAGAAAGTTGGGGGCCAAAATGCAAGGGTTTCAAAAGATAAGGGTCAAAAAGTAAATGAAGAGGACCAAATTGCAAAGTCGGTCATGGAGATCTCTTCTTAGGCTCAAGTTTTTATACATGACTAATTTGAACCTAAGGATTTTAATGGTGAATTTTATTTCTAGGTTAGACCATGTTTGACTGGCCAATTTACGTAAAAACCTAGATTAAGTCATTAATTAGGCATGGTTCTCTTTGTAGGTCAAAATGGGTTTCTAAGGCCAAATTGAAGGTTCTAAACCCTAGAGATTATTTTTCTATGAATTTTAGAAGGTTTAGCTGATTTTTATACTGCATTGAACCTCGTGAATTGAAGTGAGTTTGTTTTAGGGTTACAGAATGTCATTTAATTTCTTGAAGTTCCTATAACCCTTTTTAGATCAGATCATCTCACTTTCCTTCTTATTAGGCTTGTTTGACCCATGTTTGGACCCTTAATTACCCTGCTTGCAAATTACGTTGGTAAAATTACAGTTTTACCCCTTATGATTTGTTTTCTTCTTAAACTCAGAATTCTCTGAGTTAAGCCTTTCTTTGAGGTTATGTAGGAGCTTTTTCTTACAAATCTGGGTTAGATTATGCTAGTTAGGGTTTATGATGAGGTTCTCATCATTTAACGTCTCCTTCAAGCAACTTTTGGCGGAGAAAAACCCTCAATTTCGTCTCTCCCCTCTCCAGTCAGAGTGCCCTAGCTTCCGGCGATCCTTCTTCATCCTCCTCGTCGCTCTGCTACCATACCTGCAGTAGAGTCTACTCTGCCCCGTCTTCCCACGCCAGGCCGCACTAGCTGGCGCCCTCAGATCTCCTCCTCGTCGCCGATAACCCCCTCCTGGGCACCATCGTCCCCAACTCCGGCAGGCATGAGCCGGACTTCTTCCTCTCCCTCTTCGTCGACTAAGTAGGTAGGAATCTTCCCCTTACTCTCCTTTCACTTTTCCCTCATTCAATTAGCATTTCAGACCCCTCGACTGCCACTACCACCCCCATCTGCTTCACCTCCGACCGCCATCTCCGGCGAGGTCGCTCTACCTTCACAGGCCATTTCACCCCTCGCCGACAAGCCCAGAAGCTCCCCCTCACTCCACTCAAGAATTTCCCCCACTCCATTCACCGCCCTTCACCTCCCGACCACCCCCCGAACACACCCACTTCCGCACACACAGTCTGCCCTAGGCACACGGACACAGGCGCTCTTGCACCTCGCCGACCCTCGCACTGCCTTCGCCACACTCCGGCAAGGCTCCCTGCGTTGTCTGATGTGGCCGTGAGGCTGTCTTTGTGATTTCAGGTCTCCGCCTCCTCGCCGCCATTGACAATCTGTTGAAGCTTCTTCGCAGGCAGCTCCACGACTCCTCTAGCCCAAGTGTGAGCTCTAGGCAACGCGGGATGCTTCTACGAATGTGCCCAGGTTCGCAATTGGGGTCGCGAGCCTTCGCTGCTGCCCCAATTGCCAGCTCCTTCTCGCCTGCGGGCGCGTGGAGTAGAGGTGGGACTTTAGTCCCACCTCGTAAGTGTGTGGCCTCGTGCCCACACTTAAATTGATTTTGTGATATTAGCTGTTCGCCTTCAATACATAGGGGTCAGGTCCCTCACCCATGCACGCAGCGCGCCACGCACTCACACCCGCCCTTGCCCGCGCTCACGCCCCGTGAGCCTGGGCCGAACCCGATTACCCGGCTCTGGGAGAGCTTTCTCAAAGAGAGATTCAGAGAGAGAGAGACGTGGGGAAGGGGTAGGGGGTAGGTTTTGCACTGATAATTGTGTGTGCGCGCAGGGAAGAAGGAAAAAGAAGGAAGAAGCAGGCGAAGGAAGAAGAAGAGAGGAGGAGGAGCGGCTGAAGACTTAGCCACACTGAGCAGCTGCTGAAGAAGAAAGGAAGGAGAGGAGCTGAAAGAAAAGAAGAAGAGCCGCACTGTAGCAAACGCATAGTTAAGCCGTCTGAGCACCGAGTCAGACGATGGAAGGTCAGCGGCCAGAGCAGAAGAAAGCAAAGAAAAAGAAGAAGACAGGAAGAAGAAAAGAAGAAAGAAGAAAAAGAGAAGAAAATCAGAGAGGAAGAAAGGAGAAAGACTTAGCAGCTGAAGAAGAAAAGAAAAGGCAGAAGCCTCTGCAGTCGCAAGGAAGAAGAGAAAGAAAGAAGAAAAAGAGAAGAAAATCAGAGATAAGAAAAAGAGGAACCACAAAAGCAGAGAAGAAGGAAAGAAGAAAGAAGAGGGTCAGCTGAAGAAAGAGAAGAAGCCAGTCACTTTTTTTCTCTCTCTCTCTTAATTTTTTGTAAAACCTTATATTGTGAATTTATAGGCTTCTAGAATTATAGTTTGCTCCCTGAGTTCGACCTCGGGAAACTTGTCATTCCGAGTAATAAATTGTATTAAACTGGTAACTGTTCTTATCATATACCACAACGACTGTAATTACCATAGCGACAAAGGACTGAAGCACTCCGCAACTATTCTTCGCATGGCTTTTTTGAGGAGATTTGGTGGATTGCATGCAGGATTTACTTTGGGAAGGCACAAGGCACACCCCCCCACGCATTTCAGATGTCTGGGGAGCTTACCAGATGATTGGAATCACTTCCAAACGTCTGGAGCGGTGGTCGGACGTCCAGAGCTAGGTCCAGACGATCCAGAAGAGTTCGTGGATGTCTGAGGTTGATGCAGAGACTTAGGTACGTTACTGGACACTTTTAAGACGTCTGTAAGTTGTTCCAAACATCTGATTTAAGTCAGAAACCCTATTTTTGACCCATTTAGGGTCTGTTTGAGGTTCGTTTTACACAAACAAGATACCGATGTCTTCCTTGTGAGTTCCTCTACTTGTTAGAAGGTTTTTTATATTGTTCTAAATGTTCCTTGTTATAGGACTTCGTTCTGTTGCAGGTTCAAGGCTTGCTGAGGCATGTGAGCTTGTCGTTCAAGCCCCCAATACTCCTAGGTTTACTGATAGAGTGGCTTCCCCTAGTTTAATTATAAACCTAAATGCATGTGTGGGATAAATGATTAGAACCTAGGATATGGCATGAATCCTAAGACGATGAACACTTGAAATGTCTATATTGGATGAATGAATTGCAGTCTTGAATAAGTAGATATGAATGTTAACAACTGCCTGTAAATAAATAACAGCTACCTGTGAAATACGAAGTACTTGTGCTAGTTAACTGTTGCATGTGACTTTTCTATTGTATACGTTAAATGAAATAATACGAGCTGCATGTATATCAATTGGGAATGGTAATGTGAATGATGGAAATACGAGCTGCCTGTGTATAACCCGAATATGGTAATGTGAACAATGGCAATACAAGCTGCATGTGTATATCCTGAGAATAGAAATAGAAATGATGAAAGCTGGTATGGAATGGTATGAGGAACATGAGCATGAACCCTACCGGGAATAGGAGTTGAGCTCTTGGAAATAAATGGAATGGATCTGGAAATGCGTTGGGAAGTGTGCTGGCCCTTGAGTACGTGGTACCAAGGGGAGCACATGTTACCTCTTAATGTAGAGGGGAGCTTGCTGCCTTCGAGTTGAGGCCTGGGGTGGGTTTGGTCACTTTGCACCGACTCCGTGGCCCTCATGTACACTATACCGGGGAGAGCTACCAATGTAGGGAGAGAGCTAGCCACCCCATGGGGTCCGGGGTTCAGTTAGCTGCCCTACACAGACTTGTTAGGCCCACTGGGCAAACCAGGGTAGTTAGGCGACAGTGCGCGGACTATGGAGAGGCGAGACCCCTGTTTGGTTCTTAGGGGCTAGATCCCTGTTATTGAGAGGGCTAGGCCTTATACTGTTCCGTGTTGTACTTGGGTGCACTCGTTAACGGAAATGACTGACCGCATGCCAGTGCGGGGTAGCTACCCGTGGGCTTATCGCGCGTGCCGTAGTCACCGTTACGTCTGTCCGTGACCTTGAGGTGGTTGACTGGGTGTAGGATCACCACGGGGGACTCTCCCAGCCAGGAGAGCATCATGTGTGCCTTCTACTCTTCGGAAAAGACTGCAATCAAGATCGTTCCCACGAGGAACATTTGAGATCAAGAAGAGATCTGATAAATAGACCAATGGGTGAAAAGGAATAATTTGTGAAATAATGCAATTAGAAAACAACAGCTACCTGTCCACTTTTACTGCTTTAGTTGGTTGCCACTCTACTCAGTGTTTGCTGACTTTGTATACTCATAACCCCTTTTCAAGTCCAAGTGTTGAGCAGCCTGAGTCTACGGTTGCAGAGGGTGTTGGGTCCAGTAGAGCCCAGTAACAGTAGCTTCTTTTGTTGTACTCCTTTTTGTAGTAGTGAGTTGGACTCTTGTACATTTATGTTCTGTACTTTATGTTCCTGTACCTTGTTACTTTCTACTGTTGTGGTGGTGATATGTACTGTAGCAGTTTTTACTTCTTTACTGCTGTACCTTTTTACTGTTAGTTGCTTAGCATAGTGAATGTGGTTTACTTTCCTGCTTTTTGGTTACTTTCTCATTGAACGACTTAGTCTTGGGATTAGTCGAGTCGAGCCGATCTTGGGTCCTGTAGGGATTTGAGAACCGGGTCGTAACAAAGGGAGACAGAAGAGGAGGGTTCTGCATGCCACCGCGCACAGAGCACAATGTACAGTACAACAATTTCATTTTCAAACGTCCGGGAATGGGTCCATACGTCTGATTGAGACTCCAGACGTCTTAAAAGGCTAAAAGTGTGACAGGTCATTACACCCTACCCCCTCCTCCTCCTCTTCCTTGCCAACCAATCCCCACCCCTCCTCCTCGTCCTCCCCTGTCATGCCACCCCCCTCCTCCTCCCTGTCCTACCACCCCCAATCCTCCTCCCCGACCCCCTCCTCCTCATTGATCATCTAACTCAAATTAAGATTAGGCATGAAATTAATATTTGGATTCCATACATATGCTTGCATATATGGTTTAGTGTTTTCTATATATTTATAAATTTAAGCAGTAGGACAGCATTTGGCATACAAAACGTTGACGTTATGAGAGCTGATTAATTACTATTGATTAATGACTAATATTTCTTCTCCAGATGTTAAAGCAATGCAAAGAAGTATGATAGATATGCACATTGTTGATACATCGATTAATACTAATGTTATGTTAATGATGAATAACATTGTAATTTGTAAAGGCAAGTTTGGAGTTGATCTTATGATTCCATCGTTATCATTATTGATAGAAAAAGTAAGATAAGAGAATATATGCATATATCACCACCTTTTATCTATCTATGCAGTTTGTCCATTTTATTTGCTTTATTTAGAGTAAGATAAATCTACACTATATATTAGTGCCATTATATTGTTATTATTGGAGAATGATTCTTCACTTTTTAAACTAAGTTTTAGATAATAATGTGTTATTTAATTGATTCTATTTCTGAAATTACGAGTTATTGCTGATGGGCATTATTGGAGGTTGTACTACTTGAAGGCATAATTTTAATGGTTTTTATTTATTTAAATGATAATATAGGTTTAATGTTCAAATTAGTTATTATTTAGATGCATACACTTGCTAAAGAAGATATATGCACGCGAGGCCAAACATTAGGTATTCTAACTCCTACGGTAAAAATCCTCTAAGTTAAATTGTGTCAAATTACTCACCCATCGAGACTTATGATCATGTTATATGGACAATGTAGGAAGTGTATGTATACCTCATTTACATTCATGATGTGTTGTCTTTGTAGCATACCAAAAGACTAGATTGACTTTAGTTCGATGAAGTACCAAACTAAAGAAGGTCTTTAAAGTTTTGATCACAACTTAGTTTTGCTCGTTACATGTAACCTTGTGCAGTGAAGTTTCGGTTGCTTCTTTCTACTCTTCTCCGATATACCAACTAATCTTATCTAGTTTCTTGTTGTACCCCTTAACTAGGTGTTAAAGGAAAGTTAGCTAAGGTTAGTAGTGAGGGGTATACTAGAAAAGTGCGGGGAGATGTTGCAGAAATTTCACCACACTACGGTTACATGTAACGAGCAATGCTAAGTTGTGATCAAATATTTCAGGATGGGTTATAAAGTGAAAATCTTAATCAAGATACATATCATTCAGTCCTTTCTCTTCCTAATAAGTGATTTGTTTACATTAAATTTTAGGTTATAATGGATAAATCTTGGATTGGATTGTAGGGTTCAGATTACACCAGATACAAGGATGGAGTAATTTCATTCCTAGATTGGGTCTTTGATGATGATAGGAAGATATTTAGGTAAGGAGATCAACTTAATAATATCTTCTGCCCATGTAGAAGATGTTTGAATTATTCCTTGCATGATTATAAAACTGTGCTCGAGCACTTAATTTGTAATGGGTGGTGGCAGCATTACACTACTTAGGTAGCTCATGGAGAGGAGTTTATTGAGCAAGTTATAAACAATGAGAATACTGTTGACGAATAGATTGACGAGGAAATTACTGATAATGGAAGTGAAGAAATACAAGAAATGTTGAACAAGATGAGAGCAGGAGAAGATATAAATACAGGTGAGGAAGATCCGTTTAGTTGTGATCCGTTCTATAATGTTGTTAAGGCGGCTAAGGGTCCTATTGCTTCCGGTGTTACAAGAATGTCTAAGTTATCGTTTTTATTGAAGATGTTTCAACTGAAGGTAATGAACAAAGCTAATGCTAAATTCATGTCAGAAATACTTCAGTTTATTACTGAGCTGTTGAATAACTCTAATGATTTTCCGGCTTCATGATATGAGGCAATGAAACAAATTCGCAAGCTTGATTTGGACTGTTAGAAGATCGATGCATTTCCAAATGTTTGCATTCTTTTCAAAAATGAATTCACAAAATTGAGTAACTGTTCTGATTGTGGACATGAGAGAAATAAGGAAGGTAAAAATGAAAGTAAGAGAAAACAAAACATTTTGAGAGAGCGAATCAAGAGACAATGCTCCTGCATAGTCACCTAAGAGCAGTAATTCCATTCAAACCCATTTTGAGAACAAAACATTAAAACAGGGTTAAATCTGCAATTTTAACATCACATCACAAATGCAGAGTAACCATGAGGTTTGTCAAGGGTTAATTGAAGGTCAAATGAGAATTAAAGTCCAATAAGTGGGTCCACACAGATAGAAATAGGATTTCACGCATTCTGAGAACTAAAACAACTCACAAAATCCTAATTTCAGACCTGCTTGAATTGAAGAGGTTCTGGTCAGGATAAATTCATCTAAACCTTCTAAAATTCATAGAAAAATATTCTAAGAGGTTTAGTACCCTTATTTTGATCATCTGAACCCATTTTGACCTTGGATAGGGTTTTAGACGGGATTTTACCCTAATTTGAGCTTCCGTGCAAATTACTCAGCCAAAAGAGGTCAAAACTCAAATCCAACTTCACCAATAGATTCCTTGGGTCCAAATTAGGTTGGTACCAAAATTTGGGTCCAATCAGAGTCCATCTTGACCTAGTTTGCATTTCAGTCCTTTAAATCTTTATTTCTCTCGGTCAGCCCCTAACTTTCAAGATTTTTGCAAATAGTCCCCTAACTTTCTCGTCTTCTTTACATCCAGGTCCATGCCGCCATTGTTGGGTCAAATCCTACACCGCTATCTTTGACTAACCTAAGACCCTAGTAAATCAACACCAAATCCTACCAAATTTTGTGGGATTGGTATTCAAATGGAGAAGAATCGCTTGAGCAAGGTTTTAGACCCTCATTTCAAGCAACAAGATCAGGCGAGCTCATGAAAAATTGGAGAGTTCTTGTTCCCAAATCTCAACGCAATCACACGGATTTTTCCTATTAGAGCTCGGTTTCAAGCCCTATAAAGAGTCTCCTAGGTCCCAAGCTCTTCCTTAATCGATTCTAGGTCGATTCTTAATCTCTTCCCTCCTCTCCAGCCAAGAAGCTCCACAACTCCGACGATCCTCCCGAACTCCTTCGTCAGGACGGCAAACGATCAAATTGGCTGGTCCCTCTTCTTCCTCACCTTCCTCCGCTCCTTGCCGATCAAAGCAGGGGCCACTTCGACCCTTCCTCATCGCCGTTACCAACCACAGAAGCAACCTTCATCTTCGGCGTCGGCCAGCCATAACCGGTGCCAATTCCTCCCATTTTGTCCATGAAAATAAGTCTTTTCGCTCCCTCTATAACCTTAGGTTAACATTAACTCCTCAGAACCTCAAATCAACCATCACATCCACGCTCTCCCTCTCCGTCTTCTCCAACACCGGCCACAGCTCTGGCGACGTCGTGCACCCACTACACTCCACCAATCCACCCGCTCCGACTCCCCAAAGCTTTGCCTTACGCCTCCAACCAAAAGCCCTCACCCAATTTCGCCATCCACTCACTCCACGACTCCACCGAATAACCCATCCTCCGTTCGCCCTCTCTGACTTCACCACTTCACACACACCTTCACGCGACGCCACGACCACCACTGCACTCGTCGACGACCGGCAAACCTTTTGAGCATATATGACAAGGTCACAAGGCCGTATTCTTGATTTCAGGTAAGCAATTGGAGCTCCACCATCATCGTTGTCATCTTCAACTCAGACCACCCTTCTCCAACCACAGCTGGACTCGAGACCACATCCAATCGACGTGGCTTCATCTCCTGAGGGAGTCTGTAGCACCAATTGAGTGAAGCATTAGTTGCAGCTGCCTCAATTCAACGAGCAACACACCCTGTAGCTGCGTGAAGGAGACAACTCCTATTTAGTCCCACTTCGCGTGAGAATAATCTGGAGAGGTGCATAAATTGATTTGCTGTCGTAGCCTCTTCGCCTAGTACACGAGGGGTCGGGTCCCCCATGCACGCGCTTTCACTCCTCACCTGTGACTACTGCCCACGAGTCTAGTCCCTAAACCCGATTATCTGCCTGAATACCCAATTATCTAGTTCTGAGAAATAAGAGAAGAAATTGTGAGGAGGAGGGAAGGTTTTGCTCTAGGATTTGTGTCCTCGAGATGCGTGCATGACCTGCTTGACACTTAGCGTTTCGAGAGGTTGGTTGCTTATGCTTGAGATGTTGGCTCTAAGGCCTTGTGTTGGGGCTTAACCCTTGAGGTCTCTAAGGCCTTGTACTGAGGATTGGCGACCTTAAGTCGTCTGGATTGCTTGGTTGACATATGATACTGTGTAATTATTTTAGATTGGTACAGGCGTGGAATTGGGAGATTAGTGATTTAAAGACCACTATTGGAATATTTGGTTTATTTGATTACATTGAACATGTGTTTCAATATGGGGATTTAAGTGGTGATTCAAATCACCATTGTTTTGAGCTTTTATTCTTTTTATCCCATCATATTTTGAGGTACAATTTGGGTTGATATTTAAAATATTTCTGTGTATAATATTCATTGAATATCTT
This sequence comes from Thalassia testudinum, assembly GCA_037157565.1. Classification (NCBI taxonomy): domain Eukaryota; kingdom Viridiplantae; phylum Streptophyta; class Magnoliopsida; order Alismatales; family Hydrocharitaceae; genus Thalassia; species Thalassia testudinum. The sequence goes on from JAZHRO010000067.1 coordinate 9,526,226, forward strand.
TTTTGTACTTAATTGATTGTCCTCATTATTTCTGAATGTGATTAGTGCGTAAATTCTATATTTGCTCCTTATGAATGACCTCGGTCTCATTTTCTATTTTAGAGAACACTCTATAAATTTAAATGTTGTAAATCGATTTTGACAACTATACTACGACACGCATTTCATAAATCGATGCAAAATGCACTCAAGAGTTACACATGCATTAGGCCTACATATTATTATTTAATTGAATCTTAGCTAATTACATGATATTAATATCAATCAATTCTCAATCTAATTAATCATATTATTATAGACCTTAATCATTCACCAATTACATTACTTGTCATTATCTATTCATCATTGTTCACAAAATTAGTTACAAGATACGTAAAGGTAGCTCTATTGGTAGTGGAACTCTGACAATTGCAGAGCCCACCCAAGATAGAGTTCTAAAACATGCTTTACCGAGGGATTGGTGTGGTGGGGGTGCCAATTTCCTTCAATTTGCCTATCAAATAAAAGTTACAAGTACCCGAGAGTCAAGAATACTTATATGTGAAGCATATCTTGGCAAGAAACGACAAAAATTAGTGTTAAACGTGCTTAAACAAGTAAAACGTAGCTAAAATGGAATTTGCAGTCTCAAGCAAGCTTATGACACTAATGAACATACAAGACACATGAATATATGGGTATGAGCGCAGCGAACTAGTCAAAGCATGGTCCACAATCCCCAGATTGATCAAAAACACCTTGGAAAGCCCACGAGCAATTCTGTTTCTACTTGAACGAAAGGAATGCAAATTCACTTTTATTGATGTTCCGTACGCTTGAGGTCCTTGTAGAATATAAGTAATTAAATTTTGATTCAACTAGAGTAAAATTTTATAAAATTTAAGCTATAGTAAATTAATTTGAAATATGTATCTTAACATGGTAATTGGATGTTAACATTAAAATATAGATATAGTTAAATATGTAATTTTGAAGATATTTTTATATATTTAGTTCTTATTTTAAGTGTTCAAATTTATTTGGTATCAAAAAATTAGTGTGTGCCCAAGCAAAAATTAAATCCTTAACATAATAAAATAACAAGTTGCAAGTGGACGAACCATTGGCATCAAATAAAGGTTATGAAAGCATTTCTAGATTTTGATATGAAATTCAAATTTAAGAAACCTTTCTTTTTAATTCCTTCTATGTATTCGTACATCACAAGGAAAGGTAAAGGAAAATAGTCTCTCCAAATTCAACCCTCTTCTTTTTTATATTTAAAGGAATATATTTTCTCCTTCATTACTTTCTCCCTCTTTCTAAAAGCACAATGCATCATCTCTTACAAAAGAAAATAGATAAGCTAATATCACTATTATTGGTTGCATTCAATAATGATGGCACCCAAATTTTAATTAAGTTAAATGGGAATGGCACAAAAGGGGATTATAGTTATCAATGGGAATATAAGAGTCAAAGAGAAGAGGGAGTCAAAACTTGAGCATCTATATCTATAGAAAATGTGGTTCCCCTCCTTGGGCCACGTCACCCCCACCTGCACCCCTTACCCCTCCTCCAATACATCCTTCTCCTTTTCCCAAAACCCTTCCCCAAGACACACTCCCCTCCCCATCCCCACCTTTCTTCCACTGTCTCCTCTCTCCCATCTTTCACTTTTGGACTCTTTGATCACACCCATCCCCCTCCGATCCATTCTTCTTCTTCTTCTTCTTCTTCTTCTTCTTCACTAACAACAACAGCAGCCGGCCACATGTCCCTTTATGAAATGTGGCTCATCACAACTAAAATGTCCAAGCTAAGTTATAAACTAAGTTAAACACTATTTTATTAACACAATAAATGGGTTAAGTGTGAGAATTAACAGAAATGACCTAAAACATCATATTTATGTTAAAAATGCATAATTAGGTCAATTTATGAGATATTCTATTCACAAATACAAACTGATAATCTAATTGTCAATTGAACACATTTCTGAGCTCAAAAGTTCAAATCAAAGGTGAAATTAACTTCTAACATGTTCAATTAAGCTCCAATGAAAACTTCATGGCATTTGGACATCAATAGGGCCTTATATTCATGACATTACATTTAGGTCCTTATATCATAACATTTCTTTACATACAAAAGTCGTGAGGGCCTCTTTACAACTCATAGGGACCTATTTGTTAGACTTCAGGGACCACTCTTTGGATTCTTTTCACTTATGGGCTACCTAGCAATTTCTCTACCCATTCGATATAAAGGCTTCTCCACAATTTTCCCAACAGACCTGCAGCCACTCAGCCACTGTTCACAACAATGAATAGCAGCTACAGCTACTGTTGATCCCTTGCTCCTTAGATCCAACGGTGGATCCATCTCCATCCATCATGCAGAGATTCGTTACACTCCCTAGATTCCATCCTATGGTGGGATTTTGTTCAAAAATGTCTCGTGCCTCTTCCCTCCTCATCCCACCATCCATGCCCTAATCGCCTATTCTCACTCATTGGTGACCCGATCACTCCCTTGCTTCTTAAGCAACTCCCTTGAGCTCGCACATCCCAGACGAGCCCCCTTCCTACTTCCTTGGGCTCTCCATTCTTCCTCTCCAGCTCCTCTTCTATTCTTCACTCGGCTACACCTGTGACAGAGGTGGAGCTTCTTCTCTCTTGATCGTCCACATCAAGCTAGATCACATAACACTAGGGGACGTCCCAGGAGCTCCCCTAGTGGGATCTTCACTCGTTGGAGATCCTCCCTCCGTTCTTCCTCTCCATCGTCGGTTGGAGATCCATAGGTCTCATTCTTCCTGTTAGAGTAGGTTTTACTACTTTCTTAGTGTAATTTAATGCTTTCTAGATTAGTTAGGAGTAGATTAGTTAGTGAATTCACGAATTTGTTAGCTTAGGTTAGGAGTAGAGTAGAATAGATCTGATCTCGCCCTCTTCGATCAATTTAGATCAGAGAGGTATTTTTCCACTCTCATTGTGATTCATTGTTCTTCCTCTACGCCTAATAAACCATTTCTACTAATTTTCCTCAATTTTTGATTTGCAATTCACCCCATCCATCTGAGCATATCTAGATCTGAAGTTTTTGGACTTCGCGATCTAGATAGCGCTCAAATCCACCTAGGGATCTTCTCATTCACTTCATAAATTCACAAGAATCCTCGATCTGGATTTAATTGCACAGATTCGCTCGATTGTTTCAAATTTGGATTGCATGCCCAATCTCACGATTTGGAGTTAATTCGGGTTTAAACGGATTTAATCGAGTGATTTGAGTTTGGATTTGCTTAATTGGGTGTATTACGATGAGTTTGATGTGATTTGATTGAAGTTTTATTCTCAAATAAGAAAATGTCCAATTCAAGCCACATATTAGGTAGTTTAGCCAAGGATAATTGGTGATACTGATTTGAGGCTAAATGAGGACCCAACGGATTTTGATATGATCATTAAATCGTCTTGAACATCAATCAATGGTGTTCAAGAAGATCAGGTGATTAGATCAGTAATAGATCTAAAGTAAAAGCCCAAAATAGGGCAACATCGTTCTAAACTCAAAACAGGATTCAATCTGATGATTTATGGATATCTGATGACAAAATGATTTTTCAAAGACTTTCAGATCTTGTTTGACAGATTTGCATGGGTCGAGAAGTAAATTTTCAATGATTAAATCCTGTTTGATTTGGATTTGATCATTGACATCAATTACTCTGTTTTATTTTGATTTGGAAGTTTGGCATGGCATTTGATCTCTGATTTTCAAATGGTTTATGAATTTGTTGTGAATTTAAAGGTTTGAATGAGTATTCATGTGCCTTAGATTAGACTTCTTAGGTTAGATCTAGGCTGATTTCAGTGAAACAGTAGCTATCAGCTACTGGAAGCAAGTAGCAGTAGTAGTGTTGGGTAGCTAATATGGTAGTAAAACAACAACAATCACAATAGTAGCTGTTGGTTTGGTGAGCAGCAATTTGGCTACCATTGTACAGCAGCAACAGGGTTTGGAACACACTATCAAAGGAGATTTAAGTTGGATTTAGGGGTTTCAAGAAGGTGAATCTATGTATATCTGTATAATGACATAGAACAAGCATTCATGTAAACTGGATTGACTTAAATTTGATTAAGTAGCAGTTAAACCATGTTTTCATTCATTGTCAGCTCATATAAAGTGCATCACCTGTCCAAATTGTGTTTTGACTTGAAATCTAAATGAAAATCATGTTTAAATGATGAAACATCTTCCTTATGATGTGTTGGATGTTCTTGGATGCTTACACCTCTTTTCCAACCCTTAGAATGCATCTTACGGCCTTAGGCTCATATTTTAAACTCCATTCAAGGCTTCTTTTGTGTTAGACTTGTAAATAAATTAAAATTATTAAAAAGATCATAAAAAAATAAAATAAATGTATCTTGAGTAGGATTAGATATTTTTTTAAGTGTACGCAAAGTTTCAAAGTATTCCAAATCCTTTAGCTAGTAGAACATGCCAGTCGATAGTTCGGTATACTCTGAAACTTAATAAAAGAAACACATATGAAAAATCCAAAAACAAATGATTCTTCTATTATCTCACCTTCTCTATCTCTTCTCCTACCTCCATTAAATATACAAATACCATAAAAACTCAAAATGCCCGAGAATATATAAAAATACCTTGTATATAGTTGTATACTTGTAAATATGAATAAATTAATAAGGTATATGTAAATAATGTAATATGTATATATACTGTACATAAATAACTTATATATGTATTATATATATTTAAATAATTATTTATGTTGATTTATTGTATATATAACTTAATTATATGATTATATATTAATTTATAATAGATTATATGTATATAAATTAAGATAATTATAAATAAATATGTAAACTTGTATAATAGGATTTGAATTGTACATATGTATTTAAGTATTTATTATATACCTAATTATACTTGTACATTGATTTATTTAAGTATTTATTGTATAGAATTAAGTTAATAAGTTAATTAGGTAAGTTATTAAGTTAAAAATAAAATAAATTAGTAATTTAACTTATTACTAAAGTAACTTATACTTTATATTTGTAAAAAATAATTTTAAATATTTTCAACTTATTTATAACATATTTATACTATATAATAATATTTATAACTAAATTATGTGTATATCTATTAATAACGTGTATATAACTGTACATAAATTAAAATAAACGTTCTAAAATAAATTAAAAATGTATAATAAATACCTTATTATGTAAACTAATTAATTATTACATCAATTGAATAATTAACTTATTAATTTATACGTTAATTAAGGATTTAATCTCTAAATTAATGTGAACAAAGTACTAACTTTAGGTAATTTTTAAATATAACTAAATAAGTTATTACTCTAAATTAACTGCATAATTATATAGCCCTATATAAGGGCTTTATAATGATATAATTTATTTCAAAATTGGACTTAAAATCGACACTCAAATCGAGGTCTAAAGTCGGCCTCAGCGAACACTAACTTGCACCTAATCTCAGTGAAAGTCCCACATCGTGGGTCTTCAACTAGTCGCAGCAGTATGTAAGGATTTGCACCTGTAGCCTTACCATTCGTCATGGCGCTGGGCACAAATAAAATCTATACCCCCTAATTCCTATGAGCATTGTATACTTTAAGCATATGTGTGGCTGAGTGCGTGCGTGCGCACGTGCCTGTGGGTGCATGTGTGCATGGGTGGCTGCGAGTCGTGGGTCTATTAGGCTTAGAAATGTACAAAAAAAATGCACCTAACTAAAAACTAGGGCCTGGGCCTATTGATCCGACCCATATAGGGTTGTAGATCTCGAGAAAAGCCTTGAGCCCACCAACCATTAATTTTACTCTAACTTATAATTAGACTTAAGTTAAGTTAACCAAAAATTTCTGAGTGTTCAGTACCTAATATGTAAGTATAGAGTGTATACATATATGTATATCTGTATATATAAGCATAATTAGAGTATAGGTAATTGTTTGAGGCCTTTGTGTGTATATGTGTTTAAGCCTTTAGTGACGTTTATATTTGTTACTGTAGAGTATATAATATGTTAGTATAGGTCAAAATAACTTGATATGGTATACATTAGTTAGTATTTTTATACCTACACTTAGGTATTGTTTAGGATAGTTGTATATAACTAACATAGAGTACTTTTAATTAGTTTTTGATGCATTTATTTCTATATAAATGTTTGAGGCATTATAGTTAGTATTAATTGATTCATTTTATACATAATTAACTCAATTCATTCATTCTTTGATTCATTGATTTAATTGTAAATAGAATTAACATTTTTGAAGTAAAAGAACATTTTTGGATAATAGAGAGTAATGTAAATCAATAACTGTCTCCTAGTGAATAACCTGGAATAAATAAGCAAAAATTATATAAATAAATAAAATGACATGACATCTGTTTGTATTACGGCTACACTACAATTAATGACGACATCATTAAATCACACTTTTAGCAAGCAGATGGTTTTTCGTGATCATCCCCCCTCCCCATCCTTACCTTTCTTCCATTGTCCCTTCTCTCCCATCTTTCACTTTGGACTCTTTAATCACACGCCATCCCCTTCCAATCCATTCTTCCTCTTCTTCACCAACAGCAATAGTAGTTAGCCACATGTTCGAGCTTGGCCCCTACACCCACCTCCACCACCTCAACACCCTCGCAAAGAAGGGCACCGTCGACTTCTTTGCAGGCCTCATGAGGACCACCATCTGCAACAACCTCATCGCCCTATGCAAGAGGGTCAAATTGGGCTTCGAGCCAACCAACAAGCCCCCCTTAATTAACCCACCCCAATGCCCTTGCATGGGCCCTCTACATGGGCATTAACAGCAACTTCCGCTACCAGACCCTCAACAGGATGGAGTTGCTCTTAGCGAGGGTTGCCAACCTCGCGGTGTTCCTCCTCCACCACATCCACCCACTCATCTGTCTGCTCCTCCTCCGGTCATCACCATCACTTAACTACCTCACCGACCATCCTCGATATGAGCAATTGAGGAGTGTTACAGATCTTAGCAGTGACACTTTTCCCTTGAACAGTTTTGGAGGTTACCTCCTACAATGCCTCATGAATGATCATAAATCTAAGCTATTCATCCCACTTGACTATCATGGTAGCTATAAACCATCGAGATTGCATATTGCAGGGCCTTTAGTTTTTTGAATTTCCAATGATTTTCCTACGGTTCTATTTCATTGTAATTTATGTTGTCAATTTTTTTTTATTTTCGCTTCAAACTTGGGTTTTTTAAAGACCCTATATTTGAGTTTGGTCATGTTTTGATGAATGATGTGTAGGCCCACTACTCCTGTAATTTGGATACCAAGCAGTGTAAGAAAAGGCCATGTTTACATTAAAAAAAAAAACTCCAAGCCGCCGCATCTAATTTGTGTTAGATTTGAGAATCTAATTGCATTATTTCAGATGCAATTGATATATGATGATGTTGAAATTCATGTTGAAATCAGTGAGATTTGGTAGAGATTTTTAGTCCCATACTGGAAGAGGACAAATCTCTTGGTGGGTGTAAAAAGTTTTTATCTTCCATAGCTTATGTAGCAAAGAGTAAGAGGTAGGGTTGGGAACCACGCACGCACCCACCTCGCCCTGTCTCCAGCTCAGGCTCGAGCTCGGATTTGGAATTTGAACTTTTTTGCTACATATTTATAATCTCATGATTTTTGCCTGAATTTATCGATCAAAAGGTAAAATTGGTTGATTAATTATTTTTGATCGATCAATGGGTTAAAATTAGTTGATCAATTGGTTTAGTCGACTAAAAAGTCAAGTTTGATCGTTCAATTGATTTTGATCTATCATTGGGGCTAAATTGGTTGATCAATTATAGTATTTCCATAAAACGAAAATTTTCATAAACCTTGGGTCGTGAGTTTTATATAAAGGCCATGAGAGGGCTCTCATTTGACACACAACAAGAGCAAAAAAACTCTCTCAACGTTCTCTTCCCTTCTCTCGTTCTTATCTATTTTTATTAATGCGTTCGTTCGATGTGAGATTGATAGAAGAATCTCCAATAAGTTTTGTTGCTCTTGTACAAGGAGATTGAGAGATCTATGAGAAATTTTTTATTGATCAAATCATTAAACTGGTAGATCAATCGGGAATTTGGTTGATAAACAAATTACCTCGGCTTTGTTCTCTTGAGGTGATTTTCGAGGACGTCCAAGATCGAAGTGCATCAAATCTTGGAGGTGATTCGTCGTATCTTGGAAGGAGTTCGTCAAGATATGGGTTTAAAAACATAAATCTTGGGAGGAGTTCACACCGATATTATGGGGAGAGATACCTTCTCTAAAAGAAGTACTTAATGGACGCTTCGATCAAAGTAAAATCTAATCTCTTTTCGTTTTATTTATTTGTACTATTGCATGTTTTTTGTTCTTTATTTTATCAGGATCTTTCCAAATCATGTTTAACATAATATTTTTAATTTATGCGAAATCGTTGGAAATGCATATGTTTTTATTTATACATTTCCTATATGCGTTTATTTCCACAATTTGGTTAGGACCTAAGCATAGTTGGTTATTGTACACATATATCCTTTTGGGATTAACTAAGTTTACAGTTGGATTGACACAAATGGATTACTAAAAAAGTAATTAAATGCAAGTTGCAATGCGCTTTGCAACCTGCACCTCCTGCTCAACAAAACACACACCGATGTATTTTAGCTTTCCATCAGTGGAAAATAAGCTTTCACTTCGAAACTGAAAAGTAGTTTTCACTTATGATTTTTAGGTTTAGGATTTAGAATTTAGGATTTTAGGTTTATAAAAAGTAATTTTTCACCTTTGGATTTAAAGTTTAGGATTTAAATCCAAAGGTGAAAAATAAATTTTCAACTAAAAAATCAATTTTCATAAGTGAATAACTGCTTTACAATGAGTGTTTTACTATCGCACCCAATAGATTATAGTATGAGTTGTATAAATTTGGAAGATGTAACATGAACTTGATAATGGGAAGAAAGTCAGTTTCCACGCCACACATCATACGCTCGCTCCAACTGCACATTTCAAACGTGGAAGCCATGATTTCCAATGATGTGTTGAGGAGGAGGATGTCTTAGAGTCCATATGCAATTTTTTATTCTTTTGAGGTTCCTTTCTATCGATTATTAATTGGAAGTTTTTGCAATTGTAAATTTTTGTTTGAATCCATGAAAAATGGGCACATTAACTTTTTTGTATATATCTAATTACCTTTTATATCACCTTGATAGCAAGGGAAGATGCATATGAGAAAGAAAAAGATTTGTCTCATTAGTAGCATAACTTTCTCAGTGATTTCTAAACACATTTCTTACGATATCTATGTAGTCAACACTATACCAAGATGCATATATAATTAGTCTTTTACTTTTTTTTTAAACCGGTGGGTCACTTATTCTTCACTTTGTGAAGCATAATGATAATAGCAAGAGTGATCTTTAGCGAGGCTATGAAAAAAGAACTTTTCAATTGGGGAGTTGAACAAGAATGTTTCAATTGAGGTAGTCACAAGTCATAAGCGTAGGTTCTTAAGAAAATTGAGGTTGAGATTAGTTTGCAAAACTGTTACCTCGATTTACATGTGAAGTTATGTAAGCCTTTTTTACTTTTGAAAATTATCAACAATATTATTTAGGTTAATTTGTTGTGTTTTATAATTATTATGAGATCTTCGAGGCCTGAAAAATGATGTCTATATATATGTGTCTCTATATTATGTTTATTAGATTAAATAATTAGCAATCACTTATGAAAATTCCCAATTTATTTGATTTGCATCCATGACTAATCAATAATCATTGATGTCTGATAAATGATAACTCACTTTATCTATTCGTTTTGATTCCTATTTAGTTGCATATCATCAATAATTTTTCTATTCTAAAGGATCATATTATTATTAGCTAGTTAAAATTATAATTTGATTAATGATAGTTGAGCTAAAAGTTACAATTAATAAATTTTCCTTCAATGCCTTGCTATATATATAGCATTGTTTTATATGATTTGGCAACTATATGGATTAACCAAAAATGGTGACTTTACAAGCATATTTTTTGAACAAGTAAATAAAACTTTTTGAGCAAATGTCTAACTCAATGATGACTACCCTTTCCAAAGATAACCCATTGAAGGATAAAGCTTAAATCAACACTTTTAACTGTAAAAATAAAACGAATTTGATACAAAATAGAAAGTAAATTAATTACTTTATTTGTATTAATACCAAGGAAAGAAAAAAAAAATCCATACATTAATACCAAGATAAGAATATATCTTTCCATGATAACAATTACAGGGTGTAATATGTATTTTCACACTAGAATAATTCTCCACAACAAAGTGCAAGTCAGTTCACTAGTAAAAAAATTAAAAGTAGATGTTGTAGTGTATTATTTTTAATAAAATTAAAAAGTTAGGAGGACCCTTCCGGAGCTCCATCCTACGGTCATAGATGCTGATGCGGAAACATACATGCATGCCTTCCATTAATTAAGTAACCATTGAGTAATCCTTGATAAGGAGGTTACATAAAATAAGAATAATCTCTTGTAGGCTTTATGAATAAGTAATTGATATTATTGTCGCAATCAGCCCTCTACCTTTACCTCGTGGTAGTGGAATTTCAAAAGAAACCTTTCCAAAGAGGGAAAAGGGTCCTCATACATTCATTATATTTAAGAATAAAACACAACTGAATATACTTATAATCGTAACCTTTGAAAGCAATTGGAAGCATTTAATATCTCTTCCTTTTGTATTCTTGGAAAGAAATAGAATTCGAAATGCACACATTAACTTCTTCCATACCATACATGCACTTGCTAGATGGCACACGTCATGTTTTTTTTATTATTATTTTGCCTTAAGATGTAGATACCATTTGCATCTCCCCTGTAGATGTACATCAAGAAAGAACACCCACAGGCTTGCATGGAAATTTATTATTAAATTTCTTCTCATGCACTGATTCGAGGGATCAAAATTACAACCATACCAGAGCGTTAGGTTTCTCCTTCCCCTGTAGGATATGTATGTCTCGAATTCTTTCCTTTTAATAAAATATTATTTTTCTTGAAACAAAATACAACCATATCATATGAGGCAATTTATTTATATGGGTTCGTCAGGGCATTGACCAAGTGGCGTGTAACCTTGACTTAAAGCATGAGGATGCCCACTTGAGTCCCTATCCTGCTTTATTTGAAGGTTGGTTGTGCGAGAGGTACATCTTCCTCGATTTGACATGAGATTATACCTGATAAATTCTGGGTCATTCTAAAAAAAAAAAATATATATTTGAAGTTTCTAAACTTGCTCTCAATTTCACTATGGTGCCTGAATTATAAAATGTATCAATGTCATTGTTTATGTTAAAGATTGTAGCTAATTCCACCAGTAAATTAATGTACAAACAGAAAATAAAGGTAGTCAAAATCAAATAAAAAAGAATGGGTAAATTTGATTGAGTTTGGTTATGGATTTTATCTAAAAAATTTGATTAGTTTTTGGTATGTATATGTGTATGAATCTATATCTAATTATCCTACTCGAATACTCAAATAAAATTTTCATTTATCTGAAATATATAAATCCCATCCTAAATCCCTCATTCCCCCAATTATAATTTATTTCATGATTTTCTCTATGATTTTAAAGGTTAAGAATGATTCTAAAGCTTTTATTGAATATTTATTTCGAATATAAGAATTTTTTATTTGAAAGACACTTGTATCTAGTCTTTCTTTGTATTTTTTATATTTTTATTCTTGATGTATTCCACTTAGAAGGCTCTTTTTCTAATAATTTTGATGAAGATCAATAAAATTAGAGTAGCCCAAGCTCCTATGTTTAAAGCTTGCTAAAAATAAACAATTAATAAATTATGTTATACATTTTTCTCTTTTTTTATTTTAATTTAACACGATTTAATCGTAAGATCAATTTATAAATGAGTACCTAATGAGTAGATAAGTATAGATATAGGTTTAAATTTTTGTATCCGATGGATAAATAGATATAATATGGATATAAATTTTATAAATAAATATGTATATAAATTTAACCAAATTCGATCCATTTACATCCCTAGACTCCTTCGATCGACATCGCCAAACCCCAACTTATTCATGCAACATGGCTTCCATCGAAGAACATCCTCTTTCGAACTCTCCAACGCATGACCTCATGGCTAGGGACATCAAGTGATGCCTCAGCAGAACTAGTAATAATCGACTTATTTTCTCTCACCTGAGGTGATGGGTGCTTTTGTGGGGTGATCGGAATCTCTCTTCCTTGTTTTTCTCTTCGTAGTTTCTCATGTTTGATGCTCTTCATAGTTTCTTAAGTTTGATGCTTATGTATTTCTCTCTGGGGTAATGTTCTTGATGTTTCTCTCTTTACGAATGGAATTGAGTTGATGTTTCAAAAAGAAAAAATGGGAATATCATCGAGCTTGTGATTTGATATCAATGACAATCAATATTAGAATTTATGATAACTCACAATCAACCTTGTGATATGCGAGATCTTTTCTAATAAATCCCAACTAATCTTAAGATTATGCCCAATCAATATTGGGATTTGTAAGAAATCTCAATAAATGGTTGCCCGTTGTTTTTCCTAGAAATTAAGATTGCACGAACTTAGATCCATTAGCTAGCATTATTAATTAGTTCTACAATACTTTCTATTTTTAATTCTTTCAGGTTACAATTGTCACGATTGACGGTTTGTCTTTCTAAACTACAACAATAAATCTCCCATTCCCACAATCCATCTAAAAATATTATCACTTGTTAACATTGAACACAAAGTGCCATCGAAGCTGCTCATATCCTTTATTTTCAAGTAAAAACCCAATAAGTACCTACGTTAATTAGTGTTTGTTTTACGGGATTGTACCGACAATCCCATGTTTGGGTCACCCTAATCATGCGATTTCCCAATTCCAGGATTGCATGGATTATGGTAGGATTATTCAATTCCATTTATACCTAGGAATGGCTTCTTTCATGTATAATTTGTTTCCAAACAAAAAAAAAAAAAAAATTAGTACCTATGGGAACTTAATGCAAGAGAGTACATTTGCATAATTAGCAAAATTTAGGGGCAATATTGATGTGTTTTGAAGTTTAGAGACACTACATTGAAATCCAGATATAAGTCAAGAATTTTTACGTAAATACATGTAGACCTACTCCTTAATTTCCACTGTCTACTAAAGAAAAAATAGCGATGGTTGGTGAAAAGATTTGGAAGCAATGCAAAGTTGCCAACAAAGGCAAACAATGCCAAGGATGTTTGCATCCATGACACGTTGCACCTTTATGAGTATAAAATTCAACTTCTTTAGATCACTGCAAGCAATTTATAACTCGCAAATAATGCTGCTTTCGTGTCTATTTATACAGAAGGACGCGGATATAGAAATGTTAAATACAAATGCAAAATGCAATGCAAAGAAACATGAACATGTGATTTTTATTAGATGTTTTTTTCATATAAAAAATTATTGACATATGGTGGTATCTATCACGTTAAAATCAACAACGAATTAATTTTAAATGGATGTAAACTACTAAAATCATTTTTGGAATCACCTCATACGGATGAAAAACTATTTTGTACCTATGCAAAATCATCAGATCACCTTTAAAATTATTTTACATCAGTGTAAAACCACCAGATCACCTTCGGAATAATTTTACATCGGTGCAAAATCACCGCAAAATAATTTATCACCGAATACAAAATGATTTATCACCGGTGCAACAATGATTTAATACCTGTGTGTTTTAATTCAAAGTGATGTGATAATTTTTTTAATGTAGTGGGGCTCACCATGTAACAAATCTTGTATTTTTTTATTTCTTTACATTAAATACCAACGTCAAGTGAGGATCACGTTCACATCACCTTACGTTACATTTTACATCACTTTGTGCGTTAAGAAACATGTATCTGAATTTCATTACTAATGATGTTAATTATATCTATTCAAATATCTCTTTCTAAACCCAGCTTCACCACCCCCAGCGAGACGATAAACATGGCATTGAAATAGGCAGTTACTACTAGGATAGAGCAGAAGAATTTTATCTATCAATTGGAAGAGGGCAACGCTGCCCACCGGAAGGCGAAGAGGGAGGCCGAGGCAGCGATAAAGAAGCTGCACACTTTTGGAGATCTCCCTGCCGCTTCAGCCACGCGTGCAAGGAGGCGGACGCCGGCAAACTTGGGCTAAGAACAATCGGAAATATGGTCACCAAACTCAACGACTGAAATGACCATTTCCAAGGACCGTTTGAAGATTTTCCGGAAAGTTAGGGACGTAAACGTGAAAACCTTAACTCTTTGAGTTGAGTGTGTGGGTTCTTCGAGAAAAAGAGAGTTTGACAGGGGGAAATACCGTAATTTTTCCCTCTCTCTCTCCTCTCCCTTACCCACACACACACTCACTCACACGCACACTCCCCTCCAAACCCAAAACCCTAATCCCACTCCTATTTAACACAACCCCCCCCCCCCCCCCCCCACACACACACACTCCATCTCCACACCACCACCTTCATCTCCTTTCCCCTGCCAGCGGCCATCTTCTTCCCCGCCCCCTGCCGCAACGAGTGGAGAGGAAGGAGAGGGACGGGACAAAGAGGAGAAGGAGAGAGGGTGAGAGTGTGAGCGAGGGAGAGAGGGAGTGTGGACGAGGGAGAGAGGAGCGTGGCCGGGAGCCGCGGGAGCTCAGAGAGGCTTGCGCGGAAGAGGGGAGCCGCAGTCAAGAACGCGAGCTCAGAGAAGATCAAGAGCAAGGGCGTGAGAGAGAGAGAGAGAGCTCGAAGGAGCTCGTGCGAGAGGGAGGAGCTGCAGCCGGAGTGCAGCGGCGGGAACTCGAGAAGGAGCTCTTGAGAGAGAGGACATCAAAGGAGGGTCCTCGACCTCCTGCAGCTACTGAGGTCGCTGCTGCAGGCGCTGAGGGAGGAGGCCGCGAGAAGCAAGACCGCGCGAGGAGTTCCTAGTTATTGGATTTTTCCAGTATCAGACGTCTGGGGCATCTGCCAGACGTCTGGAGTAGTAGCGGACGTCCGGGGTTGGCACCGAACGTCTAACAGCACGCAGAGTACCGAGGTATGTCCTGCGTACACGCCTACATGCACGTATTTGTGCTTTTACGTGTCGTGATTTACAAGCCGCACACATGTGCAGGTACAGGATGTGGGAAAGGCACGTGACGTGCCCTTCGAGGTACTTTAGGATGTCTGGAGACGGTACCAGACGTCTGACAGCACCCCCAGACGACCGGAGGGAATATCCGACGTCTGGGATCACCCTCAGACGGTTGTAGAGGGGTTCGGACGTCTGAGGAAGCTGCAGGGAAGCAAGGTGAGGTTCTGAGCTCATTTAAGACGTCTGGGTCTAGTCCCAGACATCTAATTTTAGACAGTATATGCATTTTTTGGGCCATTTAGGACCCAAACAGAATCTGTTTTCCGCAAACGAAGTACAGTTGTTTTCCGCTAGAATTTCTCTACGTGTTAGTGTCAATTGTATACTGTTTTGAACTTATCTAATGTGACCTGGTCACTGGTATAGGTCCCCAACCTGTAACGTGTTCGGAGCCTGCGGAGACAATAGGATCTGTGGTTCTAGCCCCCATTCCTCCCGTGTTTCCCGGTAGAGTGGTTTACTGTAATATTAAGATTTAAACAATGAAGTGCATGTTTCAAACAACTTGATTGAACCCTACGATGTGAAATGAACCCTATGGCAGAAACGAATAAATATGGCTTGGGCTGTACTGTCTACTTTGAGATACTTGTTAAAACCCTAATTACTAGAAATTATATTGATACATGATGTGATGCTTCTTTACTTGTAAAAGCACGAGCTGCCTGTTATATTAATGAGAATCAGAAGATAAACAATGAATTTTGCATGTTGAGAAATGAAATGAAACAAATATGAGCATGAACCCTACAGGGAACTAGGAGTAGAAATCCTGTATACGGAAAGAATCTTGTAAGTAGACGGAAAGTGAGCTGGCCATTGTGTATATGGTACCAAGGAGAGCAACTGTCACTTTAATGTAGAGAGGAGCTAGCTGCCACTTTGGGTTGAGACCTGGGGTTATGATTAGTCACACTACACCGACTCCTATTTGGTCATCGTGTACGTGGTACTAAGGTGAGCTACTTAGTGTAGGGAGGGAGCTAGCCACCCCACGGGGCCCGTGGTTAGGACTAGCCACCCCACACCGACTCTTGTTAGGCTCACTGGGCAAACCGAGATAGTCGGACGAGGGTACGCGGACTGTGGAGGGGTGAGACCCCTATTTTGTTCTGAGGGGCGAGATCCCTATTCTAAGAGCGCAAGGCCCTATGTTGTTCCGTACTGTACCTTTAGGCGTACCCATTAGCGGAAATGATTGATCGCGTGCAAGTGCGGGGTAACTACCCGTGCGCTTATCGCGTATGCCATAGTCACAGTTATGTCGCGACCATAACCACAGGGTGGTTGACTGGGTGTAGAACTACCACGGGTGACTCTCCCGACCAAGAGAGCACCACGTGTACATCTTACATCACAGGAAATACTGCAATCAAGATCGTCCCCTTAAGGAACAATTAAGATCAAGAAATGACCAGATTCTCAAGAGAATAAACAAATTAGAACCACTTAGTTGAGCTAAATGGAATTGAATAATAAATTAATTGCTTGTCTTATGTTAATTGCATGTAAATAGCTTAACTTCCACTCTACTAGCGTTAGCTGACTACGAATTTTATAACCTTGTTCAGGTCAGGGAGTTGAGCAGCCAGCACCACTGGCCGCAGAGGGAGTTGGGCCTAGTCGAGCCCAGCCTTAGTTGTGTTCCTTTTCGTTGTAGAGCTTCTTTTGTTGTAGTGAGTATTAATATATGTATACTATTTCTATTACGTTTCTGTTCCAGTTATATTTTCGCTTTATTTTCCACTATTGTAGTTGAAATGGCCTGTAATATTGTGAAACCTTCCGTTCTGTTTCCTTTACTGTCTTTGTATTATTTTCTGCATAGTTACATTGCACGTGTGGATGTGTAATATTTTCTGTTTTTGGTTATTTCTCGTTAGACGACTGGGCCTTGGGATTAGTCGAGGCAGGCCGGTCTCGGGTCTTGCATGGATCTGGGATTGGGTCGTAACAATGACTCCCTTGGAAAGATCCATGAGAAGGATCTTATGAAGATAGGGGAGCTCGATGACAAGCTTGAGGCGGTCGTTGTTACGACCCGGTTCTCGGATCCCTACAGGATCCGAGACCAGCTCACCTCGACTAATTCCAAGACCTAATCGTCCAACAAGAAATAACCAAAGGTAGAAAAGTAAACCATATTCACACATGCAATATAACTAAGCAGAAGAAAAGTACATAGTAAAGGAAATAGAACAGCTGTCTCAGTACATACCACCATAACAACAACGGAAAGCGGAACGTAAATAATAGTAGTAGAACAATAATTAAAAGTCTATTACTTACGACAACAGTAGAGAAAAAGAAAATGAAGTGCCGAACAAAACTACGGCTGGATTCAACTAGGCCCAGCACCCTCCACAGCCAAGAACTCGGGCTACTCAACTCCTAGTCCTGAACAGTGTTATGAAAAGACAGAGTCAGCGAATGCTGATTACGCAGCAAGCAGAGGTCTTAATTGACCTAAATTAGGCTAGGACTTAGCATAAGTTAGGACAGTTCATGCATGCATAAGCATTACTTGCATCCTTACTGCTTTCTTTTAGCTATGCATAAAATAATGCTATAATGTGCTGATTAGGTGCATTATGTCAATTACAGATAATAAGTTGACCAGAAGGTAGATCTAAAGCTGGATGTGAAGAATAAAGAATAACTGGAGTTGTAGCAGGGCTGTAGTAGAAGACCTAGAATAAGATGTAGTAGACAATAATGTAAGGGGTTGAGGTATGCTATTCTATTTAAGTAGGAATAAAGCAGAAAATTATGAAGAACTTAGGACCATCCTAGCCCTAGGATAGCCTAGAAGCTTCCCCAAGCCTTAGCCACCCTTAGATTATGTCACCACACCCTAGAAAACCTTAAAACCCTAATTTTAGCCTCTATCTGAACATCCAGATAAGTTATAGGACGTCCAGAATCCTTAGCCAACACCTGCACACCTTAAACCCACTTCTGCAGTGTTATTAAACGTCCACACACTTGGTCAAACGTCCAATTTCTGCAGAATACCAAGACAGAACCTAAAAACCCTCCTAACTCTGATTGAACATCCAGACAACAAGTCTGGACTTTTGATTTTTCACTATAAGATGTCTGACAACTTTATTAGATGTTTGATACTGTCCTCCAATTCCTGTTTTGGAATTCAAGCCTTGATCTTGGATCTCTAGCCCCCTAAACCCAATTCCAACCCCATAGCAACCTAAATTAAGGTGCCCTAACCCTAGTACATCACCTCTAGACCACCCGAAAGACCTAATTAGGTCCTCACTAAACCTAATTAACTTGGATCTTAGTCAATTCCATCAGCCTATTCAATTCAACTCATTGAATCCCATTGAGCCCTGATCTCAGCACACACTGTCCAATTGGACTTAGTGAGAGTCCAATTGACCTAAACCTAACTTAATTGAGTTATTTTACTCTCAATTAGGTTTCCACACACCCAATTAAACTTGTATTAAGTTTAATTGCACTTTACCTTAGTGAATTAGGTTTACAACCCTAATCTGAGACCTACCTTGACCTAAACCCACTAGAACCTAACCTAATCAACCTAGCCACCTAAGTTTCGACCCACACACACCATCCATAGGAAAATACCTAGCCTAGAGTTCTCTAGAACTCTCTACCATGTGTTGTTGCCTTGGTTGCTAAAATTGGCAACCAAGAGCCATTCAATTTTTAGATCCACATTTGGTGGATCTAAAAGCCACCATCCATCCTCTCTCTCTCACTTTCTCACAAGCTCCCACCATAGGCTTCTCCAGAGAATTCCATAATTCTCTAGAGAGCTTCCCTTAGGTCTATAAAAAGACCTAAGGGGTGGCACTTTGGACCTATCCACTCTTGGTTCCATTTAGCTTAGTTTCATTCCACATCCACTCCACCTCCATGTCCACAAGTAGCTTCACCATGGCAACCACCACCTCCACGCCAAGATGCTGGATCACCTCTCCAACCTCTCTCCAAGGGTCGGCCTAAGCACCATTGGCCGCCCCTCCTCCTCTCAACCAAGTCAAAGGCCATCGGAGCCCACCCATCGGAGCCCACCTCCGAATGCCCTTATTTCTGCTAGATTAGTAGCTTAGTTCTTCTTAGATTTACATACTTTATTTACTGCTTAATAGTGTAGTTTCTTACTTCTCCCCCAATGATGTATGCAAAATCCTCTCATAGATTCATGTATGTAGTCGTTTTCTGGTAGCGAATAATTTTATTTCCCTGTACAAGCATTCCTCTACCTGTGTTCTGCAACTCTGATATCATCATCATCTTTTACATATATAAATATATATGTTGAAAATCACCATGTGCCTAGTTATCAACTTTTGGTGTGATTGAAGTTCCATGTTTTAATTACTATCTTTTGGCAATTAGCATGTCGTACATCAATACGTAAATCACTATTAATCGACATGAGATTTTAAGCAAGTAGAGCGAAAGAGATTGATTTCAAATCTGCATTTCCATAAATGCCTCCTAGAGACGAACAATCGGGACTCAAGTCTCCTTATCTTTATAAATATTTTTATTGATCGTATTGCACACTATACTACAACGCTTTTTCTTATCAAAAACGCACTCTATGAGTCACAACAAAATGGTGCCATTGCCGGGGAGGCAACGACATTTTTTATTTCGATCTTTTGAGCTATCACTGACAAATCTTCCTCTACTTGTCTTGTGACGTGCAAGAATACAGGAAAAACAGGAATCTGCGCACGCAACGAGCGTAGATTAAAACAAAAATCAAGTGCACATCTCATCTTAGATTAGAATTTCCCTTTCTGAATCCTAAGTTAGATTTATTTGAAAAAAAAAATTATTTATTTTCGTGAAAAAAAGAAGAAATAAATAAATAAATATCTAGGTAGTTAGACTAGGTTTCCTTTTGAATCCTAGGTTAGTTTTGAAAAAGCAATATATATATATATATATATATTTGAAAATCCTTTGAAAAAAAAATCCTTTTTGAAAAAAAAAGGAAAAAAAGAAATTTTTTGTGGAAAGTTTGACTTTTAAACTCAAACACCATTTAAAAGCTTTCTCACCACCTTCTGATTTCCGGCCAGACTTCAAATTCCGATTTAAAAATTCAATTGCCGAAAAATTAGAGAATGAAAAATTCTGAAATTCAGGCTAGACCTTCATTTTCAAATCATCTTTCAAACACCACCATCCATTTGAAAAAATTCCAAGTACAAAATTTTTAAAAATTCATGAAGTGCAAGGGGGTCAGACTGACCTAGATTTGAGATTTTTCAAAATTCAAAAAGCAATTCCGAGCAATCTGCGAATCTGTTTTGACTAAAAATGGTGGGGTTTGAAAGCTGTTCTCATTAGTTTTAATTTCCATATTTGTCCTGAACTTTTGAAAGTCATTTGATACTGTTTCAAAGTAAAAACTCGACCAGGGGTCAAAATTCCATATATGATTCCTTGACATTTAAAAATCTCTATAAATTCGGTTGAAATAGTAGAAATTATAAAAAAATATTCTCTAAAAAGATAATTGAAAAATGAATCTACTTGCCAATTTTCAACTTATTCTGATTCCAATTTTTATCAGAGAATAGGTCTTAATTTCTTGGTCTGCTGAAGAAGAAACAAAAAAATCCTAGAATTGTATGAACCATAGGTTACATCTTTAGGGTTACACTCTAAAGACCATACATTTGGGTTAACCTAGACTTAATCAAGTCTAAGGTTTAGCTGGTGAGCTTGATCACCTTGTGGGCCACTCACCATAAACCCCAACTGAAGAAAAACGGGCTCAAATTAATTTTAAAACACATAAGCAAACCCGAATTCGTTGTCGTACTACTGGGTGGCTTCAACCTATTTTGCCGAACTTGGTGACTAAGTCTGCGGGGCAGTGTCAAACGACCGCGGCTAAAGGGTAATGGAACCGGAGGCGTGAGCTAAAGGAAGAACCTTCCCCTTAGTTCCCTCATAACCAGACTAGCTGGGTTAGCTTGAGAGGCGAGAATCACTTTCAATTGGTTGTATGATGAATTTTTCTTCAGGAATTCAAACTTAAAACGGAAAATCTGGTCATCTGATTATAAGGACCATCTGATTGACAGGGGCCTTAGCCTTGTCTGGCTTGGCTACACCAACCCAGGGGTTGGGTGGTGTATGCAAGGAAGGAGGTCACTTAGACCTCAACTGGTTGGACCTTAGTAGCCACTCCCAAGGAGGTGAGTCACCTCGCCAGGACCATCTTCTCCCCCCACTTCTTCTACTCCCATAGCCGCAATGGCTAACCCTGAACCTGGACCTAGACCGAGTCAGGATGCTGGTAATCTGGACCCGATGGCTCGTCTAGAGGCCCGGGTGGTTGAATTAGAGGAACGGCATCAACAGAGCATGGATCGTATCTTGACAACGCTTGACAGAATGCAGCACCCACCGCGAGGAGAACTTCGGGATTTCTATGATCCAGCTGCACTGATCATCACACCCTTAGTCAAGATTCCCGTAGGCGGAGACGCATTTGAGCTCAAGCCTAATGTGATTGGTTTGATCAGCAGTCATTTTTATGGAAACTCGAGCGAAGATCCGTTCCAGCACTTAGAGGACCTGAGTCGACTCGCAGAAATGATTCGACCCAGGAATGTCGATCTTGGGATTGTTCTGATGATGCTTTTCCCATTTTCTCTGAGGGACAAAGCTTCATACTGGTTCAAGACCATTGGGAAGCCAATTAGAACCCAACCGGAATTACGACATGAATTCCTGCAAAAGTTCTTCTCGATCGGTCGAACGAATGTGATGAGGCGTGAGATCACGACTTTCTCCCAAGGAGATGGGGAGAAGTTGCATGACGCCTGGGACCGATTTCACGACCTTCTCCGGAAATGCCCGCACCATGGTATACCCAGATGGCACCTAACTCAGATCTTTTACCATGGGCTGGATGACACACATCGATATCTAGCCGATGCATCTAGTAGTGGGAATTTCCTCGCAAAAGACGAGAACAATGCATTTGAGTTGTTCGAATCTTTGGCGGAGAACTCGATGAATGCTACGTCCATGAACCAGTTCCAGTGGCCTGGTCAGCAGCGGATTGGTGTCCATGAGGCTTACACCGAGTCTATTCGAGTTGACATAGATATCATCGTCAAGCAGCTGGATAAAATAAACCTGATCGAGAAAAAAATTGACCAAATTAGTCAGGGTCAATCTAACCTGAACTCTGCTGCTCCAAGACCCTCCTATGCACCCCGAGCCCCTCCTGCTCGAGTTAATCTACTCACTCGGGATGCATCCTCTCCTTATTTACGAGATCCTGCATATTAGGATCATGTAAACAGTCCCGATCTTGCACCATATGACCAGGGTTACGCACCACCCGCTGACTATAACACGTATCCCCTTGATGGATATACGTCTCAGATGTCTTCGGCCTACGAGGACGTCAGTGTTATTCAAGGATATGGACATAATAACCCGTATTCAGAGACGTATAACCCTTGTTGGCACCAGCATCTGAACTTCTCCTAGTTTGGTAACTCACAGAGACCACATCAAGATCTACACTACCAGACCAGGCAACACGGGAATACGCAAAACACATACCCAAAGCAGCAGCCATTCCCGTCTCAGCAGCAGCAACCCCGTTCTATATACCAGCCACTGCACCAAGCTACAAGTCACCCTCCAAAGCGGGCTGATCCTCTGGAGGCACTGAAAGAGGAGCTGCAAGAATCGATGAGGAAATCTACACAAGATAGCTTGCAGATAATGAAGGCAATGGCTGACCAGATACAAACTATACAGAACACGCAAAACCAGCTGTTGCAGGAGCATAGGACTCAAGGAGCCTTGCCCTCCCAACCCATCCCAAACCCTCGGTATGTGCAGAACCAAGGCACCCCGCCTAGGTTTCAGGCACCACAGGGACAGGCACACGCCATATTACAAGCGCCTCCTGCACCACCTGGTTATGCTCAAGGCCAGCCGCCTTTGATGCAGAACCCCGCATACTCTGCCCCTTCCACTCCCCCACCACCTCATGGACAGCAAGCCGATGCAAATGGTGTCTCATTGAGGAGTGGAAGGAAGACATTCGACCCACCACATAGGCAAGCGGGTCCTGATTTTTCTCACCCTTCGCCGCAGGCAGGTTTGACTCCTTCATCTCAGGAGCCACCTATGGTAGATAAGGGTAAGAGACCACTTGACCCTGAGATTCCTGTCCCATTTCCCGAGGCTCTGACATGAAATGTAGTACGGAAGGACACGCGGAATTTTGAGGACCTGAAGTCAATGTTCAAGGAAGTACATATTCAGGTCCCTCTCCTCGAGGTAATTGATCACATCCCCGCTGTTGCTAGGTTCTTCAAGGATTATTGTACCCCGAAGCGACAACCTAGAATTGGACGACAAGCGGTATTGTCAAAAGAAGCTAGCACTGTGATTCTAACCGACTTGTCGCCGAAAAAGAAAGACCCTGGTACCCCACTCATATCCTGCTTCTTGCAGGATTCTCCATTTGATCGGGCCCTTCTAGATCTGGGTTCGTCCATCAACCTAACTCCCACTGCCGTATTTGATCGATTTCGATTTGGGGAGTTAAAGCCTACCTTGGTCACGATTCAGCTGGCTGATAGATTAGTAAAACACCGAGGGGGTGGTTGAGAACGTGATCGTAAAAGTCCGCGGATTCTGCTTTCCCGTAGACTTTTTCGTTCTCGATATGGAGGTTCCTCCTAATCTCCGAGATGCACCAATCATTTTGGGTCGCCCATTTCTAGCGACAGCCCGAGCAAACATTGATTGTGCATCCTAGTGTATGGAGATAGCCCTAGGTAATGAGCAACTTCGACTTGACATATTCAGGGCATCAAGGAATTTTGATTGTGATCGCATAGAGGAGGATGGTGAAGACGAAGATTCGGCGTACTGTGGTAACATTGGGCTCCTTTGTGACGACCCAATGTCTCATTCGTCTACACTATCAGGGTTCTTGGACCTCGATCCACACGGGACTGAGACCACTGCACTGCACATATCTCCCCGAGGATACGATTGTTTAGGGTGTGTTTCTGACCACAGCACCCCCTGAATCTAGCTATCCTAATCCGTACACTACTGGATCGCCCCTATTGTTACAAGAAAACGTGACCACAGCTAACGGGTTTCCTGTTAGCACAGTCACAACCGACTATCTCACAGGTAGCGAATCAACAAGAATTCACACGCATCCAGATCATCAGATTTCCATCTTCGAGTCTGCTCCTATTCCCATCTCTGACTCTGACCCACCGGTGATTGAATTGAAGCCCTTACTTGACTCACTTAAGTATGTGTTCTTAGGCGAAAGTGAGACATACCTGGTCATTATTAGTGCCCACTTAACCCAACAACAGGAGCATCAATTGATTTCTACGCTACAAGACCATAGGGCTGCTATAGGGTGGAGCATTGCTAATCTCCACGGTATTCACCCCTCGTTTTGCACTCATCACATTTACACGGATGAGGGGGTGAAACCTTCGAGACAACCTCAAAGAAGGCTAAACCCAAATATGCTAGAGGTTGTTAAGAAGGAGATCATCAAATGGCTGGATGTAGGTATTGTATACCCAATCTCTGACAGCTAATGGGTGAGTCCGATCCAAATAGTGCCCAAGAAAGCAGGACTCACCATAGTGAAAAATGATAAAGGCGAATCCATCCCGACCCGCACTGTGACATCTTGGCGAATCTGCATTGACTATAGGAAACTGAACATGGCTACCCAGAAGGATCACTTTCCTTTGCCTTTCATTGATCAGATCTTGGAAGGTTAGCCGGACGTAGTTTCTTTTGCTTTCTGGATGGATACTCCGGGTATAATCAAGTAGCGATTAGCCCGGAAGATTAAGACAAGACCACATTCACATGTCCCTTTGGAACATTCGCTTTCAAGCGGATGCCCTTTGGCCTCTGCAACGCACCAGCAACATTTCAACATTGTATGATGGCCATCTTTTCTGACATGATTGGGGACTCTGTGGAGGTGTTCATAGATGACTTCTCCATTTCGGAGATGATTTCGCATCTTGTCTTGATAACCTCACCAAAATCCTGAAACGGTGTATTGAGGTAAACCTAGTACTATCCTGGGAGAAAAGCCATTTCATGGTGAGGGATGGCATAGTACTAGGGCACAGAATCTCTAAAAATGGACTCGAGGTCGATTGAGCTAAATCTGAGATTATTTCCCACTTATCCTCACCTAGCTCAGTCAAGCAAATCAGATCATTCTTGGGTCACGTCGGCTTCTATCGGAGATTTATACGTGATTTCTCGAAAATTGCACGACCTTTGACGAATCTCCTTGTTGCCGATCCCCCATTCGAATTCGACACCTCGTGTCTTAGCGCCTTCGAGACTTTACAAAGCACTGTCACTGATTCCCTGATTCTCCAACCACCCGACTGGTCGCTTGATTTCGAGATGATGTGCGACGCTTCTGATTTCGCTGTCGATGCTGTTTTAGGCCAGCGTCGGGAGAAACAACCTGTTGTGATATACTATGCTAGCAAGACGCTAAATGAGGCTCAGCGTAATTATACTGTCACCAAAAAAGAACTGCTAGCAGTAGTATCGGGTTGGAGAAATTCAGATCTTATTTATTAGGGTCCAAAGTTATCATCTTCACTGACCACTCCGCCCTCCGGCATTTGTTGGCAAAGAAGATGCCAAACCTCGGTTCATTAGATGGATTCTTCTATTGCAAGAATTTTATATTGAAATCTGTGACAAGGCCGAAAAGTAGAATGTTGTGGCAGATCACCTATCCAGATTGGACCCAGCCCACATTCCTTATTTCCTGCCTATACACGACCAATTTCCGGATGAATCCCTTTTGGCAGTTCACTCTATTGAGTTCCCTGGTACGCGGATATCACAAACTATCTTGCACAGGCAAGATTCCCGCGAACCTATCCAAGGGCCAGAAACAAATTTATTGCGAAGGCCAAATTCTACCTCTGGGATGACCCACTGCTCTTCCGCATTGGAGCGAATCAGATTATTCGAAGATGCATCCCAGATTCTGAGATCCCCAGCGTGTTATCTTTTTGCCACAATGATGCTTGTGGTGGTCATTTCTTGGGATGGACAACCACTGCAAAAATTTTGCAGTCAGAATTTTTCTGGCCAACTATTTTCAGAGACACGAATACGCCCAGCACTGCAAATGATGCCAGTTGGTCGATTCTATGACCAGGAGAGACATGATGCCACTCCAACCCATCATAGTTGTAAAAGTGTTCGACATCTGGAGCATCGATTTTATGGGCCCTTTTCCGAACTCACATGGCTTCGAGTACATATTACTAGTTGTTGACTATGTCTCGAAGTGGGGTCGAGGCCATCCTGGCAAGACGGGCTGATCATAAGATCATTATTTCTTTCGTACGGGAATACATCTTTGCGAGATTCAAAATACCCCACGCTTTGATTAGCGATGGGGGAAGCCACTTCATCCATGCCCATTTCAGGTCATTATTAAAGAAATACGGGGTACATCACCGTATAGCCACCCCGTATCACCCGCAGACCAATGGACAGGCTGAAGTGTCTAACCGTCAGATCAAGCTGATTCTCCAGAAGACGGTTAGACTAGACAGGAAGGACAGGTCCGATAAATTAGTTGATGCACTCTGGGCATATTGGACCGCGTATAAGGCCCCACTCGGAATGTCACCATATCGTATCGTATATGGCAAGGCCTGTCACCTTCCTGTAGAGCTGGAACACCACGCCTTTTGGGCAGTGCGAAAATGTAACCTTGACCTCGATGCAGGGGGTCAAGAACGAAAACTCTAGCTCAACGAATTAGAAGAGATCCGGTGGGAGGCCTATGAGAACGCATTGATATACAAGGACAAGACCAAAGCCTTTCATGACCGCCACATCCGGAGAAAAACATTCACGCCCAACCAGCAAGTCTGGTTGTTTGATTCGCAACTGAAACTTTTTTCAGGGAAGCTCAAGTCCAAGTGGACTGGCCCACATGTTGTGATGCACCCATATCCTAATGGAGCGGTCCAAATCAGGGACCCAAAATCTGGGCATGTATCTACGGTAAATGGCTAGCGCCTCAAGCCATTCACGGCCCAGGAACCTCCTCCAACTGACAAACTCATTCATCTTATTGAGGGTATTTGAGTAAGTTCTCATCCAGCTGCAGGCGTTAAACTCAGCATCTACTCCGCATCCATCATTTATATATATTCGTTTTTATACATAGCATATTTTTCTTTTAGCACATTTTCTTTCTGCATATTACATACTGTCAGGTTGGTCGGTGCTAAAGTTAAAATTTCAGGAGCAATTCCAGGTGATTTCTACCCATTTACTCCCAGTTGTACCTATGTTCTTTTATATTCATGCATGAGGACATACAAGAACTTAAGCATGGGGGGGTAGATACAGTAAAACTGAAAAATTTTTTGCCAACCCTTAGGAAAACCTCGGAGCTGCATGTTACACATATTTTAGAATCCTAAATAAAAGAACAACTGACTCCACCTCCAATGCTCGCATTGAAGTTAAAAATCGTCCGCAACAGTCACTTCCAACTCACCCGCTCACCTCTTATTCTAAATTTTGGGTCAAGCTGAATGTAACCCAAAAGAGAAATTTCATGAAGTATGAATTATACGAGGTTACTTGTTTATAACATATATACATAGTGCATCCACGAATAAGATTTTTATCAAGAGAATGCATTAGAGATTTTATCCTCTAGTTGATTCCTGTAATCTGGAATCCAGTACAACTTTTCACACACACGTAGAATTTGAATGGATTTACGGTGAAGGCTGATAAACATCTTTAGTCTGTCGAGAAGAAGCAATGCTTCTTTTCCTAAACCCTTGGACAATATTTTGGGAGCTACGCAGATTTTCTTCCAAAAATCCACCAAATAGTGTGAGATGAGAATAGAGAGTACTGGTGCTCTAAGATTAGTGTAAGAAATCTGAAATCCTAGATAATTAGATGATGATACTAAGAGATTAGGGATAGTTTTCGCTCTCGATTCTTGCGTATATATTTTGTGTGAAATTTTGACAGCCACCAAATAAGGTAAATATGCGGAGAGCGAGTTTTCATAAAACTAAGGCTAAGGTAGATAGTTACAACCATTCTTTACAGAATCCTCGGCTGAAGGAGGGTATTGATGTCAAGGTCAGAAATACACCGCCCTATCCGTCTCTCCCGATGCCGTGAGTAGGCACTTCCACCAAATAAGTCACCCAATGTCTCTTGAGTACCACTAATCCCCAATAATGTCTCCTCAATAAAGTTCATGGATGTGTGCTAGTTGTGTTATGTTGGAAGAAAAAAAAAGGAAGAGAAAAAAAAGAAAAAAAATGATGAAAAGAAAGAAAAATTGAAAAAATTAGAAAAAGAAGAAAAAGCAAAAAAAAAAAAGAGTGAATATTTAGTCTTTATTTCAGTTGCATTAACGCAATACCACCAAATAAATTTGAGATCCACCAAATATGACCTTAACCCACCTTTCTTGTGTTTCTAACCGCCCGAATACTAGCTGAGGAATTCCGACTTAGTGTTAGGGTTATAGAACTCAATTAAAGTGTTAATGCCAAGTGAGACCACCAAATACATATCATATGTGAGAATTTGGTGAGATTGTGAGCTCTAAGAAAGAGAAAAATAAAGAGAATAAGAGAGAATGAATACAAAGGAACCAAAAGAGAGCATAGTTTTTTTCGTCTTTCTCTGAGTTGAGTTACTTAATAATTTGGGAATATAGATTCTATAGTACTAATCTCTATATAGCACTAGTCGAGAGTGAGCCACTAAATATATAATCTTTTCCCTCTAAGATTCTCTACCTAAGCTTAAAGCCGGATGGAATTCATAGAATATCTTAAATACCCAGAGGAAGGAAGTCCACCTATCCCGCTAGAATTTTTACTAGGGGTCAAGTACAGGCTTTAGAGGTGAATTAGTTTTTCACTCGAATTCGTTGCAAAAGCTACATGGCTACACTTTCACGATTGTCTGGATTTCTAGAGCATAAGATGAAAACAAAAAGGAGAAAAATCTCTAGGCATACACTTGATAAAATAATCAATCCCTTAGGGACCCTTCTGTAAATAATTTAGTTTTGCATTTGCTAGGGACTAGCAAGATTTAGGCATGGAGGTATGATTGCGCAGCAATCATAGGTCTTAATTGACCTAAATTAGGCTAGGACTTAGCATAAGTTAGGACAGTTCATGCATGCATAAGCATTACTTGCATCCTTACTGCTTTCTTTTAGCTATGCATAAAATAATGCTATAATGTGCTGATTAGGTGCATTATGTCAATTACAGATAATAAGCTGACCAGAAGGTAGATCTAAAGCTGGATGTGAAGAATAAAGAATAACTGGAGTTGCAGCAGGGCTGTAGTAGAAGACCTAGAATAAGATGTAGTAGACAATAATGTAAGGGGTTGAGGTATGCTATTCTATTTAAGTAGGAATAAAGCAGAAAATTATGAAGAACTTATGACCATCGTAGCCCTAGGATAGCCTAGAAGCTTCCCCAAGCCTTAGCCACCCTTAGATTATGTCACCACACCCTAGAAAACCTTAAAACCCTAATTTTAGCCTCTATCTGGACGTCCAGATAAGTTATAGGACGTCCAGAATCCTTAGCCAACTCCCACACACCTTAAACCCACTTCTGCAATGTTATTGAACATCCAGACACTTGGTCAAATGTCCAATTTCTGCAGAATACCCAAGACAGAACCTAAAAACCCTCCTAACTCTAATTGAACATCCAAACAACAAGTCTGGACTGCTGATTTTTCACTATAAGATTTCTGACAACTTTATTAGACGTCTGATACTGTCCTCCAATTCTTATTTTGGAATTCAAGCCTTGATCTTGGATTTCTAGTCCCCTAAACCCAATTCCAACCCCATAGGAACCTAAATTAAGGTGTCCTAACCCTAGTACATCACCGCTAGACCTCTCTAAAGACCTAATTAGGTCATCACTAAACCTAATTGACTTGGATCTTAGTCAATTCCATCAACCTATTCAATTCGACTCATTGGATCCAATTGAGCCCTAATCTTAGCACACACTGTCCAATTGGACTCAGTGAGAGTCCAATTGACCTAAACCTAACTTAATTGAGTTATTTTACTCTCAATTATGTTTCCACACACACAATTAAACTTGTATTAAGTTTAATTGCACTTTACCTTAGTGAATTAGGGTTTACAACCCTAATTTGATACCTACCTTGACCTAAACCTACTAGAACCTAACCTAATCAACCTAGCCACCTAAGTTTCGACCCACACACACCATCCATAAGAAAATACCTAGTCTAGAGATCTCTAGAACTCTTTACCATGCGTTGTTTCCTTGGTTGCTAAAATTAGCAACCAAGAGTCATTCAATTTTTAGATTCACATTTGGTGGATTTAAAAACCACTATCCATCCTCTCTCTCTCACTCTCTCACGAGCTCCCACCATAGGCTTCTCTAGAGAATTCCATAATTCTCTAGAGAGTTTCCCTTAGGTCTTTTTATAGACCTAAGGGGTGGCACTTTGGACCCATCTACTCTTGATTTCATTTAGCTTAGTTTCATTCCACATCCACTCCACCTCCATGTCCACGAGTAACTTCACCATGGCAACCACCACCTCCACGCCAAGATGCTGGATCACCACTCCAACCTCTCTCCAAGGGCCAGCCTAAGCACCATTGGCCGCCCCTCCTCCTCTCAACCAAGTCAAAGGCCATCGGAGCCCACCTCCAAATGCCCTTATTTCTGCTAGATTAGTAACTTAGTTCTTCTTAGATTTACATGCTTTATTTACTGCTTAATAGTGTAGTTCCTTACTTCTCCCCCAATGATGCATGCAAAATCCCCCCATAAATTCATGTATGCAATCATTTTCTGGTAGCGAGTAGTTTATTTCCCTGTACAAGCATTCCTCTACCTGTGCTCTGCAACTCTGATATTATCATCTTCTATATATATAAATATATATGTTGAAAATCACCATGTGCCTAGTTATCATCTTTTGGTGTGATTGAAGTTCCATGTTTTAATTGCTATCTTTTGGCAACTAGCATGACGTACATCAATACGTAAATCACTATAAGTAGAGCGAAAGAGATCGATTTCAAATCTGCATTTCCATAAATGTCTCCCAGAGACGAACGACCAGTACTCCAAGTCTCGTTATCTTTATAAATATTTTTGTTGATCGTATTACGCACTGTACTAAGACGTTTTTTCTTATCAAAAACGCACTGTACGAGTCCAACAAACGTTGAGTAGAGTGATATCTACATTATCTAAATATAAAACAGTAAAAGCAACAGGTTAAATTCTCATTTATATTTATCTGTTTTATATATTTCCGTTTCACCCATTTCTCTCAAGTATCCAGATATTTCTTGATCTTGCATATTCCTCATGGGAACGATCTTGATTGCAGTCTTTTCTGTAGAATAAAAGGTACACGTGGTGCTCTCCTGGTCAAAAGAGTCCCCCGTGGTAGTCCTACACCCAGTCAACCACATCGAGGTTACTGTCTAGACGTAGCGGTGACTACGGTACGTGTGATAAGCGCACGAGTAGCTACCCCGCACTAACACGCGGTCAGTCGTTTCCACTAGCGGGTATGTCCAAAGTACAGCACGGAACAGTATAGGGCCTTGCCCTCTCAAAACAGGGGTCTCACCCCTCCACAGTCCGCGCACCCTCGTTTGACCACCCCAGTTTGTCCAGAGGGCCTAACAAGTCATTGTAGGGTAGCTAGCTAAACCCCGAGCCCCATGGGGTGGCTAGCTCCCTCCCTACACCAGTAGCTCGCCTCGGTACCACGTACGCGAGGGCCAATAAGAGTCGGTGTAGAGTGGCTAATCCTAACCCTGGGTCTCAACCCAAGGGAGGCTACCTCCACTCTACACAAAAGGAAACAGTTGTTCTCCTTGGTACCATGTACTCAAAGGCCAGCACACTTCTCGTCTACATTCCAGGTTTCCGTCTATCCATAGGAGTTCTACTCCTAATTTCCCATAGGGTTCATGCTCATGTTCACCTCATTTATCCCGATCTAAATCTCATCTTTCATAATTCGTTTCTCATCCGTATACAGGCAACTCGTGTTTTCATAGTTCAATTCTTACTATCATGCAATTGGTGTTCTCACAGGTAGTTTCATTAAACACAGGTAGCTCGTAATTATAATATAAGTATTTACTAGCAATTTATCTTAATCACACATACAAGTGAATCATACAGTACAAACAGGCACATTCATTTCTCCATCCTAGGGTTCATGCCACATCTTAGGATTCCATTCGGCTATTTCCACAAGCACATTCTATTTAAATATTATTAACGGAATTAAACCACTCTACCAGGAAACACGGGAATACTGGGGGCTTACACTGTAGACCTAGACGTCTCTGCAAGCCCCAAACGCACAGCAGGCTGAAACCTTATACCAGAGAATACATCACAAAAGGAGAGTTCAGAATAGTGTAAAACAGACTCTAGTACGTAGAAGAACTCGAGAGGAAAGTACAGGTATTTTGTTTGCGTAAAACGGACTCCGATCGGACACTAAACAAGTCAAAAACGTGCCTACTATTCAAAATCAGACGTCTGGGAATAATCCCAGATGTCTTAAAAGGTGTCAGATCTTACCTTATGCTTCTGCGATATCCTCATACGTCCAGACCTTCTCTGCGATCGTCTGAAGGCAGTTCCAAACGGCAGACAATGCCTCCGATCGTCTGGATGCACCTCCGGACATCTGGTGATATGATCAGACGTCCAAAAATGCATGGAAAAGAGTTCCGCGCGCTTTCCCAAGGGCTTTTACCTGCGTACGAAATCGCAGGTCCAAATCAAGCCAAACCAGCTTCTACGGTGAGGCCTGCATGGCCGTAACCGCGAAAAAAAACGTACCTTGAGATATAAGTGCTTTCAGACGTCTGGTCTCAGACCCGGATGTCCAGTTGCTGCCACAATCGTCTGGTCGACTCTCCAAACGTCTGATACTAGAAAAATCTCAGTATCAGAAACTCCTCGCAGCTCGCTTTGCTCGCCATGCGCCGCAGCAGCTCCAGCCGTTGCAGAGGGCCAGGAGGCCACCTCCCCAAGCCCTCTCCTCGCGCACACACCCACCGTCGGCCATGCGAGCTCCGCCGAGCTCCCGAAGGTCCTCCGACTTTCCACGCTCTCCTCCTTCCTCTCTCTCGTTCTCCCTCGCTCGCCCCCTCTCGCCGCTCCTGCACAAGAAACTAAAGGTGGTGGTGGCTGTGGTGTGTGGAGTGGAGAGGAGAAAGGAGGGGGGTATATATAAGAGGGTTTAGGGTTTATAAGGTGAGGGCGAAGGTGAGAGCAGGTCTCTGCGCGCCGCCCGCACGTAGAGCGCAATGCGCAATACGAAAAATTTCACTTTTAGACGTCCGGGAACGTGTCTAGACGTCTGGACAGACGTCTGACTGAGACTAAAAATCTTAAAAGGCTAAAAAGTAATGGGTCCTTACAGTCGT
Source organism: Thalassia testudinum (assembly GCA_037157565.1). NCBI lineage: Eukaryota > Viridiplantae > Streptophyta > Magnoliopsida > Alismatales > Hydrocharitaceae > Thalassia > Thalassia testudinum. Next base: position 9,560,081 of record JAZHRO010000067.1, read on the forward strand.
CACCAACTTGGCATGGCTGAAGGAGGAGGTGCAGGTGTTCAAGACATGCCACTCTTCCACCCTGGAGGAGTATGAGAGATCCCTTAAGGAAGAGCGCCTCCGCCTAAGTAGCATTATGGACAACCTCGCCAAGGCTAAGGAGGTGCAGGTGAAGGCGGAGGCGGGGGCTCGAGTGATGAGGTGGGAACTCCTCTCGGTCCACCAACTTGCTGAGGGGGCTAGAAAGATCCAAGAGTTGGAAAGTGCACCCGTGCTTGAGAAGGATCCTAACATTGTGATGGAATTTTTTGCACTCGATCCCTCCATGCAGATCAGTTAGGACCTCATCTCTACTAAGGCTGGGAAATATACCTTAGCAGCAACACAATCCCTTCTAAAGGGCGGGCATACCTCGTCACAGGAGTTTTGTGGTTCGTCAATTAACCAATTGAATGCCGAGTATATCTGCTAGAAAGAGGAGGGTCTCATAGAAGATAAAGCTCCCATCTCCTTGCCTGGGGATCAAGCTGACAATCTGATTCCTAAAGAGGGGTTGGACAAGACTAGCCCCACCAAAGCCCCACGTGCTACCGAAGATAGTGACCAACCTTCTGGTTGCCATAGCCTCACCTACGAGATTGCCTCAAATCCGCCCGACTCCTAAGATCAACCTTCCTGATGACATGCAATGAAGCCCTAACCAGATAGTGAAACTATTTTTCCTCTTTTAACTTTTTACTTTTTTTTATGGTTCGTTTGATGAGAACGACCCCTGTAGATAGTTGTGCTGATGTAACTTAGCCAATCATCAATGAAAATGAAAGAAGTTTTCTATGCATTAATGTTTATTTGCAATATATCCTTAAGTTGCTGGCGTGCCATGTGCGAGGAACTAGCCTGCCGCTAAGTATTTGCAACTTATAATAATCAGCATTATTATCTTAACATATTTTGTAAGGTCCTTCTCAATTGGCATCCAACTTGCCGCTTGACTCTGTCGGCTGGGATGCCCCACTACGACAGAACATCAAGTCCCCTTTAGGAAATTTTCTCTTCTTAACCCACTTGTCATGGGAGGTTGCCATCTTCTCTATATACGTGACCGTTCTACTAAAGGGAATTCTAAAATTGAGAAACTTGAAATAAAATCATCAGATTTGAGCCTTCAACCTAACCGAACTCATTTCCGAGCCCTAGAAATCCCATGGGTCCTCTTTAGCTTCATATTAGATATTGTTATACATCATTTTCTATTCTTAAGTCTCAAGTCCCCTCCATCAATTGCTTTTTTAACATAAACTCTTTTCTTCCAAACATTTCGAGCAGCAGTTTCATACATATGAATCTTTATGCACAACAAGATGGCTATTTAATGCAATGCCGCAGCTTTCTGTTTAACATCCTTACTTTTAATTGCAGAAATGGATATTATCACTAGATTATACCTTCTATGCAATATCAGTTAAATCCATTAATCAAAAGGATGATCAGACTAGCAATACATAAACAGCAAGAAAGAATTTAGTGACGATCTGCGGAGATAGGATAGATCACTGAAAACATACTTGTGACACTTTAAGCATCAATCTCAGCAACAAAATTTGATACCAATATCACAGCCAAACCAAGTTTTGCCTATATCAGTTCCTGTCAATATCACTTATATCCATTAACCAAGAGGATGGATCAGACTAGAAATACATAAACAGTAAGAAAAGAATTTAGCAACAATGTAGGATAGATCACTGGAAACATATGGGTGACACTTTAAGCATCAATCTCAGCAATAAAATTTGATACCAATATCGATGCCAACTCAAGTTTTGCCTATATCAGTTCCTGTCAATGCAAATTACCGGGCAATTCAGTGAACTAGATAATGTATTCCCAAACATATTTGCTCAAGTACGCATAGCAAACATTTATGACCTCCAATTCATTCTAAACAAGATAACATGATTGAGAGCCAAAGCATATCTTGAAATCTTATATACAAAGCACCATTTATCATGACAGCATGTATCGTCTAAAAGGTTGATGTCCAAAGGCATAAATGTCAGCATGGCAATAAACTACAAGCAGAGGGAATATACCTATGCAAATTTCTCTATCAACGATACAAGGTCATCCTTGGGCACAGCTCCAATTACAGCATCCTTCTTCTCTCCACCTTGGAGGATCATGACGGTGGGGATGCTTCGAATTGCGTACTTGGTTGCGATGTCAGGATTTGCATCAGTGTTGAGCTGGAAGCACTTTATTTTCCCAGAATACTCAGTTGACAGCTCAGCTATTATCGGATGCATCCCCTTGCATGGTCCACACCAGGGCGCCCAGAACTCAACGAGAACTGGTAATTCGCTCTTTGTGACCAGTGTCTGCCATGTATCCTTTGTAACCTCTGGTACTACAGGAAGAATGTGGCTAATCCAGTTATTAGGAAAATGGCTAAAAATTGGTGCTAAATAGGCCTTCAGACACAAATCAAATTAATGGAGAAACTAGATTAGTCACGCACAAAGCAAAAAACCACATAGCAAGCAGCCTGAAGTTTTACTTGAAATGGATGGCATACATTGTCTGGTTATTTAAGTTCAAGATTTTATTTTCCTTCACTTTTTTGATACTGGTGTTGGATCTAAACGAAAACAAGATGCTCACAGGAAATGATAAACAGGAGTTCTTCATAATGTCTAATGTCGCACCACAAGCAATATTTTTGTTGCTTTAGTAGTAATGCATCTTGGTTTGGTTTGGTGTTACTATGCCAAAGACACCATCTTCGTGAGTCAAACAAGAATACTTCTATGACATCATAAAATTTTCTACCATCTAATGCAACAACTTTCTTGAAAGTGGAAAAAGCTTTTACCATGAAACTCATTCTCATATATTGATTTTTTAAGGTTCCTCCCGAAAAGAAATCAGTTTGGTCACCAGTTCCTGAATCATCTTTTAGGTAATTTTATCCACTATTTTGGTTAAGGTTCTTGGGTGAGGAATAAGTTTGTGGATTAAAGCATATGATAAGAGTTTTTCCATGTGACTTTTGAATGAAATTGTTGGTAGGAGAGATAGGTGGGAGTGTGGTACAATGAAACTTTGTTGGGTGATCTTCAAATAAGAATCTGTAATGGTTATCTTGAATTTACAATGATTGCGGTATTGAGACTAATGCATTGATCTACATCATATGTAATGTAATTCAAATGCAATGGATTTATATCAGTTCATCATCTTCTTTAAACAAATAAGACTAGGGATTCACATTAACTTACAATTCCTCTTACCCACCAAATACTTGTCTCACAATAAATCATTTCCATCATTTGGCAGTTCTTAAAATGGTTTAACTGTTTGTTAGGTTTATACATTATCATCTAATGCTAATTGCTTGCCTAGAGAATGGCCAGGCAAGTTGACCACTCAGACCTCACCCAGGTATCTACTACACACCTGTAACAAAATCGATGCCTTATCTAGGGATTGAGCTTACGGCCTTTGTACACTTGCCTACACTTTATCAGTTATCCCCCCAACAACAACCACACCCTCCCCCACACACCTCTCCAACCCCCCACACCCCCCCCCCCCACACACACACAGCGAAAAAAAAAAGGGGTTAAAAAAATCCCAGTCCATCCACACATAACAACAAGGGCCAATTGGGGACTCATCAATTAAACAATATATATATATATATATATATATATATATATATATGTAGGAAATTATCTGGTCAGACTAAGGCTCAAATAACTTATTTGAGCCTATTATAAAATGTTATATATATTATAAAAATATTATCTATTTTACAAAGTCAATACATATTTTTCAAGTGGTGTTTTTTGGGAGTACTCCTTGTAATTTACCTTTTGTGATCGATTTTCAAGTTTAAGGAATGATTTTAGGTGGTCATCTTTTGGATAATCACCCTTCCTTCTTTCAGGAAAAAAAAAAGAACAAAGCTAACTTGTAATTTATAAAGTGATATTTTTACAATTTTCATATATTTTCTTCTATGCATCATTACCGTCCTTGCAAGAATGTAACCAAAGTGCTGGCTGTTTATGAGGCATTTGGTTGGGGAAAATTGGGATCAATTTTATGAGTGAAAGGCCTTATATCCAAAATTTTATTTCTTGTATTTCCTCCCTGTTTCCTTCTTGGAATGAACATTTATAACTATGGCTGTGAGCTGCTGATTTTTTATTAGTACAAAACTATGGCACAGGCTACCTCAAAGCTTATGTGAATTCATTTTGTCGTAGAGGATCTACATATTCCCTTGGCTGGCCCTATGGAGATGAAGTGTGAAACAAGATAGCCCTCTTCATAGCAAATAATCATCTTCCGTGAAAGGGCAAAGCATGTGGAAGTAGATTATCACTACACTTGGGATATGATTCAAAAAAGGTTCATCTACACATCTCATGTTACTTTAGTAGATTAGACTGCAAACATGCTTATCAAGGCTCTTCCTTGCACTTCCTTTGATAAATGTTGTTTTAAGTTGAGCATGATTAACAACCATGCTTCAGCTTGAGAGGGAGTGTTTTTTTTTCTTTTGAAAAATAAAAGGGTAGTTATCTGGATGATAACCAACTAGCTCCATTAAAAATTAGTCAATGAAAGACAAGTATATTACAAGAATTTATCCCAAAAAAAAGAACAAAGAAGAAATGCAAGTAACAAAATTCTCTAAATACGGGTGCTCTCCTCTTAAAATTGTTGAATTTCTTCCAAGTCAAATGTCCTACAGAATAGCCAAAACCTTTGCCTTCTCTTTCTTTTCTTCATGCGAAAGGTATTGGGCCTCGTTGTTGTCATCCGCGCCTGAAGGAGCTCTAGAACTCATGCCCATTGGAATGATTAATCCACCCAAGATTAAATTTGAACCAAACTTGTCGAGAGAAGCTACAACAAAAAAATAAATAGTTGATGTCCCCTTAAGCAGATTGGCAAAGGACACAAGTGACCAATTCAAGGACCCATCTTGACCTCCAACTTCGTGTCGTTAACCTTCCCTTCTGCATAAGCCAAGCAAAAGTCTTGACTTCAAGTAGGCAGGCCACCAACCATAACAATCTGCAATCTCTAAGAAAATCAATGTCTAACAGTTGCGTCACTCCTCGTAGTCTAACATAAGCTTCCCGAAAAGAAAAGAAAAAATTTGAAAAGTGAAATGGTGGTCATCCAAATGATAACTACCTAAATTCAATTAATGATGGGGCCAGAAAAAGAACATGGCCAAGTTACAAATAAGTTTCCCAAAAATGAAATAAAGAGGAAATGTTAGTGATAAGATTTTCAACATAAGGATGTCACCCCTTGAAAATCGCCACGTTTCTTCTTAACCAAATGCCCCAAAGCATCACCAAAACCTTGGCCTTCTCCTTCTTTGACTTGAAGGCATTCATCCCCACATTCTATCCTCCTCTCCTAAAAGATCCCCAGAAGTCACCTTGGTTGGAATGCATCATTACCACCCTTAGGATGGTGTGCTGTAACAATATACATTAACTCTGCAAGCTCTTGTAATCTTTAATCAAAAAGATTCCTGATAAAGGTAGGTCCCCAACCATTATCCTAACAATCAATGACCTGTGCCTCCCTGTTTCCTGCCAAAGCATAAAGCCTTGGAAAGAGAGATTTCAAAGATCCATCACCCATCCAATCACCAGTGCAAAAATAAAAACGATCCCCCACTCCAAGATAAGGAATGAAATGAGGTTGCAATTTAGGGAAGACACCTGCTACTCCTTTAAGGAAGATGCCCTTCTTGGTAGTAAGGCCCTCCGTTCCCAATTTAAAAATCATCCATAACAATAAAAAAAAGCAATACTAAACAAATCAGCTTCAGGCCCCATAATTTTTTCCACCTATTTGGCAAGAAGATTGTCATTCATCGTCTAAAGATCCCTTACACCTAATCCCCCTTCTTTAATTTTCCTGCAAATCTCCTCCCAAGCTACCAACCTTACTCCCCTACCATTGGACCCATGGTTCTTCTAGAAAAAAATCACTCATAAGTCCAGTCAAGCGCTTTCCTATCTTCTATGGCAACTGGAAAATAGATAGGAAGTAAGTTGAAATGGACATCGGGATAGATTTTAGCAACACCAGATGTCCTCCTCTCTGAAGAATTCGAGAGGCCCATCCTAAGAGCTTCTTCTCCATTCTCTCAATCAACAGCATCCGTTGTTGGAGAGTAATTGGTCTGCCAGTAGCTTGAAGGAGAGTGTTGAGAGACTTGTTCTTGTTGTATTCTTTTCTGTTTACTTGATATTTTAGGGGCATGACTATAACTTTTCCCTAGCGTCTCTCCCTATAAATAGAGGCCTAGGATTTGCTTTGAGAAATAAAAGAACTCATTTTCTTCTCACAATAAACAATCCTTTTTCTTGAAAAGTGGCTATAAACAATCCTTTAACACCATCAGCTGAGCTTCACGATGAAATAAGGCATTGGGATTGTATGCCAACCAAACCTAATAGTTAGCCATAGACCAAACATTCATAAAATGTGTATGTGGAGAGACCAGAATCATATTAGAGCGAGGCATGCTATAATGATGGAATGCATTCGCATCCCATTGCCGGTAGCATTGTCTTGAATTTTACTCGTTTCTCATTTCTGTTTGTTTTTAAATTCTTCTCAATTTAGGGACTTGTTTCTCATTTTAAACTATATTTGTGGTCTCCCCTCCAACTTAGGAACAAATTATCAATAGAATGAGGGAGGCATCAAGATTATGATAGCCTTCCCTCATGTTAATCTTATACAGATGCACGCTATTCAGAGCACAAAGGAGGCATTCTGAGAAACAACAAAATCAAAACAAAGGTGACACCTCTTCCATGCTAATTGGGGTAGGTAGTAGATTTTTTTTCACTTTTGTGATCTGTATTTGGTCATCTACATTCTAAAATATATTCTAACAACATGAAAGATATGTATATGTTTTGTGTTCTTTTAATATGTCCTTCAAGTAGAACTATACGTATTTGCCTATGTAATCTCTATATGATGGAGGTTAGGCTTTCTACTAACAAGTTAAGTTTATTCCATCTTTGTCATGGCATTAGAGCATGTCCCATGAATATTCAAATCACTACCATGATACTATTACCAACTTCAATTAATAAAGAGTCTGCTACAAGAATGGTAGAAGAAGCTTCCTCGATCAACCTCCTCATGGACAGGTAAAGGATAGTGCAATGCCACAATTATATGTTTTTTCTTACAGAAAGAACATGAACATGGAACAGTTAGAAAACTAAATCAGACACTTTTTTTTCTTTTTTTTGAAAATGCACACTCTGACAATATTGGAATAAGCACAATCTATCATAGAAAGCTTTCACCCATTGTTTGGAACAGCTAAGCAGATCCTTGAAGAAGCTATAATAGGAAGACCAGATACACTTCAGGATTTCACTACTATGAGCCTATCAAATACATTCTGGAACTTTCATGCCTGTCATGTAATTTCTAATCCTAAATGACTCTGAATCTACTGGAAGACAGATAATTTCATATCCAGAACATCACCTAATGAAATATTTATGCATGCATAAAAGTGCAACCATACTTTCTCATTCAATCAAAGTGCTCGCAAACCAGCTATCCAGTGGCACCAACTTAGATGAAAACTGGCAATATCAAACCTTCCATCCTTTTCAAAGAAATCCAAGAATGATGTCTCAGATGGGGATCGGGCAGGGCTGTCCTCTTGCTCAAGAAGATGGAGTCAGTTGCAAATAAGGATTGGACGGAACTGCCCTCTGCCCTGCCTTCTGTCTCAGTCACTGACTCTAGCTAGATCCGGATCTGGCACCCAATCAGCTAGTTTGTTCAAGAATTTTGGATCCAGTATAAAAGAGAGAGCCTGGTGCCACTGCTTCAAAAGGATTTATTTGTCACAAGGGGTTGTTATGGAGCACAAAGAATTAAGGGAAGTGATTTCTCTGTCCAGAAGTTTTATCACTCGTTTATTTTTTTGAAAAGGAGTTTTGTCACTTGTTTATAACCATGCTGCAGCAGAAGGACTGAGTTTCCCAGAAGATTAAATCATTAAAGATTGACTTAAGCTATAATTTCATTGAAGATTTATTTCTCTGAATGATTTTATAGCAATATACAGTACCTATGAAATCTCATGGATCTTACTGGCTCCACAATTTCATATGTTGTGTTCTTGTTATGGGCATGGAGTGTAAAGCACCAAAAACCTTTCATTCCAGAGCACTTTAACATGATAACCTTGGATGGATTTCAACATTCAGATGGTTAACGCATCTTCAGAGGACAACTTCTATCAGAGTTTTACAGATGGGAACCTATAGCCCAGTTAGATCAGAGATATGTGCAAGAGAGGATGAACATGCCCATTAGCCCTTGTATGGGGTTTGTGGCTGAAACCTTTTCTTTTTTAACAAAAATGAATGACTGAAACATGCCATTGTGTAATTTTGTGAAAAAGGCCCTTTATAGAGTTATCTTCATCTAAAGCCTTGCTGAGAAGGGAAATGCCATTTTGTGGAAAAAGGCCCTGTATAGTCATCTTTATCTAATTCCTTGTCGAGATGGAAAATGCCTTTTGATGTGATTGTCTTATGCATCCTTTCTCATGAATGAAATTTGGATGTCTTCTTTCTCAGTAGCAATATTCTCTTTTTTTAAGAAACGGTCTATCTATAAGAACCAAGTAAATGACCACACCATTGTCCATATTTGATCTCAATTATTATCATAAGATCCATGCTTTCTAGGAAAATTCAAGACTGTGACCACATGTAGGTTTAACCAAGTGAAAAAGGAAAAAAAAAAGCAAATTTTTACATATTAAGATAATTCAAGCCACTTCTTTTAACACACTATGGAAAAGGAGGCAAGGTTTAAGCATAAACACCGTCAGCAAATTTTTCATCCTCCTTGTTAAACATGACTGAACACTGCCAAGTATAAGATCTCATTTCAAGCAGCAGTAATTGAAAAACATAACTAAAAGTCCCAAATTCTTTAAGCTTCATAATTCGCAAAGCAACAATAGGAGCATAATCTCTTTTTGTTCCGCTTGAAGAATAAGAAGAAGGTAGGAGAGTAATCTTTCAAATGTAATCAAGAAAGCAGGATGGATACCAGCTAAATTAACAAAAACTGTTTGTGGAAGAATATTAAGGGATAAATTTCCAAAAATAAGTAACTGAACAAAATAGATTCACAATGAAACCTATATCTCAACCTTTCTTGACAGTACCAAAAGCTACCTCCTTGTGCCATAAAGTTGAACCACTACACCAACTCTTTCCACAATCTGTTACAACTCTCTTGTCAGTTTATTGCAACCTTATCTTTCCTGTACAACTCAAGTGACCAATTCAAAACGAGAGAAAGAGAGAGAAAAAAAAAAAGGAAAGAACCTCTTCCAACAAAAACAAAGAAAGAAATTGCAGTCATTTTTAAAGTCACACAGGATGTACAATTCAACCTCCTTTCATATGGTACTCCTTGATCTTTACAAGAAAGGGTGATCCATACACCTGTTTGCTTCAGAGACTTGGACATTTTAGGTGGCGGAAGCAAAGAGTAGAGACTCCTATGCGCACGCAGCAACAAGGTGTCGTCGTCTGGACAGTCCACCAGATCTGGGTGATCAGACACGTCTGGAAGAGGAGGCCAGACAGGAAGAAGGAGCTTTTGCTCCCGTCGACCGGCAGCTATGGAGGCCGGTTGGCCTTGATGCACATGGTGAGAGAGAGAAGAGAGAAAGGAAAGGAGCCTTGTTGATTTGGAAATATTCTTCTATATTGCTCAAGAGAAAATAAGGTGAGAAGGATCTCTATTTATAGAGTACATATCCCAACATAAAATCTTGTTTCCTAAAGAGATAAAATATTTTCTCATTTGAAAATATTTTATCTCTTAACAAAACCAACTCCTACAACTTATTTCCTAAGAAACTCAAATACTAAACAGATAAGCACCAATATTGGTACACCAAATTTGGTCCAAAGGACCACCAACCGCCGGCCCTGTTGGGAGTGGGATAGGTGCCACATGGCACTGCCACGTGGCCTGATGATTGCCACATGGCATGTGCCACTTGGGATATTTCTCTAATCCCAACAGACTCTAATCCCCAGAATGAGACTTGTGTCAGTACATGAATACTTCTCAAATAAGCATCTTGCAGCTGCTGTGCAACAAGCCAATGCAGTTGCATCCACTCTTGAAGCAATGGTTACCAAAGTCATATTTCCCATGTTTCATTTCTATCTAATTCACCAAACAAATACCACCGCCGCATTCTGCGAGTAGCCTGTACCAGAATCTTTCCATCCAATCAATTCACTTCAAACCACCTCACCATCAAACCAAATCCACTCTACTGAAAAAAAACAAGAATCATCACCAAAGATGATTTCTTCAACTTCTAATTTCTCAAGAAGCTCATCCAAACAATATTTCCAACATCCATGAAGTAGCCTACACTATAATCTATTCCCCTCGAACAAAATCATTCGAAACTACTCTTTTGTCACAAGGAAACCAATCTATTCAAAGCCAAAAATCATCAACAAAAGCAATTCCTTCAGTTTCTAGTATCTCAAAAAGCCCATCCAAGAAACCCTTTTGACACCAATACCCCCTTCTTTTTGCCAAAACAACTTCAATTACACAAGAACATGCCTAGAAACCATAAAACCCCTCATATCAACCCACCAATCCAAACCTCCACCCAAAGATCACAATGAAATAAATCATGCTTGAAAAAATTGGCCAACTCAGTTGCATCCATACTCGGGGCAGTAGCCATCCTGCTCAACCATGAGGCCAAATAGTTGACAACTCAGCTAATTACTCGGTTGAGCTGCCAAGCCTATTTTCCCCTTGCCAACCCAAATACCCAACCACCTGACACTGATGACAAATGTTTACTCATGATAATTCTCATGATTTTACAAGTTTGCAACTTTTGTCACTCATCTAATTTCCACATATTATTACTACCTTGCGCACCCTTCTCACTTCAAACTTGAAAATCACTTTTTTCCATGTGAACGAATAGCTTTCTTGTAGGAATCCCAACTTTTTTTTTCCGCAGCCAATTTATTTTCTTATTATTTTAAGAATTCGCAAATTACATGTTGCATCAACTTCCTTACTATTACTTGCTTACACGATTGCGTTGCTTAGAATCTTTGAAGTCACTATGCATGACTTAATAGCTTGCTTATTGGAATACCCAATCCCCATTCGCGGCTCACTTATCCGAGTACCAAACTTTTCAAATCACATCACATCATACATCTTGCCAACATGCATTCTCAAATGTATAATTCCCTTAGAAACATTTAAATACCAACAAAAAATAATCAACCAACTAATACCCCCGATCACAAATCCGCGTATCGTATTGTCCTTAGTCAATGCCCTCCCCTGAGTGACGATTTTCGCAATCTCGTAGCCAAACAACAATACCAAACAGAATTTTTTTTTTTGGGGATAAAAGAGAAAGAAAAGGAAAGAGAGATAGCAATTTACCATTGACGGCAGTGTTCGGCGCCTCGCAGACGGTCGCGCTGCGAGAGGTCGCGGACCTCCTCATGCCTTTGGGACGAGCGGTGGTGGGAAGTGGTGCGGTGGCCCTCAGGCCGACGAATTTACAGGAAAGGTGGCGCCTTTTGAGTGCAGGGGAGGCAAAGGCCGCGGCTTTGGAGGAGGGGGTGAGGCCCACGGCCGGGAGGGGGCGGGCGGCGGCGGTCTCCAGCAGCAAGGCGGCCATGGTGGTCGGCGGCGGAGGAGGATGAGGAGGAAGGGGCTTGTGGTGAGAGGACTGAGGGGGTAGAGGAGAGAGTTTTTTTGTCTGGGGTAGCGCTAGATGGAGATGGTCGTGGAGACAGCGAGAGAGATTGCGGGTGAGTATATTACAAAGAGTAATGTTATATACAAGCAGCAATTGAAATTAATTTTCTGGACTCACATCTCATGTAAAGTGAGTGCATGTAAGTGTATTGTATCTTTTTCACCTGACTTATCAGTGAAGAACTCTTGTGTGCTGAGTCATAATGAAGGTGTCGCAACTTCGTGTGTCAAGTAACTTCAATTGACAGTATTTACATTGATTAGGTTCCAAAGTAGTTATAAGTACCATAGACACAAATCAAAATACAGAGCAAGATATACAACACACAACAAAACACAATGTAGTGCAGGACACACACCAAGCATAGCGTAGTATAAGGCACATACCAAGCACAGCACAGATACAGCACATCATGTACATTACATACTATTTGGCAGCACTTAGCCATGAAACACGTAGGCGTAGGCTTCAGACATCACACGACTCATTAATAGGTACAAATGAATGTGTTCCTTTGAGATAGAAAAAGAATGGTGGGCGAAGGAGACCATATGTTAAGACCCATGTTGTTTGAGCCTTTTAAGACGTCTGGACTGCGGGTCAGATGTCTAAAAATCAAAATTTTCGTGTACGAGCTCGCGTCTGCTCGCGTGCTGCGTGCAGACAGTATGCGTTCCTCGTTTTCTTCTCTTCTCTTTCTCTCTTCTCTCGCCGACGAAAACCCTAACCCCACACCTTATATAAACTCCCCTCCTCTCCCTCGCACCACCCCTACTTCCAGCCACTTCCTTCCTCTACCCTCCAATGAGTGCAGCCGAGCGACGAACGGCGGAGAGGAGCGGCGTGAGAGGAGAGGAGGAGCAACGTGAGAAGGAGAGGAGAGAAGGCTTGCGAGCTCGGGTAGGAGCTCCCCGGTGAGCTCACGGCCGGTCGGCAGGTGCACAAGGCTAAGGAGTGCGTCGGGAGTGCGTCGGGGAGGTCCTCCCTGACACTGTTGCAGCCAAAGCAGCAGGCAAGCGGGCATGGCGCGGCCACGCACGGTGCAAGAAGGCGAAGGCTGGACTTGGTTCTGGGTTTTTCCCGGAATCAGACATCTGGAGCGACATCCAAACGACGGTGAGGACGTTTAGAGGAGGTTCCAAACGACTGAGAGGTAAGCTTCGCGAATGTACGTCTCTTTTGATGATACGACCATGCAGGCCACTCCAACGAGACACTGTTCCTTGCCTTTTTGACGGAGATTCGGTTGATTCGCGCAGGAGTTGCTTCGGGAAGGCCCGGGACACGCCCTCCCACGCACTTCAGATGTCTAGGCGAGGCACCATATGACGGGAAGCGCTTCCAGATGTCCGGAGAGGTTGTCGGATGTCTGCAACTGGGTCCAAACGGCCCAGCGGAGTTCCTGGACGTCTGAGGAGTAGCGCAGAACTTGAGGTATGACTCTGGACTCTTTTAAGACGTCTGAAAGGTGTTCTAGACGTCTGATTTGAGTCAGGAACACTATTTTTGACCCGTTTTGGGTCCGTTTGAGGTCCGATTTTCACAATTAAGATACCATTGTTTCCCGTATGATTTCCCCTACTTGTTGGAACACTTTCCATACTATTCTGAGTATTCTTTTGTGATTGATCCTTGTGAAAGGACTTGTTTCCGTTGCGGATTCGGGACTTACTAAGGCATGTGAGCCTACCGTTCAAGCCCCCATTACTCCTGGATTTACTAGTAGAGTGGCTTCCCCTAGTTTAAATACAAACCTAAATGCATTTGTGGAATGAATGAGTAGATCCTAGGGTATGGCATGAATCCTAGGACTAGATATATTGGAATGTTTGGATTGAATGCATGGATTGCAGTCTTGAATGAGTAGATAGAGTGATAACAATTGCCTGTAAATAAATAACAGTTGCCTACGAAATATGTAGTATTTGTGCTAGTTAAGTGTTGCATGTAAATTCCTGTGTACACGTTAAATGATATAACACGAGCTGCATGTATATAATTGAGAATGGTAATATGACTGATGGAAATACGAGCTACCAGTGTATAACCCGTATACAGAAATGCGATCGATAGAAATGCAAGTTGCATGTATATAACCTGAGAATGGAAATAGAGATGATGAAACCTGGTATGGAATGACACGAGGTATATGAACATGAACCCTACGGGGGGGAATAGGAGTAGAGCTCCTGGGAATGGAATGGATCTAGAATGTGTTGGAAAGTGTGCTGGCCCTTGAGTACGTGGTACCAAGGGGAGCGCATGTTACCTCTTAGTGTAGAAGGGTGTTTGCCGCCTTCGTGTTGAGACCCGGGATGGGTTTAGCCACTTTGCACCGACTCAATGGCCCTCATGTACACTGTACCGAGGAGAGCTACTAGTGTAGGGAGGGTTAGCCACACCATGGGGCTCGGGGTTCAGCTAGCTGCCCTACATCGACTTGCTAGGCCCACTGGGCAAACCAAGGTAGTCAGGCGAGGGTACGCGGACTGTGGAAGGGCGAGACCCCTGTTTGGTTTTTAAGGGCTAAACCCCTATTACTGAGAGGGCTATGCCCTATACTGGTTCCGTGCTGTGCTTTGGGCTCACCTGCTAACGGAAACGACTGACCACGTGCCAGTGCGAGGTAGCTACCCGTGCGCTTATCGCGCGTGCCGTAGTCACCGTTACGTCTGTCTGTGACCTTGGGGTGGTTGACTGGGTGTAGGACCACCACGGGGGACTCTCCCGGCCAGGAGAGCACCACGTGCACCTTCTACTCTTCAGAAAAGACTACAATCAAGATCGTTCCCATGAGGAACATTCGAGATCAAGAAAGAGACCTGATAAATAAACCAAGTGGTGAAAGAAAGAATAATTAGTTAAATAAAGAATGAAATTGAAAAACAACAGCTACCTGTCCACCTTTACTGCTTTAGTTAGTTGGTTGCCACTCTACTCAGCGTTCGTTGATTTCATGTACTCATAACCCTTTTCAGGTCCAGGTGTTGAGCAGCCTAAGCCTACGGCTGCAGAGGGTGTTGGGCCTAGTAGAGCCCAGTAGTTATAGCTTTCTGTTATACTCCTTTTTCAGTTGTAGTGAGTAGTTCTTGCACCTTTGTACTCTGACATTTCATACTTTATATTCCTGTACCCGTTTACTTTTCTAGTGTTGTGGTGGTGTATACTGTAGTAGTTTTACTTCTTTACTACTGTACTTTTGTTACTGTTAGTTACTTAGCATAGTGAATGTGATTTACTTTCCTGCTTTTTGGTTACTTTCTCGTTGGACGACTGGGTCTTGGGGTCAGTCGAGTCGGTCCGGTCTCGTGTCCTGTAGGTATTTGGGAACTGGGTCGTAACAAGATGGTATCAGAGCAAGGTCGTCCCGAGAAGTGACCCAACTAGCTTGAAATTAACCAATTCACATGCTTGTAACTAAAGTAACCACCACAACGTACCTTTTGACATCTGTTCTGAGGTTTCGTTTGCTGAATGTCAGTTAGAATTGACATCTTCTTGTTCTATGTTCGCGTCTCCTTGCAGGAGATGCCTCGACGTGGAGTCATTGAGGCAGGCCACGGATGCGACCGAGGACGAGGTTGGAGGGGCGGACGTGTTGAGCCCGATGTCTCAGTGGACCAACCACTACTTCCGAGCGTTCAGGCCCAGGACCTTGCCCAGCTGATACGGGAGATCGTACAAGAGGAGCTCCACCCTCTTCCACTGGCGCCTCTTCCTGGGGCTGCGGAGGGGGAGTCCACTGTGGGACCGCGAGACAGACAAAGCGCTAGACGTGGGGGAGGAGGTGGTCCTCCACAGCCCCCACCATCCTCTGACACATCCGAGCACGAGCCGTCCTTACATGGAGGCGTACTAGTTTCACCACTTCAGCGCTATTACGAGCTTTTCGAACAGTTCCGGAAGCTGAGGACTGGCTCGAGCAGATCGAGAAGGTGTTCGACACCCTTCGCCCCCCTGTGGAGTGCTGCGTGGCCTTTGCCATGTACCAGCTGGAGAGCGCGGCACATAGGTGGTGGAGGGCGGTCAGAGGTCAGGAGATGGCCGAGCCGGCTTGGGACCAGTTTGTCAACCTTTTCTGCGAGCAGTACTTTCCCCAGACGTGGCAGGATCAGAGGAGGCGGGAGTTCCACACTCTCCACCAGAGGATGATGACTGTAAGTGCGTATCGCACGCGTTTTTTGGAGCTGTCTCGTTTCGCTGCGACAGTTGTAGCTACTGAGGAGGAGCGCCTGTGGAGGTTCACCGAGGGGCTCCGACCTGCTATTCGGGGGTATGTCAAACCCTTGAAGCTGCCTACGTTCTCTAGAATGGTGGAGGCAGCTATGACATATGAGGAGACCAACCCGGCCGCATGTGACACTGACAGTGGATGAAAGAGGCCCTACCAGCCAGACTACTCACAGGGCCAGCGAGAGAGGAGGCACGTGGTGCCCGTAGGAGAGCCGTCACGCTTTGCGGGGTCATTAGTGGCCTTTGGGGGCCCCCGACAGGGGCCATCTACCAGCACCGGACCCCTGCCCAGCCGTCAGCAAGGACCTATCAAGGGCGGGAGTCGAGTTCCTCTTTGCTACCAGTGTGGTTAGCTGGGCCACATCAGGAGGGATTGCCCATCTAGGGCTGGAGTCAGCAGATGCTCCCCACACCGACTGCTGGAGGACGAGCAGGAGGCCGTGGTTCCCAGGCGTGTGGGGGAGGTCAGCAGTCGCGGGGAGGGTACTGACCAGCGGCTACCTGTC
This sequence comes from Thalassia testudinum, assembly GCA_037157565.1. Lineage (NCBI taxonomy): Eukaryota > Viridiplantae > Streptophyta > Magnoliopsida > Alismatales > Hydrocharitaceae > Thalassia > Thalassia testudinum. Next base: position 9,576,671 of record JAZHRO010000067.1, read on the forward strand.
CGACGTAGAGTATGGCTGCTTCGTCCGCACCTAGAGCTGAGGGGCGTACCAACGCCCTGACACACAGAGACGCCAGAGCTTCGGGTTCAGTGGTGGCAGGTATGGTTACAATTTCCAGCAAACTAGTTTACACACTTTTTGATTCTGGCGCCACGTACTCGTTTGTTGCAGCTGGTTTTGCTATCAGTTTGGGATAGGACTGTGTGTTGTTAGAGGATCCGTTTGTGATCAGAGGTCCGGGTGGTCAGCTGTTTGTAGCTGAGGAGGTTTACACAGGATGTGAGGTCAGTGTTGGGGGACACAGCCTCCCCGCTGATCTAATTGTGATACCGATGGAGGACTTTGGTGTAATTCTGGGGATGGACTGGCTGTCCGCTTACCACGCTTTGGTGGGCTGTTTTGAGAGGAAGATCGTCTTCTCCATACCGGAGATGCCTTCCTTTGAGTTTCACGGACAGCCAGTGGATGGAGGCTTCAGGTGCATTTCTGCACTTCGGGCGGCGAGACTTTTAGGCCAGGGGTGTGAGGGCTTTCTAGCTTGTGTAGTGGTAGAGGCCGGCCCCGTGGCAGACTTTCAGAGTATCCTGGTGGTCAGAGAGTACCCCGACGTGTTTCCAGAGGAGTTGCCAGGACTACTGCCTGAGCAGGAGATCGAGTTCGAGATCTCACTGATACAGGGGACCAGCCCCATTTCTACAGCACCCTACAAGATGGCACCACTTAAGCTGCGAGAGCTCAAGTCCCAGTTGCAGGACCTTCTGGAGAAGGGTTTTGTGAGGCCTAGTGCATCTCCATGGGGAGCCCCGGTATTATTTGTGAAGAAGAAGGATGGTACCCTACGCCTTTGTGTGGACTACAGACAGCTGAATAGGGTAACCATCAAGAACAGGTATCTGCTGCTGAGGATTGACGACTTATTTGACTAGTTGCGAGGTGCCACGGTCTTCTCCAAGATAGACTTGAGGTCTGGCTACCACTAGTTGAGGATCCAGGAGACCGACGTCTCCAAGATCGCTTTCCGCACCCGGTACGGACACTACGAGTTTTTGGTCATGCCGTTTGGGCTGACCAACGCCCCCGCTGCTTTCATGGATTTGATGAACTGGGTGTTCAAACCGTATATGAATCAGTTCGTGGTGGTATTTATCGATGATGTGCTCATCTACTCGCAGGACCAAGCACAGCACGGACAGCACTTGCGAATGGTTTTGGACACATTGAGACGATGTAGGCTGTAAGCCAAGTACAGCAAGTGCAAGTTCTGGTTGAGGGAGGTGACCTTCTTAGTTCATGTGATTTCAGGAAAAGGCTTGGCTGTGAACCCAACCAAGGTTGAGGCAGTGCTCAGGTGAGAGAGACCACGTACAGTGATAGAGATCCGCAGTTTCTTAGGACTGGCAGGCTACTACCGGCAGTTTATCAAAGGTTTCTCGCATATTGCACGTCCTATGACAAACCCTTGTGAGGCATGTTTTCAGGAGCTGAAGGAGAGGCTGACTTCAGCTCCTGTGCTTACCATTCTAGACAGTAGTGGCGGGTTCGTTGTGTACACGGACGCCTCTTTGTAGGGGTTAAGGGGTGTGCTCATGCAGCAGGGTCACATTGTCGCATACGCTTCGCGGCAACTGAAGCCCCATGAGCATAGCTACCCTACGCACGACCTAGAGCTGGCAGTTGTCGTTTTCGCTTTGAAGACTTGGAGGCACTACCTGTACGGTGAGACTTTTAAGATTTTCACAAATCATAAGAGCCTCAGGTACTTGTTTGATCAGAAGGAGCTTAACATGAGGCAGAGACGTTGGTTAGAGCTCCTGAAGGACTATGACTGCAGCATTTCCTACCATCCGGGGAAGGCCAATGTGGTGGCTGACGCCTTGAGCCGGAAGGCACCAGCCCACTTGGCCAGTTTACAGGCATAGAGTTGGAGACTCATGGAGGAGATGGGCAGTTGGCGACCCCTAGAGTTACAGCGGTACTGCAAGTCAGTGACTGTGACACGACAAATGAGATCAGAGCTGATAGACCGCATCGTCACAGGACATATGGCAGACCCATACCTGCAGTTGTTGCGTGACAGGGTACTGTCAGGGGACCCTGGAGACTTCTCCTTTACTGACGAGGTACTGCTCATGAGGGGACGTTTGTGCGTTCCCAGGGACGAAGAGTTATTGAGAGAGCTCCTGACTGAGCCACACGGTTCCAGGTTCACCATGCATTCCGGGAACACAAAGATGTATCATGATCTGAGACGTGACTTTTGGTGGAGGGGAATGAAGCGAGATGTAGGTGAATTCGTGCAACAGTGTTTAGTGTGCCAGCAGGTGAAGGCCAAGCATCAGAGGCCTGTAGGGCTGTTGCAGCAACTTCCAGTGCCAGGGTAGAAGTGGGAGAGCATCACCATGGACTTGGTGGTGGGCTTGCCAGTTACCCAGCGAGGACACGACGTAGTCTGGGTGATTGTAGACATATTGACAAAGATGGCACGTGTCTTGCCAATTTAAGTCACTTTGGGACCAGCACAGTTGGCAGAGAGGTATATCCGTGACGTGGTATGTCTGCATGGAGTTCCGCGGAAGATTGTATCCGACTGGGATACCCATTTTACGTCCCAATTTTGGGCTGAGTTTCAGCAGGCTTTGGGGACACGGTTGAGGTTCAGCACGGCTTACCACCCCCAGACGGACGGACAGTCGGAGCGTACGATACTAGACAGAGCCGTCCGGAATTTGAGACGGAAGCAGGTACCCCTGGTGAAGGTCGTGTGGAGGAGCCAGAGGTACGAGGAGGCTACCTAGGAGCTTGAGGCGGCAATGCGAGAGCGGTACCCGGAGTTTTTTGAGGGTACGTCCTTTTAGACCGGCTTCAGTCCTCTTTAAGTTTGTTATGCGTATATTGTTCTTCTTTCGCACCCTAGCTAGCTCAAGTTTCAAGGATGAAACTTCCTTTAAGTTTGTTATGATGTTAAGACCTGTGATGTTTGAGCCTTTTAAGACGTCTGAACTGTGGGTCAGACGTCTGGTCAAACGTCTGGACACCTTCCCAGACGTCTGGAAATCGAAATTTTCGTGTACATGCTCGCGTCTGCGTGCAGACATTACGCGTTCCTCATTTTCTTCTCTTCTCTTTCTCTCTCCTCTCACTGACGAAAACCCTAACCCCACGCCTTATATAAACCCCCCTCCTCTCCCTCACACCACCCCCACTTCCAGCCACTTCCTTCCTCTACCCTCCAGCGAGTGCAGCCGAGCGACGAACGGCGGAGAGGAGAGGCATGAGAGGAGAGGAGCAGCGTGAGAAGGAGAGGAGAGAAGGCTTGCGAGCTCACGTGGGAGCTCACCGGTGAGCTCACGGTCGGTCGGCGGGTGCGCAAGGCGGAGGAGTGCATCGGGGAGGTCCTCCCCGACACTGCTATAGCCAGAGAAGCAGGCAAGCGGGCGCGGCGCAGCCACGCACAGTGCGAGAAGGCGAAGGCAGGACTTGGTTCTGGGTTTTTCCCAGAATCAGACATCTGGAGCGATGTCCAGACGACGGTGAGGACGTCTGGAGGAGGTTTCAGACGACTAAGAGGTAAGCTTCGCGAACGTACGTCTCTTTTACGGATACGGCCATGCAGGCCACTCGGCCAAGACACTGTTCCTTGCCTTTTTGACGGAGATTCGGTTGATTCGCACAGGAGTTGCTTCGGGAAGACGTGGAACACGCCCTCCCACGCACTTCAAACATCTGGGCAAGGCACCAGACGACAGGAAGCGCTTCCAGACATTCGAAGAGGTTGTCGGACGTCTGGAACTGGTCCAGACGGTCCAGCGGAGTTCCTGGACGTCTGAGGAGTAGCGTAGAACTTGAGGTATGACTTTGGACTCTTTTAAGACGTCTGGAAGGTGTTCCAGGCGTATAGTCTGAGTAAGGAACACTGTTTTTGACCCGTTTCGGGTCCGTTTGAGGTCCAATTTCCGTAATTAAGATACCGTTATTTCCTGTATGATTTCCCCTACTTGTTGGAATACTTTCCATACTGTTCTGAGTATTCTTTTATGATTGATCCTTGTGATAGGACTTGTTTCCTTTGCGGGTTCGGGGCTTGCTAAGGCACGTAAGCATGTCGTTCAAGCTCCCATTACTCCTGGGTTTACTGGTAGAGTGGCTTCCCCCAGTTTAAATACAAACCTGAATGCATGTGTGGAATGAATGAGTAGATCCTAGGGTATGGCATGAATCCTAGGACTAGATATACTGGAATGTTTGGATTGAATGCATGGATTGCAGTCTTGAATGAGTAGATAGAATGATAACAATTGCCTGTAAATGAATAACAGTTGCCTGCGAAATATGTAGTATTTGAGCTAGTTAAGTGTTGCATGTAAATTCCTGTGTACACGTTAAATGATATAACACGAGCTGCATGTATATAATTGAGAATGGTAATATGAATGATGGAAATACGAGCTACCTGTGTATAACCCATATAAGGAAATGTGATCGATAGAAATGCAAGTTTCATGTATATAACCTGAGAATGGAAATAGAGATGATGAAATCTGGTATGGAATGACACGAGGTATATGAACATGAACCCTATGGGGGGGAATAGGAGTAGAGCTCCTGGGAATGGAATGGATCTAAAATGTGTTGGGAAGTGTGCTGGCCCTTGAGTACGTGGTACCAAGGGGAGCGCATGTTACCTCTTAGTGTAGAGGGGTGCTTACCGCCTTCGGGTTGAGACTCGGGTGGGTTTGGCCACTTTGCACCAATTCGGTGGCCCTCGTGTAAACTGTATCGGGGAGAGATACTAGTGTAGGGAGGGTTAGCCACCTCACGGGGCCCGAGGTTCAGTTAGCCGTCCTACACCGACTTGCTAGGCCCACTGGGCAAGCCAAGGTAGTCAGGCGAGGGTGCGTGGACTGTGGAAGGGCGAGACCCCTATTTAGTTCTTAGGGGCTAAACCCCTGTTACTGAGAAGTCTATGCCCTATACTGGTTCCGTGCTGTGCTTTGGGCTCACCTGCTAACGGAAACAACTGACCGCGTGCCAGTGCAAGGTAGCTACCTGTGCGCTTATCGCGCGTGCCGTAGTCACCATTACGTCTGTCTGTGACCTTGGGGTGGTTGACTGGGTGTAGGACCACCACGGGGGACTCTCCCGGCCAAGAGAGCACCACGTGCGCCTTCTACTCTTCACAAAAGACTGCAATCAAGATCGTTCCCATGAGGAACATTCGAGATCAAGAAAGAGACCTGATAAATAAACCAAGTGGTGAAAGAAAGAATAATTAGTTAAAGAAAGAATGAAATTGAAAAAAATAGCTAATCTGTCCACCTTTACTGCTTTAGTTAGTTGGTTGCCACTCTACTCAGCATTTGCTGATTTCGTGTCCTCATAACCCTTTTCAGGTCCAGGTGTTGAGCAGCCAGAGCCTACGGCTATAGAGGGTGTTGGGCCCAGTAGAGCCCAGTAGTTGTAGCTTTCTGTTGTACTCCTTTTTCAATTATATTGAGTAGTTCTTGCACCTTTGTCTCTGACATTTCATACTTTATGTTCCTATACCCGTTTACTTTTCTAGTGTTGTGGTGGTGTGTATTGTAGTAGTTTTACTTCTTTACTGCTGTACTTTTGTTACTATTAGTTGCTTAGCATAGTGAATGTGGTTTACTTTCCTGCTTTTTGGTTACTTTCTCGTTGGACGACTGGGTCTTGGGGTCAGTCGAGTCAGTCCGGTCTCGTGTCCTGTAGGGATTCGAGAACCGGGTCGTAACACCATGCACGAAGTGATGCACCAATAATCTGCAATTGCAACTACATCGCTAAACTCTACCTTGAGGAGAAAGGAGCAGCCAACTGAGATATGCATACTCTGAGTAGAATCTATTTGCGTTGCCCACATATTGAAGGGGTACAATTAACGTATATATATTTTTGTGTAGCTTTCTGACTTTGAACGATGATATGCTTTCCCAATACAGTTAGAGCTAAAGGGTTGTGACTTCAAAGTCAGTGTTTGGGCTAAGGGGATATTAGGTACTGATCTAGCTACTCACAAGGAAAGCAAAATGAGAGATGTTGTGTACATGATGGCTAATGAGATCGAGAATCTTGAGAACATTAACGGGAAGATGGAAGCTACAATTCATGACTTGCAGGAGACCCTTTCTACCAGTGACACAAAGATCAAAGATCTTAGGGATGAGAAGCAAGATTTCATCCGCAAAATGGAGACCCTCAGTTTTTACCATGAAGGAAATTCAGGTTTGCAATGCTAGACGACACTATCTCCCTTAGCATGTATTAATATATACTGCGTCGTTATCTTTTTTGCTAGACCTTTTCAAGATGTATTAATATTAAATCCATCCAACAGCTAATATGTACTTATGGTTTGACGATACTAGACCTCAACCATCCTCCCCTCTTATCTATATTATGAGCCAATGCTTCATATGTACTTATGGGCTATATGTATCCGTTGTTATTACCTTCCCTTTAATTTGCTTCTCTGGTGGTTATCGTCCACTTTAAATTTTGTTTTATTTGGAAACTTTGCAATTACATTCCTCAGTACATAGCTTCACCCCATATGTCTAGGATATTTCCATGCATTTTGCAGGGGCATGACTTCCAATAGCTATCTTGTCAAACTGTGTAGCACATCACCAACACGAAAGATCCATCCCTAGCTATTCAGGTTGAGATGAAGTTTGTAGAGTTCTCCATTAACCCACCCTCTCTGCAGGAGCAAAAGTGCATCCTCCCAAAGCACCCCACAAGCACGCAAAGTGCATCACACTCTCATCAACGATTTCACAAGACGATGGCGAGAGGACCTTACAAGTTCTTCACAAGGAGGAGGCAGATGGAAGGTTACAGAGATGGATTCAACCATACCTACAAGTATTACTCCCTTGGAAACACCCTCTTCTCCTCAACATTTTTCATCTCTGTATTTTGAAATCTTTAGACGCACTGCATAAGACATCATTTAGGTTCCTAACCACTGGATGCATTTTCTTCAGTTCTTCCTTATAGTATCAACCTAATCGGTATAGATATCTCCTTGTGCAAAGAACACAAAAAAAGTCCCTACACAAATAACGTGACAAAGACGTGTGTCCACTAAAAACCTATTCCCCATATATTTCGAAGTCAAAAAGGCTTCCCAAGTGTGGATCCAATAGAAACCCTGAAAAATAACCCACTACTTACAACACATATGGGGCTTAACTTCTTCCCAGACATGGGGTCCACCCCATTCCACTTACACCATATTAAATTGAACCTATACATGGATCCATTTCTTCTCGATCGAAAATCATAGTCAAAGTATATGGTACATTTGCTTCTATGCTCTCTATTAATTATATGGTTATTGCTTTTGAGTATAAAAGCCCACAACCGTCCACATAAATCTTAAGCAATCTCTATGTTCACTACCATAACACAAATTACTGCAATGCATAAGTTTCCATCACCCAAAAGAACCACATTGCATCTCATACCAAATAAGTTCAATTGCATATATATAATATATCTTGCCGATTTCATTGCAATTGCTGAAAAGCACAGCAGCAAGAAACAAGCTCTCACTACAACATCAGAGAACTGACAATGACACTAAACTATAACATCCACTCATGATTATAACATAGAATTAAAACATTGAAGGCTGTGATACATTGAAAATTGGTAGTACTGAGCCATGTCTCGAGGTAGAGATTCCTCAGTCACGATCTAATCCAAACATGAAAAAGCATTTCCATTCACACCACATACATCAAACATGAAGCTTCAGAATTAACCTATTCTATTCTGCATATTCTCACTTCCAGTAGGAGAAGAAGACACCTTATTCCACCAGAAAAGACATACGTAAGAACTTCAATTAATCTGTCAATTACATGGTAATAATAACAAATGAAAATTCACATAAATAATTTGTTGTGCAAATTTCAGTGATGGAATAGCCATCGATGACTCATTGGCTCATCAATATATCCATTCACCCAAGCCTAGTAGGTTTCTACTCTTATTTCTTTCCATGCATGGGAGGTAATTTCCATAATCTAGAGTATAAGGAAAAATAACACACCCATTTCAGGTCACATGCAACAACATACGAAGAACAACTTCAACTCTCACCATATTCACCACTTTGCAAAACACTGAGGTTTAGAACTTAGCAGCACCTCCTCTCAATACATTTACAATTACATCATGACTAGCCCACTAATAATGACAACTTATCAGGAGAAGCCCAAGATTGAACCTACACTTTGAAGTTGAAACTTATCATACCCCATCAAACAGAAGACCAACTCTAGGAAGAACTTAGGTGTGCACACCACTGCAGGAAGCATCACCCCTAAATCCACAAGCTTGAAAGAGGGGGAAACAACTGATAAACAGGAATGAAGCATTGCATATCAAATTTATTCCTCTATGCATCCACAGGAGTACATACAGGTAACCTGAACTACTTACCATGTATAGGGCAACTACGAGGACAAAAACACAACCATCATTTGACTCTAGAAGTGCCATAAAAGACTTCCTAATTGCCTTGAGAACATGCTCGGACTATGTCAGACTTACATTCAAGGATATAGCGTTTGGGTATTTTGATCGATATGAATACCCGGTGAAAGATAAGAAACTCTGTGCAAAGCTCATCTTAGCTTATGGCACAGACAGCGGGGATTTCTTCATAGCAGGACATCATGTACCATTCAATGCAGAGCAAATCTCCAAGATAATTAGATTGCTACTACATGCTCATGATATTGACCTCAAAGCAGACAACAATGACAGGCATCCTTTTAGGGTAAGGTACTTCCTTATGGGCAACCCAACAGTTCTACAGGCAAGAAGATCACTGCAAGACCTTCAGCAAGTGGGAGGTGACTATAATATAGAGGACCAAGTAAAGCTATTGATATCCTCTTGTGTGGAAATTCCCTGTTGGGACATGGGTCACACTCAGTCTATCCTAAGCTATTTCATTACATTGATGAACTTCATGCCCTACATGAGTATGCATGGGCAGCAGCATTGTATCAGGTATTGGCTAATGGACTCTCACAGATGACTCACAAGATGTACATCTTGAGATATAGAGCAGGATTCGAATACCTGAAGGGATGTGCACCTTTTCTTATTGTAAGAAAAGCAATCGGATGGTATCAATTGTACTTAGTTGTAGTGGTAATATTTCATAACTGTTAGCAAGTATGGGCTCTTGAGGTACTGGCTATGGATGAACCAATTGAACCAACAGCATATCCAATCGTGGCCAGATGGAGCTACAGAAGTCTGGTCTCATAACACCTAGAGCACAATACCCTATTCGCATCCACACTTGAAATCTATACAATTACATTCTAGATCAATATCAACATATCCTCTCAACATTTAAATAGTAGGCAACCTACGTGGAGAAATTACAATTGCATTTTGATCAGCTGCACCACAGAACATGATAGCAACATTTGAAGATACCTCTTCATTTAATTAACTTATGTAACAGTAAATTTACATTCACAGCAAAGTACAAAGTGATCTACACATTTCCAAAACTGAAAGCACATCATGTAATCCATCGAAGTACATAAATTATCATATGTACCCTTCAAATTCAAATTACAGTGCCTCATACATGGAAGCTTTTAACAACTAAAAAGGAGAAATACAACAACATAACATGTACAAAACCTTTCTCTTGTAAGGTAAGCAAAATAAACTTCCACTAGCATGAGGGTCAAACAAAATTAATATTTCCAACAAGAAACTACAACAAAATCATTGGAAGCATAAATACTGACATGCACTAAAACCTGCCCACCCAATAAATGCTCCCTGGATAGTTAGAAAACATTAACGATCCAAGTCCACCTGAAGAACTACCACCATCATGCGACATTGTTGACATACGACCATTTGCATCTGCGCGTAGATGAAGAGGAAATTCCCTACAAGTAAATAATACGTAAACCTATCAATACCAACAAGTACTGATGTAGGTGTAAATATGTTACATATGCAACATTAAATAAACATACTACCAGCAATAGATCAAATGAAAACAATTACCTCATCATCTATCCTTGCCCGCATTTCCTAGCAAGTCCAACCTCTCTATTGGACTTCATCCTCTTCTCTGGAAGCCGACCAATCCTTTTGACGTGCTTGGAATTTTGGAGCAGTAATCCATCATTTCTATCAGTGCTTCTACCGAGTTGTTTTGCAAGTTGCCATTGCAGAATATTAGAACCACATCAACTATTAAAAACAATAATAACCATTACGAGAGAGTGTCTTGAAATTCAATGTACCATAAAGGTGGTACCAAAAACCAATTCCATGTAAGCTTTCTCAATGACTTTCACACATGCATCATACTTTTCAGCGAAAATAGATCAAACCTTCGCAAACTTAAAAATTCGAGAACATATGTCCTCATAACTTTCCCCCACATCATCTAGTGGCAAAGCAAAGCTGGAACGATCAGATGTAACCGATGGCATCCCCAGCTCCTTCAACCATATATGTACTTCTTTGGAATCTCATCAATGCCATTGTCCAATAGCACATGAAGAACATGCTGACACAACAACCCATCAGTTTCAAAGTAACAACAACTACAAAATATTTCACACTAAGTAGCATTCCAATGCACATCGAAGAGCAAACTACCATGTTTGCTGTACTCACATACCGCAACAAAAAGTGACCCACATGCTGCAGTCTGCACGTTGCTATGAGTGGAGCAGTGCATCAGGCACTTGACCACTTCCTGGAAAAGCTTGAAGATTCATACTATATACAAGCCACGAAGTTGTTCCTCCATTCGAAATTCAGAGACAAGTGGCACAACCCAATACGTGGATTTAAATATACCTTCCCTAACTTCTCTTGCTTCACTTGCAACTTAAGCTTGAACTATTGGACCAACTACTTCAACGATGTCTTCGAATTAACATATCCATCGAAATATGCATTCATACTCTCATTTCTTTGTGTGGTAGTCATTCCTACCTAGAACATCTCATTAAAGTATGCAGGAACCCACAATTCCCGAATATCATACATGAGCTCAACCCATGAATTGTTTCATAAGCCCCTACAACAGCCATACATGACCATTGCCTCTAAATGATAGCAATTGTTCGAGATTGGTGTACAATCCTCTTAAGCAAATCCCTTGTCGATGAATCACTGCCAAACCAATGAGGTAACTTCATCATGATATGCCAAAGGCATAATTGATGACAGGTGGTAGGAAACACTATGGATATGGCCTTCATAATAGCTTGAGACTGACCAATTATAATTCCTAGTGGTGGAATATCGTTTGTACAGGACAGCCATGTTCGAAACAACCAAACAAAGTTGTCAATTGTCTCCTCACTAATCAAAGCACATCCAAACAATACTGATTGGCCATGGTTGTTGACACCAATGAATGGTGCAAACGGCATATCATACTTGTTTGTCAAGTACGTGGTGTCAAATGAAACCATTTCCCCAAAGAACTTATAAGCTATAGACAAGTTGAATCATCCCATAATATATTTCAAAGGCATCCTTCTTCATCAAGATCCATCATGTAAAAGAAGCTTGCGTTCAATGTTTGCATCCTACAAAAATACTTTTGGATTGCTTCTGCATCACCATAACCCATTCTAAGCTTCCTTAACTTAGTTCATTCCTAGCATCCTCTTGTGTAAAGAATACATTATCAAAACCACCATGTTCAGTAACAAAAGAAGACATCATTTTTGATAGTCCAATCCCATAACAGTCATTAAGGTTAATTCTCTACTTCTTACCGCACGTCAACTTGTTCCTTGTGCATAAGTAGCGAGTCAACAACTTGTCTAGCAACTCATGGTCATGATCTAATTGCAGCTGAACAACTATGAACAACTATGTACCTGTCCTTATACAACTTCACATTCAATTTGCATGGACAGTTTGTTTTGCTTGTTGACTACTTTGAATAAAACATATCAGTAGGTTTCAATGGTCCACAGCCCGATCTTGAGCAACCTAATCTTGCCCACAAAAGAATGTCCTTGTCATTCTTATCATACTTTGACCAAAGTATGAAGAACTCGAACCCATTCCAATAGGCAAATTGTTGGCAATGAAAATAGCATTCACCAAATGATGCAAACTCCATACCCAACACAATGCTATCAGAAGAAACAATAGTACCTATAATCATAAGGAACATATAAATGGGTCAATAAATTTGAAGCACTTAAGAAAGAAACTTATACGAACAACAATTCACATACATGCACTTTTTACTCCACATCAACAAGAGTATCAACTAGAATAAACAAAAAAACCTTGAGCATTAACGACAGCATGTAACATACAAACATGTAGGTACCACAGTGATTTACGCATAGCAATCTGAATTCCTTTCTATGTTGTGGAATAGCATCATTTCATTTAATCATCATCCTTGTCATTTGTTGCCACATTGCAATCGATAAGTGCAAGCACCTCATCTATATCAACATCCATGAAATATGTATCAATAGCTGCACTTAATTTGTTCACATTTCTTACAAAGACAATGATGGACGAAAGCAGCTAAACAAAACAACCTTCACTTCCAATATCAAGTGGATGCTCCTCCTCAATGGAGACACTGACATTCAAATCAAACTCCATGTTGCAAAAGATAATGAAAGTAAATGTTTAACATATTGTAGTAAAAATTACAGTAAAATCGCCCAAAAGCACAAAGTGGGAGTGGTAATCTACAGGAAGAAATGCACATGACCAAAATGTAGAACTACAAAATAAAACAGTATGGGGAGAGCACATAGCAGACAACGAAATATTTATTTCAAGGGGACACCAAAGACTAAGAATATGACCATTTTGAAGCACAAGGATCTCATTGGAAAAGAGTCCAAAAATAGAAGGGTAATGTCGAAACGAATATGATGGGGGGAAGAAAAGCACATTGAGACAACGTAAAACGGTATAATAAATATGCAACGTTAAGTAGAGCACATAACAAAACTCACGTAGAGAGGATTCCAAGGAAAACAAGTGAAGTGTTTATGCTCAAGGGATAACATAGATCTCTCTACAAAAAGACAGTACAAAAGAAGAATGTGGAAACTAACATGAAGGGGGAAACAAAATGAACATGGCATACCTGCAGTAGACTATGAATCACGCAGCACACGTCTAAGAGCACAACACACAAGCAGCGAAACTGCTAAGAATGCAGCACAACAGCCCCTTACGGCACTTTGTACCCTTACCGAACACAGTGTCATGCAAATAAGTACAAATGAAGTGGGAAAAATATAAAAGACATATTTCAAAACTGTCAATCTAATCCACATGTGAGTCATGTGACAACACAAATGTATCTGCTGCATGTAGCACACAACGCACCTCGGAAATCAACAAGCGTCAAAAGCATCGTTCAAAAGGTCTTCTGTTAACCCTTTTTCTATTACAAATGGGTTCTCATTGGTTGGAAATGTGGGTGGGGCCCATGGTCCCTTGGACTTACTTAGGTCACCAACCAAATATGATGACGTGATTTGTTTCATCATTATGCTTTGAGAAAGGGTTAATGTATGTTGTTTTCGACACCAAAATCCATGCCTCCCTTATTAAAAGCAAGGGGGCACAAATCCATAGCAACAGTCGCAATTGATCTTTGCAGGTGGAGGGTAAGGATGCGTTAGCGTCAAAAAAATCATGGAAAGGAGCTTAGGGAAATGATTGCTCTTATGTTTTGGCATTTAACCATGTTCGTTGGAGTGGTTAGCAAAAAGTGGCAGCGCTTAAGAGCTCAATTAAGTTCAGATCATTGTAAATAGTATTTACAGATATGAATCAGTTGGACATGTAGGAACTGCATACTATATATGAGTAAGCAACTTATTATAAGAGTACTTGTATGACCACAAATGCTTATGAGAATGTCAGGTTTTCAGTTGGGGGTTGTAATGTTAGGTTTTCAATTGCGGGGGTTGTAACACCACAGAATATAGTACCATATTGGAGACTAAGAGTTGAGGATTAATACTTGAATTCAAGCATCTTGGACAGTTGATACATGTCCATTGAGCATGTACCCAAGAAGCTGTCAAGGTTTTTCTTTTCTTTTTTCAATTAAGTGGATTGTCATGTAATATCTCCTTGTTAAAAGTCTCAAAATGCAATCTATTTTGAAATTAAGCGCACCTCTTAAATGACAACTTTGCCTTCAAACTATTGCATATGGAAGCAAAAAACCAAGAACCAAGAAGTATTGCACACAATGGTAAGCAAGAAGATTATTGTTTATACCAACATTGATGAGAAAAACAAATATTAGGGTTTCAAGTTTTGAAGGTTGAAAGAGGAAAGCATCTTCCAAGAAGGAAGATAATCCAACACGAACAACAATACAAAGTTTAAAGTTATATCTCATGCCATGTAAACTAAGTTGTGCCTTTTTTCTTATTATTTGTCAATACAAATGAGCTTTCAAAATGACCATTTGATGAGTAGATATAATTTTCCCAATATTTGTTCATTATGTATATATGCATGATGACATTTTTTTATATATTGCAATATCAAAGAAACTCAAGCTTAATAGACTCAACTCGAGCATAATTCAATAAGGACCCATAAGTTTGGCTCAATAAATTGATGATTTAAGCTTAAGTTGAGATTGAATCCTAATGTCCTTAATAAGATATGTTCGAACTAAGTTCAATTTAGCTCAATAAGGGTAGATGTGTATATTCTTCTATAAATATATTATGCGTAATGTACATATATCAACAAGTTATATATAATACATTTTGTAAGGTTTTATACATGGTAATTTACAAATATGACTTCAGGCCTTCCTTATAGAATATAACTTTTAATTAAATTGGATGCATTAATAGCATTAATAGGTCATTAAAATAGGTGCATATGCTTGTAAAAATATATGATATCCAAGAATGTACAGTGATACTCTCGTTTGGTCTTTCAAAAGTGTTCCTCCGTCAAAAGATAACGCTAGGAAGAAACATCAAATTCAAGAAATTACTCTAAATGCCATTGATCCACTTAAATTCTATCCAATATGCATTTTTATGCTTATCAATTACAAGTTGTAATTGATGAGTGCCTATGTGCAGTGACTACCAGATGGGACCTAGAATATGCTTGAGCATATATTCCTTAATGAAATCAAGCTTATTGATAGCCTTGACAATTGTTGAAACTTACGCCCCAAGTTCAAGCAGGGCTTACCTTGTTAGTCTCAATAGACAATCCTAACCATGGAAAGTTTGTCATTAATCAGAATTACAAAATAGAATTGTTCTTGTTAAGAATTTGATATTGTAGTTCTTAATTAACAAAAAAAATCCTAAGACATATGGTTGTATTTGTCATTTGTGACAGAGAAATAAACTATTATATTGAATTTTTTTAATATGCAAGAACTTATTTAACAACTTCTAAACATTGGATTTTAATGAAATATTTAGGGATTTTTACATCATGCTCCTATAAATAATCCTAATTACATTCATATCCCTAATACTTCATTATTACATTCATATGCCTACAAACTTGTGTTGTTAAACATATATATATACCCCCTACCGTTACATCAAATGATACATGGCAGTAGCTATGTTAATATGTAACTACCCACATAGTTAACCAAAAAAGTTAAGATTTTTACATCCAAAAAAAAAACTTGGAACAATGGTAGGAGGGTGGGAGAGGGTAGAGGAGGGGGGTAATGGTTCAGGAGGAGGTAAGGCAACGGTGGCTAGTGAGGAGAGAGGAGTTGGGCCAACATTAATGCTGGGGAGAAGAAGGAACATGGGGTGACAACTGGGGAGGAGGGAGATGGGGGTGGTGATGGCTTGAAGGAAGGAGAGAAGAGGAGGGTGGCGATGGCTAGGGGGAGGAGGGGCGATGCCTAGGGAAGAGGAAGAAGGAGGAAGGCATGCATCTTTGGGTGACAATCTCAACGATGCTTCCACTCTTGCAGCCTTTGCTAAGGATGTGAAATCCAAGTTTGAGGAGGAAGAAGGGGAAGAGAGGAGGAAGAAGAAAGAAGAGGGTAAAAAAAGAAAAGAAAAAAATGAGAATAGGCTAATGATGTAATTTTCAAACTTTGCAGCATTAATTACTTTAACATCCAAACTTAACCTAGGGGTATAACCGTCAAGAGGTGCAAGTTTGTAAGGGTATGGATGTAACTTAACCTAAGGGTATAAGTATGTTTCTAGGCGCATAGATGCAAAAATCCCAATATTTAATTGGTGATCATTTTTATTATTATTTTCTTACAATGGTATATCAATGTAAGGCGATCAACTTTTTTTGTACAAGTTGCCATTCTACTCAAAATGATCTTATGAGAAAGAGCCTTCTTATACTGCTTAAATTTGTGACAACTTATGACTTTTAAAATCATATTAACTCATTTTCAAATGACATTTTGATGCATTATAGTTTCATGTAGATTTATTTTCTAACTTTCTGATTATATATTTTATCAAATATGTATATTTGCCTTCATTTTAGTTATCATCGTGACTTTTTAGAGAGGAGAAACATGGGCGAATTGACTGTGCAAGCTACTAATCTAATTAAAGAATTGTCCAAGATACAAATTTGAAAGGGAAATTATTTTAGCTTAATTTGGTCACTATTTGCGTGAAATGAAATACATAATGAATTTGTTAAGAAAATGGAATATATGCCAACTGAAGGTAATTTTTTTAAGAGAGAGAGAAGAATGGAGTGCATTGTAAATTTCTAAGTTGTCATAGTTTGAAAAAAGATTTAATGTATGCAAGTGATGATTAGTAGGTGGATAATATAATAATAAAAGAAAAGTTAGAATTAATATTTTAGAACTCTTAAGTCAAACTATCATTGAAATTTTAATTTTGATAATGCATATATATTTAGATATGGCATCTTCAAGTATGAAGAAGACTTAATGCATTAATTTATTTGATTGTAGACATGGAAAGAATGTGACTAATTCTATCCGTTGAATCAAAAGAAAAGATACCTTATACTCTAATCTAGTAGTTTTTTTTTTATAGGAGAAGATCTTCTTAAAATTCAATTTAACTATGCAAATAATCAATGTAATCTTCTATCATAACAAGTTGCAACTACACAACCTATGTAATCAAATATTGCTCAAGATGCAAACAACACTTTAAGAATAGATCTAAAATATGGAGAAGGCGAAAAAGAAAAAGCCAAAATTGAATCTTGAACAATTGTGAGTCGTTGTTAATGAAGCTTTTCGTAAAGATATGGGAGTGGTTTAAGGAAAATTTAAAGATAAAATTGTCATTTTACAAGGAAACTAATGAAATAGATTTACTTGCATAAATATTAGGTCTAAAAGATAAATCAAATTTAAAAAACTTATGTGTAATAAATATTTTTGATGATTAGATGGAAAGTTGTTCCTTGAAGCAATGCTCTCTAAATGATGAATCAATATGGTTTAAGATTTAGTTTCTGAAAAAAAAGATAAGTTTCGATATGTTAATTTTCTTTAGAATGAAATGCTTGGGGTGCTTTTTAGGACCTTCTTGGTTGTCAAAAATCTTCTTCCTAGATTTTCTCAGTTAGTTATTTGGAATGCTTTGAATAATTCTAATCTAAGCATGTTCTTTCTAAAGAAATAGAGTTGCATAATCATTAGTATGGGCTATGCATGCTTTTCGTGTAGTAAGGTATGCTTCTAGTATAAAGATTCAAAGAAAGAGTAAAGCAACATGCCTTGCCATATAAGGGGTACAATGTAGTACATGATTAGTTTAATAGCCACTCAATGTCTTGCAGCAATGCACATTCTTACCTATATTCATTTTCCAAGGCAAAAAAATATTGTAATTTAGAACATATAAGGACATGAAGAACATTTGCTATATTTGTTCATGTTATGGTGCACTTGCAAAGAATACTAGTGATGTAAGAGTTTCAGTAAAGAATTCACAAAAATTTTCAAAAGTACTTCATAGAGTTTCCAAAGGTCAGGCTATTTCTTACAAAGGAATCCATTAAACGTAGAACCTTTGAAGAAGCTATTGTTCCTCCTAGACTTAAATCGACACATTGAACTCATTGAAAGATGCATTGGATTTTATGAGAAGCAATTCCAAGTGATTAAATATGATTTGATATTCTTATCTATGGCTATGAAGACATTCAAAATGATTAATGCATTTTTATGGGCATAATTTTCAATCCAAATAGAAAATTTTCAAAGCCTTTTATATGTGTGCTTTGAAAGTTTATTTATCATTCTATGTTTTCAAGAATGTAGGATATATCAATTATTCTTAAAGTATTATCATCCCATTTAGAACAATATGGTTACAACCCCTGTTAACAAAGGAAGAAGCATTCAATTTGTTCATTCCCATTGATAAAATTTTATAGAATAATCATTTGGTGTTCTTAACAATGCATGGATTATATTGTTAGAATCATTATGTGAGCACACATATATTATTATAAGGAGACTTACATTAATACATGTCATGTATTAATATATAGGTAAATATGCCTGTTATGTGATCTAATAAGAATTGGGAAAATTGCACTTCCAATGATACAGGTTAATTACATAGAAACTCTTTGAGGAATTACGATTTATTGATGGGTAGAACCGTCAATTCCAAAATATAGCGATTATGGTCCCTGTGGATATGCAACTAGTGAGCGGTTTTATTTTCCAACACTTCATCACAAGAAATATAAGGACCTTTTGGATGGAACTGAAAGGACACTACATCATTTTTATCTCTTTCTCTCCCACACTCACTGTCTTTGGATCCCTGGAAGTACCATTGCCAAACCCGTCGAGTACCTCCACAAGAATCGAAGGATCATTGCATGTATCCTTCATTGAGAAGCCTAAGCGATGGATTCAGGTATTCATTTCCTTCTCGCTCTTGTTGGATTATTGATGCATATGGGAGTCGGATATTCTAGGATTTGTGAAACCTAATCAATGTTTTTAATCATATGGGAATTTGGGTTTTACATTCGGTTATAATCCAACATATATTAAATAAAATACCAAATTATTATGTAAAGTTTAGGCAAACATAATACTTGCAAAAGTGCTACTTCATGGTTTCATTTGAAATCATAAGGGAAAGAATAAGTTGTATTGAGAATGATATTTAGATGAAGAAATGCAATAATGAATCACGAGACTGAGATAAGGCATTTATGGATCGATGTCAAGACCATTTAGTAAGCAAAATAATACACAGGAGTATTGTAGTATGATATTTGATCAAGCCCTCTCAACCTAGTCAATCGGAGGAGATTTGTCATAAACAGATTACTACTCCGATTCAAGGCTCAATTTGATAATTTCTCTACTTAGGATGGTCCCTTCTTTTTCCCAATCAAGGGGGGAGGTGTTTCTACAACATTCTTAGGACTCAAGTAGGAAAGAGAAGAGAACAGTCGTTTAGGAAAGGAGTTGGCTTTGTTCTCATCTCAATGATACAAAAAGGTTCTACAAATATACAATCCCTGGTAGGGATGACGACAATCTAATAGGATTAAACAATGACGTTATATCTCCTCTAGTGTAAATAATTCATAGGTTTTGGGAATACCTAAGGGAGGCATGGTACCATAATTCAAGAATCCCAAGTACTTCCTATTCTTCACAAGTCGATCTTCTTCTCTACTCAAAAGAAGACTAACGGAACAATTGGTCTTCTACCAGGTTGGGAAGTGTTCCAATAAGTAAAGGAGTAGTCTTCCAACAACCCTGCTAGTCTTTCACCAAGAGTTGGTAAGCGTGGACTAAAGGAGAAATCTTGCTATGCAATCAAGTTTTCAAGGCAGTGCTTAGAGGAGGAGGCGAAGGTCATCTCCAAGAGTTCACAAAGGGTTTACCTCCACATGATTAAGTGTTCTCAACGTCAATGGCTTCATTTGATTGCCAAGGAGAAGGGCATACTACCACGTTAGGGCTTATTATAGAAGGCGTAACATGTAGGGTGCTCTACCATGCCCCCCAAGGTATAATCCCTATACTCTTGGAGACCTTGGAATGAGAAGAAACTAGTTCTTCCCATGTGATTTTGGCTAAGTTATTTTTTTTATTCCTTCGATTTTTTATGCATTGAATCATATTTGAATTAAATTTTAGAATCAATTTTTATGCTTTGAATGCCATGATGACTCATTCACTAATAAAGCACGAAATGGAATCTGGTGTGGATGAAAACTCTAGGCTCGACAGAGATCCATCCTCAGTTTTACATATTCACCAGCTCCACCTTTACTATAGAGAATCAACAACTTCCAATGAGACTTTGACTGATCTAGTCTTTTTTACATGACAAGTAGTAAAAAAAGGTCAAACTGTTCATGTTCAAATAAGTCCCTCCCGCCACCAAACCCTAGACAAACCTATCTTGTGCTAGAGAAAAGTTTGTACCTACTTTGCCTTCTTGCGAGTGATCAAACGGATGGTGATGAACTGTGTTCTCAATATAAAAAGTTGGAAAGGAATGAGCATAGGTCACAAGCTAGAGCAAGGTGAGGAATGAAGAAAGAGAGAAGGCAAGTAAAGTAGTCTTATAACAGTTTGGCTCTTAGCTTTGGGATTAGCCTATGATGGACCTTAGGGCATAAATCGTTGGCTCAATTTGGCTTGCAATCCACCATCAAGAGAATGTGATCCTAGTCCTATGTGGTTTGGCGTTGGGCTTGAAAGGGATAAGATAATCGCATACACAGAGGCAATGGCAATTGATTATCGAGTTCACACCTTAAATAAATGGAGCTATGTAGGGAGAGATGTGAATTTCTCAATTCACTATTTTGAATAGTGGATTATAGGAGGAAGATCTCTAGGTTGAATTCCCCAAAATTGAATGGCTAGCATTGGGTTGAATGTGAAGTGTTAATGCTAGGGGAATAGTATTAAAGGCCAAAGCCTCCTTCCTTCCTCTTGGGGATTTATTGTCATTATATACTCAGTTGTCAACTGCCAAAGTAAGGGGTTGGCATCGAGTGGTGCCCAAAGGTTGTGGCGATGGTTCATCCTTCGAGATGGTCATCAGACCAACCATTACAAGTGCCATAATGGTGATGTCTTATTAGGTGTTGTCATGTCAGCCAACATAATCCTCTTGACAAGAAAGGGACACCTTTAACTATGGTGGCACCTCATCCCTTACGCTTAGGCTGTGTAGTATAGAGTTCGAACCCGATGTTTCCTGAACCCATTTCTTTCGAAATTGAGTGTGTTCGAACCCAGTGTTGTTAGAACAAAGCATCCTTTAGAGGGTAAGGTCCAAACCTTGTGTTCTTGGTAGGGATGGCATCTAAACCTTTCGAAGAGGGTCGAGAATGATTAGTCCAATTTTGAACCGATTATTAGGTTGATCAAGGGGAGCAACCAAAACTTGACCTTTATTAGCCTAGTCAAACCCTTATATTAACATTAGAAATGAAACCTCAAAAGAAGTTTAATTTTTCATCCTTGCCTCTGAATCAAAAAAAGGAAACAAACTTTAGTCTTCTATTAGGATAAAAACTTTCAACAACACAACCTAAGCTACGTAATCTATCAAATATTTTTCAAGATGCAAGCGATCTTTAAAACTAGATTTAAAAGATGGAGAATGTAAAAAAAAGGTAAAAGTTGAACCTTAAGCAATTATTAGAAGTTTTTAGTGAAGCCTGTGTAGATATGCAAGACAAGTTTAAGGAATATATAAGGAAAACATTATTATTTTCCAAAAGGAAATTAATGAAGTTATTGATATGCTTGAATAAGTATTAAGTCCAAAAGATGAATCAAATATGATAAATATGCTTGCAATAAATCTTCTTGATGATTCAATGATGTTCCGTGAAACAATGCTTTCTTATTGATGAATTAATATGGTTTAAGTTTCGATTTTAAAATTAAGACCAAAAAAAAATAATTATTTGGATGTATTAGTTTACTTTAGAATGAAATATTTAAAGCATTTTGAGTTGTCTTAGAAAATTTTCATTACTAGATTTTCTTAATTGTTTGTCTCGAATGCTTCAAATGATTAATCTAAGAATATTTTCCTTTATGAAATATAAAGATACCCAATCAATAAAGCCTATGCATTTTCTTTTAATGTATTAAGGCGTGCTTCCAATGGAAAATAAAGGGTAAAACAACAAGCTTAACCAATGTGGGGTTACTATCTTGTGCATGATTAGTTAAATAGCCATTCAACACCTTATGACACATTGAATGTTCTTACTCATCTAGTTGAGTTCCTAAGGTTAAAAAATCTTATAATTCAAAATATACAAGGATAGGAGGGATGTTTTCTACATTTGTTTATATTATGGCACACATGCCAAGAATGTTATACCGTAAGAGTTTTAAGAACACAAAAAAAATTTCAAAAGTACTATGTCAAATTTTAAAAGCTATATTATTTCTTAAAAAAGAATTAATCAAATATAGACCTTCTTAGGAAGTTAATATTCCTTTAAGGTTTAAATCAACATATTAGACTCATTTGGAAGGGTTCACTATGATGAAACATTCACCAACACACACGCGTATGAAAAAGAGACAATAACATATTGGAATAAGAACCAGAAAGACAAAATGTTTTAGCAATTCCTAATCAAAATTGTGATTCAAGTTTATTTCTATAGTCGTGAGGGCATTCAAAGTGATTTATGCATTATTATGGACACAACTTCCAATCCAAACCAAAATTTTTCAATGCCTTCATATGATATGCTTTTGAAATTTATTTATCTAATTTCTATATTTTAAAAAATGTGTAATCTTGTAGATGCAAGGTACATTAATTACCTTGAAGCTCTTGCTAGCAAGAAGGAAGTATTTAATTCGTTCATCCCTCTTGCAAACATTATGTAGAATAATCGTTTGGTGCTCTCAAAAATAGATTGACAAAATGCCAAATTATAAGCATGGTACTTGCAAATTTGGCACTTCGTAGTTTCATCTAAGATAATAAGACCAATGATAGGTTGTTACAAGAACAATTTTTGGATGAAGAATTGTAACAAGAAATCGTGGACCTCTACTTATCAAAATGTTTCATCCCAAGTAGATAAGGCATTTATGAATCAATTCAAGAGCGTGTAGTAAGTGAAATAATACATAGGAGTGATATGTTATGACATTTAATTGCACATGGTTGACTTAGTTAATCGATATTGGGATGGTAGAACATGGTAAGGTTTTTTACGATCTATTCTTGTTTTGTTAGCTTCTATTTCATTGAGGCGGTGCACTTACAAGATGTACGTGTGTGTTTACAATATCTCGAGAATCAACCCCTTAAAATCAAGAGCCTTCACCTCATTTTAATATGAGAGATTTGGTCGTTTGTAATTATACTAAGGTAAAAATTTTTATAAGATTATTTATTTTTTGTGAGAGTTAATCGATGATCAAATTATGCAAGCATGCTTGAAGGATAGGTGTTACGAATGTGAGTATTAGACGTAGTTTAAGACGTCTGGGAAGTGGCCCAGATATCTGGTATTAAATTTTTTCGACGTACGAGTTCGCGTCTGCGCGCCTGCGCATGCAGACTGAACCCGCCTCCTTCGTCTTCCGCTTTCTCTCCCTGCAGGCGTCGTTTTCCTCCTTCCCTCTCTCCTCGCGGCTGCCTTATAAAACGCTTCCCCTCTCCCTCACCCTCACTCCATCCGCCTTCATCTTCTCCTTCTTGTGAGCGAGCAAGCGAGTGCGGCAACAATGGCTGCAGCGAGCGTGTGGGAAGGAGGAGTGTTGCGAGAGGAAGAAGAAAGCTCGACCGAGAAGGTGAGAGCTTGTCGGGGCAGCTAGAGCCGGCCGGCGGGGGAGCAGCGGGCGTGGGGTGTCGCGGAGGAGCTGCTGCAGCTCGGGCAGCAGGCGGACGCGGCGTGGCCGTGCGTCGCGGGCGGAGAACGAACCGGGTCCTGATTCTGGGAAAATTTCCCAAAATCAGACGTCTGGACTTACGTCCAAACGACGAAGAAGACGTCTGGAGGAAGGTTCAGACGTCTGACAGGTACAATATTTTCCTACCTTCTTCCTTTTACGCGTGTACGGCCATGCAGCTGTCCACCGCGTTCTCCTGTGCCTCTTCATGATGAGAGCGGGTGTGTGTGTGCGCAAGTTCTGTTCGGGAGGGCGCGAGGGCTCGCCATCCCACACGAATCAGACGTCTGGCCATAGTACCAGACGACGGAGAGGACCTCCAGACGTCCGGGGTGACAATTGGACGTCTGGAAACCAAGAACAGACGATCCAGCGGGCTTCTGGACGTCTGAAGGACTGCGCAGACCGAGGTATTGCCTGATCGACATTTTAAGACGTCTGGAAGAAGTTCCAGACGTCTGATTTTGGACAGACTCGTCGTTTTTGGCCCGTTCAGGGTCCGTTCGGAGTTCGTTTTCCGCATTTCAAGTTTCGTCCTTTTCGGATTTATTTCCTCTACCTGTTTACAGTAATTGCATACTGTTCTGAGTAACTCCTTGTGTTGATCCTTGTGTTAGGATCCCGTTCCGTTGCGGAAGCACGCGGGATTGCCGATCACGCCCCCATTACTCTCGATTTTGCGAGTAGAGTGGCTTCCCTTGGTTAATTACAAACATTAATGCATATCTGAATTAAATGATAGATCCTAGGGTATGGCATGGATCCTATGACCTGAAAACTAGACTGAATGGTAGATCCTATGGTGTGGCATGAATCCTAGGAACATAGAACATGGAAATAAATGTCTTGAATGCCTGAATTGTAGTCTTGGATAAGTGGATAACATAATGATAATTGCCTGAAATTGAATAACAGCTGCCTGTGGAATGTAGAGTACTATTACTAATAACTGTTGCATGTAATTTCTGTTGGTTGAAATTAAATACGAGCTGCTTGTATACAAATTGGAAAGAAAAAGAAGTGGAATGTTGGAACACGTATTATATACGAATCAACCTGAAATGATGAAACCTGGTATGGCTTGGCCTGAGAAACATGAGCATGAACCCTACGGGAAATTAGGAGTAGAGCTCCTGGAAATAAATGGGATGGAGCTGGAAAAGTGAATGGGAAAGTTTGTTGTCCCTTGGTTACGTAGTACAAACGAAAGCACCTGTTACCTCTTAGTGCAGAGGAGAGCCAGCCGCCCTAGGGACCCGGGGTTAGGTCTGGCCACTTTGTACCGACTCTTGGCCTTCGTGTACACCGTACCGGGGAGAGCTACCAGTGTAGGGAGAGCACCAGCTATCGCACGGGCCCCGGGGTTCTGCCAACCTTCCTACACCGACTTGTTAGGCCCACTGGGCAAACCAGGGTAGTCAGGCGAGGGTGCGCGGACTGTGGAGGGGCAAGACCCCTGTTTGGTTACTGTGGAGGTGCTGGACCCCTGTTACTGAGAGGGCTCTGCCCTATGCTGGTTCCGTGCTATGCTTTGGGCGCACCCGTTAACGGAAACGACTGACCGTGTGCCAGTGCGGGGTAGCTACCCGTGCGTTTATCACGCGTGCCGTAATCATCGTTACATCTGTCAGCGACCTTGGAGTGGTTGACTGAGGGTAGGACCACCACGGGGGACTCTCCCAGCCAGGAGAGCACCACGTGTTACTTCTACTTTTCGGAAAAGACTGCAATCAAGATCATTCCCACGAGGAACATACAAGATCAAGAGAAGGATCTGAGAAATAAATCAATAGTGAATAAATGGAAAAATATGAAGAAAGAAAGTAAAAATATAACAACTACTGTCCACTCTATTGCTCCTTTTAGCTTTTGCTTGTCACTCTACTCAGCGTTTCGCTGACGTGTCACCCTTGTTACCTTTTCAGGACCAGGTGTTGAGCAGCCAGAGTCGGCGGCTGTAGAGGGTGCTGGGCCTAGTAGAGCCTAGTAGTATTACCTGTAGTACCTTCTGTACTTTTCTTTCCGCTGTAGTGAGTAGTTTTCTGTTACTCCCTGTACTCTCTTTATTGTAAGCTTCATGTTATATACATGTTTATTTCTCTTTTGTTGTAGTGGTGTATACGGTAGTAATTTATTTCTTTACTGCTGTATTTTGTTACTGCTAGTTATATACATGATGAATGTGGTTTATTTTACTGCTCTTTTGGTTACTTTCTCGTTGGACGACTGGGTCTTGGGATTAGTCGAGTCGGTCCGATTCTCGTGTCTCGTAGGGATTCGGGAATCAGGTCGTTTCAAGATGGTATCAGAGCAAGGTCGTCCCGAGAAGTGAATCAACTGACTGGAAAATAACCAATTCACGTGTCTGTAACTAGAGTAGCCACCACAACGTTTCTTTTGACATGAGCTTTTAGACTTCTTCGTTGGATATCGTCCATATTGACGTGATTCCATTCTGTTTCGCGTTTTCTTGCAGGAGATACCTCGACGTGGAGCCAGGAGGGTGGGCCGCAAACGCGACCAAGGTCGAGGCCCGAGGGATAGATGTGTCGAGCTTGGAGTACATACTACCCCTCCTCTTCTCCTGAGCATACTGTCTCCGGACCTCGTCCATCTGATTCGAGAGGTGGTTCGAGAAGAATTTCAACTTTCACCCACTTCGCCGCCCCCTCATCTCCCTTCCGAGGGTACGACAGGGGAGTTAGTCGTGGAACGAGATTTCCGCCGTCACACTAAGCGGGTTAGGAGGGCTCAATGGAGGCACGTGGCTTCTGCAGGAGAGCCGTCACGTTTTGCAGGGCTATTAGTGACCTTTGGAGACCCTCGACAGGGGTCAGCTGCTAGCATTGGACCCCCGCCTAGCCACCAGCAGGGACCCACTGAGAGGAGGCATCGAGTTCCCCTCTGCTACCAGTGTGGCCAGCCGGGCCATTTCAGGAGGGACTTCCCGTCTAGGGCTGGGGCACAGCAGACGCTCACCACTTCGAGCACTGAGGGCCAGTCGGGTGGTCGTGGGTTCAAGGTACCTGAGGGAGGACAGCGGCCACGAGGAGGATACTGGCCCGTTGTCACTAGCTCTGCCCTGGGCCTACCTATTTTGTCCACCCCTAGTACCGAGGAGTGTCGTGACGTCGTGACCCACGGAGACATCATAGCTTCAATCCATACGGTGACAGGTATGGTTACATGGTTTGGTTTTTTCTTTTTTCTGGAGTATGTAATTCCTGCATTCTAGTACGATGTACCGTCTTGCCACATGAGTTGTTGCTACTATGGAGTCTGATAGCACTCCATTAGGGGATTAGTGGTAATTAGAAATCTGAGTGGTCGGCTGTTTGTAGCTGAGGAGGTATACACGAGTTTCGAGGTCAGTATTGAGGGACATAGTCTTCCCGCTGACCTGATTATGATACAGATGGAGGACTTTGGCATTATTCTGGGGATGGACTGGCTACCCGCTTACCACGCTTTGGTGGACTATTTTGAGAGGAAGATTGTCTTCTCCATACCGGAGTTGCCTTCTTTCGAGTTCCATGGTCAACCAATGGACGGAGGCTTCAGGTGCGTTTCTGCACTTCGGGCGACGAGACTTTTGAGCCAGGGGTGTGAGGGCTTCCTAGCTTGTGTGGTGGCAGAGCCCAGTCCTGTGGCAGACTTCCAGAGTATCTCGGTGGTCAGAGAGTATCCCGACGTGTTCCCAGATGAGTTGCCAGGACTACCGCCCGAGCGTGAGATCGAGTTTGAGATCTCACTAATACCAGGGACCAGCCCCATCTCCACCGCACCATACAGGATGGCACCACTTGAGCTGCGAGAGCTCAAGTCTCAGTTGCAGGATCCTTTGGAGAAGGGCTCTGTGAGGCCCAGTGCGTCTCCCTGAGGAGCCCCAGTACCGTTTGTAAAGAAGAAGGATGGTACCCCACGCCTTTGTGTGACTACCGACAAGTGAATAGGGTCACCATCAAGAACAGATATCCGCTGCCGAGGATCGACGACTTGTTTGACCAGCTGCGAGGTGCCACGGTATTCTCAAGATCGACCTGAGGTCTGGATACCACCAGTTGAGGATCAAGGAGGCAGACGTCTCCAAGACAGCTTTCCGCACCCGGTACGGACACTACGAGTTTTTGGTCATGCCGTTTGGGCTAACCAATGCCCCCGCTGCCTTCATGGACCTGATGAATCGGGTGTTTAGACCATACTTGGACCAGTTCGTGGTGGTATTCATTGATGATGTACTCATCTATTCTCGAGATCAGACGCAGCACGTACAGCACTTGCGGATGGTTTTGGACACACTGAGATGACGTAGGCTGTACGCCAAATACAGCAAGTGCGAGTTTTGGTTGAGGGAGGTGACCTTCTTAGGTCATGTGATCTCTGGAGATGGCTTGGCAGTGGACCCAGCCAAGGTCGAGGCAGTGCTCAGGTGGGAGAGACCACGTACGGTTACTGAGATTCGCAGTTTCCTAGGACTAGCAGGCTACTACAGACGGTTTATCAGGGGTTTTTCACAGATTGCACGTCCTATGACACAGTTGACCCGGAAGGACGTGCCCTTCACTTGGATAGACGCCTGTGAGGCGTGTTTTCAGGAGCTGAAGGAGAGGTTGACTTCGGCTCCCGTGCTCACCATCCCTGACAGTAGTGGCGGGTTCGTTGTGTACACAGACGCCTCCTTACAGGGGTTAGGGGGTGTGCTCATGCAGAGGGGTCACGTTGTCGCTTACGCTTCGCGGCAACTGAAGCCCCATGAGCATAGCTACCCTACCCATGACCTGGAACTGGCAGTTGTTGTCTTCGCGCTGAAGACCTAGAGGCACTACTTGTACTGTGAGACCTTCGAGATTTTCACAGATCACAAGAGCCTCAGATACCTATTTGATCAGAAGGAGCCCAACATGAGACAGAGACGTTGGTTGGAGCTCCTGAAGGACTATGACTGCAGCATTTCCTATCACCCGGGAAAGGCCAACGTGGTGGTGGAAGCCTTGAGCCGGAAGGCGTCCGCACACTTGGCCAGTTTACAGGTGCAGAGTTGGAGCCTTTTGGAGGAGATGGGCAGTTGGCAACCCCTAGAGTTATGGGGGCACTGTGGGGCAGTGACTGTGACACGACAAACAAGGCCAAAGCTGATAGACCGCATCATCATAGGACAGATGGATGACCAGTACTTGCAGTCCTTGCGTGACAGAGTACTGTCAGGAGACCCGGGGGACTTCTTTTTCACAGACCAGGTGCTGCGCCTGAGGGGACGTCTGTGCGTTCCCAGAGATGAGGAGCTGTTGAGAGAGCTCCTGACTGAGGCACACCACTCCAGATTCACCATACATCCTGGAAACACGAAGATGTACCATGACTTGAGATGCGAGTTTTGGTGGAGGGGGATGAAGCGGGATGTGGGTGAATTCGTGCAGTAGTGTTTAGTGTGCCAGCAAGTGAAAGCCGAGTATCAGAGGCCTGCAGGGCCGCTACAGCCACTTCCCGTGCCAAAGTGGAAGTGGGAGAGCATCACCATGTACTTGGTGGTGGTCTTACCTGTTACCCAGCGAGGACACGACGCAGTCTGGGTAATCATTGATAGATTGACGAAGGCGGCGCGTTTCTTGCCGATCCGAGTCACTTTGGGACCAGCACAGCTGGCAGAGGTATATCCGCGACGTGGTACGTCTACATGGAGTTCCGCGACGTGATACCGCTTTACGTCCCAGTTTTGGGCTGAGTTTCAGCAGGCCCTGGGGACGCGATTGAGGTTCAGTACAGCTTACCACCCCCAGACGGACGGACAGTCTGAGCGCACGATACAGACACTTGAGGGCCTTTTGCATGCCTGTGTACTGGACTGGAGGGGCTCTTGGGAGGAGCACTTGCCCCTGGCGGAGTTTGCATATAATAACAGTTATCACTCAAGCATCAGCATGGCACCCTACGAGGCTCTATACGGACGGAGATGTATAGCACCATTGAGTTGGGTTGAGGTGGGGACCAAGTGGGAGGTTGGCCCCAGGCTGATCCGGCAGAGTTAGGAGGTAGTCGAGCAGATTCACAAGTGACTCCGTACTGTCAGGAGCAGGTAGAAGAGCTACGCAGATCGGAAAAGCAGAGAGGTGCAGTTTGAGGTTGGGGACCATGTCTTCCTTCGTGTTTCACCCATGAAGGGCCTGAAACGGTTTGGGGTGAGAGGGAAGCTCGCGCCGAGGTTTGTGGGGCCCTTTGAGGTCCTGGAGCTGGTTGGACCCGTTGCTTACAGGCTTGCTCTCCCTCCTCAGCTTTCTGGTGTGCACGACGTGTTCCGCGTGTCCAACCTCAGGAAGTATGCCGCCGATCCCAGTCATGTCCTGAGCCACGAGAGCGTCGAGGTGGGCAACGACCTGACCTACCCCGAGCGGCCAGTGCAGATTCTGGACAGAGCCGTTCAGAGTCAGAGACGAAAGCAAGTACCCCTGGTGAAGGTTTTATGGAGGAGCCAGCGGTACGAGGAGGCTACCTGGGAGCCTGAGGCGACAGTGCGGGAGCAGTACCCTGAGCTTTTCACGGGTACATCTTTTCGGACCGGCTTCGATCCACTTTGAGTTTGTTATATATATATATTGTTCTTTCCTGCACCCTAGTTAGCGCAAGTTTCGGGGACGAAAATTCCTTTGAGTTTGTTATATTATTCCGAATGTGGGCATCAGACGTAGTTTAAGACGTCTGGGAAGTGGCCCAGACGTCTGGTATTAAATTTTTTCGGCGTACAGGTTCGCGTCTGCGCGCCTGCGAGCGCAGACTGAACCCGCCGCCTTCGTCTTTCGCTTTCTCTCCTTGCAGGCACCGTTTTCCTCCTTCTCTCTCTCCTCACGGTTGCCTTATAAAATGTTCCCCTCTCCCTCACCCTCACTCCATCCGCCTTCATCTTCTCCTTCTTCCTGCGAGCGAGTGCGGCAGCAACGGCTGCAGCGGTCGTGTGGGAAGGAAGAGTGTTGCGAGAGGAAGAAGAAAGCTGGACCGAGAAGGTGCGAGCTTGCCGGGGCAGCTAGAGCCGGCCGGCGGGGGAGCAGCGGGCGTGGGGTGTCGCGGAGGAGCTGCTGCAGCTCGGGCAGCAGGCGGACGGGGAGCGACGCGGCTGTGCGTCGCGGGTGGAGAACGAATCGGGTCCTGATTCTGGGAAAACTTCCCAGAATCAGACGTCTGGACTTACGTCCAGACGACGAGTAAGATGTCTAGAGGAAGGTCCAGGCGTCTGACAGGTACAATATTTTCTTACCTTCTTCCTTTTACGCGTGTACGACCATGCAGCCGTCCGCCGCGTTCTTCTGCGCCTCTTCGTGATGAGAGCAGGTGTGTGTGTGCGCAGGTTCTGTTCGGGAGGGCGGAGGGCTCGCCATCCCACACGGATCAGACGTCTGGCCACAGTACCAGACGACGGAGAGGACCTCCAGACGTCCGGGGTGACAATCGGACGTCTGGAAACCAAGAACAAACGATCCAGCGGGCTTCTGGATGTCTGAAGGACTGCGCAGACCGAGGTATTGCCTGATCGACATTTTAAGACGTCTGGAAGAAGTTCCAGACGTCTGATTTTGGACAGATTCGTCGTTTTTGGCCCGTTCAGGGTCCGTTCGGTGTCCGTTTTTCGCGTTTCAAGTTTCGTTCTTTCCGGATTTATTTCCTCTACCTATTTACAGTAATTGCATACTGTTCTGAGTAACTCCTTGTGTTGATCCTTGTGTTAGGACCCTATTCCGTTGCAGCTCTGGGGGTTGCGGAGGCGCACGGGATTGCCGATCACGCCCCCATTACTCTCGGTTTTGCGGGTAGAGTGGCTTCCCTTGGTTAATTACAAATATTAATGCATATCTGAATTAAATGATAGATCCTAGGGTATGGCGTGAATCCTATGACCTGAAAACTAGACTGAATGGTAGATCCTATGGCGTGGCATGAATCCTAGGAACATAGAACATGGAAATAAATGTCTTGAATGCCTGAATTGCAATCTTGGATAAGTGGATAACATAATGATAATTGCCTGAAATTGAATAACAGTTGCCTGTGGAATGTAGAGTACTATTACTAGTAACTGTTGCATGTAATTTCTGTTGGTTGAAATTAAATATGAGCTGCTTGTATACAAATTGGAAAGAAAAAGAAGTGGAATGTTGGAACACGTATTATATACGAATCAACCTGAAATGATGAAACCTGGTATGGCTTGTCCTGACAAACATGAGCATGAACCCTACGGGGAATTAGGAGTAGAGCTCTTGGAAATAAATGGGATGGGCTGGAAAAGTGAATGGGAAAGTTTGTTGTCCCTTGGGTACGTAGTACCAGGGAAAGCACCTGTTACCTCTTAGTGCAGAGGAGAGCCAGCCGCCCTAGGGACCCGGGGTTAGGTCTGGCCACTTTGTACTGACTCTTGGCCCTCGTGTACACCGTACCGGGGAGAGCTACTAGTGTAGGGAGAGCACGAGCTACCCCACGGGCCCCGGGGTTCTGCTAGCCTTCCTACACCGACTTGTTAGGCCCACTGGGCAAACCAGGGTAGTCAGGGGAGGGTGCGCGGACTGTGGAGGGGCAAGACCCCTGTTTGGTTACTGTGGAGGTGTTGGACCCCTGTTACTGAGAGGGCTCTGCCCTATGCTGGTTCCGTGCTGTGCTTTGGGCGTATCCGTTAACGAAAACGACTGACCGCGTGCCAGTGCGGGGTAGCTACCCGTGCATTTATCGCGCGTGCCGTAGTCACCGTTACGTCTGTCAGCGACCTTGGGGTGGTTGACTGAGGGTAGGTGTTTGCACGATTTTGTGGGGTTTTAAAAGAGAACACGTTGTAATATAGCCGACAAAACGTTCAAACAAATATAGAGAATTTTATTACTCGAAAAACTGGAGTCTCCGAGGTCGAACACATGGAGCAATCTCAGTACTTTCAAAACCAAAGAATACAACTTTTAAATGAACATAATTGATTCAAAAAGGGAGTTATAAAAAGTATTGCTAAAAGAGAACAAAATTGGACGTCTGATTTCTTTATCAGACGTCTTAAAAGTAGTCTTCTCTCTTCTTCCTTCTTCTTCTTTGTTGGCTCTTCTTCTTCTGATCCACAGGTCTTTGAACTTCTTTCTCTTCTCTTCCCTTTCCTGCGAAGACTTCTTCCTGCCTTTGTTTCCCTTCTGTCTTCTTTCTTTTTGTCTTTTCTACAGTCCTTCCTTCTCTCAGATCTCTGTCTTGCTCAGCTTCCTTTCTTCAAAGTTCCTTCTTCTTTTGCTCCTGCTCTTCTATTTCTTCAGAGTTCCTCTTTTTGCTTTCCTTCGCCTCTTCCTTCTCTTCTTTTCCCTTGCTGCAGCGGCTAAGTGTTTGCATCTTCCTCTCTTCCCTGCGCATACCACAGCCAATACAAAACCTACCCCCTTCCCTCTACCCAAACGTCTCTCTCTTTCTCTGCAATTCGCTCAAGGACGCTCTCCCAGAGCCACACGGGTAATCGGGTTCGCACCCGAGACCAGGCGCACCGGCAGGTGGGTGATGCGCGAGGAGTGCTTAGGATAGGGTTGGGTCGGATCCTGCCAGATCCGCGAGATGAAGCCGCGGACGAGGCAGGCGTGGGTCAGGTGAGGGACCTCACCCCTGTGCTTTCAGAGGCAGTAAGCAGAGAACACAAATTCAACTTAAAGCGTACCTGTGCGTTGTGTTTAGCCGATGTGGGACTATCTGGCCCCCCCAATTTCGCGCGCGCCTGCAGAGCGTCCTTCGTGCAATTGCCAAGGCTGGGAGCTTCGCAGCGCTCCTTGCTGGCCCTGATCGCTTCGCAACACTCGCGCAAGGCTGCTGCGCCTGGAGCTACTGCGCCTGGAGGTGCTGCACCTGGAGCTGCTTCGGGCATCAATGGCGGCAGGAGCTGAAACCTGTCAAACACGAGCACGGCCTATTGGCCTAATCAGACCAGCTGGGCACCTTCGCCGTGGCACAGTGAAGATGGTGCACGGTGCTGCAGGCCGCAGGACAGCCTAGGCGTGCGTGCCTAGGTCAACCTGTGGCCGGAGGTGTGGGGTTGTTTGGGGGACTACTGCGGAGGTGTGGAGTGGCAATGGAGGGGCGGAAAGTGTTCCTTGTGGTGAGGCGGAGCTTACGAGATGGTTGGCGAGCCATGTGGAGGGGCGGAGTGGTGGGAGCTGCTCGCCGGAGGTCGGTCGGAGGCGAGGAAGATGGAGGTGGTCAGGCACTGTCGGGGGGGGCGATTAACTAAAATAACAGGGGGAAAAGAGAGAGAGGAAGATGGAGGAGGTATCTGGAGTGGTCTGGAAGGAAGGGAGGCAGCGGAGTGGACGACGCGTAACTGCCGTCGTCGGGGAAGAAGCACCCTGAGGGAGGAAGCGGCGACAAGGACAAGGTCAGGAGAACACGCGCCTGGTACTGCGCGACACGGGAGAAAGAGGCGGAGTTAACTCTGCTGCAGGTATGGTAGCAGAGCGACGAGAAGGAGGGGAGGAGGTCGCCGGAGCTTGCAGGTCTCTTGGCCGGAAATGGGAGAGAGGAAAACTTGGGGGAATCTCCGTCAAAACAAGGCTGAGGATCTGCGGCCGGGTCAGGGGATCCTTTTATAAGTGTTGGCTGAACCTTCTAGCGCGTGGAGATCACGCAATCACCTCTGCCGGCTCACTGGAGATGGAAAGAGGGTGGATACCCAAATCTCTCGTGCGTTCGCACGAGAAATTGGGTTTACACCAGAGATTGTGATTGACTTTAGAAGGAATGGAATTCCTCAGAGAATCTCCCTTCCATTTCTGGGAGGGAATCTCTGAGGGATTAGAGAGGAATCCCTCTCTAAACCTCGACGGAGATCGATTCTACCCTAACAATGGCGGCAGGACCTGATTGCAAAGGTGGCGAGGAACTTAGGGGGCCCTCCGCAAAGATATTCAAAAGATAGGGACCAAATTATGATTTAGGTGTACTAAATTGCAAAGTAGGTCAAGATGACCTCCCCTTAGATCCAAATTTTCGTATAAATCTAATTTTGACCTAAGGAATCCAATGGTGAAGTTAGATTTTATGTTTGACCTTGTTTGACTGGATATTTTACGTAAAAACCCAAATTAGGTTAATTAGTGTGCTAGGACCCTAATCTAGGTCAAACTGGGTTCCAAAAGCCAAATTGAATGTTCTAAACCCTAGAGGATATTTTTCCATGATTTTTAGAGGGTTTACTTGATTTTTATCCTGACTAGAACCTTGTTAATTTAAGTGGATCTATTTTAGGGTTACCAAATGTCATTTAATTCCTAGATTGCACAAAAACCCATTTCTGATTGACTCAACCCACTTTTTATATCATTTAGACCATTTGACCTATGTTTTGCTTCTGAGAAATTCCATTTATGTACTGCAATGGTAAAATTGCAGTTTTACCCTTTAATTCATGTTTTCTTCTCAGAGCACTTATTCCTTTATTTAGGCCCTCTTCTAGGTTATGTAGGAGCTTTTATCTTCTTTATTGGGTCAAAATGAGCTAGTTATGGCTCATGATGAGGCTCTCATTAGTAGGACCACCACGGGGGACTCTCCTGGCCAGGAGAGCACCACGTGTTACTTCTACTTTTCGGAAAAGACTGCAATCATGATCGTTCCCACAAGGAACATACAAGATCAAGAGAAGGATCTGAGAAATAAATCAATAGTGAATAAATGGAAAAATATGAAGAAAGAAAGTAAAAATATAACAGCTACTGTCCACTCTACTGCTCCTTTTAGCTTTTGGTTACCACTCTACTCAGCGTTTCACTGACGTGTCACCCTTGTTACCTTTTCAGGATCAGGTGTTGAGCAGCCAGAGTCAGCGGCTGTAGAGGGCGCTGGGCCTAGTTGAGCCCAGTAGTGTTACCTGTAGTATCTTATGTACTTTTCTTTCCGCTGTAGTGAGTAGTTTTCTATTCCTCCCTGTACTCTCTTTATTGTAAGCTTCATGTTATGTACATGTTTATTTCTCTTTTGTTGTGGTGGTGTATACTGTAATAATTCCTTTCTTTACTGCTGTATTTTGTTACTGCTAGTTATATACATGGTGAATGTGATTTATTTTACTGCTCTTTTGGTTACTTTCTCGTTGGACAACTGGGTCTTGGGATTAGTCGAGTCGGTCCGATTCTCGTGTCTCGTAGGGATTCGGGAATCGGGTCGTTACAATAGGGATTCTCTCTATACACGTGACACAAATTGACCCACACACTATGGTGATTGTGCAAATGTAATGAGAACAACATGCATTTGACATGGCCTACTTATAGATTAAGTTAGGCACCTTTTGAAGCTATGCTACAAATTAATCATCTTTTACTATAGAATATTCTTACTGGATACATTAATCTTATTTACTTGCTCCTCATGATTAGAAGACATCTTCACTTAATTAGATAGCTATTGACGGTAAGAAAACAAAATATTTTATACAAAAGGTTCTATTGCTTATTTTCATGAGGCCTAATTTCTTGAGGAAAAGGTAAAAAAATACACTTTACAATGTGTTTTGCAACATATGGATGAGAGTGGTGGTTTTAATTAGTGTATTTTGGATTTCCACAAATGGAAGTCACTTTTCACTGGAGAAAAATTAATTTCCAAGTGAAAAACCAGTTCCCATAGGTAAAAAGATCACGTTTCAAGTGAAAAATAATTTTCCAACTGTGAAAAGGCAAAACAAACCGGTGTATTTTCATTTTCAACCGATGTGTTTTAATTTTCAATCGATATATTTTAATTTTCAACAGGTTGAAAATCATTTCCAACTAGTGTGTTTTAGTCTGCTTTATTTTCAATTGGTTGATTCTCATTTTCAATCTATTGATTCTTGATCGCGCGTTGCAAAATACATTGCAACGCGTGTTTTCGTACTCACATTCCAATTTATTTAAGTTTGAAGGAAAGGACTATAAGTTCTAACGGAGGAGGGGTGAGATTTGTATGACACAAAATAATGCGAAAATATAATAGACAATCTCATAAAAAGCAATCACACAAGAACACAAAGGATTTTTAGGTGAAAATCGAAATCCGGGTAAAAATCATCACCTAAACCTCTCGGTTTAGAATTTTCCGATCGACTTAGTCGATCAAATCCACTATCCAAACTACTTAAATGATCGGAGTTCAACCTCAATACAACCACACTACTTTAAACCAAGGGTAGCGTACCTCAAGCCCCTCATCTTTACAAGGAGTATTTTGTCTTGTAATGGAAATAGGAATTTGCGAAGAGAATACTCAATCAAAAATAAAATACAAAAATAAATACCTATAGAGCCACAAAGTAGGGATAAATCTATGCTACTATCGACAAGAAGGACTTCCCTAATACGAAAGAGATTTGGTGTGAATTCGACAGACGCATGGAACAAGGCTTGTAGAGCAAGATCACTTCTTGATGATTTCCTTTCTTTTCCTTGACACAAATGGTCGAAGTAGTGTACCTTTGGTGTGTTTAGCCAAGTGAAGGTCCTCTCCTATTTATAGAGGTCCTAAGAAGACTTTGGAAGGCTTTGGAAGCCTCTTGTAGTCGTTGGGAACAAGCCTCAAGAGATTGGGCCAAAATCCCAATGAAATCAAGGTTAATAATAAGTCTGACGTGGTTTTCAGACGTCGAGATTTATGATCAGATGTTTGGTTCTTCGTTTGATCTTGAGGGGTTGATGTTCTAGATGGGTTTGGATCTATATAAACGTCTAACAAATCATTTTAAGACGTCTGGGAAGGCTATTAGACGTCTAATTCTAGATGAGTTTGGTTCCTATTTCGTCTAGATCTAAATAGGATTCTAGGTATTTTAGGTCAGATGACATATCAGACTTCTGGCAAAGTGTCTAGATGTTTGGAAAGAGGATTCTCCATGGGAATGAATTTCCCAAGAAGCAAACGGCTATAAGGTCCGACAAAAAGTAGATTTGGGTCAGATTAAGCCTAACCTCTCTTTAACAGACATCTGATAATATAATTAATACAATATAAGCCAATCCTAGAAGAAACTCACTTAATAGGCCAACGGTCCTCTAATTGGACATCTGGCAATGTCATCTGACGTCTTGTAAGACATCTGGACTATAAGCCGATCGTCTAAAAGCATTGGTCAGAGAATAGTAAGTCCAACCTAAGTGTTCGGAGGTCTGTACAAACTATTCGACATCTTAAAGTCTATAATCAGACGTCTGAGGTCAGTATCGAACATCTAGTAAGGTTGTCTGAAGCTTATTTTGATTTTCTAAGTTTTCTATGAAATGCCAAAATGTTTGTCTAAGAGTCCTAGTGTAGGAATAGTGTTCCTAGGACTAAGGTTTGTTACTTTAGACTCTTTAACAAGTATTTGAGAAAATAAAAAAGCAAAGAACATAAAAATAAGTACAAAATTACATTAACAAAATAGATTTCTATCCTATTCTTCATCTCCATGAATCTTCAGGCTTACTCTCTACATGAGACTTCATCTTCTCTTCTCCTCCATGAAGCTCCTCCAATCCACCATGGATGCGAGCTTGAGCTCCTTCACACTTGAATCCTTTTTCATTTATCCTGAAAGCTTAAACTCAATGCAAATGTTAAATATTAAGTGTTTTATTATCAGTAAAATCAATGATCGTGATACTCTTACACTAATAATCTCCCCCTTTTTGATGATGACAACATCACAAATAATAATAATAAAATTTTCTCCCTTTTTGACATTATAAAAAAGGTTTAATTAATTTTAATCATTTATCCTATACTTCCCCTTAAAACATACTCTTCTAATTTGTGTTAACTCTCTTTTATGACATAATAAAATAGAAATGGCATTCTCCCCATTTTTGTCATAGCAACATAGCTACTTAATTAACTTCCCATTTCTAATGGAAATATAGTGCTATGTTTATTTTTAAAATCTCCCTCTTTTTAATAGAATCCAAACATATAAGAAATATTTTTCTAACTCCCCCTTAATGATGGACATATAGTATATAAGTTTTATCTCCTCCTATCTAGATGATATGTATCAAAAAATTAGGGTAAAGGGATTACCTCACTTACCATGGCCAATAGAATGACCCTTGAGGTAGATGCCAAAAATGATAGGGTTCCCATTCGAAGCTTAGAGGCCCGGGCATTGGTGCCAGTCTCCAATTGAATGATTGATGCAAGGCAGTTCCATTTCTCGTTGATCGTCTCGTTGATCTTCTCGTCTTCTTCCTTGGTCTACTCTTTGGTCCTCCCAATTTGAGTAGTCCATCCTCCATCTTGTAGGTTCAATCTTTCATGTTGAAATCTCCCTTGAAACCTACAAAACATGATTCAAGTTCTCTCTTCGGTATCTAAGTTAATTTAGATCGGACTTGTTAGTAGGTCTCCCTTGATGGAGATCCTTTCTCAACCTTTTGGCTAGAACTACCTTTTTCATTAGAAAAACTATCTAGTCTACTCATCAAATTATTAGAGTTTTCCCTAAGACATGCAAGCGCTTTTTCCATAACATGCATCTTGATTTTTAAATCAGAAATTTCTATTTTTAAGCTAGTATTCTCCTCAAGCAAAATATTATTGTCATTGATTAGGTTATGATTCTCAAACAATTTATCCTTTTTAGAAATGTTAGAACTAGAATTAATTTCTAGATCCTTAATCTGAGTCTCTAACCTTTCATTTTCAGATTTAAGACAATCGAGATTCTTTTTCATTTTTTTGTTTTCTACTCTTAATGATTTACTAATCTCATAAAGCTCTTCTAATGCTTCTTGTAATTCTAAATTGGTGAAAGAATTTACCTCTTCGTCATCGGAGTTATCATTCTCACATTCACTCTTCGCGATTGCCATGAGACCAAGGCACATGGTTTCGTTCTTTTCTTCCTCAGATTCTTCTTTTTCCTCCTCCGAGCTTGATTCTCTGTGAGTCATCTCTAGCTCTCTCCAAATCTCAAAGGCGGTGTCACACCTTGAGATATGGTGGAACTCCACCATGCTAAGAGAGCAATAAATCGAGTTCATGGCCTTTGCATTGAGGGATAGCTTGCATACTTGTTGTTGCGAGTATCCTTCCATAAGGCTCTTTGGAATAACAAATGCGAACTCGCATATCTCCCATACACTATAATCATAGGCCTGCAACCACGAAGTCATACAAGTTTTCTAAAATGAAAAATTTATACCTTTAAAGTACGGTGGTCGTGAGGTGTCAAGTCCTTCGGTGCAAATGAACGTCTTTCCCTCCATCGGATCTTCGCCGATGTGCTACACCAATGATGCAAAACCTGCTCTAATACCAATTGTAGGTTCTAACGGAGGGGGGTGAGATTTACGTGATACGAAATAATGAGGAAATATAATAAATAATCTCACAAAAAGTAATCACATAAGAACACAAATGATTTTTAGGTGGAAATCCAAACCCAAGTAAAAATCATTACCTAAACCTCTCAGTTTAGGATTTTCCAATAGACCTAGTCGATCAAATCCACAATCCGAACTACTTAAACGATGGTAGTTCAACTTCAATATAACCACACTACTTTGAACCAAGGGTAGCTGTTGAACGAGAATCTACGCTAACGTGTTTGGTTTTGGAAAACCCGTCGTTGTAGTTCGAAAGCGAAGGATTCGTGTTCAACAAATAAGATTTAAACCGAAAAAGAATTCCGGGTCGAACTCAGGGAGGCTACGTTGATCTATATTCGCAATTATGTTTTTTAGGATTTTTGATAAACAAGGCGAAATAATTACAATGGAGCTATCAAACTAAGAGAGAGAGAGAGAGAGAGAGAGAGAAAGAGAACATGCATTCAATATTTCAATTGTTTATACAAGCAAACGAAATGAAAGTTACACTAGAAAGCGGAAAATCAATTACACTATAAAGCAGGAAAATTCTACACTAGAAAAGCTGTAAATAAGAATGGGAGAGAGAAGTTATCCTCCTCGACGGTCGCTTGGAGGACGAGCCGGACGGGACGACGCTTGGACGAAGGAGAACGAAGCGGGACGAAGGAGGACGAAGCAGAAGAACGGGAACGAAGCAGCACGCCGTCGTCGTCGCGGGATCCACTTCCGAAGGGGGACGAAAATTTGGACTTTATCTAGTGAGAAGCATCCCGGGTGTGGGACAAGCTTCTCTTGAGCTTTGGAGAGGTAGAGAGGAGAAGGAAGGGATGAAAATTTCGTATGGAGGGGGTCTCCTTTTATAGTTGCAAGGAGTGGGGGCAAAATGGACATTACATCTTCAAAATAATAAATAAGGGGTCTTTAGTGACGGATAAAACCGTCGCTAAAGCCCCGCCGTCGCCGTCGCCGCCGCGCCCACGCGCGCCCGCTCGGCTGGCCTACGCGCGTAACGCAGACGCACGTCCGCGTCGTCTCAGCCGTCCGATCGCGAGATCGGACGGCTTAAATCGCGTCCGCGCCCGCTGCGTAGCGCGCCCGCCCGCGTGCGATCGAGCGTCCACCAGAGCGTCCAATTACGCGTCGGCGCTATCGGGCGCGCGCGGCCGTTGGATCTTCATCCGACGCTCGTGCGCGCCCGCTCGTCCGCGCCTTCGACCCCCTCACCGCGGCTCGAACCCGCGACCTCCGCTTCGCCCGTAGCTGCGTCGCCGCTGCGCTACGCGGGCGAAATGGTCGCGCGGGCGTTTTTAAACGCGAGCGACCGCAGCCGTTGGATCGAGATCCAACGGCGGAGAGGAGACGGTGCGCGGTCTTCACAGGACTCCTGCGGCCGATTGGGCGGCTGGGATGGCGCCACGTGGCGCTATCTTGGCCGTCCATCTTCTGGAAGTTGTAGATGGTGCCACGGATGTCGGATTGACTCGATTTTTGTGTCGTTCGGCTGCGATCGTCGATCCGAATTCATCCGTGTGGTCGGATTTTCCATCTGAAGTGCGGATTTACACCATCCTGGCCCTTGATCTTCTAGGGTTCCCCGGTCTCTATCTGATGCTACGGATGCCTGATTAGGGCGATCTTGGAGTCGTTGAACTCCAATCGTCGCCCTGATCATATCCATACGGTTGGATCTTTGATCCGAGGCCCCGATAAAATATTTGCCCTGTCCAAGCACATAAAAGGAGACAATTAACCTCCATTTTATTCAAACTACTCTAAATGCAAGATGATGCATGTAATGCAATATTTATATCATGAAATGCAATCCTATGCTTAAGAACATGCATAAATAGACATTTTAAGTAGTGTAAATGTGTTTACATCATACCCCCATGCCTATCTTTTGCTAGTCCCTAGCAAAAACTATATGCTATTTATAAAAGAATTAGGTTAGATTATTTGGACCTGAGTTATTTTCAATCATTAAGAAATTGTCTACTTAAGAACTGAACTTTCAAAGACACAACAGTGCCCGGGTATCAGCCAAAATGCAGACCGCCTCAAGCCTCGCCTTATTTAAAGAAAAATTTCTTTTTCTGTTTTTACTCTTTTTTTTTTTTTTTTGAATTTTCAAATTTTAGGGTTTAAGAGTGGCTTTCTACGGCCATTCAACTCACCCAAGATTTGATGAGAACCCTAAGTTTTAAGCATCTTATTGTGATTGTGATAGACTCGTTGACCGGCAATTAAAACGGACCTCGGATTTCTACGCCTCTAGGTGACCTCAAAAAGAATTCTGCCTAAAGGTGTATCTTTACAACCGGTAGCTTTCTCCCTACTTTTATTTTTTTTTAACGGGGTCAACACAAGGGTGAATCCAGTGTATATCTCCCCGATTTATTCTACTTCTCCGCTTCTTCCTAAGTGTTTTGGGAATTTTTAGTGCATTTTCTGAGCTGGGTTCTGGACAACCGGTCGATGAGCTGTTACCACCGACAACTTGCCAGCCATACTCGTGCGGCGAAGTGTGGCTTATTTCTTTTTGTTCTTTTCTCCTTTTTGATTTTTTTTTTTTTTTAAGTAGGTGGCTTCCCTGGTCTAAGATTTACCTAAAGGCAGCAAAAAGAGAAAGGTCCAGTGACTGGGCTCTGGACAACCTACCTATGGGCTGTTACCCACGATAACTTGCCAGCCATATCACCCTAGAAGGTTCATTAGCTACCCAATTTCCGTTAAAATCGCCAAACAACGAGTCAGTGCAAAGAAAGTGTGTAGATGCTTAAGACTCAAAATTCCCTTAAATCAGAGGGTGGGTTGACAAGTCGTGTACTTATCACCCAAACTTATTTATTCCAATTATAATAAAATTAAGATGGCGAGAACTCAAAGACAAATCCACATTTTAGTAGATACACAGGCTAATTAAGTCCAAAAACCTGAGGGGTCTTTGTGTTCAGATCCTAATGTAAAATTTCTTAGGATTGAAAAGTCCTAATGTCCAACTAATCCTTCCTTTTTTTTTTTTTTTTTTTTTTTTTTTTTTAGAAAGAGAGCAATTTATATGGATTTCACAAAGCTGACCAACTAATTCAAAGATGAATCCACCCCCCCATGCCTAGCTGATGCAATGTCCTCATTGAAAAAGAGACATGAAAGAAAGGGTAGAATATGAAAGATGTCACCTGGATATGAAGCTCGTATCAGCCTTGTGTTATATGTACAACTGCTGAGTTTAATGCCGTCAGCTAGGCGAAGTCCAGCCAAAGAAGTCACAGAATGGCTAGAGCAACAGAGTCTGAAACAGGTTCTGGAAGATTATGGTCAACAACAGGCTTCAGACGTTGACCGTTGACTTTAAAGGTGTTACCCGTCTTTGGGTCAGAAATCTGAACGGCACCATTTAGAAAAATCTGATCAATTATGAATGGGCCACTCCATTTAGATCTAAGTTTACCAGGAAAGAGCTTAAGTTTAGAATCGAATAACCAGACCTTCTGGTTTGGCTCAAAGCTCTTGCGGGAAATCATTTGATCATGTAGAGCTTTGGTCCGAGCCTTGTAGATCTTGGCATTCTCATAAGCATCATTTCTAAGCTCCTCCAACTCAGATAGTTGGAGTTTCCTGGTCTTCCCAGCTAGATTTAGATCTAGATTGCATTGTTTGATTGCCCAGAATGCCCTGTGTTCAATCTCTACGGGTAGATGACACGCCTTTCCATACACCAGACGGAATGGAGACATGCCGATAGGTGTTTTATACGCCGTACGGTAGGCCCAAAGAGCATCCTCAAGCTTTTGAGTCCAATCCCTGCGATCGGGCCTAACCGTTTTTTGCAGAATGTTCTTGATCTCTCGATTAGAGATCTCGGCTTGTCCATTCGTTTGGGGATGGTAAGGTGTGGAAATTCGATGATTAACCCCGTATTTGGCCAATAAACTCCGGAATTGGGCATTAGTAAAATGAGTGCCACCATCACTGATGATAGCCCTC
Source organism: Thalassia testudinum (assembly GCA_037157565.1). Taxonomy (NCBI): domain Eukaryota; kingdom Viridiplantae; phylum Streptophyta; class Magnoliopsida; order Alismatales; family Hydrocharitaceae; genus Thalassia; species Thalassia testudinum. Next base: position 9,620,909 of record JAZHRO010000067.1, read on the forward strand.
GGAATCCCGAATCTACTGAAGATATTTTTCTTGACAAAGTTGATGACCACCTTGTGGTCATTGGTTCGGGTGGGAATTGCCTCAATCCATTTAGACACATAATCAACAGCGACAAGAATGTACTGATGTCCAAATGAAGGGATAAAGGGTCCCATGAAATCAATGCCCCAAACATCGAAAATTTCGACAGGAAGAATAGGGTTTAAGGGCATCATGTCTCTCTTAGTTATGCTCCCGAGTGCCTGGCATCGAGGGCATGACTGTGAGAATTCCTGGGCATCCTTGAACAAAGACGGCCAATAGAAGCCAGATTGCAAAATTTTTGCAGCCGTCTTTTTCCCGGAGAAATGTCCACCACACCCAGATGCATGGCAGAACTCAAGTATACTGTTGAATTCATTCTCCGGTATGCATCGGCGAATAATCTGATCAGAGCCGAGGCGATACAGTTCAGGGTCCTCCCAAAAGTAGTATTTGGCCTCAGATTTGAGTCTATCCCGTTGTTGCTTGGTCCAATCCTGGGGGATTTGACCAACGGCCAAATAGTTAACAATGTCAGCAAACCATGGGGTGTGGACACCTAAAACTGTAAGAATGGTTTCGTCCGGAAAAGTGTCAGTAATCGGAATGTCCGGACAAGAAGAATCACCTAGGAGTCTCGACAAATGATCTGCCACCACATTTTGTACCCCGGTTTTATCCTTGATTTCAAGATCGAATTCTTGAAGAAGAAGAATCCAACGAATAAGCCGGGGTTTAGCATCCTTTTTAGCCAAGAGATGTCTCAAGGCCGAGTGGTCGGTATAAACAATAACATGAGACCCCAAGAGATAAGCCCTGAATTTTCCAACGCAAATACTACAGCGAGTAATTCCTTTTCAGTAACAGTGTAATTCCTCTGGGCTTCATCCAAAGTTTTACTAGCGTAGTAAATGACAAAAGGCTTTCGATCAATTTTCTGACCCAGGACAGCCCCGACCGCGTAATCAGAAGCATCGGTCATGATCTCAAATGGGGTTGTCCAAATAGGTGGTTGCAGAATTGGCGCACAGGTGACCGCCGTTTTTAGGAAATCAAATGCCTTTTGGCATGATTCGTCAAAAACAAACGGTGTTTCTTTGGCAAGAAGATTGCTCAAAGGGCGGGCAACCTTCGAGAAGTCCTTGATGAATCTTCGATAAAATCCCACATGGCCAAGAAATGATCTGATTTGTTTAACTGATGTGGGAGGAGGAAGTTTAGCGATAGCATCAACCTTAGCTTTATCCACTTCAATTCCCCATTCAGAGATTACATGACCCAAAACGATGCCCTCTTGGGTCATGAAATGACTCTTTTCCCAGCTAAGGACCAATCGTGTCTTGATACATCGCTTAAGAATCATTTCCAAATTAACCAAACAAGAGTCAAATGATTCTCCGAAAATGGAGAAATCATCCATGAAGACTTCCATAAACTCTCCCACCATGTCGGAAAATATGGCTAGCATACACCTTTGAAAAGTCGCAGGTGCATTGCATAACCCAAAAGGCATCCTACGAAAAGCAAAGGTTCCGTAGGGACAGGTGAAAGTAGTTTTTTCCTGATCCTCGGGATGGATAGGAACTTGGTTGTATCCCGAGTAACCATCAAGAAAACAGAAGTACTTCTGCCCGGCTAATTTTTCCAGGATTTGATCAATGAAGGGCAGGGGAAAATGATCCTTTTTAGTGGCACTGTTCAGCTTCCTGTAATCAATACAACCTCTCCAAGATGAAGCTGAACGAGTTGTGACAGATTCTCCTTTCTCATTAGTCACAACAATAATCCCGGCTTTCTTTGGAACAATCTGAACGGGACTTACCCAGGGACTGTCAGAGATTGGATAAATAATTCCTGCATCGAGCCACTTGATGATTTCCTTTTTGACCACTTCTCGCATATTTGGATTCAATCTCCTCTGCATCTGGCGAGAAGGGCGGGATCCCTCTTCCAAGAATATTCTATGATTGCAGTAAGATGGCTCGATCACCCTAAGGTCATGAATGGTCCAACCAATTGCCTCCTTATGTTCCTTTAGGACCTTAATCAATTTAATCTCTTGCTCCTTTGTCAATTTAGCACTGATAATCACAGGGAGCGTATTCTGAGGTCCTAAAAATTGATATTTCAAATTCTCGGGCAATGGTTTCAATTCAAGCTGGGGTGGGGTGATGATTGATGGTCGGGTAGATGCTGAAGATTCAACAAGAGGGAGAGGTTGTGAGTGGACAAAATCAGTAACCTCTTCCGAAGATGTTAAGTCAGAGGGTTGCAGGTCAAATTCATCAACCAAAGAGGAACTTTCAATTGAAGAAACTGTCAAACAAGTTTCAATATTAACATTATCCTCATCAAGTTCCTCAATAACTCCACAATCCTCAAATTTATTGATCGCCTTAAAAATATCTAATTTCATACGTTGGTCCCCAAAGGCGATTTCCATGCTACCGCTTTCACAATTAATGTTGGCCTTTGCGGTAGCCAGGAACGGACGCCCCAGAATGATGGGCGTGTTCCTCAGATTATCTGGTACATCCATGTCAAGGACAAGGAAATCTACAGGAAAATAGAAATCCTTGACCTTAACTATAACATCTTCAATAACGCCTCGCGGGTTTGTGACCGAACGATCCGCTAACTGTAGCGTTACTGAAGTTGGCCGAAGTTCGCCTAACCCAAACTTCTCGTAAAGAGAAGTCGGAATTAGGTTGATGGATGCACCAAGATCCAAAAGTGCTCTATCAAATGTGTAATCTCCGATAACGCAAGAAATCAAAGGAGCACCAGGATCTCTCTTTTTCTGAGGGAGGTAGTGCAGGATAACAGAACTAGCTGCTCGGAGAGTACCACCTTCCTCGGAACAGATTCTCTCGACTTACGCTTTTGTGTACATAATTCCTTTAAAAATCTTGCGTAAGTCGGTATGTGCTTGATAGCATCAAGGAGCGGGATATTGATCTCAACATTCTTAAATAAATTCAGAAGCTCCTCATTGCTATCAACAGACTTCTTCTTCTTTGCTTTGGTTAAGGCTTCAGGAAAAGGAACACGAGTCAAATCTTTAGAATCGGATTCCTGAGCCTTGATTTCTCCTTTAGAATTCTCTTCTCTCTCCTCAGATTCTTCAGGATTCAAAAGATTAGAATAATGTGGTTGTGGATCCTGAGTCTTCTTACCACTTCTCAAAGTGACAGAATTTGCAGAAGCGTAAGAATTTGGGTCTTGAGGAGGGTTAGGAAAGATTGGAGGCACTTGATTGACCATGAATTGTTGATTTACAGAAGAAGAAGACGAGGAACCCTGCTCAACCACCTGAGCATGCGCGTGTGGGTCCCTCTGATTTCCGTACCCTTAGGCTTGATTGCCCGAATTCGTAATGTTTCGTGGGTTGGGTACGGGTTGGGATGGTAGAGATCCGGGTTGGCGAGAGTTAGCAATGAGCCCGGATTGCAAGTTGTCCAGTGAGTTTTTCATTTGCTGCATGAGCTGGAGCATAGATCCTTGCATCTCTACTATTTGATGGTTCAAATCAGCCTGCCCTGCGGGTTGACGGGCATTCCAAGCTGGCTGATTGACCTGATTCGGAGGCAACTGAGTATATACTTGACCCTGACCCATTGGTCGTTGCGGAGCATAATTGCTGGGTCGGAATTGGGTCTGTTGCCCCGGATTTTTCCAAGAGAAGTTAGGGTGGTTTCTCCAACCTTGATTATAGGCATTCGAGTAGGGGTTGGATCTAGCATTCTCTTGTACAGCACAGACATCCTCATAAAGTGAGGATGGAGAGAAAGAAAAGGAAGGATTAGAAAAACTGGGATCAAAGGCCCCAGTTGGGAACCCATGGGGTTCCGAAAAATACTGACTCATAGGTTGAGTCGCATCAAGTTGATTCACGAACTCCCGTCCAGAAAGAGCTCGTGAAGAATGGAATCCCGAATTTTGGGATTGAGTGGATTGAGAGTTGTTCATAGAATTGCCAGCCATCCACTCTTCCATTCTTTTAGCAACCAAGTCCACTTTGTCAAGTTTATTACAAATCAATTCCATATCAAATGAATGAGAGTCATGGACTTCATTGACATTTGATCTGGGTTGTTGGGACCGGTTAAAAGTATCCATGGAGGCATGATTTATTGAATTCTCACTCATTTCCTCAAATAAATCATGTGCACTATCTGCATCTTTATTAAGGAAATTGCCTCCGCAAGAAGCATCCACATGGTTTCTGAGTTGCTCAGTCAACCCATGATAAAAAAATCTGCACGAGTTGCCATTTTGGCACCTCGTGGTGTGGACACCTCCGCAATAAGTCCTGGAATCGCTCCCAGGCCACATGAAACTGCTCCCCCGGCCGCTGGGTAAAAGTAGTGATTGCCCGTCTCAAAGCATTGGTACGACCGACTGGGAAAAATTTCTTCAGAAAGGCTGATTTCAACTCATTCCAAGTTGTAATTGGTCTTCCTATTGTCCTATACCAATGCGCGGCCTTATCCCTAAGAGAGTGAGGGAAGAGCCTCATGATCATTTGCTCCTCGTTTACGTTTCGAGACTTGGTGGTCTGGACCAAAGTGGTCAAGTCCTCCAAGTGTTGAAACGGATCTTCGGAGCCAAGCCCATGATAATGTTTAATCAGGCTTAACACCTGGGGCTTGATTTCTACGTCACCGGCTGGAATCTGGACGCCGGGACGTTCCCCGTAATTTGAAGGATCATAAAAATCCTTCAAGGGCTGAACGCCCTGCATTCTCTGGAACCATTCTTGCATTCTCTGCATTTGTTCCAGCTGCCTTCGAAATTCTTCCTGTGGATTTCCAGGCAGAAGAGGCTGTTGTTCGGCCATGGGATCAAATTGACCAAAATCTAACTTGCGCCTCCTAGAATGTTCTAATGGTCCTTCTAATCGGGGATTCAATGACCGTCTTCCCAGCATAAACTAGGAGTAGGTCGGAAGGACCGGGGATAGGGACCCTGCAGTACAACAAAACAAGGCTGTCCTTAAGTGAGGTAGCCTAAGGATCTACTGACTCCCAACACCAGCCTTAAGACTGTAACTGATTTACTCTACTTGCGTCTGTATAATCCAACCAGTTAGAAGGAGGGACTGGGGAGAAGGTTCTTCCTTTGGCTTTCGCCTCCGGTTCCTATTGTACCCCCAGCCGCGGTCGTTTGACGCTACTCCCCTAGCTAGACATCAGATTAATCAGTACAAGTAGGTTAATCAAAAATAATCTCAGACTAGGCCTTGAAGAGCGAATCAAACCTTAGGGCCAACGTCTACTCAATTTTATTACAGCCTGGGATTGTGGTGCTTATGGAATGTGATGGGCCCTTATAATGGGTTGTGCCCTTAATGATTGATTGAAATTTGTGTAAGTGCGTGCACAACCAGGGTTTTCAAGCAAGATTATTTATAATGTGTGAATTTTAATGTTCAAATCCTGCTTAAGTAGCTTTTAGGGTTTCAAATTAGGTGAATTGCAATCAAATTTCTAGGCAAACCAAGTTGTAAAACACGGGTAAAGATAGTTTTCCTTTAAAATCAGAAAGAAAGCGGAGTGCCTAGAATATACCTAGATTGAAAACCCTAAGGAGGAGCTACTTGATGAGTTGGTTTTAAATAAAGTGGTGCGGCCCAAACAACTCAAACAATTGGCCACAATTGCACCACTAAGTTAGGCACTCAAAGATGGTTAACCTAGAATGATTTCTACTCTGTTATGTGTTGCTCTGTGTGTACCGGTTCCACAGATCAGAACCCGGTTGAGTAGAAAGCAAATCAAGTTAATCAAGTACCTTGAATGTGGGTGTGTGTTGTGTGTTTGTTGAAAGTTACCCCACAAAATTATCTTTTTGTTATTATTTTTTTTTTATGAATGAGGGTGAAATGAGTGTGAGTAGAAATCCAAACAACCAAACTATTCCTAGGATTTATGCAAACACCTAGGTTAATTGGAATTTGGATTTAATGTGGCGAATGAAATCTATGGAGGGGGAAAGAATGGGGGAGCACTTACAGTTGTCTTCAACTGCACTTTACTCCAGTCTACCGCTTGTTGATTCCTTGATGGAGGTCTCTGCAAAACAATAGACACAAGAGAAAGCTAGTTAGAAAACAAATAAAGTGCAAGAAATGCGAAGAAAAGATCGGAAATCGTTGCCTCCCCGGCAACGGCGCCAAAATGTTGAACGAGAATCTACGCTAACGTGTTTGGTTTTGGAAAACCCGTCGTTGTAGTTCGAAAGCGAAGGATTCGTGTTCAACAAATAAGATTTAAACCGAAAAAGAATTCCGGGTCGAACTCAGGGAGGCTACGTTGATCTATATTCGCAATTATGTTTTTTAGGATTTTTGATAAACAAGGCGAAATAATTACAATGGAGCTATCAAACTAAGAGAGAGAGAGAGAGAGAGAGAGAGAACATGCATTCAATATTTCAATTGTTTATACAAGCAAACGAAATGAAAGTTACACTAGAAAGCGGAAAATCAATTACACTATAAAGCAGGAAAATTCTACACTAGAAAAGCTGTAAATAAGAATGGGAGAGAGAAGTTATCCTCCTCGACGGTCGCTTGGAGGACGAGCCGGACGGGACGACGCTTGGACGAAGGAGAACGAAGCGGGACGAAGGAGGACGAAGCAGAAGAACGGGAACGAAGCAGCACGCCGTCGTCGTCGCGGGATCCACTTCCGAAGGGGGACGAAAATTTGGACTTTATCTCGTGAGAAGCATCCCGGGTGTGGGACAAGCTTCTCTTGAGCTTTGGAGAGGTAGAGAGGAGAAGGAAGGGATGAAAATTTCGTATGGAGGGGGTCTCCTTTTATAGTTGCAAGGAGTGGGGGCAAAATGGACATTACATCTTCAAAATAATAAATAAGGGGTCTTTAGTGACGGATAAAACCGTCGCTAAAGCCCCGCCGTCGCCGTCGCCGCCGCGCCCACGCGCGCCCGCTCGGCTGGCCTGCGCGCGTAACGCAGACGCACGTCCGCGTCGTCTCAGCCGTCCGATCGCGAGATCGGACGGCTTAGATCGCGTCCGCGCCCGCTGCGTAGCGCGCCCGCCCGCGTGCGATCGAGCGTCCACCAGAGCGTCCAATTGCGCGTCGGCGCTATCGGGCGCGCGCAGCCGTTGGATCTTCATCCGACGCTCGTGCGCGCCCGCTCGTCCGCGCCTTCGACCCCCTCACCGCGGCTCGAACCCGCGACCTCCGCTTCGCCCGCAGCTGCGTCGCCGCTGCGCTACGCGGGCGAAATGGTCGCGCGGGCTCTCCTGGCCGGGAGGGTCCCCCGTGGTGATCCTACTCTCAGTCAACCACCCCAAGGTCACGGACAGGCGTAACGGTGACTACGGCACGTGCGATAAACGCACAGGTAGCTAACCCGCACTGGCACGCGGTCAGTCATTTCCGTTAACGGGTACGCTCAAAGCACAGCACGGAACCAGTACAGGGCAGAGCCCTCTCAGTAACAGGGGTCCAACCCCTCCACAGTAACCAAACAGGGGCCTTGCCCCTCCACAGTCCGCGCACCCTCGCCTGACTACCCCGGTTTGCCTAGTGGGCCTAACAAGTCGGTGTAGGAGGCTTGCAGAACCCTGGGGCCCGTGGGGTAGCTAGTACCTCCCTACACTAGTAGCTCTCCTCGGTACTACGTACACGAGGGCCAGTAAGTCGGTACAAATTGGCCAGTCCTAACCCCGGGTCCCTGGGGCGGCTGGCTCTGCTCTGCACTAAAAAGGTACAGGTACTTCCCTTGGTACTACGTACCCAAGAGACAGCACACTACCACGTCTTTCTTTCTCAGTTCCATTCCTTCCTCTTTCCAGCAGTTCCACTCCTAATTCCCCGTAGGGTTCCAGTTCTTTTAACTCGGCACATTCAGGTTTCACCTTCCTAGTTTCACATTCATACATCCCATATTCCCAGACATGCTCATTTATTCATAACAGGCAGCTGTTAAACCAATTTACAGGTAGCTATTATTTCCTTTCCACATTTTCCAAGACTACAGTCATTCATACATTCCACTAGTTCTTCCCATCCTAGGATTCATGCCATACCCTAGGATCTATCATACAATCTAGTTTTCCAGCCCTAGGATTCATGCAACACCCTAGGATCTACCATTCATTCTAGTTTCTCATTCCTAGGATTCATGCAATGTCCTAGGCTCTATTTATGGTTCCATAATTAACAGATTATACTAATAAACTTAAAAGCCACTCTACCGGTTACAACAGGAGTACAAGGGGCCTGGTCGGGAATTCCGCGTGCCTCCGCAACCCCCGAGACCGCAACGGAACGGGGTCCTATCACAAGGATCAAACACAAGGAGTTTCTCAAAACAGTATACAACAACTGTAGACGGGTAGAGGATGTAATTCCGAAAAGTACGCAACTCGAAACGCGAAAAATGGACTCCGAACGGGCCCTAAACGGGTCGAAAATGACGAAACAATGCAAAATCAGACGTCTGGAACCTCTTCCAGACGTCTTAAAAAGTGGATCAGAGGTTATCTTTGCTCTGCATGGTCTCTCAGACGTCCAGAAGTCCGCAGGGGCGTCTGGCCTAGTTCCCAGACGTCCGATGGTCACCCCCGACGTCTGGAAGTCGTTCTCGTCGTCTGGCACTGCAGCCAGACATCTGATTCGCATTGGATGCGAATCTCAGAACCTACGCGTACCCATTTCCTCTCTCCCTTAGTACGGTCAGTAGAAGAAGAGGAAGAAAGACGGAATAACTCACCTTTCAGACGTCCTCCCAGCCGTTTGGTTGTTAGCCCAGACGTTTGATTCTGGAGAAAATTCCAGAATCGGGGCGCCACTCGCCCTCCGCTCGCGACCCTCGCCCGTGCCGCGACTCGTCCGCCTGCTGCTCGACCCGCAGCAGGCCTCCCGCGTCACCCCGCGTCCGCTGCTTCCCCCGCCAGCCGGCCCTAGCAGCCCCGGCGAGCTCGCCCTCACGGCCGAGCGCCTCTTCCCACGCGCAGCACCTCCTCCCATGCTCACCGCGGCTGTCGCTGCCGCCGCTCACTCGCGCTCACACTCGCGCACCGGCTGGAAGGAGAAGAGGAAGGGTGGAGCTGACGGGAGTGAGGGGGAGGGAGTGGCCTTTTAAGGCCGTGCGAGGAGGAGAGAGAGAGCAGGATAGAGGGCGCAGGAGGGAGAGGGAAAAAGAGGGAGAGAGAGATGCTCGCAGGTCTACATGCTCAGGCGCACAGACGAAACACGCGTGCCGGAATAACCACATCCCAGACGTCTGGAAGGGGTTCCAGACGTCTTAAAAACGTCTGAAGTCGCGCGTTCGTAACACCCCCTATCTTTCCCGTCGTTCTTTGCAGAATGGTCCTCCCTGCCACTCTACGCAGGCGCCATACCTCCGGCGACCTTGCGCAGATGATGGCGCCGCGCAGGGTATGGCGCCCATTCTCAGGAATGAACGGGGGGTTCCCTACGTCATCCTCTATCGCAGGGACCCTCCCCTGTGACCTGCGGCTGCCCATGCCTTTCGTGCGAACGCACGAAAGGCATGGGTCTCCATCTCCGGCCATCTCTGGCGAGCTCCCCACGTCGATCCCTTGGGCCACTCTCCTCGCCAGCTCCTTTATAAGGAGCTGCAGGGGCTGCCGTCCTCCGAAAGCTAGTTCTGGCTGAGAAAATCCCCCTCTTTTGTCTCCTCTCTCTCCAGTCAGACTGCCATAGCTTTCGGCGAACTCTCCTCCTCCTCCTCGTCGCTCTGCTGCCATACCTGCAGCAGAGCCCACTCTGCCTCGTCATCCAATGCCAGGCCGCACCAGCTGGCATCCTCAGATCTCTTCCTCGTCGCCGTCACTCCTCCTTTGGGCATCTTCGTCCCCAGCTCTGGCAGGCGCGTGCCAGACAGTCTTTCTCTCCCTCTTCGTCGATTAAGTAGGTAGGAACTTTCTCCTTACTCTCCTCTCGCTTTTCCCTTCTTGAATTAGTATCTTAAACCCCTCGACTGCCACGACCACCTTCATCTACTCCACCTCCGGCCACCATCTCCGGCGAGATCGCTCCACTTCCACAGACTTTTCCACCCCTCGCTGACAAGCCCAGAAGCTCCCCCTCACTCCACTCTAGCGTTTCCCCTACTCCATTCACCACCCTACACACTTTGAGTGCCCCCTGAACACACCAACTTCCAAGCACACAGGTTGCCCTAGGCGCACGACCACAGGCACTCTCACAGCACGTCGCCCCTCGCACCGCCTTCGCCACACTCTGGTGAAGCTCCTTGTGTTGTCTGATGTGGCCGTGAGGCCGTCTTAGTGATTTCAAGGTTCACCCTCCTCGCCGCCATTGACGAGCAGCAGGAGTTGCTTTGTAGGTAGCTCCAGGTCTCTTCGGCTCCAGGTGCGGGCTCCAGGAAACACGGGGCATGTCTGCAAAGGCACCCAGGTTCTCAATTGGGAGTGCAAAGCCTTCACTGCTACCCAATTGCCAGCTGCTTCTCGCCTGCGGGCGAGCAGAGCGGAGCTGGGACTTTAGTCCCACATCGTAAGTGTATGGGCGAATGCCCACACTTAAATTGAAAAAGTGGTATAAGCTCTTCGCCTCTGAATACACACAGGGTGAGGTCCCTCACCTATCACCGGGTCTCATCCGTGGCACACCCACGCGGATCTGACCCGACCTGACACCCTCCTGTGCACTCCTCGCGCACCACTCACGCCGGTGCGCCTGGACCCGGGCACGCGACCCGACTCGATTACTCGGCTCTGGGAGAGCTCACCAAAGGGAGATCCAGAGAGAGAGAGACGCGAGGAAGGGGTAGGGTAGGTTTTGCGCTGATATTTGAGTGTGTGCACAAGAGAGAAGAAAGAAGAACAGAAGCAGCAGCCAGGACTTAGTCGCAGGGAAGAAGGAAGAAGCAAGAGAAGGAAGAAGAAAGAGAAGAAGAAAGGAAGGAAAGAAGCTGAAGGAAAAGTGGAGGAGCTGCACTGTAGCAACTGAGCAGTTAAGTCGTCTGAGCACTGAATCAGACGTCGGTGAAAAAGGAGAGTCAGCAGCAAGAGAAGAAGAAAAGAAAGAAGAAGAAGGGCCAGAGTAGAAGAAAGAAGAAAAAAAGAGAACGAGGAACCGCAGCTGCTGAGAAGAAGAAAGAAGAAGACAAGCTGAAGAAGAAGAAAGAAGAAGCAGAGAAGAAGAAAAGAAGAATGAAGAAGAAAACAAGCTGAAGAAAGAGAAGAAGAAAAATCCAATTACCCTCTCTCTCTTTCTCACTCTCTTAATTTTTTTTGTAAAACCTTATATATATTGTGAATTTATATGCATCTGGAATTTTAGTTTGCTCCCTGAGTTCGACCTCGAGAAACTTTTCATTCCGAGTAATAAATTGTATTAGACTGGTGACCATTTTTGTCATATACCACAACGACTATAATAACCACATCAACAAAGACGACAACCACATACCTTCGCGAAACTCTTCTTTCAAACGTCCGGTGTCATCACCAGACGTCCAACCTATCGTCTGGACGGCACGCCAGATGGCTGATTCTGGGAAAATCCCAAAACCAGGTCGACCTCTTGCTCCTCTTGCTGCGCGTAGCTGCGGCCTCTCCTCCTCGTCTACAGCTCCGGTTGCAACAAGGTGTTGGGGACTTTCCCCCCGACGCACTCCTCCCGTGCACGCCACTCTGGCGGTGCATCCTCCGGCGAGCTCCCTCGAGCTCACAAACACAAGCTCCTCCTCTCTTCACGCCACCTCTCCTCCTCGCCCCTCGCTCTCGCGCCCTCTCTCGCGCTCGTCCCTCTCGCTGCAGTGGAGAGGAAGGAAGGAAGGTGGCGGTGGTGGAGTGGGGAAGAGAGGAAGGGGGAAGAGGGGTTATTATTACGACCTAGTTCTCGAATCCCTACAGGACACGAGAATCGGACCGACTCGACTGATCCCAAGAGCCAGTCGTCCAACGAGAAAGTAACCAAAAAGTAGTAAAATAAACCACATTCACCATGTAAGTAACTAACAGTAACAAAAGTACAGCAGTAAGGAAGTAAACTACTACAGTACACACCACCACAATAGTAGAGAAATTTAAACGGTACAGAAATAAGAAGTTTACAATAAAAGAATACAACGGTGTAACAGAATACACACTACTATAGAAAATGGTATAACAAAAGTACAACTACTGGGCTCTACTAGGCCCAGCACCCTCCATAGCCGTAGGCTCTGGCTGCTCAACGCCTGGTCCTGAAAAAGGTTGTAAGTACGACACGTCAGTGAAATGCTGAGTAGAGTGACAACCAGCTAACTAAGAGAAACGGTAAAGGTGGACAAGTGATGTAAACACATTTACACTACATAAGATGTTTATTTATGCAAGTTCTTAAGCATAGGATTGCATTGCATGATATAAATATTGCATAACATGCATCATCTTGCATTTAGAGTAGTTTGAATAAAATGGAGGTTAATTGTCCCCTTTTATGTGCTTGGATAGGGCAAACATTTTATTGGAGCCTCGGATCAAAGATCCAACCGTATGGATGTGATCAGGGCGACGATTGGAGTTCAACGACTCCAAGATCGCCTTAATCAGGCATTCGTAGCATCAGATAGTGACCGAGGAACCCTAGAAGATCAAGGGCCAGGATGGCATAAATCTGCACTTCAAATGACAAATCCGACCGCACGGATGAATTTGGATCGACGATCGCAGCCCAATGACATAAAAATCGAGTCAATCCGACATCCGTAGCACCATCTACAACATCCAAAAGATGGACGGCCAAGATGGCGCCACGTGGTGCCATCTCGGTCGCCCAAACGGCTGCATGCATCCGGTGAAGCTTCTGCACCCGCTCCCTCTCCGCCGTTGGATCTTGATCCAACGGTTGTGGATGGCCGCTCCTAAAAGCATCCGCTCGACCATCCGCGCCTCGTAGCGCAGCGGTAGAAGGCGCTATCGCGAGCAGCGGACGCACGTTCGAGCCGCAGCGAGGAGGCGAAGGGCGCGGGCGTGCGTCAGATCTTGATCGAACGGTCATCTGTGCCCAATAAGGATGATGCGCTATTGCACGTGCGGCGAGGATGTGCCATCGCACGCGCTGGGGTGGGCGAGCAGCAGCGAGCAATGGCGCATCCTAAGTCGTCCGATCTCGCGATCGGATGGCTGTGGATGAAAGAACGTGGGCGGGCATTGAGAAAGAGCGCAGCTGAGGAGGTGCACGTGGGCGTGGGTACTACGCCTACGTTGGGGCTTTAGTGACGGTTTTATCCGTCACTAAAGACCCCTCATTTATTGTTTTAAAGATGTAATGACCCATTTGCCCTCACTCCTTGCAACTATAAAAGGAGAACCCCTCCATACAAAATTCTCATCCCTTCCTTCTCTTCTCTACCTCTCCAAAGCTCAAGAGAAGCTGGTCCCACTCCCGGGATGCTTCTCACGACATAATGTCCAAATTTTCGTCCCCCTTCGGAAGTGGATCCCGCGACGACGACGACGTGCTGCTCCGCTCCCGTTCTTCTGCTTCGTCCTCCTTCGTCCAGGCGTCGTCCCGTCCGGCTCGTCCTCCAAGTGACTGTCGAGGAGGATTTCTCTCTCCCTATTCTTTTTACTGCTTTCTAGTATAGATTTACTGCTTTCTAGAGTAGTTCTGCTCGTCCTCCAAGTGATCGTCAAGGAGGACATTTCTCCCTCCATTCTTTTAACGCTTTCTAGAGTAAATTTATCACTTTCTAGTGCAATTGTGTTATGCTTTCTAGTTGTAATGAACAATCTCCTTAATGATAAATTCCCTGTTTATTCTACATCTCATTTTTTATTTTTATGTGTAATATTCTCTCTCTTACCCTCTCTCTCTCTTCTATTTATTGTAAATAATTAGATAGTTTTAAAATGAATTACTTTGTGACAAATAAAAAGAAACGCGTAGTTTTTAAATCAAACGTCTGCCTCCCTGTGTTCGACCCGGAATTTTCATTCGGTATAAATTTTATTTGTTGAACACGAATTCTTCGCTTTCAAGCTACAACGACAGGTTTTCTAAAACCAAACACGTTAGCATAGCAATTCGATAAGTTTAACATTTTGGCGCCGTTGCTGGGGAGGCGACGCTCTTTGATTTCTCTTCGCGTTTTGTAACTTACAAATCATTTACCTCACTTTCTCCTTTCTTATTGTAATTGCAGGTACTCTTTTGAGACAGGCAAAAGCGGTAGATCGGAGGAAAGTGTTGTAGAAGGTTTTGTGAGTTATCCCCCACCTCCCACCCATTAGATTTCATTTCATCACATAATAATTCAAACATCGATCAACCTAGGTGTTTTTATAAACTCTAAGGTTAGATTGTTTGTTGTTTGACACCTATACTCACCCCAACCCCTACATTAAAAAAAGAAAAATTAAAAAAATCTCACAGAGGTACACAACCTCATCTGATTTTCAAACTCAATTGGTAAACCGATCTTAGGAGCCGGTACACACATTCAAACACATAATTGAGTAGAAATCAGATTAGATAATCATTTGTGTGCCTAATTAAGTGGTGCAACAGGCCAATTGTTTGATTTGATTGGGCCGCACCACTTCAAATAAAATCAACTCATCAAGTAGCTACCAATTAGGTTCAACTCTTAGGGATTTACCAGGCACTCCACATTCTTTTTAAACTTTAAAGGAAAACACCTTCACCTGTGCTTGCAAAACCTGGTGTGCTAATGAAACTTGATTGAAAACACCTAAAGTTAAATCCTAAAAGCTACTAAGCAAGATTTGAACCTTAAAATTCACCACATCAAAAACAATCTTGCTTGAAAACCACTGGTTGTGCACTCACACACGAATCAATCAATCATTAAGGGCACAACCCATTTAAAGGGCCCATCACAATCCAAAGCACATTCAAACCTACTGTTGTCGACGTTTTGTGTGGGTTTAAAGGATGTCACGTTGTAGTATAACCGACAAAACGTCTAAACAAATATAAAGAATTTTATTACTCGAAGATCGGAGTATCCGAGGTCGAACACGGGGAGCAATCTCAGTACTTTGTAAAACCAAAGAATACAACTATTTAAATGCAAATATAACTCATTCAAAGAGAGAATTTAAAAAAAAAGATTTGGAGGAAAAAAGTAGAATTAGACGTCTGATTTGTGTATCAGACGTCTTAAATGTGAGCTCTCTTTCTCTCTTCTTCGTGGCTTTTCTCCCTTCTTTGCTTCTGGTATCTTTCCTTCTTCTCCTGCCTTGCCTTTCTTCTTCTTCTTTTCCTGCTGATCTCTTTGCAGTCTTCCCTTGTCTTCTTCTTCGTTCTTCTCTGCGAAGAATTCTCCTTTCACTGCTACACAGCCTCTTCTTTCTTCTCTTCCTGTTCTGCAGCCACTAAGTGTTTGCTGCCTGGGACAGTTCTTCCTTCCTGCACACACCACACAGTAGCAAAAACCTACCCCCGTCCCTCTACCCAAGCGTCTCTCTCTTTCTGAAGCAATGCACTCACGGACGCTCTCCCAGAGCCACAAGGATAGTCGGGTCGGGTTCGCACCCGGGACCAGGCGCACCGGCAAGTGGTGATGCGCGAGGAGTGCGTAGGTCTAGGTCTGGTCGGGTCAGCCAGATCTGCGAGGTCAAGCCGCGGACGAGGCGTGTGAGGGCAGTGAGGGACCTTACCCCTGTGCTTACGGAGGCAACTGGCTTAAAGCACGAATACAAGTTATAGTATACCTGAGTGCTGCAATCCCACGATGTGGGACTAAAAGTGCCGCCCTGACTTCACGCGCGCCCGCAGACTCTCGTATGCAATTGCCCAAGCTACTGACTCTGCTGGCGCTACTGGCTGGGCTCTCTCACCTCGCGACAATGGCGTGAGTCTCCTGCATCTGCAGCCTGGGAAGCCTGACGCCTGGAAGCTTCGTTGGAGCTTCACCGGAGGTCGTCCATGGCGGCAGTGGCTCAAACACTGTCATACACAAAACGAGCCTCACGGCCCAATCAGATCAGCTAGAGACCTTCGCCGTGGCACGGCAAAGGCGGTGGACGATGCTGCAGGCCGCAGGTCGGCCTGGGCGTGCGTGCCTAGGTCAACCTGTGGCCGGAGATGGCGGGTTGTTCAGGGGGTGATTATGGAGGTCTGGAGTGGCAGTTGTGGGGTGGAGCGAGTTCCTGGTGGTGAGGCGAAGCTCTCGAGGTGGTTGGCGAGCCGGGTGGGGGGGGCTGGAATGGTGGAAGCGGCTCGCCGGAGTGAGGTTTGGTGGCTCGTTTTTAGTGACAACCGGGTTTTATTGTTATAGCGTCGTAGTATAGCCAGTTGTTGCCATCATTTCAAATATATAAAATTTTTTACTCGGAAAAGAGTTCCCGAGGTCGAACTCAGGGAGCAAGTTGTATTCTAGAGATAAACATGTTTCTTTTACAAAAATAAAGAAAGAGAGAGAAAGAATTTGTTGTCTTCTTTTCTCTTTGTTTCTCCTCGTCTCAGATCTTCTTCTTCTTTGTCTGCAGAGGTGATGTTCTTCTTCTGCAGTGGTGATGCTCTTCTTCTTCTTCCAGCTGTTCCTGCTCTTCCTTTTTCTTCTGTCTTTCTTCAGATCTTCTTCTTTCTTCTTTGTTTTTCTTCTTTCAGTTCTTCCCTTGTTCTTTTGTGTTCTCCTCTGCCTCGCCTTCTTCTGTTGTTCTTCAGATCTCCTTTTTTCTTCTTTTCTTTTTCCAGTCAGGACGTCGCCCCTCCTGCCCTCTTCTTTTCCCTTCAGGACGTCGTCTGATTTCCAAATCAGACGACTTAAACTGCCTGTTGCTACAGTGTCTCCCTCAGCTTCCTTCTTCTTCCGCGGTCCTTCTTCTTCACCTGTGCCTGCACACTTCAGAGCTCACGTCAGAGGACAAAACCTATTCTACCCTCTCCCCCCCCGCGTCTCTCTCTCTCTGAAACCACTCTTGGGAAAGCTCTCCCAGAGCTGCCGGGTAGTCGGGTACGGGTCAGGTCCGGGTCCAGGCCCACCGGCGTGCGTGGTGGGAGAGGAGTGCAGGTCAGTCTAAGTCGGGTCGGGTCAGGTCCGCGGGGCGTGAGCGCGGACGAGACCGGGTAACCGGGCGGGTGAAGGGGACCTCACCCCGTGTGCTGAGGCAGTAAGGCTAATGCACAAAATCAATTTAAACGGTGAAAAGGTTGTGAGGCTTACCGATGTGGGACTAAACGGAGGCCTCTCCTCGCGTGCGCCTGCTGGGAGACCGCGGCCTAGCTTCTGCAGCTGCGGCTTCGATTTGCGTCGGTTGCTGACTGGCTGCCTTCGCAAGACTCCCCGTAATCCGCAGCAGCTGGAGACCTGGAGTCCTCAAGCCTGGAGCGCGGGAGAAGTTGCTTCAATGTGCGTTAATGGCGGTCGAACCTCAAAACCTGTCGGACACGAATATGGCCTCTCGGCCTGATCAAACCACTAGGGAACCTTCGCCGTGGCACGGCGAAGGTGTGGAGCTGCGCGGCAAGCTGCAAGGTGGTGTCTGGCGGCAGCCCTAGGTTGGACTGCAACCGGAGGAATGGGTTTGTTCGGGGGAGCGTTACGGAGGTGTGGAGTGGCAGTGGAGGGGTGGGGGGTGCTCAGTGTGATGAGGCGGAGGTTCGGTGAGGGTCGGCGAGGTGTGTGAGGCTGTGGAGCGATGGGAGCATCTCGCCGGAGGGTGGCCGGAGACGAAGGGGGTGATGATGGTCAGGGTCGGTCGAGAGCTTAATTGAACAAATTGAAACCGGGGAAAGAAAGAGGAGAAGAAGGGAAGTAGTTCTAGCTTACTTGCAGGGACGAAGGGGGGGCAGCAGGACGACAGTCGTATCGACTGTCGCCGAAGAAGAAGATGCTCAGGGAAAGGGACGGCGGCGAGCAGAGAGCCGGAGAGGCGCCAGCTGGGTGCGGCGTGGCGCGGGAAGAGCAGGGGAGGCAGTCTCTGCTGCTGGTAATGCGGCAGAGCGAAGAGGAGGAAGGGGAGGAACCGCCGGAGCTGGTGAGCGTCTGCCGGAGAGAGAAGAGAGGAAAGTTGGGGGTTTTCTCCGTCAGATCCGAGCTGCCCTGGTCGGTGGAGCAACGGGGGTATTTATAGGGATCAAAACAAGGAGGAAGGCGGAGGGAGACGACGTGTCTCCCTCGCCGGAGGATGGCCGGAGACGAAAACCCATACCGTCCGTGCGTTCGCACGGCCGGTATGGTGGGCTACAGCGACCGGGGGGGTGTCCCTACGACGGCTGACGACGCAGGGCACCCTCGGTTTACTTGCCAGGCTTTCCCCCTCACCCTGCGCGGCGCCATGCTCCGCGCAAGGTCGCCGGAGCATGGTGCTGGCAGGTTTTGCAGGGGGGACCTGAATGCAAAGAACGAAGGAGAGTTAGGGGCCAAAATGCGACGGTTCAAAAGTTGAGGGCCAAAAAGTAAACATATGAGGACCAAAGTGTAAAGTCAGTCAAGGAGGTTTCTTCTTAGGCTCAAGTTTTTATACATGATTAATTAGGACCTAAGGAATCTGATGGTGAATTTCATTTCTATATTAAACCTTGTTTGACCGGTCAATTTATGCAAAAACCCAAATTAAGTTATTAATTGGGCATGGTTCTCAATGTAGGTCAAAATGGGTTCTGAAGGCCAAATTGAAGGTTCTAAACCCTAGAGATTATTTTTCTATGAATTTTAGAGGGTTTATTCTATTTTTACTTTGCCTCGAACCTCGTGAATTGAAGTGGGTTGTTTTAGGGTTACAGATTATCATTTAGTTTCTTGGAATTGCTGTAGCCCTTGCTAGATCATCTCATCCCACTTTTATTCTTGTTAAGTTGCTTTGACCTATGTTTGGGTCCTGAATTACCCTGTATGCAGATTATACTGGTAAAATTGCATTTTTACCCCTTATGACTTGTTTTCTTCTTAAACTTAGAATTCTCTGAGTTAAGCCTTTCCTTGAGATATGTAGGAGCTTTTATCCTTTGTATTAGGTCAAAATGAGCTAGTTATGGCTTATGATGAGGTTCTCATCAAGGTCGGAGGCGAGGAAGATGGAGGCGGTGAGGTACTGTCGAGGGGTAATCAAGTAAAATAGTTGGGGGAAAAGAGAGAGGCGAGGATGGAGAACGTATCTGTGATTGTCTGGAAGGAAGGAAGGCGGCGGAGAGGACGGCTCGTAACTGCCGTCGTCGGGGAAGAAAGACCCTGAGGGAGGAAGCGACGACGAAGACGAGGTCAGAAGCGCGCGCGCGGGGTACAGCGCGACGCGGGAGGAAGCGGCGGAGAGGACTCTGCTGCTGGTATGGCAGCAGAGCGACGAGAAGGAGGGGAGGAGGTCACCGGAGCTTGTGGGTCGTTTGGCTGGAGATGGGAGAGGGAGGAATTTGGAAGGGATCTCCGTCAAAATCAAGCTTGCCTTCTGCGGTAGGGTCTGAGGTGTCTTTTATAGGTGCTGGCCGCACCTACCAGCGCGTGGAGACCGCGCAATTAGGTCTGCCGACTCGCCAGAGTTGGAAGGAAGGTGGATACCCGAATCTCTCGTGCGTTCGCACGAGAGATTGGGTTCACACCAGCGAATGTAATTGGCTTTACAAGGAAGGGAATTCCTCAGATAATCCTCCTTCCATTTCTGGGAGGGAATCTCTGAGGGATTAGAGAGAAATCTCTCTCGAAACTTCGTCGGAGCTCGGTTCTGCCCTAGCAATGGCGGCAGGACCGGTTTGCAAAGGAGGCGAAGAACCTAGGGGGCTCTCTGCAGAGGTATTCAAAAGATAGGGACCAATTTATGATTTGGGTGTACTAAATTGCAAAGTAGGTCAAGATGACCTCTCCTTAGGTCCAAATTTTGGTACAAACCTAATTTGGACCTAAGGAATCCAATGGTGAAGTTGGATTTTAGGTTTGACCTCGTTTGAATGGACATTTTGCGTAAAAACCCAAATTAGGTTAATTGAAGAGCTAGGACCCTAATCTAGGTCAAACTAGGTTCCAAAGGCCAAATTAAGTGTTCTAAACCCTAGAGGATGTTTTTCCATGATTTGTAGAGGGTTTACTTGCTTTTTGTTCTGACCGAAACCTTGTTAATTTAAGCGGGTCTGTTTTAGGGTTACCAAGTGTCATTTAGTTCCTAGATTGCACATGAACCCATTTCTGATTAACTCAACCCACTTTTTATCTTATTTGGACCATTTGACCTCTGCTTTGCTTCTGAGAAATCCCGTTTATGTACTGCAATGGTAAAATTGCAGTTTTAACCTTTATTTCATGTTTTCTTCTCAGGGCACTTGTTCCTTCAGTTAGGCCTTCTTCCAGGTTATGTAGGAGCTTTTATCTTCTTTATTGGATCAAAATGAGCTAGTTATGGCTCATGATGAGGCTCTCATCATACCCCCATTCCTAGCTTTTGCTAGTCCCTTAGCAAAATTTCAAAGTTTTAACTTCCATTCTAGACCCTGAGTGTCTGTCAACAACTATGAAAAGTGTTTGTCTTTTTATTTTGTGATTTAGGTAAGAATGTTGATAATAGGCCTAGAGGTACTCAAGTACCAACCAAAATCTAGACCTGTTCCGCTTTAGCCTCAGTCCTCCGCAAAGGTTTCTCCGGCCCACAGAAACTAACCTAGGGTTTGTTGGACTCCGCGGTTAAAGCACCCGTGCTTGAGACATTTTTAGCCTAAGTTCAGTTTGCAGTGCATTTTTTTTTTTGTAAGAGAGAGATAGAAGATTTATTTGTTTGGACAGCTTTTCTCTCTCTTTTCTTTTTATTTCTAGCTTCGGATTAGCTTCTCAACACGGTCTGTATCGGATTCCTCGTCCCCATCATCAATCCTCAAGGGTCCCTGGCTTTCGAGATTTCGAGATAATCCCACCCATGGCAACCCCCAGAACCCTGGCTTTCGAGATAATCCCGCCCATGGCATTTCGTGGCCAACTCCAGACCCTGGCGATCGACATTTCGTGATAATGCCGCCCATGGTATCTGAACCAGCAGAGTGCTTACATGCCCCCGGTAGGATATTTAAATATCCTAAGAGATAAGCACCGAGGAGACGATATGTTGTTACGCATCTTCAAGGAGAATTTCCCACCTCTCCGCGCTGGGAACTCGTCCGAATCAATTTGTGTTGATCGACCGCTCCTAATCTAGGTGACTTTTTCAGAACATTAAACGCTTTTCGTGTGATTTGGATGTTTTATGCACACTGAACCAGACTGTGTGTGAATTTGGGTGCTTAGGTTACCGAATCTCGCAAATCGGAGGTCAGTTAACGAGGCCGAATACTTCCTAAGTCTTGGACCTAATACTCAAGCTTCGCATTTTCCTCAACCTCTTGAGGATTGTCCAGATTTTAACGGATACGTGAATTTTTTAAGCTAAAGGTACTAGCCCAAAAGGCCTAAGACCAGCGTTCCCGCTAATCTCTTGTTATATCTCCGTAGCACTTTTCTTTTCTTTTTCTTGATTCGGTCTAGAACTTCAGTTAACCCCTTAATCTTTTACTAATGACTATTTCTTTTCATTTTCATTTTGTGCTCCTTTTTGTCATTTTTCCTTCTTTTCCTCCTCTCATTTGTATGACCCTGAATTGTTCCTCCCCTCTATCAAGTCTCTCTCTCTTTTTTTTTTTATGTGAAACCCTTTCTTGATATGAATTTTCTGACATTTTACACTTTCATACCCCCCCCATGCCTAAGATTTGCAATGTCCCCATTGTAAATTAGGTGGGTTCGAATTCAGCTTAGTTCATGTATTAGGACAGGTGTGTGGTGAGTGAATGGGTCGAAGCGACTTGTTGCGAACGATTTCTAATCTCGGGTAGGTATACCTGAGGTGAAGTCGGCTGTTCTAATGGATGAACCCTAAAGTGCAATATGAGTTCCGCATAGAGATGTCAGACACGGTTTCGGGTTTTTCAAAGAATGAAGGGTTGCCTCCCGTTAAGCGCTGAGTTTTACGCCATCGGCTGGGCGCAATGAGCTCAAGAGGAATGGAGGGTAAAGGACGACTAAGCCAAATCTATATCGGTCAAGTCAATGAACGGCTTGAGTCTCTGCCCGTTCACGACAGAGGGTTCAGAATCGTGGCTGAGTGGGCTGATTTCAATGGCTCCATTTCCGAAGATTTGTCGGACTAGGTAGGGTCCGACCCACTTGGATCTTAGCTTTCCTGGGAATAATTTTAGTCGGGCATCAAAGAGTAAAACTTTTTGACCAGGATGAAAGACCTTTCTAGAAATGTGTTTGTCGTGAAAAGCTTTAACCCGTTCTTTGTAAATTCTCGAGTTCTCATACGCGTCGTGGCGTAATTTATCGATCTCGCTCATTTGAAGTCTTCTGTGGGTTCCAGCCTTAGAAAGGTCGAGATTACAGGTTCGTACTGCCCAATAGGCTTTATGCTCCAATTCGACGGGGAGGTGACATGCCTTCCCGTACACTAGTCTGAAGGGAGACATTCCTAATTGGGTCTTGTGGGCGGTCCTATAGGCCCACAATGCTTCTGGAAGCCGAGAAGACCAATCTTTTCTATCAGGTCGAACAGTAACCTGAAGGATCTTCTTGATCTCTCGGTTAGATAGCTCAGCTAGACCATTAGTTTGGGGGTGGTAAGGAGTAGAGATTCGGTGTGACACCCTGTATTTGGTCATCAGTGACCTGAACTGAGCGTTCATAAAATGGGCCCCTCCGTTGGAAATTATAGCACGCGGAATCCCGAACCATGAGAAAATGTTTTGATGGAGGAATTTTATAACGACTTTATGATTGTTGGTTCCGGTCGGAATGGCTTCTATCCACTTGGACACATAGTCAACTGCGAGTAAGATGTATTCGAAGCCATCCGAGGTCGGAAAGGGTCCCATGAAATCAATCCCCCAAATATCAAAAATTTCGCATACCAAGATCAGCTGTAGCGGCATCATGTCTCTATGGCTCATGTTGCCCAGAGTCTGGCAACAGGAACATGCCCTACAGTGATCGTATGCATCCTTGAAAATTGTGGGCCAGTAGAAGCCACACTGGAGGACTTTCGATGCGGTTTTATGTCCAGAAAAATGTCCACCGCATGCCTGGTCATGGCAGAATGAGAGTATGTCTTTGATTTCTACTTCTGTGACGCACCGTTGGATTATCTGATCAGCACCAATGCGGAAAAGATACGGGTCTTCCCATAGGTAATACTTGGCATCGGAACACAATTTGTCCTTTTTGTCCTTCGACCAATCGGGCGGAATCTGATGTGATGCCAGGTAATTAACTATATCGGCGAACCATGGAAGACTTGTACTGATAGTCAGGAGGTGCTCATCAGGGAAATGTTCTGTAATAGGTCCGGAAGGATCAATAATTTCAGAAGGAAGGCGGGACAAGTGATCAGCTACCACATTGTGCTTTCCCGCCTTGTCGCGAATCTCGAGGTCAAATTCTTGCAATAGCAAGATCCAGCGGATTAGTCGAGGTTTCGCGTCCTTCTTGGCAAGGAGATGCCTTACAGCTGTGTGATCCGAGTATATGATAATACGGGAACCTAGAAGGTATGATCTGAATTTTTCCAGGGCAAATACTACGGCCAGCAGCTCGTTCTCAGTAACCGTATAGTTACACTGAGCCTCATCCAGTGTTTTGCTGGCGTAGTAAATGACCACAGGTTTCCATCAATTTTCTGCCCCAAAACTGCTCCTACAGCGAAGTCAGATGCATCACACATGATCTCAAAGGGTTGAGACCAATCAGGGGACTGTAGGATTGGGGCTTGGGTGACTCGGTCACGTAGGATCTCAAATGCTTGAGTGCATTCCTTGGAAATTTCGAAAGGCACATCCTTGGAGAGAAGATTGGTCAGGGGGCGCGCGATTTTGGAGAAATCAGGGATGAATCGACGGTAGAAACCGACGTGCCCCAAAAAAGATCGGATGTCCTTAATCGAGCTAGGCATAGGGAGCTTGGAAATCAGGTTAACCTTATCTCGATCCACTTGGATGCCTTTCTCTGAGATTAAATGTCCCAGGACAATTCCCTCAGGCACCATGAAATGGCTCTTTTCCCAGGAAAGAACCAAATTCACCTCAATGCACCGCCTGA
The DNA here is from genome assembly GCA_037157565.1 of Thalassia testudinum. Lineage (NCBI taxonomy): Eukaryota > Viridiplantae > Streptophyta > Magnoliopsida > Alismatales > Hydrocharitaceae > Thalassia > Thalassia testudinum. The sequence continues at coordinate 9,644,957 of JAZHRO010000067.1, forward strand.
GTATATGGACCAAGTGTTGGAGGCAATCGTCAAATGATTGTCCAAAAACTGAAAAGTCATCCATGAAGACTTCCAGATAATCACTGTTGTCAACGTTTCTGTGCGGATTTAAAGCGTATTATGTTGTAGTATAACCGACAAAACGTTCGAACAAATACAAAGTTTTTATTACTCGAAGACCGGAGTATCCGAGGTCGAACACAGGGAGCAAATGGAACTTACCACTAAATCAAAATGTAATTGAACACTCTAATTTACTCAAAATATCAATTCAGGTATGAATGTATGCGATTAAAAGGAGTTAGGGCAAGAAAATATGAAATTGGACGTCTGATCACAAGATCAGACGTCTTAAAAGCATTTCTCCTTTTCTTCTTGATTATTCTTCTTCTTCTGCTGCAGTTTTTGCTCTTTCTTTTCTTCTTCTAATCTCTGCAAAGTCTTCACTTGGCTTCTCTGTGCCTTTGCTTCTGGCTTGCTCTTTCCTTTCTTCTCCTGCGAAGGCTTCTTTCTTGCTTCTTCTTCTCTGCTGCAGTTTTTGCTCTTCTATTCTTCTCTGCCGTTCCTTCTTCTTTCTTTCTTTTCCTTCTCGCGGCCAAGTCCTTCTCCTGCGATCAGCTTGCCTGCACAGGAGCAAAACCTAACCCTTCTCCCTCTACCCGCGCGTGTCTCTCTCTCAAGCAATTCACTCTAACCGCTCTACCAGAGCCACAGTCTCAATCGGGTCGGATCGTACCCGGGACCAGGCGCACCTGCAGGTGTGTGATGCGCGAGGAGTGCGTAGGTCTAGGTCGGGTCGGATCCGCCAGGTCCGCGTGGTCAGGCCGCGGACGAGGCGGGTGGGGTCAGTGAGGGACCTCACCCCTGTGCTTTCGAGGCAGTAAACCTATATCACAAAAACTCTTTATACCATACCTGTGCCTTGAGATTCCACGATGTGGGACTAAACGTTCCGCCCTTCCTTTGCGTGCGCCCGCAGACTCTCGTGTGCAATTGCCCACGCTGAAGGCCCTGCTGGTGCTCCTTGCTGAACTCAGTCACCTCGCAACACTTGCGAGAGTCTGCTGCACCTGCCGCCTGGGAAGCCTGACGCCTGCTGCTGCTCCAAGCTTCCTGCTGCTTCGGCTGTTAATGGCGGCCGGGGCGTTCACCTGAGCTTCCACAGAACGGCCTATTGGCCCAATTACAATAGCTGGAAACCTTCGCCGTAGCACGGCGAAGGCGGTGGGTGATGCTGCAGGTTGCCGGTCGGCCTAGGCGTGCACGCCTAGGTCAACCTGTGGCCGGAGATGGTGGGTTGTTCGGGGGGTGGTTATGGAGGTCTGGAGTGGTAGTTGTGGGGTGGAGCGAGTTCCTGGTGGTGAGGCGGAGCTCACGAGGTGGTTGGCGAGCCGTGTGGAGTGGCGGAGTGGTGTGGGCGGCTCGCCGAAGTTCGGTCGGTGATGTGGAAGATGAGGGTGGTCAGCGTCGGTCGAGGGGTAATCAGATGAGATAACAGGGGGAAAAGAGAGAGGATAGGATGGAGAGGAGTTCTAACCTAATTGTAAGGACGAAAGGGGACAGAAGGCGGACAGCAGTACTTGCTGTCGCCGGAGAAGATGACGCCCAGTGGGGGAGAACGGCGGCGACGACGGGGCTGAGGCGGCGTGCGCTGGTACTGCGCGACGCGGAGGGAGGTCAGGAAGCTAACTCTGCCACTGGTTTTGTGGCAGAGCGAAGAGGGAGGGGAGGGGGGCTCGCCGGAGCTAGCTGGGGCATTTGGCCGAGCAGGAGGAGAGGAATTGAAGGGGGAAACTCGGCCAAATCAAGCTCAGCCTCTTCGGCCGGAGTTGTGGGTTCTTATATAGGCGCTGGACTTGGTGTGCAGGGCGTGAAGGGCACGTAATTGCCTGAGGTTGGTCGCCGGAGATGGAAAGGAGTTAGGATACCCAAATCTCTCGTGCGTTCGCACGAGAGATTGGGTTCACACCAGGGATCGATATCGGTCTTAAATGGAAGGCAATTCTTCAGAGAATTCTCCTTCCATTTCTGGGAGGGAATCTCTGAGGGATTAGAGAGCAATCCCTCTCCGAACCTCGTCGGAGCTCGGTTCTGCCCTAGCAATGGCGGCAGGACCGGTTTGCAAAGGAGGCGAAGAACCTAGGGGGTTCTCTGCAACGGTATTCAAAAGATAGGGACCAATTTGTGATTTGGGTGTACTAAATTGCAAAGTAGGTCAAGATGACTTCTCCTTAGGTCCAAATTTTGGTATAAACCTAATTTGGACCTAAGGAATCCAATGGAGAAGTTAGATTTCAGGTTTGACCTCGTTTGACTGGATATTTTGCGTAAAAACCCAAATTAGGTTAATTGAAGAGCTAGGACCCTAATCTAGGTCAAACTAGGTTCCAAAGGCCAAATTAAGTGTTCTAAACCCTAGAGTATGTTTTTCCATGATTTGTAGAGGGTTTAATTGCTTTTTGTTCTGACCGGAACCTTGTTAATTTAAGCGGGTCTGTTTTAGGGTTACCAAGTGTCTTTTAGTTCTTAGATTGCACATGAACCCATTTCTGATTGACTCAACTCATTTAGACCATTTGACCTATGTTTTGCCTCTGAGAAATACCGTTTATCTACTGCAATGGTAAAATTACAGTTTTAACCTTTATTTCATGTTTTCTTCTCAGAGCACTTGTTCCTTCAGTTAGGCCTTCTTCTAGGTTATGTAGGAGCCTTTATCTTCTTTATTGGGTCAAAATGAGCTAGTTATGGCTCATGATGAGGCTCTCATCAATCACCTACCATATCTGAGAATATGGCAAGCATGCACCGCTGAAAAGTTGCAGGTGCATTGTAGAGACCGAACGGCATCCTTCGGAACACGTACGTCCCGAAGGGGCCGGTGAATGTGGTCTTTTCTTTGTCCTCTGGATGGATTGCCACCTGATTGTAACCGGAGTACCCGTCAAGAAAGCAGAAGAATCTATTTCCCGCTAGTTTCTCGAGGATCTGATCAATAAACGGTAGTGGGAAATGATCCTTCTTCGTGGAGGAATTTAGTCTTCTGTAATCAATGCAGACTCTCCACGAATTAGCTATTCGGGTAGGAATGACTTCCCCGGTTTCAGTCGTGATGATGGTAAGTCCTGCCTTCTTAGGCACCACTTGTGTTGGACTCACCCAACGACTGTCAGAGATCGGGTAGATGATCCCTGCATCTAACCACTTAATGATCTCCTTTTTCACGACCTCCTGTAGGTTAGGTTTTAGGCGTCTTTGCATTTCTCTTGAAGGTCGTGAGCCTTCTTCCGTGTAGATTCGATGTGTGCAGTATGAAGGGCTTATACCAGTCAAATCATCTAGAGTCCATCCAATGGCTCTACGATGTTGTTGGAGAACAGAAATCAAACGGAGTTCCTGGTCAGGTGTGAGTCGAGAATTGATAATCACAGGAAACGTCTGATTTGAATCCAAAAAGACGTATTTTAGATGTTCGGGAAGGGGCTTGAGTTCCATGATAGGATTGTCAGCAGCAGCGGGTGGTTCGGGGTTTGTATCAGGAGCAATGGTAGGAGTCATAGGTGTGTCTAGATCATGTCCACACTCCTCTGTTAGCAGTTGTTGATTCTCTAGTGGTTGATCAGGAATAATCAGGTTGTCCTCTATATGCAGTTCATCAACCACGGCTTCGACATCACAAATTTCCTCTATCACCCCGCAATTAATCCCTTGATGGGCCTTGAAAATGTCAATCTTCAGATTTTGATTCCCAAATTTTAATTCTATCTGGCCCTCTTCGCAGTTTATATTGGCCCTAGCAGTGGCCAAAAAGGGTCTCCCTAATATGATTGGTGTGTCCCTTGGGTTCTTAGGTGCATCCATGTCCAGTACTATGAAGTCCATTGGGAAATAAAAATCTCGTACCCTAACAATGACATCCTCGAGTATTCCTTTGGGTGACTTGATGGATCGATCGGCTAACTGCAATGTCACCTCAGTGGTTTTAAGTTCAGATTCTTCAAGGTGGTCAAGGAGGGATGTAGGTATTAAATTTATGGAGGCACCTAGGTCTAGTAGGGCTCTATCAAGTTGGGTTTCACCAATTTTACAAGAAATCAAGGGAGTTCCTGGGTCTTTAGCCTTAGGTGGGAGTTTGCTCAAGATGACAGAGCTGGCTTGCTCTGATAGTACGATTGGGTTCCCATCCTTGGTTCGCGGCTTATGTTTAGGTGTACATATGTCTTTCAAGAACCTTGCGTAAGCCGGTATGTGGCGGATTGCATCCATCAACGGGATGTTTATCTGGACCTGTTCAAAGAGCTTGACAAGATCCTCCTCAGGAGCCACAGGTTTGGTTGTCCTTTTTCCTTTGGTCAAGGCCTCAGGAAATGGGATCCTAGCTTGTTCCTCTAGGATAGGTCCAGGTTCTTGATCTGGGACAGTAGTATCTTGGATGACTACCCTAGGGTCTTGGCGATTATCGGGCTTGGAGTGGTTCGGATAATGTGGGTCTTGTTTTGTTTTACCACTACGTGTTGTTACAGAGTTTAATCCGGCCTGATTTTGGTTTGGGTTAGGTAGGAGGGGTGGCTGCTGCTGCAATCCTGCATAAGATGTTGAAGCCTCCATCCCGTCTGGTGATGGAGTAGCAGGGGCCTGATAAATCAAATGTGCGTGGCCTAGATTCGGATTCATAACGCGCCTCTGGGTCAGTACGTTATTTGGGTTGGGCAGAGGTTGCGAAGGAAGGGTGCCAGGTTGGCGGGAATTTGCCATCTGGGCCAGTTGGTTGCGAACCTCTGTGATCTCGTCCTTGTGCTGTTTTTGCATTGCCGCATTCGTCTTTTGAATGTCAGCCAGTGTTTGAAGGATAAGAGTCAGTTGATCCTGATTTTGCCCGGATTGGTAGGTGGGATTGGGCCGAGGCTGAGGCGGCTGATATGGACGAGGAGCTTGTGGACGGGGTTGATATGGTGGTTTTTGAGAATTTCCCGCCCACTTAAAGTTAGGATGATTTCGCCATCCAGGGTTGTAGGTATTGGAGTATGGGTCATTCTGGATGGCGTTGAGGTCCTCGCAGTTCTGAGGAACTTCAGGAAAGTCAGAATACGAGGGTTCAGAGTTCCCCCAACTCGAATAGAAGGGATCGGAGGTCACTCCGGTCCGAGAGGTAGACGGGGGTGGATATGGGTCCATCCCCTTGGCAGGTTGGTGATAGATGTTTTGCACTATTTCCCTTGCCAGAGGAGGTCGTGCAAAAGAGTTTTGTGCAGAGGTGGCTTGCTGCAAATGTCGAGTTAGCTCGTCCACCTTCTTTTCTATGATAGAGACCTTGTCCAACCGACTGGCCATCAGTTCCAGGTCGACAGAAGCGGACAGGTCCTGCGTCTCATGTGTCCCTCTTAGATTCGTCGATGCGCGGGCATTCGTCCTGTCGAATAAGCCCAAGGAGTCATTGTTTATGGAGTTCTCGCACATGTTTTCGAGAATTTCCCACACCGTGTCCTTGTGTTGGCCCATGATGTTTCCTCCACATGTTGCATTGACGAATAGACGAATATCCTCACGGAGTCCCTGGTAAAAAGACTGGACTTGTTCCCACTTAGGAACTCCGTGATGGGGGCACTTTGTTATGAGATCTAGGAATCGATCCCAAGCTTCATGAAGAGGTTCTCCCGGTTGTTGAGTGAAATGAGTGATCTGGTGGCGCAAGGCATTCGTCCGGCCAACAGGGAAGAATTTTTTCAAAAATTCGGACTATAATTCTTCCCATGTGTTGATCGGGCGGGTCTGAGTCTGGTACCAGTGTGCAGCCTTGTCTAAGAGGGAGAATGAAAACATTTTCATGAGTAGGATATCCCGATTTTGTACATCTGACCCGAAGGTCTGGGCCAAATGCTTGAGTTGTTTAATGTGTTGGAATGGATCCTCAGAGTTAAGCCCATGGAACTTCGGTATGGCATGAATCATATTGGGCTTCAGATCAGAATCGGGTCCTCCAATTGGGATTCGTACTCGGAGTTCGATTGCCACCGCAGCAGGATTATAGTGATCTCGCATCATAGGTCGCTGCGGTGGGTTTACAAAGTTCTGAAAGAAATCGTTCAAGCGTTGAAGTTGGTGTTCAAGGTTATTCTCCTCTTCAATGGGTTGTGCCATGATGGGAGAAGAAGGAGAATCAGGGTCTGAGTCAGATGAAAGATTTATGTGGTGGGGTTGCTGCACAAACAAGGGCGTCGAGGCTTGGCCTCGACGAGAATGAATTTCTAAGGGAGGTCTTAAAGGTGGTCTTAAGGACCTCCTACCGAACATGCACCGAAAGATGTGATGAGATTAGAAGGTGCTGGACCCAATCAAGACACCCAAGAATTGTTGGGTAACTATAGAGGTTCGGGGCAGATGGACCCCTGGATCAGAAGATCGTCCACCTGAGAAATACCTGGGCAGCCAGAGAGGGAGAGTCCCGCAAAGACCCCTACACGGTAGAGCATCCCCACGGGTTACAGGGTTTCCCCCACCCGACCTCTCTTGTCACTGCAGTTTTAGGTAAACCAGAATGGGGATCTTGACCTCTTAAGTCTACTTTTTTTTTTATTTTAAGATCAAGGTGCTTAATGTTCCACTTGAACTTTTAAGTATTTTGAGTGCAAAAGTGACTTAATATTAAGGTTGGTTGACCCAAGGGATCAATTCCACCTCTTGTTCCTTTAAGAGCTTTTAGGTCCTTCCTTTTATGGTTCAAATGGATTATCAGCCTGATTTGCTTAGGGTTCCTCTTGTATAAATCGTTTTAGACATGGTTTAGGCACACCTCTTTTTGGAAAGTTTGTTTCTTTGTTTTAGAGAAGATGTGTCTCTAAAAACCCTAGCTTTGCAATCCCTAACTTGGCTCTAGTGGGTCCAATTTAGCTGCCGTAGAAATTAGCACGTAGGGCTCAATCAAGAAAGTTTTAGCCCTAGTTGCCTTAGTTGGATGAACAGATAAAAATATGTTGAAATGAAAATCAGGCAACTTGATGAGTTACTAAATATGAAACAGGTAGCCCTAAGTTGATTTCCCTCTTTTTTTCCTTTTTTAGATTGTGAGAGGGTTAAGAGAGAGGGCTTATGGAGATTACCTGTTCCTTGGAGAGTCTGTTGTGCAGTTACTATTCTTTCCTTTTTGTTTTGCTTTCCATCTGAGTGAACACAGCAAAAGAGAGAAGTCAAGTCGGATATTAGATAGAAAAGTTGTACTCAAAAGTTTTAAAAGTGCCCGTTGCTCCCCGGCAACGGCGCCAAAATGTTGTCGACGTTTTGTGTGGGTTTAAAGGATGTCACGTTGTAGTATAACCAACAAAACGTCTAAACAAATATAAAGAATTTTATTACTCGAAGACCAGAGTATCCGAGGTCGAACACGGGGAGCAATCTCAGTACTTTGTAAAACCAAAGAATACAACTATTTAAATGCAAATATAACTCATTCAAAGAGAGAATTTAAAAAAAAAGATTTGGAGGAAAAAAGTAGAATTAGACGTCTGATTTGTGTATCAGACGTCTTAAATGTGAGCTCTCTTTCTCTCTTCTTCGTGGCTTTTCTCCCTTCTTTGCTTCTGGTATCTTTCCTTCTTCTCCTGCCTTGCCTTTCTTCTTCTTCTTTTTCTGCTGATCTCTTTGCAGTCTTCCCTTGTCTTCTTCTTCGTTCTTCTCTGCGAAGAATTCTCCTTTCACTGCTACACAGCCTCTTCTTTCTTCTCTTCCTGTTCTGCAGCCACTAAGTGTTTGCTGCCTGGGACAGTTCTTCCTTCCTGCACACACCACACAGTAGCAAAAACCTACCCCCGTCCCTCAACCCAAGCGTCTCTTTCTTTCTGAAGCAATGCACTCACGGACTTTCTCCCAGAGCCACAAGGATAGTCGGGTCGGGTTCGCACCCGGGACCAGGCGCACCGGCAAGTGGTGATGCGCGAGGAGTGCGTAGGTCTAGGTCGGGTCGGGTCAGCCAGATCTGCGAGGTCAAGCCGTGGACGAGGCATGTGAGGGCAGTGAGGGACCTCACCCCTGTGCTTACGGAGGCAACTGGCTTAAAGCACGATACAAGTTATAGTATACCTGAGTGCTACAATCCCACGATGTGGGACTAAAAGTGCCGCCCTGACTTCACGCGCGCCCGCAGACTCTCGTATGCAATTGCCCAAGCTACTGACTCTGCTGGCGCTACTGGCTGGGCTCTCTCACCTCGCGACAATGGCGTGAGTCTCCTGCATCTGCAGCCTGGGAAGCCTGATGCCTGGAAGCTTCGTTGGAGCTTCACCGGAGGTCGTCCATGGCGGCAGTGGCTCAAACATTGTCATACACAAAACGAGCCTCACGACCCAATCAGATCAGCTAGTGACCTTCGCCGTGGCACGGCGAAGGCGGTGGACGATGCTGCAGGCCGCAGGTCGGCCTGGGCGTGCGTGCCTAGGTCAACCTGTGGCCGGAGATGGTGGGTTGTTCGGGGGGTGATTATGGAGGTCTGGAGTGGCAGTTGTGGGGTGGAGCAAGTTCCTGGTGGTGAGGCGGAGCTCTCGAGGTGGTTGGCGAGCCGGGTGGGGGGGGCTGGAATGGTGGAAGCGGCTCGCCGGAGTGAGGTCGGAGGCGAGGAAGATGGAGGCGGTGAGGTACTGTCGAGGGGTAATCAAGTAAAATAGTTGGGGGAAAAGAGAGAGGAGAGGATGGAGAACGTATCTGTGATTGTCTGGAAGGAAGGAAGGCGGCAGAGAGGACGGCTCGTAACTGCCGTCGTCGGGGAAGAAAGACCCTGAGGGAGGAAGCGGCGACGAAGACGAGGTCAGAAGCGCGCGCGCGGGGTACAGCGCGACGCGGGAGGAAGCGGCGGAGAGGACTCTGCTGCTGGTATGGCAGCAGAGCGACGAGAAGGAGGGGAGGAGGTCGCCGGAGCTTGTGGGTCGTTTGGCCGGAGATGGGAGAGGGAGGAATTTGGAAGGGATCTCCGTCAAAATCAAGCTTGCCTTCTGCGGTAGGGTCTGGGGTGTCTTTTATAGGTGCTGGCCGCACCTACCAGCGCGTGGAGACCGCGCAATTAGGTCTGCCGACTCGCCGGAGTTGGAAGGAAGGTGGATACCCGAATCTCTCGTGCGTTCGCACGAGAGATTGGGTTCACACCAGCGAATGTAATTGGCTTTACAAGGAAGGGAATTCCTCAGATAATCCTCCTTCCATTTCTGGGAGGGAATCTCTGAGGGATTAGAGAGAAATCTCTCTCGAAACTTCGCCGGAGCTCGGTTCTGCCCTAGCAATGGCGGCAGGACCGGTTTGCAAAGGAGGCGAAGAACCTAGGGGGCTCTCTGCAGAGGTATTCAAAAGATAGGGACCAATTTATGATTTGGGTGTACTAAATTGCAAAGTAGGTCAAGATGACCTCTCCTTAGGTCCAAATTTTGGTACAAACCTAATTTGGACCTAAGGAATCCAATGGTGAAGTTGGATTTTAGGTTTGACCTCATTTGAATGGAAATTTTGCGTAAAAACCCAAATTAGGTTAATTGAAGAGCTAGGATCCTAATCTAGGTCAAACTAAGTTCCAAAGGCCAAATTAAGTGTTCTAAACCCTAGAGGATGTTTTTCCATGATTTGTAGAGGGTTTACTTGCTTTTTTTTCTGACCGAAACCTTGTTAATTTAAGCGGGTCTGTTTTAGGGTTACCAAGTGTCATTTAGTTCCTAGATTGCACATGAACCCATTTCTGATTAACTCAACCCACTGTTTATCTTATTTGGACCATTTGACCTCTGATTTGCTTCTGAGAAATCCCGTTTATGTACTGCAATGGTAAAATTGCAGTTTTAACCTTTATTTCATGTTTTCTTCTCAGGGCACTTGTTCCTTCAGTTAGGCCTTCTTCCAGGTTATGTAGGAGCTTTTATCTTCTTTATTGGGTCAAAATGAGCTAGTTATGGCTCATGATGAGGCTCTCATCACCTAGCCCTAAATAAAAGAGTAGACGTTGGCCTTAAGGATTGGACTCGCTCTTCAGAACCCAGAACGAGATTATTTTCGATTAGTCTGTTGTTACTATTCAATCTGATGTCTAGCTAGGGGAGCATAATCAAACGATCGCGGCTGGGGGGTACACTAGGATCCGGAGGCGCAAGCCGAAGGAAGAACCCTCTCCCCAGTCCCTCCTTCTAACTGGTTGGATTGAACAGACAGAAGTAGATTAAATCGTTTCTTTATCTCAAGACGGGTTTTGGGAGTTTGTAGGCCTTTAGGCTAACCCATTTAAGGACATGTTTGATTGTTTGTATTGCAGGGTGCCTTTCTTCCTCCCGTGTATCATGAATCCTTCCACATATTACACGCATTCCCGTTCTTTCCCTCCTGTTGTGAATTATCCTCAACATGACGATTATCCCGACTCGTACTGTAATCAACCATCAGTTAGTTGGGATAATTCGGATTGGGGATACATCTCCAGACCTCCGTGTTTAGGGTCTAACCCCGAACACTTTGATTCTGATTTCTATCCTTCTCAGAGCTACATCGATTATAGATCGTTTTCCTTTCATGAACAACCTAATACGATCTACAATAAAGAAGGATACATCGATCCTTACCCATCCTCTGATTTCACTGCCTTTAGGTCATCACCATCTTTTGAACAATCTGAAATGACCTATTATCAGGAAGGGTATAACGAATCTCAATTCGTTAATTCCTCTACATTGATGTCAAACCCGCCCAATCCTGAACCAATTCATTTGGTTCAGGTTAATCAGGTTCAAGATAAGGTTCTGGCTAACTTGACGAATATTATACTATCTTTAGAAGTTCAGCCAATACCTTGCATTGAGAGATTGGAGCCTCTGATTGAAATGATTGATGATTTGAATAAGTCTTTATTGGATTGGCTCCAGGATGTTAAGGATAAGAACCCGGGTGAGTTTCTACTTGGGAAATTAGCGAAATTGAGGATGAGATTCGTGGTTGCTTTGATTCAATCTTGGGATGATTCCCAGGATGAACCTTCTTTAGGAAAGCCAATGACAGAACCCGCTCAGGCACCTGTTGGGGGGGACACGTGTTATGAAGCTGATCAGATTGAATTAAAGCAACTAATTAAGAAAGATCTGATTTCTTCACCTGAGATCCCTGAGCCGGGTTACGAGGAAACGTATATCTCCTTCGAATAGAAAGTGACAAATGATTTTGGGACATACATTGATACGGATCCTGATGGTGAAGATTCAAGTTGCGAAGTCTCACGCGAGTTTTCTGAACACGATTTCTGTGAGACGATTGGGCCTGAGGAATCTGATAAATCATTTGATAGCCCAATAACTGAGGAAACTGATCTTATTAGGGCACACATTACGGATCCAGAATCACATTTTCTGGAGGAATCAATTCAATGCCCTGATTATTAGTTACACCCCATTGAGCTTATCGATAATTCTGTTTCTGAGATAATTAGACCCAAGTCAATTCTAATTCTGCCACATCATTTAGACTCGGAGATTTCAGACGGGGTGATTAATATACAAGAGGTCCTGGAATTTGATATGCTGAATGAGGAGGATAGGAGCTGGGAAGTTCTGATTTGGAAAGTTAATTTTGGAGGAAATGGAATATTGAGTCGAAGGGTTCCTTTTAAACTGAAACCATCAAATCAGAACCCTTACGACATTTATTTCGAGGATGTCAAACTCAAGCACACATTCAACGATTATCCTTTTGAGCTTCAATTCTCTGTAATCCGACTTTTTGGTCTTGGGTTGCATCCCCCTAAATCGCAGGCCCGACCCCACTTGCATTTTGATTTTAGGTTTTGGGAAATTTTTATCCAGAACCTAAGATATTCTCTATTATGGGGGATGGGTCTGCACCACAATCTGATCCACATCTGTGGACCTCTGTTGATAGGTCAGAGGATTCTTCTGTTTATTCTGATTCTAACATGCACTTGTGAATTCTTTATTTCTTTTCTTTGTATAGTGTGCCTAGCTGAAGGAACTAAACTCAGCACATATAAAGTTATTTTTAGTTTTCATCTCGGAGTAGACCTAACATTCACGCAATTCAGGTGCTTTCTACACTTTTCCACTCTGTTTTATGTCTTTTTAATACAATGAGGACATTGCATTAGATAGGCATGGGGGGGTGGATATTCATCTCTGAATTCATTCGTTAGCTCCATAGATTTGTTTTATTTTCTTTTATTAAAAAAAAAATTTGGAATTAGGAAAGAAAATTTGGGTTTAAGAAAATTTTCAATCTTAGGAAATACTACATTATGATTTGAACACAAAGACCCTTTAGGTCTTTGGACTTAATCAGCCTGTGTATCCACTAAAATGTGGATTTATTTTTCGAGTTCTCACCAACCTGAATTTTATTTTAATTGGAGTAAATAAGTTTGGGTGATAAGTACACGACTTATCAACCCGCCCTCTGATTTGAGGGAATTTTGAGTTTCTAGCATCTACACACTATCTTGTCACTAACTCGTTGTTCAGCGATTTTAACGGAAATTGGGTAGCTAATGAACCCTCTAGGGTGATATGGCTGGCAAGTTATCGTGGGTAACAGCCCATAGGTAGGTTGTCCAGAGCCCAGCCACTGGACCTTTCTCTTTTTGTTGCCTTTAGGTAAATCTTAGATCAGGGAAGCCACCTACTTAAAAAAAAAAATCAAAAAGAAAAGGAGAAAAGAACAAAAAGAAATAAGCCACACTTCGCTGCACGAGTATGGCTGGCAAGTTGTCGGTGGTAACAGCTCATTGACCGGTTGTCCAGAACCCAGCTCAGTAAATGCACTAAAAATTCCCAAAACACTTAGGAAGAAGCGGAGAAGTAGAATAAATCGAGGAGATATACACTGGATTCACCCTTGTGTTGACCCCGTAAAAAATAAAAGTAGGGAGAAAGTTACCAATTGTAAAGATACACCTTTAGGCAGAATTTTTTTTGAGATCACCTAGAAGCATAGAAATCCGAAGTCTGTTTTAATTGCCAGTCAACGAGTCTATCACAATCACAATAAGATGCTTAAAACTTAGGGTTCTCATCAAATCTTGGGTGAGTTGAATGGCTGTAGAAAGCCACTCTTAAACCCTAAAATTCGAAAATCCAAAAAAATTTGAAAAAAAAAGAGAAAAAGAAATCTTTCTTTGAATAAGGCGAGGGCTTGAGGCGATCTGCATTTTGGCTGATACTCGGGCACTGTTGTGTCTTTGAAAGTTCAGTTCCTAAGTAGACAATTTCTTAATGATTGAAAATAACTCAGATTCAAATAATCTAACCTAATTCTTTTATAAATAGCATATAGTTTTTGCTAGGGACTAGCAAAAGATAGGTATGGGGGTATGATGTAAACACATTTACACTACTTAAGATGTCTATTTATGCATGTTCTTAAGCATAGGATTGCATTTCATGATATAAATATTACATAACATGCATCATCTTGCATTTAGAGTAGTTTGAATAAAATAGAGGTTAATTGTCTCCTTTTATGTGCGTGGACAGGGCAAACATTTTATTGGGGCCTCGGATCGAAGATCCAACCGTATGGATGTGATCAGGGCGACGATTGGAGTTCAACGACTCTAAGATCGCCTTAATCAGGCATCCATAGCATCAAATAGTGACCTGGGAACCCTAGAAGATCAAGGACCAGGATGGTGTAAATCCGCACTTCAAATGACAAATTCGACTGCACGGATGAATTCGGATCAACAATCACAACCCAACGACGTAAAAATCGAGTCAATCCGACATCCGTGGTACCATCTACAACATCCAGAAGATGGACGGCCAAGATGGAACCACGTGGCGCCATCTCGGCAGCCCAAATGGCCGCATGCATCCGGTGAAGCTTCCGCACCCGCTCCCTCTCCGTCGTTGGATCTCGATCCAATGGCTGTGGACGGCCGCACCTAAAAGCATCTGCTCGACCATTCGCGCCTCGTAGCGTAGTGGTCGAAGGCGCTATCGCGAGCAGCGGATGCGCGTTCGAGCCGCAGCGAGGAGGCGAAGGGCGCGGGCGAGTGGGCACGGGCGTGCATCAGATCTTGATCAGACGGTCCTCTGCACCTAATAGAGATGATGCGCTATTGCACGCGCGGCGAGGACGCACCATTGTACGCGCTGGGGCTGGGGCGCAGCAGCAGGCGATGGCGCATCCTAAGCCGTTCGATCTCGCGATCGGATGGCTGTGGATGAAAGAACGTGGGCGGGCATTGAGAAAGAGCGCAGCTGAGGAGGCGCGCGTGGGCACGGGTACTACGCCCACGTTGGGGCTTTAGTGACGGTTTTATCCGTCACTAAAGACCCCTCATTTATTGTTTTAAAGATGTAATGACCCATTTGCCCTCACTCCTTGCAACTATAAAAGGAGACCCCCTCCATACAAAATTCTCATCCCTTCCTTCTCTTCTCTACCTCTCCAAAGCTCAAGAGAAGCTTGTCCCACACCTGGGATGCTTCTAGCGAGATAAAGTCCAAATTTTCGTCCCCCTTTGGATGTGGATCTCGCAACGACGACGGCATGCTGCTCTATTCTCGTTCTTCTGCTTCGTCCTCCTTCGTCCAGGCGTCGTCTCGTCCGGCTCGTCCTCCAAGCGACCGTCGAGGAGGATTTCTCTCTCCCTATTCTTTTTACTGCTTTCTAGAGTAGTTTGCTCGTCCTCCAAGCGATCGTCGAGGAGGACATTTCTCCCTCCATTCTTTTAATGCTTTTTAGAGTAAATTTATTGCTTTCTAGTGCAATTGTGTTATGCTTTCTAGTTGTAATGAACAATCTCCTTAATGATAAATTCTCTGTTTATTCTACATCTCATTTTTTATGTTTATGTGTAATATTCTCTCTTTCTTACCCTCTCTCTCTCTTCTATTTATTGTAAATAATTAGATAGTTTTAAAATGAATTACTTTTTGACAAATAAAAAGAAACACATAGTTTTTAAATCAAACGTCCGCCTCCCTGTGTTCGACCTGGAATTTTCATTTTGAAATAAATTTTATTTGTTGAACACGAATTCTTCGCTTTCAAGATACAACGATAGGTTTTCTAAAACCAAACACGTTAGCGTAGCAATTTGATAAGTTTAACAACAGGTAGCTATTGTTTTCAATTTCTTTCTTTATTTATCTATTTACTCTTTCTTTCATCACTTGGTTTATTTATTAGGTCCTTTCCTTGATCGCGAATGTTCCTCATGGGAACGATCTTGATTGCAGTCTTTTCCGAAAAGTAGAAGTAGCACGTGATGCTCTCCTGGTCGGAAGAGTCCCCCGTTGTTACGAGCCGTGCTTTCAAATGTCCTTTAAGACGTCTGCGAGGTGTCCCAGACGTCATACCAGACATCTGGTATCACTTCCAGACGTCTGGGATTCATTTTTCTGCACGCACACCATTGCGTCTGCGCGACTGTACACGCAGACCTGCTCCGCCTCTTCTTTTTCCATCTCCCTCCTGCGTCCTCTGTCGCGCTCTCTCTCTCCTCCTCGCTCAGCCTTAAAAGGGCACGCCCTCTCCCTCACTCCCGTCACCTCCGTCTCCTTCCTCTTCACCTTCCAACCGTGCGCGAGAGCGTGCGCGAGGGTGCAGCGGCGGCGGCGACAGCCGCGGCGGGTGCGGGAGGAGGTGCTGCGCGGGGAGGAAGCGCTCGGCCGTGAGGGCGAGCTCGCCGAGGCTGTTAGGGCCGGCCGGCGGGGGGCGCAACGGGCGCGGAGCGACGCGGGAGGACTGCTGCAGCTCGAGCAGCAGGCGGAGTACTCGCGGCCGGGCGTCGCGAGCGGAGGGCGAGTGGCGCCTTGATTCTGGAAACTTTTCCAGAATCAGACGTCTGGGCTGATAGCCAGACGACGGGCACGACGTCTGGAAGACTATCCAGACGTCTGAACGGTGAGTTATTTCCATCTTCTTCCTTTTCTTCGACTGACCGTACTGAGAGAGAGAGATGGGTACGCGCAGGTTCGGTGATTCGCCATCCAACGCGAATCAGACGTCTGGCTCCAGTGCCAGACGGCGGGAATGACTTCCAGACGTCCTGGGTGACCATCAGACGTCTGGGAACTAGGCCAGACGCCCCCGCAGGCTTCTGGACGTTTGAGAGCCCACGCAGAGCGAGGTAATTCCCTGATCCACTTTTTAAGACGTTTGGAAGAAATTCCAGACGTCTGATTTTACATTGTTTCGTCGTTTTCGACCCGTTTCGGGCCCGTTCGAGCTCCGTTTTCCGGATTTCGAGTTGCGTTCTTTTCGGAATTACATCCTCTACCTGTCTACAGTAGCTGTATACTGTTTTGAGAAATTCCTTGTGTTTGATCCTTGTGATAGGACCCCGTTCCGTTGTAGTCTCGAGAGTCGCGGAGGCACGCGGGATTCCCGACCACGCCCCCATTACTCCCGTTGTACCTGGTACAGTGGCTTTAAGTATAATCTGTTAAATTATGAAACCATAAATAGAACCTAGGACATTGCATGAATCCTAGGAATGAGAAATAGATTGAATGGTAGATCCTAGGGTGTTGCATGAATCCTAAGGCTGGAAAACTAGATTGTATGATAGATCCTAGGATATGGCATGAATCCTAGGACGGGAAAACTAGTGGAATGTATGAATATGCAGTCTTGGAAAATGTGGAAAGGAAATAATAGCTGCCTGTAAATTCGTTTAAACAGCTGCCTGTTATGAATAAATGAACATGAGTAAGAATATGGGATGTATGAACGTGAAACGGGAAAGGTGAAACCGGAATGCGCTGAGTTAAAGAGCTGGAACCCTATGAGGAATTAGGAGTAGAACTCCTGGAAAGTGAATGGGATAGAGTTGGGGAAGTGAGCTGGCCCTTGAGTACGAAGTACCAAGGAGAGCGACTGTCCCCCTGTTTAGTGCAGAGCGGAGCTAGCCGCCCCAGGGACCCGGGGTTAGGACTGGCCACTCTGTACCAACTTGCTGGCCCTCGTGTACGTAGTACCCAGGAGAGCTACTGGTGTAGGGAGGTACTAGCTACCCCACGGGCCCCAGGGTTCTGCTAGCCTCCCACACCGACTTGTTAGGCCCACTGGGGCAAACCAGGGTAGCCAGGCGAGGGTGCGCGGACTGTGGAGGGGCAAGGCCCCTGTTTGGTTACTGCGGAGGGGTTGGACCCCTGTTACTGAGAGGGCTCTGCCCTATACTGGTTCCGCGCTGTGCTTTGGGCGCACCCGTTAACGGAAACGACTGGCCGCGTGCCAGTGCGGGTTAGCTACCTGTGCGTTTACCGCGCGTGCCGTAGTCACCGTTACGTCTGTCAGTGACCTTGGGGTGGTTGACTGAGAGTAGGATCACCACAGGGGACTCTCCCAGCCAAGAGAGCACCACGTGCTACTTCTACTGTTCGGAAAAGACTGCAATCAAGATCGTTCCCACGAGGAACATTCGAGATCAAGTGAAGGATCTGAGAAACAGATAAATTGTGAAACAATAGAAAGACGTAAATAAAGGAAGAAAGAAAATTTAAAACAGCTACTGTACACTTTACTGTTTCTTTAGTTTAGCTGCCACTCTACTCAGCGTTTTGCTGACGTGTTACACTTGTTACCTTTCAAGACCAGGTGTTGAGCAGCCAAGGTCAGCGGCTGCAAAGGACGCTGGGCCGAGTAGGGTCCAGTAGAGTTACCATTGTTCTCTTGTACCTCTTTTTGTTCCGTTATAGTGAGTAGTTCTTGTTTCCGCTGTACTTTTCTTTACCTGCAGTTCATATTATGTTATGAATGTTGTTCTGTTGTTGTGATGGTATATACTGTAGTGGTTTCTTTCCTTACTGCTGTATTTCCTTACTGTTAATTATATTCATGTTGAATGTGGTTTATTTTACTACTCTTTTGGTTACTTCCTCGTTGGACGACTAGGTCTTGGGATTAGTCGAGTCGGTCCGGTTCTCGTGTCTCGTAGGGACTTGGGAATCGGGTCGTTACAGCGAACACTGAGTAGAGTGGTGTTTACATTATTTATGTGCAAGTACAGTAAAAACAACAAACAAGTTTATTTCTCATCTCTATTTATCTCATTTATGTGTTTCTGGTTCATCTATTTCTCAAAGTATCCAAGTATTTCTTGATCTTGCATGTTCCTTGTGGGAACGATCTTTATTGCAGTCGTTTCCGTAGAGTAGAAGGTACACGCGGTGCTCTCCTGGCTGGGAGAGTCCCCCGTGGTAGTCCTACACCCAGTCAACCATCCCGAGGTCACTGTCGAGAAGTAGCGGTGACTAGGCACACGTGATAAGCGCACGGGTAGCTACCCCGCACTGACATGCGGTCAGTTGTTTCTGCTAGCGGATACGCTTAAAGTACAACATGGAAAAGTATATGGCCTTGCCCTCTCAGAACAGGGGTCTCGCCCCTCAGAACCAAACAGGGGTCTTGCCCCTCCACAGTCCGCGTACCCTCGCCTAACTACCCCGGTTTGCCTAGCGGGCCTAATAAAGTCGGTGTAGGGTGGCTATCTTAACCCCGGGCCCCGTGGGGTGGCTAGCTCCCTCCCTACACTAGTAGCACGCCTCAGTACCATATACGCGAGGGCCTACAAGAGTTCGTGTAGGTGGCCAATCCTAACCCCGGGTCTCAACCCAAGGAAGGCTAGCTCCGCTCTACACTGTAAGAACCATTGTGCTCCTTAGTACTACGTACACAAGGGCCAACTCACTTCCCGTCTGCATTTCCAGATCCCTTTCATACACAGTTCTACTCATAATTCCCGGTAGGGTTCATGCTCATATTCATCTCATTTATCCAGGTCCAGATCTCATGTTTCATAATTCGCTCCTCATCCATATACAAGCAGCTTGTGTTTTCATAATTCAATTCTCAATAACATGCAACTTGTCGTTTCACAGGCAATTTCTCAATTACATACAGGCAGCTCATATTTTAACATGCATCTCGTAATTATATTAAAGTCATTTGCTAGCAATTTATCTTAACCATGCATTCAATTAAACAGTACGACTCAACCAGGCTCATTCATTTCTACCCTAGGGTTCATTCCACATCCTAGAGGTCAATCCGACTATTCCAATCAAGTACATTCTTATTTAAATATTAACAACTGAATTAAACCACTCTACCGGGTATCACGAGAGGAATGTGAGCCTATGCTGCAGATCTCGTCGTCTCTGTGGGCCCCAAACACGCCATTGGTTGGTAAATGTACCACCGACCAATGTACATTAGACGAGCTCAAAACAGTAGATACTCAACACAAATATGTAGAGGAACTCGAGTGGAAAACAACGGCACTTCGTTTGCGGAAATCCAATTCCGTTTGGGCCTTAAACAGGCCAAAAACGTGGTTACTGATCAAAATCAGACGTCTGGGACTAATCCCAGACGTCTTAAAAGACGTTAGAACTCACCTTGTGTTTCCTGCGGCTGATCAGGCATCCAGACTCCCTCTATGACCGTCTGGAGGCAGCTCTAGACGTTTGACAAGATCTCCGGTCGTCTGGAAGCACCTCCGGATGTCTAGCGACGTGATCAAATGTCTAAAAGTACTTGGGAAAGCGCACCACGCGCCTTCCCAAAGCCTGCCCTGCATACAAAAATGCAAGCAGTGCTTTATCCCAACAACTCCTACACTGAGATCTTCTGCATGGTGGAAATCAGTGTAGGAACGTACATACCTCACGCGATACATGCTTTCAGACGTCCGGTCTTAGCTCCGGACATCCTGGTGCCTCGCCAGTCGTCTGGTCTTCACTCCAGGCGTCTGATACTGGAAACTTCCAGTATCAAAACTTCTTCATGTCGTTCTCTCCAGTTGCCCTCCGCCCGCAGTGGCAGCTGCAAGAGCTTGAGCAACTCTTCGCCGACGTCCTCCTCTCGCCTACGAGTTCCACCGAGCTCCCACGGTCGTCTTCCTCCTCCCCCACTCTCACTCCCTCGCACTCTCACTCTCGCTCCTCCCCTCTCTCCCTTCGCTGACTCCTCTCTTCCTCGCGCGCAACTGCAACAGCAAGGATGGGAGGGGAATGTGGCTGTCGCGGAGAAGGTGGAGGTGGTGATGGCTTGAGTGGTGTAAGGAGGAGAGGGGAGGAGAAGGGAGGGGGTTTATATAAAGGGAAGTTAGGGTTCGGGGGGTGAAGGGGAGAGAGAGAGAGAGCGGCCTCTGCGCGCCACTCGTGCGCAGAGCGCAAAGCGCAGTACGAAAATCTCACTTTCAATCGTTTGGGCAAATGTCCAAACGTCTGACTGAAACTCCAAACGTCTTATTCGGCTAAAAAATGTAACAAGTCATTACACCTTGACACAAATGAAGTAGTGTATCTTTGGTGTGTTTAGCCAAGTGAAGGTCCTCTCTTATTTATAGCGGTCCTAAGAAGGCTTTGAAAGGCTTAGGAAGCCTCTCATAACCGTTGGGAACAAGCCTTAAGAGATTGGGCCAAAATCCCAACGAAATCAGGGTTAATAATGAATCTGAGAGGGTTTTTAGACGTTTGGATTTATGGTCAGACATCTAGTTCTTCGCCTGATCTAAAGGTTGGACGTCTGATCTTGAAGGGTTGATGATCTGGATTAGTTTGAATTTAGATGAACATCTAACAAATCATTTTAAGACATCTGGGAAGGTTATCAGGTGTCTAATTCTAGACGGGTTTGATTTCTATTTTGTCCAAATCTAAACAAGGTTCTAGGTATTTTAAGTTAGACGACATATTAGACTTTTGGCAAAGTGTCTGGATGTCTGGAAAGAGAATTTTCTGTGGGAATGAATTTCCTAAGAAGCAAACAACTATAAGGTCTAATAAAAAGTAGATTTGGGTCAAATTAAGCCTAACATCTCTTTATCAGATGTTTGATCATGTCTACAGACATCTAATAATATAATTAATACAACCATAAGTCAATCCTCAAAGATATTCACTTAATAGGCCAACAGTCCTCTAATTGAACTTCTGACAATGTCATCAGACGTCTTGTAAGACGTCTAGACTATAGATTAGTTGTGTGAAAGCATTGGCCAAAGAACACTAAGTCCAGCCTAAGTGTTTGGACATCTGTACAAATTATCAGACCTCTTAAATTCCATAATCAGACGTCTGAGGTCAGCATCAGATGTCTAATAAGATTGTCTGAAGCCTATTTTGATTTTCTAAGTTTTCCATGAGATGCCTAAGTATTTGTTTAAGAGTGCTAGTGTAGCAATAGTGTTCCTAGGACTAAGGTATGTTACTTTGGATTCTTTAACAAGTACAAAATTACATGAACATAGACTTCTGTCATATTCTGCATCTCCATGAATCTTTAGGGTCTCTTTCCACATGAGACTCCATCTTCTCTTCTCCTCCATCAAGCTTCTCTAATTCGTCATGAATGTGAGCTTGAGCTCTTTCACACTTGAATCCATTTATATTTATCCTAAAAATTTAAACTTAATACAAATGTTAAATACCAAGTATTTTATTATCATCAAAATCAACAATCGTGGTGCTCTTACACTAACAAGAACAAGTGTGTGCATATGATTTAGAAATTAACTATAGTTTGACATCTAAGCGTGTGCTTATTTAGGGTAACTTAGAAACAACTTCGTAACCTGATAATGACATTGTTTCTTTGAGTATTTTAGTTATTGAGTTGACATTTTGATCATTTACGAGTTTAAAAATTAAACCTCTTGGCCAACTCGCTTGACCCATAAGGCTTTCATTCAAACATGCAAGAAATATAAATTAATCTGTGAAACCAATTTTAGCTTGCTTGCTGAAAGTTTCGTAAAGATGTTTCTTTTTTGGAAAAGTTTCCATAAAATATTGCAAAAAAAAATCCTACGCATATATCCTTATACCGCTCGTAAGATGGACTTGCTATAAATTAGTACAAGAACATGTTCCGGAGGAAATCTTCACCTAACCATGTATAAGAAAATACGTGTTGTCCATGAACAATGTCCAAAGCTAATCGATCTCTTCACATTGGATAGAAGAAATCATCTTAGGATAAACATCCACAATGAAAGTCTATCATCTAAATCCACATTTCCCATGTCTATTCAAATTACATTGCAAAATCAACTTTTTGTAAGCAATTTGAAATAAGAAAATACTTAACAGCCATAACTTCATACATTATTTTGCACATAAATTAGATGTTATATCATATTGACATGACTTGTTATGTCACATTCACATAAAATATTTGTCACATCTTATAACATGTTATGTTTTATACCATTTTCCCAATGGTAATAGGTCACGACAGTTACGACAAATTAGCATGACATATCACAGCATCAATATGATATGAAATATCATATTCTATGTATGTCCTTGTGTGCAAAACTACAGGTAAAGTCGTGCCCCCTATCTTTGAAATAAGACTTGCTTTCATCATTTAGCATAAAACATGACATTTCGACGAATTTTCCCACGAGTGAAGTGACTTTTACATGGTGCCCATAACAATTAATAATACTGTTATTATATTTTCGCAGAGTCTTGCAAAGAAGTTCAATCCCACTCGCATGCTTCTCGATCACTGTGAGCTTACAAATAAACCAAACGTGAGCTAATTTTATTAAGGGTCAAACCATGGTTGATGAAGATCTGATTGTTCATCCACAAACTAGCATAACTTTAACTCATCATTGAGGGGCAGATGTTTGTTAACGAGGAGCCAGGAAAATAACTAAGAAGACAATCTCATTACCAAGATCTAGGATACACTCTGGGCCATCAAAAAAGAATCTAGGTTACACACATGCACAAAGTCAAAATAGATTTATGGTCAAGATGTTGAATGGTAAATTTGACTTTGAGCTACATCTTAAGATATGCAGAAGGGGGCATAATGCTTACTTTGTAATGCTTTACTTTAAAAACATTAGATTTCTAGTTCCATCTCATTTTTAAGGATATTTATGTAAATATTATAAATGTCTATGGTGCATATGTCAACACGAGAAATACAAGAGCAGGTGCGTAATGTTGATTTTCAGAAAGGATGGTAATTCTCAGATACCACTTTGCATTTTAAAGCAGACACCGGATCCCATCCTCTCCTCTACGAACAAGTGAGGTATTTGAACTCTTGTTGGTAGAGGGCACAGGGTGTCTCCAGGCTTTCGTCTCGGAAACAAATGCAAGGGCAGATGTGTAAAGGATATCGACTTAGCAAGGTCATACTTGCAAATAGAAAAATGTAAGGATATATGTACAATACCACACTCCGCAGGTTCTAGACAACCGTCGATCGAACCACGTGTTGCGGACGTCACAACCTCCGTTCCTCACCGTTCGATCCCCACCGCTCTTCCATCCAACGACCCAAGCAGATACCACCTCACCCCCGCACCCTCCAATAACTCCCCTTCACGTCTCCAGCGCCCCTCGACGCCAAGCCTCCCCACTCCCATCATCCCATCCGACGGCCGGGATCGCCCCAACGCCAGGACGAACGCCATTGGCCGGCAAATGAGTCAGCATCGCTCCCATTGGTCCACGTCGGCGCCGATGACATGTTGCGCCAACGGAACCGGACCTCCGTCCACACCACCCCCTATATATTAGAGGCCTCCGTCTCATGACACTACTCGTTCCCATTCCAGAGGTCGACGCGCACACACGCACCCAAACGCACGCACAAGTATACGCTTGAGAGAGAGACAGAGAGATCTGAGCGCGCTGCTGCGATGGATCAATCGACGCGGCGCTCCCTGGCACTGCTAGGGTTCGTCCTTGCAGGTACAATGCGGTGTTCTCTTCTTCTCTCTAGGCTCGTGGTGTTTGGCGTCGATCTGGGCGTGTGTGGGATCTGTTGGAGGAGGAAAGGTGCGATTTTTGGAGCCGGGTGATGGATAGTGGCGTTGGATTTGGATTGATGCGGTGGATTTTGGTTGATGCGAGCTCTTTGCATGCGTGACGTGGGGGTTGAGGGATTAGACTGTCGATTCGGATTGATCTGATTGGTTACGACGCTTTGGAGGAGTAAAGGTGGAGACTTTAGGTCAGGGGAGGGATCTTTTCGGTGGTTTGGATTTGATCCAATAGATTTTGTTCGTGTGAGTGTGTAGGATGTGTCTGTTGCGGTTGTCATGGCGGTGTAAAAGGTGGGGTCTTTGTCGTTGATTCGGATTGATCTGAAGGTTGTTCGAGGGGCTCAGATTGTTTTAGGTGGTGTTGATTTGAGGACAACGCGATTGTAAGCGGAGTGCCTTTGGGTTGCGTGTTGCTGTATGTGAAAATGTTACTTGCGGATTTGGAAGGGCGGTTAGGTGATGCGTGTTGAAGCGGAGGTCGATTTTTGGAGGAGGGAGACGTGTGAGGTCACTGTTTTGGTTAGATCTGGTGGGATTATAGCAGGTTAGATGGCAAGATTAAAGGTTTGAATGCAATCGTGTCTGAGGATTTGTTGGTTTGTAAAAGGTCGAAGTTTGAGTGACGGTGTCAGCTTGAAGTTTGTGGATGTAGATCTTATACGAGGTGTCAGTTTCTTTTTTATTATATCATCTGTCATTGGCTCCTTTCTTTTTTTTCCCATACATTTATTTTCTTAGCAAATAAATATTTTGTGCTTTTCAATTTAATTGCTTCGGATCCCAGGAAAAAGATGGGAGTCATTAAAATTAAATACAATTATGGTTCTTATTTAGAATGCCAGTAGTTAGAATGCCAGAGAAGCAACAATGCCTTTTAAGGGAATTAAGAACATCTAGATTGGCTTCCTCATGATGATTTGGTCTCTCTATATGATTAATTATTATACTTCTACATGGTTGCACGTTAAAAGAATGATTTTGTTAATTATTGCTCGAATACTAAGCATGTGTTAACGCGATATCATTTGTAAAAGGTATGACCTTTTCTGGGGCTTTATTTAATGGTAGTATGGTTATTGACGTTGAGTTATGTCACATCGAATTGGTACTACTTAAGGGGGGGGGTGCACTTTTTGGACATTTAAGTAACTATGATGCAAATATGATTACCTTAAGAATGAGTAGCTTGTGTAGGTTCTATCTGCGAGCACAGATGGTGAATGACTCTATACATTTACCTATAAAGCCCCATCATCTAAGTGCGGACATGTAGATAATAATTGATGTCATCAGGCATTGCCTAGAAACAACTGTTAAGTTCCTGTTCAGGGCATGGTGCAAGTTTCCATGGTGTGGCTGTGGCCCTATTTTGGGCTCTTGGTTGTGGAGTTTCTTGGTAAATTCACCAGAGTAGCCATGGAGGGTGGAGTTGATGGGTAATTATAGGAGTAGCCTTTGTGTAGGGAATTAATTTTGTGGAATGGGGAGCAACTAGCTTTAGGGAGTGTTGAGAATTTGTGCACACGTTGGAAGTGTGGAGGCGTGATTGGCATGGAGAAGTCTATGATGGGACTGATTTCACGTGAAAATAGGGAGGAATTTCCCTGCTATGGCTGCTGTAGTTGCGTGGCTATTAGAAGAATTTGCTTTATTGTTATACTCAAAATAGTTGGAAAGGCTCTCATTATATAGAGAGGATATATTATTGCTTCTAAAAATAGACTTAACTAATCAAATCTTCTAGATTTGGAACAACCAAATCTTTGTAAATCTCCTAACATATTTCCTAAAACCTATTTGCTGAAAATAGTAAACTTAGCAAATAAGAAAAGACTCTAAATTTGATCTTTTGGATCCCAAAACTGATAGCCCATATGAGCCCTAAGATGCTGCTACATGGTCTGTTGGCTTCCACATGGCATTGCCATTTGGCTGGTTTTATTCCTAATACTTGCCTTCAAGTTGGAGGTCGTGAGGTTGATGGCTTGCTAATACATCATTCTTCTTCTTGAGATTTTTGAGGACGATCTTTGTGCCTCTTCTTCTACGCTCGAGAGTCGAGCTCTTCATCTCGACGTTCCCCGATGTGTTAGAGGATTCCCCGTGTCTCCTTAAGAAGTATGGTGTGTCTTGCTCTTGAGCTGGTAAAGACTCTCGACTTTTCTTTGAGCCAAGATCATCAAGAAAAAGTAAAGAAGTTGATGCAGTCGTGGTACTCTTCTAAAGACTACATTGTGTGGCCAGATGCTTCATCACCATCTTCTTTTGATGTGATTGTGAACCCTCTTGCCACCTCTGTAGTCATTGCTTCTCTAGCAACCTTTGTAGTTGTGGCTATTGGAGTAGCCATCTCTTTTTTGCGTAAGTTGATAAACTCTCTTCTTCGTGGAATCATTGGTCTTAGTTTCTTTTTTTAGGAGGACATGCAACTTGTCTTGTCCTCCCATGAAGATTTTGAATGCTTGAGTCCATAAGATGTGGTTCAAGGCACCTTGAAGTGTAATCGTGGTGCTTTGAACTATCACATTTCCTTCTTTGGTGTTGATCTGATTCTCACCTTCGGTCATCTCTGTCTTCAACAATGAGCCTTCCTCTACTTGTACGCTCCGTGTTAGGTGCTTGGATGCGTGAGAGAAACCACTCGTCGGAATCCCCTACTTGACTCCTTAGGTCTTGCGTA
Source organism: Thalassia testudinum (assembly GCA_037157565.1). Lineage (NCBI taxonomy): Eukaryota > Viridiplantae > Streptophyta > Magnoliopsida > Alismatales > Hydrocharitaceae > Thalassia > Thalassia testudinum. The sequence continues at coordinate 9,671,404 of JAZHRO010000067.1, forward strand.
AAGCACCCAAGACCTTCAAGGAGTTCTTTGAGAACTTCGAATGTCGATGAAGATATCTCGACACACGAGTTCGGATACCTGCGATAATTACACACAAGATGGGACTTCTTGTGCATTACCCAACAGGAGGCACAAGAAGTGACTTTTCTTCCCTTCTCCTTCCTATGCATGCAAAAACTCCCTGGAAGAGCACAGATTGCCTGCTTTGATACCATGTTGAGAGTTGGTGCATGCGTGGGAAGCGTGGAGGCTTGATTGGCGTGGAGAATAGTCGATGATGGGACTGATTTCATTGCGTGGCTATTTGAGGAAGAGAGAGAGAGCCACCACGTGGAAAGAGAGGTAGAGAGCTTCATTGGAATAATTTGCTTTATTGCTCTACTCAAAATAGTTGAAAAGGCTCTCATTATATAGAGAGTACATATGCTTGCTTTTAAAAATACACTTAACTAATTAAACCTAATCAAATCTTCTAGATTTGGAATAACCAACTCTTTGTAAATCTCCTAACATATTTCTCAAAACCTATTTGCTAAAAATAGTAAATTTAAACTAATAAGAAAAGATTCCAAATTTGATCTTTTGGACTACCAAAATCGACAGCCCATATGGGCCCTGGGATGCCGCCATTGCCACATGGCCTGCTGGCTGCCACGTGGCTGGTTTTATTTCCAAGAGGGAGGTATTACACTATGCTTCTGATAACAAAGTGATCGAGGGTCCAGGGATTTTGGGTTATAAATAATGCAATTTGATGAAGCACATTGTGCCACTTGCGTTTTTATCTTATTCAATGTCGTGAAATTTGATACAGACTGTTCGTGAGCATTATCTTGTTATCTTGTAGTTAAAGCTAGTAGGTGCACTTGATTAAATTGATCTGGATATAATTTCCTGCTTACGTATCCTCTCATATGTTTCTGTTGGCCAATAAAATGAACTGTTTGCATCTTTCCAGCCTTTTTGTATACTGCCAGTCAAATGTTACTCAGACACGATGCATCTGGTGGGTGTTAAAATTATTTGTTCCGAAAAATTGCAGGATGTTTATTTGCCTTTTCAATTGCAAAGGAGGAAGCTATGAAATTGGGAACAGTCATCGGCATTGATCTTGGTACAACCTACTCGTGTGTTGGTGTGTACAAGAATGGTCACGTGGAAATTATAGCGAATGATCAGGGTAACCGCATCACCCCTTCATGGGTCGCCTTCACTGACAGTGAGCGGCTCATTGGTGAGGCAGCCAAGAACCAGGCGGCTGTCAATGCCGAGAGAACCATATTCGATGTCAAAAGACTTATCGGGAGAAAGTAAGATTATCGTACATTGAATCATGTATCACTGGCTATAGTGTTTGCTGATTGCAAATTCTGACTTTACGATATCTGTGTATGTTTCAACAGGTTTGAAGATAAGGAAGTCCAGAGAGACATGAAGCTTGTCCCATACAAGATTGTTAACAAGGATGGCAAGCCTTATATCCAAGTCAAGATGAAGGATGGTGAGGTGAAGGTCTTCAGTCCTGAGGAGATCAGTGCTATGGTTCTGACAAAGATGAAGGAGACTGCCGAAGCATTTCTTGGGAAGAGGATTAAGGATGCAGTTGTCACTGTTCCTGGTAACTTGATTTTACAAGCTATTCCATTTTGCTAACACAACCATAGACATGAACTTAGTGTTGCCAACTTACTCATTTGAATGATGTGCTGCAGCTTACTTCAATGATGCCCAGAGGCAGGCCACCAAGGATGCTGGTGTCATTGCTGGCTTAAATGTGGCTAGAATCATCAACGAGCCGACTGCTGCTGCGATTGCCTATGGTCTTGACAAGAAAGGTGGAGAGAAGAACATCCTTGTCTTTGACCTTGGTGGTGGTACCTTCGATGTCAGCATCTTGACCATTGACAATGGAGTCTTCGAGGTCTTGGCCACAAATGGAGATACCCACTTGGGAGGTACAATAGTTGATCCTTGTATTATTATAACAAGGGTATGTGTTTGCTTCTCTCCATGCTAATAAAATTCTGTTTATCAATTTGGTTGCAGGTGAGGACTTTGACCAGAGGGTGATGGAGTACTTCATCAAGCTCATCAAGAAGAAGCATGGCAAGGACATCAGCAAGGACAACAGGGCACTTGGCAAGCTGAGGAGGGAGAGCGAGCGTGCCAAGAGGGCTCTCAGCAGCCAGCACCAGGTCCGTGTTGAGATCGAAGCCCTCTTTGATGGCGTGGACTTCTCTGAGCCGCTTACCCGTGCTCGCTTTGAGGAGCTCAACAATGACCTGTTCAGGAAGACCATGGGCCCAGTCAGGAAGGCCATGGAGGATGCTGGCCTTCAGAAGAGCCAGATTGATGAGATTGTCCTCGTAGGTGGCAGCACCAGGATCCCCAAGGTCCAGCAGCTCCTCAAGGACTACTTCGATGGCAAGGAGCCCAACAAGGGTGTCAACCCCGATGAGGCTGTTGCTTATGGTGCTGCTGTCCAGGGAAGCATCCTCAGTGGGGAGGGTGGTGAAGAGACAAAAGGTAATACTTATATAACCTCCATGAATTTCTACTTCAGCATACTATAATCGGGCTAAACTAGATTGAGGTTTGGGGTTTTGTACGTCCTGGTTTATCTCACCAATTGCTATATGTTGCAGATATCCTTCTGTTGGATGTTGCTCCCCTCACCCTTGGTATTGAGACTGTCGGTGGAGTCATGACCAAGTTGATCCCAAGGAACACTGTCATCCCAACCAAGAAGTCCCAGGTCTTCACCACCTACCAGGACCAGCAGACCGTCGTCTCAATTCAGGTACATGAATTGCGACAGCTTAAATCATTTTACAAATGGTATACAAATCAGTGGTTCCTTGTGAAGTGAACTGTTGAAATCGGTTACTACAGGTCTTTGAGGGAGAGAGAAGCATGACCAAGGACTGCAGGATGCTAGGGAAGTTTGACTTGTCGGGAATTGCCCCTGCACCAAGGTCTGTCCTTTCATAATTTCATATTTTAAATCGGATTATGTATGTAAGGGTGCCAGTGCTCTAACCTGGCTCTCTAACTTGTTTTCTTCAGGGGTACACCTCAGATTGAAGTTACATTTGAGATCGATGCCAATGGTATTTTGAATGTGAAGGCACAGGACAAGGCCAGTGGCAAGTCTGAGAAGATCACCATCACCAACGACAAGGGCCGCCTAAGCCAAGAGGAGATCGAGCGGATGGTCCATGAGGCCGAGGAGTTTGCGGAGGAGGACAAGAAAGTAAGGGAGAGGATTGATGCCCGCAACTCCCTTGAGACCTATGTGTACAACATGAAGAACACCATCAACGACAAGGACAAGCTGGCTGACAAGCTTGAGAGTGATGAGAAGGAGAAGATTGAGGCGGCTGTCAAGGAGGCCCTCGAGTGGCTTGACGACAATCAGAATGCCGAGAAGGAGGACTACGATGAGAAGCTCAAGGAAGTTGAGTCAGTTTGCAACCCCATCATCTCTGCTGTCTACCAGAGATCTGGCGGCCCATCCAGCAGCGAGTCCGACAGCAGCGACGATGACCACGACGAGCTTTAAGTGATCCTCCCCCTCACGTGTTTTGCAACTGACTATTGAGGGGCTTGAGATTTCGTCGGAATTTTTGTATTTTCTTATATAGTAGAAGACTTAGAGTTGAGTGGTTTATGTGGTGGTATTGCCAAAGATTAGGAGATGAATTGGGTAAATTTGATTTTCTTATTCTCAGTTTACTTTTCGGATGCTGTCGGCTAAACAGCTTCCATTTTTGCTGGAACATGATCTTGTTTCGGACATTCACACCACCTTTTATGTAAAACCCTGATTTCATTACATTGTTTTCCTTTTTGCTCCTTGTGTGATTTTGCTACAATTGATCCTTTGTTGATTAGTATAGATTGGGAAATGGCTGTGGATTCGAGAATGGTTACTGTTTTGTGATGGATAATTGTCAGATGTGCACATTTTAATCATTAATGATCGGAGGATTTGATACACCAGAGAATAAACTGATGCATAAATTATCGCGTGATATATTTGCTTTCTTGAGATATTTGCATAAATTGATACTTGACCTCTTACCTTGGTTGGCATTTGGTGTGGTTACTTCGTTTTGAGCATCGAGCCTTTTATGCCTTTTGGCAATCACAAGGTATTATTTATTACCCAGGATTAGGGAAGAAATGCTCTGTTTGGCATAAGAAATTCCGGGATAAAGAAATTTTGGTGGAAAGGGGGAAGTCTCGGGATAGAAGATTTTTCATGAGGGGGGTGAAATATACTTATCCCTCTACTTGTGAGGACTGATTCCACTCTTTATACCTTAATGTGACCTAAAATACTATGAAATACCAAAATGCTCTTATCCTACATTTATCGCCCTATTTTCATCTCTTCCCATACTTATTCCTCTTAGCAAAGTGGTGACATCGACAAGGCTAAGCTTCACATCTTTGAGTTGTTTCCCTCCATCAGTTCCCCAACCATTTGGCCTTTTACATGGGCCAGCCCCCAACTCCCACGTCCAGCTCCTTTTACCTCGTCTTCCCTTGCCTCGAGAACCACCGAGTTATGCCCATAGATTATGTGGGCGAATAAAAACATCCTATTTAGGTTTGGAATGCCAAAGACGCCCCTGGTACGATCTTGTATTTCGTGTAGGATAGAGGCAAATGAGTTACCTCCGTGGATTTTCTTTTTTTTTTATAATTAACCTTAACTAATCAGAAGACTTTTAATTATGCAACAATCCTCTAAACAAATAAGTAAACTAATCGGCTACCATGGACATTAATATCCGCACCAAATGTTTCTCATGTTCTCCTTTGTTAATATTCATCATCATCTCCGATGTTTCTGTCTTAGATATCGTTGTTCTAACTTTTATTGTTACGAGGGTGTGAAAAATCCCACACTTTCCCATTCCCCTCTTCTCCCTGCTTCAGAGAAAAAATCCAAATCCCTATTATGCCGCGGAGTCTCGATCGGCCATCCTCGGCTGCCCTCCCCCTCTCCACCCCTCCTCACTAGACCTTCCCCCTTTTCCTTGGATCTTCCTCTCCGACATGCAGCTCTTGGCAATTGAGCCTTGCCTGGTGTTGCTTGCCTCAGCGCGCAACAGAAGGTTGGATTTGTGATGGCGGCGTGGTCGAGCGACGATGGTGCTGTGGTCGAGTGGTGGAAGTGAGTCGAGTGGCAATCAAGATGCGAGGCGTCATGGCTGACCATTTGGTCATCGCTGGCGGGTGATCTCAATGTTCATTCTCCATCGTCCTCGACGTTCGTGGTCGATAGCCATCGAGTGGTTGCATGTTGTTTGTGGTCAGTCAATTTAGCTAGGTTCTCTATTAGATTGGTTTGTCCTTTTTTCTTGTCCTTTTGTTTTATTTTATGGAACTATGTGCAACTCCGTATCCATTATGATCGAAATATTCTTACTACTATCAATTGTCACTTAATTCAATCTTCTTGTTAATGCGAATCTTGGAGATTTTATCTTGTTGACGTTACCATATCAACAAACGTGAAACACCCTTTGTCCCGAAGGAATTCGACTGATTCCCATAGCCGGGACACTTCTAACCGTTTCTTTCTAAGGGTGTTAAACTTCCTGTTCTCTTCCTTGTGAAAGTGCACTCTTATGTATCAAAATTTTCCCTTTTTAACAGTATATTTATTCACCTAATAAAAAAGAAGAAGGGTTCGATTGTAGTGAGACGAACAAGTACAGAACCCTTTCCCAATGATGGCCACCATGCTCCTTCTCAATGCGTACACCATTTCCTTAAAATCATCTCATCAACCTTAGCTCTAGTTATTTTTCAATTTGATTTTCCGCTCTCTTCGCGTTTTTTTTTCTTTTCGAAAACGTAAATTAGTAAATATGAAATTTGATCTCGTGACCTCATAAGATGCCAGCAGAAAGCTCACCTCACCAACTCCTTATTGACTATTTGATTTTTCTATTCTCCATCTAATATCTCCACATATTGTTAAATAATCATGATTGTACATACATGCATACACAACACATTACCTTTCGAATGAGTTTCATTGTGCCCCCACGCCTAAGTCGAACTGGGCTGACAGCAGTTCTGCGACGATCATTTGTTCCCAGATGAGTACAAAGTCTGTGTTTGCTTGAAGGATAACCTTTATCCCGAATTAAATTTCAGTAGAGTAAGTTAAGTAAGTATATTTTAATGGATGTTGATGTAGAGCGAAATTCCATGAATTATTCCGATCAAAGGAACTTCTCTCAAATGAAACCAAAAAGAAGCTTCCTTACAAGTGTATGGACTCTTGTTAGAGTTTAACATTGCAATAAGGCATTCCTGTAAGTTAACGAGTGCTAGGTATCATAAATTATCTACACAAAGTGATGTTTGTGGGATTACATCTTCCAAGAACCAAAGAATGCAATTAGTTAGTAGGTGTCATGAAGTCCCATGCAGATCCACATAGATCATTTGGATAGTTACCATCATCATCCTTTACATCAGCAGCCGCGCCATATTTGACCAACAACTCCGCAATCTCTTTTCTTTCGCACAATGCCGCATAATGCAATGGAGTCTGGCCTTCATTGTCCTGCAGAAACAAGTAAATCTAAACACTTGCAAAAGATAACAGATCCTAGTTGTGGTATAACACATGCCGTTGTTATCTATGACAAGTTTCAAATTACCTCACAAAACCAAACTAAAATCATCAATACCTTGCTTGAAAGAACATAAGAAAAATAGAGATGGAATATTCTCTCTCTCAAAAAAAAAAGGAGATGGAATAGATGCACTCCACACTTCCAGGTAATTTCTTCCCCTAGCCATTTATGGAGGCTGCCATAATGGAACTTAAGTTAATAATGTGAGGCCCACTTGCCACCAGATGAGTTTCGGCTCAATAGATCCATCCACTCAAATTCACCTTATATAATGCTTCCGAAAAATAGGTGGAACTATGGAAAAGGTGAGATTAGGATAATACAGAAGATTTAAAAGTGCAGTTAATGCTCTACTTAATTAGGAATGTAAATTTGGATTCCCCAATCCGACTTGTATTTGTAACTTAATCAACTTGTTTGGTAGTTAATATTAATACATAGATAAAAACATGTGGACCATAGAAGAAATAATTTGAGCATCTCAACAAGAAAAATCAGTAATGATCAAAATAACAACAAAATGCAAGTCAATAAACCCAGGGATGATTCAAGTTTTCTATTAAAATTTATCCCATGACAAGGTCAAAGAGAGCATACCTTGATGTTGACATCGGCCTTCCTACTTATGAGCAACTCGACAATGTGAGAATGACCACGATCCACAGCCCAATGCAGGGGAGTCCGTCCTTCACCATCTGCATTGAAAGCAATGTGCAAGTACACGAAATATAAATCAAACCAACCGAACTAAACTAAGTTTCAAACTTTTTCCAACACAAAGAGGGGGAAATTAATAGATTCTCCATCATTATTGTGATCTTGTTGGGTTGTCTAGACCCTCAACACCAAAACCCAGATAAGCAATTCAATGCTTGATCAAGACAGCCAACACATGAAACAATGAAGATAGATGTGAACAAGATATCTTAATTGATGCTTTTCCAAGACTAATTAGCAGGTATTCATATTGAACAAATAATGGTACAAATAAGAAGCAAATACGCAATAAGCTTCAGTAACTTCATCATTCTTTGCCAGTTAAAAGTTTGAAATTCTTCCCGCAAATAATCAGAAAGCAAAAAGAAATTCAATTTCATTTTTATTATCACTGCTGAGCCAAACGGCAAGCAATTAACATGAAACCGAATTGCTTAATGATAAGATCATATGGAACTGGGTTAATGAAGGCAATATTTCAGAATATCTATATTGAACATGAGTTTCGTTTCTTTGTCAGCACTTAACAAGATGAACGAAAAAACTTAATAGACCCCAAAAGCCCAAAGCAAAAGATGAAATCATACCTACAATTGACTCACCTAGAACATTACTAAAATTACCAGAAACATCAACAACCATTTCAAGAATGTCGTGCTTGACAGAAGAAAGTTCTAAACATGGATGTAAAATAAAGAACAAACCCTGTAAATCCACGTGCACGCCACCATCTAATAATTTAATTAACTCATCAGTGTGTCCTTCCCTTGCAGAAGCATGCACTGCATCCAATTTCCTGCATATGGAAAAATTCTCATTGGGTCTTTCTACAAGATAAATTTCCTTCTATGTGGTTGCTGTTTATAAATGAATAATTCTGCTCTACTTCTCCCTCTCCAAGTGAACAATTTTCATAGTATTGGCATGCAATAGCATAGCAATCTTCGGTACAAATTATCACTTATAAGTAATATTGCAAGTTTAAAAGAGCATACTTCAAGGGATGCGAACTTCTGAAAGCACAGTCATCCTTGCACTAAAAAAAGGAATCTAAATATGTTTTTAACTTTACCAAATAAGTCCCATAGAGTTGATTAAAAATTCAACTTGAAAAAAATGATTTGCACTCAAGAGACATTTCGACAGAAATTTCCATATGGGAACTCAAATGAAAAAATGGCCAGACAATGACAAAGTTTGACACAAAAGAATCAAGTATTAGATCATTCAAAACATAAGATTTGTAAAAGAAACACAAAGACCCATAGGAAAAACATCCTTACAAGTCAGTCGTTGGCTCTTCTGCATCAATAAAACTGCTAAAAACAGGGCCCATAGTTCCTTTTGCAGAACTGGATGCCTTGCTAGTTCCCGCTCGATTCTTCTGATGGTATGTACAGCCAACACATTCATGAAAAATATGAACAAATTTAACAAATTATAACATGTATAGCACTCAAGCACTTACAGCACTTGATGAACCAGCTGCCCAAGAAGGATAAAGCTCAGTCACAATTAAAATGTATTTCTCCATGGCCTCTTCTGGAGGTATGGCTCCCAATTTCTGCCATGCATTCCTTCCACAACAGAAATCATTTTTCTTAATACTTCATTATAAACAACAGATAAGAAAATTATAAATTGATAACAAGATGGTAATGCATTATATATACCATATAAAGGCACTTCCTTCAAAAGAAATGTTACTATAAAAAACGAGTCTGCCTTCAAAATGTCCAATCACTAAATGAGAGTAAAAGCTAAAATTCATTACAATTAAGAAAATTATCAATAAGAAAGGGGATAAGAAAGCAAAAGCTCTCGCAATCCTCTAGGGTATTTGGCTTGGGAGAAACATGGCAATATCCAAAGGGCAGCATCCTTATCATGAAAATTTTATTTCTTGTATTGATTCTTTGATATGCTCCTGGTCAGATACCATGTAATGTGACTGCTGTTTTCTATTAATACATCTCTTGGGTGGTTATCACTTGGATAACCACCCTCCCCCCTTTCAAAAAAAAGGGGGATAAGATCTTTGTAACATAAAAGAAAGATGAACAAACCTACAACCTATTTTGAGCTTCCATTTTCTTTGTCATGAAGGCCATTTATCTAAATGGTGACAAATTTGAAAAATATTAGGTCGCGAACTCTTTTCATTATACAAAATGACACAGTTTCAGCTACACAGAACAGCTTTCAGAATCCAATTGCAATATCCATGCAGATTCAAAGCTGATTACTAAGCATCAATGCTGAAGGCATTCATCCATTCCTTAAAAGAAATCATACCGGTCAACTCCCTTTTTCTTAAAGCAAAGAGACACATGGAGAAGCTTAGAAAGATGTATTAAACTCCTCTTTTCCTCTATCGATATTGATTTGCCCAATCCTGGGAATGTCCCCAAGGGGAAGTTGACAGGTTGATGAACCCTGATGAAATTTCATATAAAAAGATAGATCGTTAGCCTTCCGGACCAGCAGGATTCGTTGACTAACCTCAATCAACTTGGCTCCTCTTTTTCAGGTCATTTTTCAGGTCTCCTATCGAATTATGCCTAAATGCCTGACCACCCTATCTAATGAGGTTGAGCAATTCCCTTGATAGAGATTTGTACAATTCTCTTCTATCAAATGGTTGGCCACTTCCTACTCAAGGATTTTCTTCTATCGAATGGTTGGCCACTTCCTACTCAAGGATTTTAGACGGTTGTGAAGCAAGAGAAGAAGATGTCAAAATCAACGCTTGGCCTAGTGTGAGTAAACTGGTAAGTAGCTATGTCAACTAAGTAATGACACATCCATCTTTTTTCTGATAGATAAAATCTAAGTAGAAATCAGCCCTCAACTTAAAAAATAATCCAACCAACTAATTAACCTTCTATTTTATAAATCCTAATGTCAGGGAAATGGGAACTCAGGGATTCATATCTGCTATCTCCCATTGTTGTCTAGAAGCTAGCTTGCCAAGTGGTTGATGGTTGAAGTGGAGTGGAAACCCAAACCCCCAAAACTCTTAACTCATTACTCACTCCCTTGCCCCCCTCGGGAAACGGAGTATGCAACTCTGTTACAATAGTTTCTAACTTCCTTTCCTCAATTGGGCACAAAAGAAAAGCAGATCTTTCAGTGGAAAGCAAAAGCTCATTCGCTCCCCATCTAGTTAAATTTCAAGGTCCAGTGAACCTCTAGAAGTAGCTCTTTTTGTTTCTTTTGGTGAATGACCATAGAAGTGAAAATACCACAAAGATCAGCATGTTCATATTCCCATCAGTTTGTGTGAAGCCACAGATACTTTTTGAGCGCACAAGAATTTCTTTTCTTGAAACAATTTCTTAACACTACCTGAAAGGTCAGCAAAAACTTCTCACAAGCATCAGCTTGATCTCACTGGGTGCTCGTGAGACTGCCCATGCTCTCTTTTCCTTCTTCACTTGAGCAATCTCTTGATCCCAGGGCTTTATCCTCTCCCTGGGCACCTACCTCACTCGATCCTTAACCTACTCTCAACATTTCAGTTCATTCAATCCAGCATTTGGGGAACCATTATGTCCATTTGATCCTTTAGTCAAAATGGCTGTTTCAGATATACCGAAATACCTGTAGCTTCACCTTAAGTTGTACAAAATAATAAAGCTAGTCTTCATCTCTGCAAACTTGTAGGCTTGCACCTCCCTGTTAACCCCTCTTTGATGCCCAGGAAGAAAACTGATTTTTTAATTTTCACTCTTTTATATGGATTGAAATTCAACCAAACAAATAGTGGGATTCCTTTGTACTGTGATATGTTGCATCTTAAAACACACACACAATGACCTCGATTAGTTCTCTTTGGTGCAAGGCAACCTATCCTATTTGCCAAATATGATGACATAAGGATTTTTGTTGTAAATGTAGCATTATGGTTTAGAATACCATGATTAGCATCATGAGGATGTTGCACAGAATGCAAACGGAATTGCATCTTCCAGTTAAAATGGCACCAAAAAGTGTTAAAAGCCAGGGCACAAAAGAGACCCTCTGTCCCAATAATGGGGCAGTAACATCTACAATTTATTTAGCTATGGTAAAGGAGATGCACGGACTGCAGGTGTTAAATTGAACAGTAGCAGTGACACAAAGAGACACAGGCATTAGATCCAATGCCATCAGGCTAGAAATGGCTACCACACAATTGTCTGGTAGTCAAATGAGTTATGGACATAGCCCAAACAGAGATGGATGCAGCGCTTCAAGAAACAGCTGCAAAGCAGCAAAGGAAACAGAGCAAACAATGCACATATGCCGGATATCTAATAATAAGAGGGTTGGTAAAACTTTGCAGCAAAAAATCTGTCCCCTGTGTTTAAGTTATAAGCAAACTATTTCTAAAAGCACGTCAAGACAAACCCAAGAACCACATCCATTTTGATACTTAGAAGAAAACAAGTCAAAAACAAGTCAAGATCCATCTGTTGAAGCTTCAACAAGTACAATAAGACCGTGGAAATGGAATTATCCCTATTTCAATGTTTACCTAGTTGACTTCTAAGTCTCACCTGGTGATCGGTCACTGAAGTCTTTAAGAACGTAGAGGAATAGGAAAATTGGTTCTCTGTTCAATAGCCTACTTTGATTGCGATTTATGACACTATTTCCCCTTTGATCTGGGGCAGTCTTTGCTTCCTTCTTTCTTGAGAACATCAACTGCCGAATCAAAGAATCAGCAGCTGGTGAATCAAATTTTCTTGTATATCAATAGGCTGAAACAAATCCGTGGATACCTTTTCCAACCACCACTTTGGAAAAGGACAAAAATACTTTGAGATTCTATTTGCAGAGACAGAACTGAGGGGGCAGAAGAGTCAATGAAAGGCAGGGATGCTTTGATGGCATCCCTTGGTGAAAAGACTCGAGGAAAATAACCAAGGCATTTCTTGGTGAAAAGACTCAAAGAAAATTACAAGGACACCCTTTGAAAAATTAAATAATAAAATTTGTAAAGACACACTTGAATACTTTGCTGATAATCAGGGGACTGCATTGCTTCTCCCCCTCTTTGAAAAATTCACTCCTGCAAGTTTGCCGCATCAAACTAGATCTGCTAGGAGTGGTTGTTTTGGGGGCTCTGATACCTCTTGATGCAGATAGGATCTCTAAAAAATAATGTAATGTGATTTCTGGGAATCATCAGCAAAATATTCCCAAAACAGTGAGCAGCAACCAAGCACAAATCGGGCAGGGTAAATGTCCTTCCAACATCAAATTATTTGGTACGACCCAAACTTGACTGATACATGTAATCAATGTGAACTGAGAATCCTCAGCAATTCAGTTTAGAATTCAAGGCAACCATCTTCATATATGCAATCCCCAGCAGCAACTGTTTCCACAACTGAGATTTGCAATCAATCCAATGAGGAGGGGACCACAGCCAAAGGGCCTTAGAAGCGATGTGGTCAAGAGTTGAGTGCCGCAGCAGTGGGGAAAGTGATATCCAGGAGGTGCTCTTGGTGAAAAGACTCAAAGAAAATTACAAGGACAACCTTTGAAAAATTAAACAATAAAATTTTGTAAGACACAGTTGAATACTTTGTTAATAATCATGGGACTGAATCATGCTTATTCTCCAAAGGAGAGGAAATCTAAAGTTCATCACATATAGGATTCTCCTAAAGAATGGTTTTTTAGGGGTGCAACTGAAAAACTCTAGGCATATATATATATAATAAAGTCAAGAGTCCATCACTTCCTCCTCTACATTTGATGAAAGGGGTGAAATAAGAGGTCATGGGTCCCACTCCAAAGATAGTTGAAAATCGGAAAGCTTGACTACTTAACCTCACCTTTGGCTATCACCTATGGTTCATACCATCTACTAGAAGTAGAACTCTCTTGACAATCCTTGTCATAATAAGACATGTATAGGGGGTCCACTCATGGCAACTCAGGTGGTTGAGGTCATTCCAATGAATGTGACGGGCTGGGGAACAAGAACTCATGTCGAGATAGGCAAACATGTGAAGCAGTCTCATTTCCCCATCAACAAGAAGACTCACTTCCTGATCTTGATTGGTCTGTGCTTCATTCACTATAAGACTCTTCTTTCCTTTCTCGACAGCTGACAAGGCTGGAGATCAGGTGGGCAGCATTTGACAATAAGGGGAACAATCCAGTCTTCAAGCCAATGAGAACACGAAAAATCCAAACTTTGACTAAGCAAAAAAATACATTTCCAATCTTCCAAACAAGGTTCAGAAAGTCAATATGCAATATTCGTTCAGTTGGATTACCACATAGAGTATGTGGTATGAGTATGCAGTTTTGTATTTTTTTATTTAAAATACAAAATAATTAGTTAACTTGCTAAATTTTGTATTATATGTCCCAAATATATGAAAAATCAAAACTACAAACATAAAGGCACCTCAAATAATATAACAACACACTAATCCTTGTAACATCTTGAAAAATTGACCTATTTGAAAATCAAGTGGACTTATTTATTTAGGTTCTATTTGAAAATTGGCCTTATACTTGGCCAAGTATATGCATAGTCGAACCGAGTGGTCAGTGTGGACCAACTATTGGACCATCCCATGATATGCAGTTCGAGAGAGGGGCCACGTACGCATATGCAGCCAAGGTGGTACATCCTACTTTCAAGGCAACCCTCAGCGAGCTTCACTAAGCCCCACTAGCTTTCTTTAGGGAGAACAAGGCCATAGGTGCGATTTGAGAGAAAGCTGCTCAACACACAAGGCATCCTAGATCACAACGAATCGATCTACAAAATGCTCATACCCCGTAATCCCTTTTCTCCAACTGAATTCCCCTTCTTCATCACACAAAAAATACATAACAACATCAGCGGTTTCGCAATCGCAACGAATTCGTAGGGGGGGAACGGAAAGAAGAGCTCACCACTTGGCACGGGCGGCCATCTTGAGGGGGCTAGGCTGAGGGACGGTGCACGGGCCCTCGGTGGCGATTTTGTAGAGCCCGTAGAGCTGCAGCTGCACGTCCGTCCCCACCTTCCCCCTCCCCTCCGCCGCCGTAGCCGCCACGAAAGCCGTCGCAGCACTAAAGGCCTCGTCCAGCTCCGTGCTCTCCACTCCTTCCCAATCTTCTTCTGATGATGATGATGACGACGGAGACGATGGTGGCTTTGGAGGCCCCAAGTCGGCGCCTTTGGCGGTTTCCTCCTCCTTGTCCTCCTCCTCCTCCTCGGCATCGACGGGGGAGCGGGTGAGGCGGAGGTGGTCGTCCTTGAAGTGGACGACGACGGAGATGAGCTTTGCGACGAGGTACGAGAAGATGAGGCCGATGATGACGGATTGCGCAATCTCCGTCCACTCCTCCATTGTTCGATTGTTAAGGACAGAAAACCTAATTTTGATGGGGTTTTGGATTGGGAAGAAGACCGTAAAAAGGAAAACCCTAATCTATTTGAGGGGGTTTTGTGGTGGGGGGAAGACGTAAGGGGTAGGGGGGTTCTCTGAGCGCGCGCGCGCGTTTCAGTCTGACCAACAGATTTTTCCTCACGATTTGGGGTTAGCGTTTGTTCTAGGGTTTGACTGATGCAGTTAGAGTTGCTAATTGGATCGAATGAAATTTGACATATGTATGTTTGAGTATGAGTTTACTGAAAAATTTAAAGTTTGAGTTTAATTTGAGTTCTTTGAATGATCAATAACTTGTGTTTGAGTTCAGTATTATAACAAAATCAAACGTTTGAATTTGGTTCATTAACAATTGTTTGTACTATTCAAAGGAATATGTTTGAATAATAATTATTCATTCAAATAATAAGTTTGATATCTAAGTTTGACGATGGTCATTTGAGTTCATTTCAATAACAGTGTAATATGAAATGGTTACCAACTCAAATGCTAATAATGCTATATGATTCAAGAGAACTATAGGAGTAGAGATTAAGTTAGGATTCTTTGTAATTACTCTTCCTTAATATCTTTTGACACATATGATATATATGTATATAGTCTAAACTAATAAATTGTATTAGAGTATTAAAATATATGATATATGGACAAAGTTCAAACCAATAAACTATAATAAAAGTTATACAAATATATTAGAATAAAAATTAATATAAATGAATAAAATTAAAATATAATGTATATAAATGTTTGTACATTTATATACATACATAACTATATATATATATATGTTTTTTTTTTCAAAAAAAAGATCCACAAATGTTATCAAACTCAAATTATTTTCAAAGAATGTATCTTTTATTTATATTCAATTCGTTAAGCTAACGAACGTAATTTTAAAATTCATATTCAATTTATTTTTAATTGAACAAACCTTTTTCAAATTATTATTGATCGAACTCGAATTGAAAATGGACATGTTTAGTTTGTTTAGAAACTTAGTTGCAATTTGAACATGATTATATGATTGCTCTAAACTTGCATGATTAACCACTAGATTTTGAGTATGTTTGTTTCAGCATCTTTAATTGGTCAAGTAGTTTTTATAATTGGAAGATATCATTGCAACGCAACCAATGGTGGTTTCTATGTGTAAAGATCCATTCTGTCCTGAACCTTTTAAGATGTCTGGACTGTCGGCCAGACATCTGGAAATCAAAATTTTTGGTACGAGCCTTCGCGTTTGCGCGCGTGCTGCGTGCAGACAGTACCCCTCTTCTCTCTTTTTCCCTCCTCTCTCCTTCTTCCAAACCCTAACGAGCCTTATAAAAGGCCCTCTTCCCCTCTCCCTTTCTCCCCACTTCACCACAGCACCTCCTTCCCTTCCTCTCCACCCCAGCGAGAGGTGTGAGCACGAGAGAGAGCGCGAGAGCGATGACGAGGAGAG
Source organism: Thalassia testudinum (assembly GCA_037157565.1). Lineage (NCBI taxonomy): Eukaryota > Viridiplantae > Streptophyta > Magnoliopsida > Alismatales > Hydrocharitaceae > Thalassia > Thalassia testudinum. The sequence continues at coordinate 9,687,615 of JAZHRO010000067.1, forward strand.
GCAGCGTGAGGAGAGGAGGAAGAGCCCAAGCTCGCGAGCTCGTGGGAGCTTACTGGAGGGCGCACGACCGGAGCAGCACGTGCGGGAGGAGGAGTGCATCGGGGGAACCGTCCCCGACACTACTGCAGCCGGAGCTGCAGGTGAGGAGGCGAGGCCGCAACTGCGCGCGGCAAGGGAGAGCAGGAAGTGGTTCTGGTTCTAGGATTTTCCCAGAATCAGACGTCTACCGTGACGTCCAGATGACGGGGCGGACATCTGGTGACTACATCGGATGTCTGAAAGTAGATCTTCACGAAGGTACGTTTCCTTTTGCGGATACGGCCATGCAGGCCGCTCCGCAGCTACGTTTTGCGTGGCTAATTGTGGGAGATTTTGCTGTCGTGTGCAGGGATTGCTTCGGGAAGGCGCGGGACATGTCCTCTCACGCGTTTCGGACGTTTGGACAGCTTACCAGACGACCAGAAGCACTCCCAGACGTCTGAAAGAGAGGTCGGACGTCTAGAGCTGGGTCCAGACGGTCGAGAAGAGGTTCTGGACATCTGAGGTTGACGCAGAACCTGAGGTGAGTTCCTGTTTACTTTTAAGACTCTTGGACCTTGTGCCAGATGTCTGATTTGGGTCTGTAACCCTGTTTTTGACCCGTTTAGGGTCCGTTTGAGGTCCGTTTTACGCAAACAAGTTATCGGTGTTTTCCTTGAGAGTTCCTCTACTTGTTAAAAGGCCTTTTATACTGTTATGAATGTTCCATTGTGATTGTTCCTTGATTATAGGACTTCGTTCCGTTGCGGGTTCGGGGCTTGCTGAGGCACGAGAGTTTACTGTTCGAGCCCCCAATACTCCTGGATTGTCTGGTAGAGTGGCTTTCCCTAATTTAATTATAAAACCTGAATGCATATATGAATTGAATAACTATAACCTAGGATATGGCATGAATCCTAGGACGAGAAATTACTTGAAATGTCTGTATACGTGCTTGAATTGCAGTCTTAAATGAATGTATAGAAATGTTAACAACTGCCTATTAATGAACAAGAACTGCTTGTGAAATATGAATTACCTGTGCTAGTCAAGCAGTTACATGTGACATTACCTGTTGTATATGTTAAATGATAGAAATACGAGCTACATGTATATAACCTGAGAATGGAAATGTGAATGATGAAACCTGGTATGGAATGGCATGAGAAATATGAACATGAACCCTACGGGGAATTAGGAGTAGAGCTCCTGGAAATAAATGAAATGGATCTGGAAATGTGAGTGGGAAGTGTACTGGCCCTTGAGTACATAGTACCAAGGAGAGCGACTGTCCCCTGTTTAGTGTAGAGCGGAGTTAGCCGCCCTTGGGTTGGGACCCGAGGTTAGGATTGGCTACTCTGCACCGACTCTTTGGCCCTCGCGTACACTGTACTGCAGAGAGCTACCAGTGTAGGGAGAGAGTTAGCCACCCCACGGGGCCCGGGGTTCAGCTAGCCACCCTACACCGACTTGTTAGGCCCACTGGGCAAACCAGGGTAGTTAAACGAGGGTGCGCGGACTGTGGAGGGGCGAGACCCCTATTTGGTTCTGAGGGGCTAGACCCCTGTTACTGAGAGGGCTAGGCCCTATACTGTTCTGTGCTGTACTTTGAGCGTACCCATTAGCGGAAACGATTGACCGCGTGCCAGTGCGGGGTAGCTACCCGTGCGCTTATCGTGTGTGCCGTAGTCACCGCTACGTCTGTCCATGACCTTGGGGTGGTTGACTGGGTGTAGGACATCACGGGGGACTTTCCCGGCCAAGAGAGCACCATGTGCGCCTTCTACTCTTTGGAAAAGACTACAATCAAGATCATTCCCATGAGGAACATTCGAGATCAAGAAAGAGATCTGAAAAATAAACCAATGGGGGAAAAGGAATAACTTTTGAAATAAAATAACTGAAATAGATAATTTACCCGTTAGCTTTTACTGCTTTAGTTAGTTTGTTGCCACTCTACTCAGCGTTCGCTGACTTTGTTATTCATAACCCTTTTTAGGTCCAAGTGTTGAGCAGCCCGAGTTTCCGGCTGCAGAGGGTACTAGGCCCAGTAGAGCCCAGTAGCAGTAGCCTTCTTATTGTAGTGCTTTCTGTTGTAGTGAGTTTCAGACTCTTGTTACCTTTACGTTTCTGTACCTTGTTTCCGTTTTACTGTTGTGGTGGTAATATGTACTGTTAGCAGCTTTTCTTTCCTTACTGCTTTACTCATTTTACTGTTAGTTACATAGCATAGTGAATGTGGTTTACTTTCCTGCTTTTTGGTTATTTCTTGTTGGACGACTAGGTCTTGGGATCAGTCGAGTCAGGCCGATCTCGTGTCCTATAGGGATTTGGAAATCGAGTCATAACAAGATGGTATCAGAGCAAGATCGTCCCGAGAAATGAATCAACTAGCTTGAGAATAACCAATTCACGTGCATGTAACTAGAGTAACCACCACAAGGTACCACTTGACATCTGTTCTGAGTTTCCTTTGCTGAAGTCCGTTAGAGTTGACTTCTTTTTGTTCTGTTTCTGTGTCTCCTTGCAGGAGATGCCTCGATGTGGAGTCCTTGAGGCGGGCCGCAGACGCTGCCATGGACGAGGTCAGAGGGGCGGACGTGCCGGGCCCGAGGCGTCTGTTGACCAGCCACTCCTCCTGGGCGTTCAAGCCCAGGACCTCGCTCAGTTGATACGAGATGTAGTACGAGAGGAGCTCCACCTGCCTCCACGGGCGCCTCTCCTTGGGGACGTGGAGGGGGAGTCCTCTGTGGGACCGTGAGACCATCGCAGCACTGGACGAAGGGGAGGGGGTGATCCTCCACCGCCCCCACCGCACTCTGACACTTCCGAGCACGAGCCCTCCCTACCTGGAGGCGTGCTCGTTCCCCTACTATAGCTGCACAATGAGCTTTTCGGACAGTTCCAAAAGCTGAAACCCCCCTCCTTCAAGGGGGATGAGGACCCATCTGAGGCGGAGGACTGGTTAGAGCAGATCGAGAGGGTGTTTGACACCCTTCGCTCCCCTGCAGAGTGTTGCGTGGCCTTTGCCATGTACCAGCTGGAGAGTGCGGCACACAGGTGGTGGAGGGCAGTCAGAGGCCAGGAGAGGGCAGAGCTGACGTGGGACCAGTTTGTGACCCTCTTATGCAAGCAGTACTTCCCGCAGACATGGCAGGACTAGAGGAGGCGGGAGTTCCACACTTTCCGCCAAGGGACGATGACTGTTAGCGCGTATCGTACGTGTTTTCTGGAGCTGTCACGTTTTGCTGCGACAGCTGTTGCTACTGAGGAGGAGCGCCTGTGGAGGTTCACTAAGGGGCTCCGACCGGCTATTCGGGGGTATGTCAAACCCCTGAAGCTGCCCACTTTCTCAAGAGTGGTGGAGGCAACTATGACGTATGAGGAGACCAACCCGACCGCACGAGACACTGACAGCAGATGGAAAAGGCCCTACCAGCCAGAATACTCACAAGGTCGGCGAGAGAGGAGGCACGTGGCGCCCGCGGGAGAGCCGTTTCACTTTGCGGGGCCGTCAGTGGCCTTTGAGGGCCCCCAACAGGGGCCAGCTGCCAGCACTGGACCCCCACCCAACTGTCAGCAAGGACCTACAGAGGGAGGGAGTCGAGTCCCCCTCTACTACCAGTGTGGCTAGCCGAGCCACTTCAGGAGGGACTACCCGTCTAGGGCCGGAGCGCAGCAGATGTTCCCCGCATCGAGCACTGGAGACAGAGGAGGTGGCCGTGGTTCTCAGGCGTGTGGGGGAGGATAGCAGTCGCAGGGAGGGTACCGGCCAGCGACTTCCCGTCCGATGCAGAGTGTGACTGCTTCTTCTGCACCGAGAGCTGAGGGGCGTATCAATGCCCTGACACACAGAGACGTCAGAGCATCAGGTTCAGTGGTGGCAGGTATGGTTACAGTTTTCGGTAGATTAGTTTATGTACTTTTTGATTCTGACGCCACGCACTTGTTTGTTGCTGCGAGTTTTGCTGTCAGTTTGGGACAGGAATATGCGTTGTTAGAAGATCCTTTTGTGATCATAGGTCTGGGTGGTCAGTTGTTTGTAGCCGAGGAGGTCTACACAGACTGTGAGGTCAGTATTGGGGGACACAGCCTCCTCGCTAACCTGATCGTGATACCTATGGAGGACTTTGGCGTGATTCTGAGGATGGATTGGCTGTTTGCTTACCACGCGTTGGTGGACTGTTTTGAGAGGAAGATCGTTTTCTCCACATCGGAGATGCTTTCCTTTAAGTTTCACGGACAGCCGGTGGACAGAGGTTTCAAGTGCATTTCTGCACTTCAAGCGGCAAGACTTTTGGGCCAGGGGTGTGAGGGTTTTCTGGCTTGTGTAGTGGTAGAGCCCAGCCCCGTGGTAGACTTTCAGAGCATTCCAGTGGTCAGAGAGTACCTTGACGTGTTTCCTAAAGAGCTGCCAGGACTACCTCTTGAGCGTGAGATCGAGTTTGAGATCTCACTGGTACCGGGGACCAGCCCCATTTCTACAGCATCATACAAGATGGCACCACTTGAACTGCAAGAGCTCAAGTCCCAGTTGCATGACCTATTGGAGAAGGGCTTTGTGAGGCCCAGTGTGTCCCCATGGGAAGCCACGGTGCTATTCGTGAAGAAGAAGGATGATACCCTACGCCTTTGTGTTGACTACAGACAGCTGAATAGGGTCACCATCAAGAACAGGTATCCGCTGCCGAGGATTGATGATCTGTTTGACCAGTTGCGAGGTACCATGGTATTCTCCAAGATAGATCTGAGATTAGGCTACCACCAGTTGAGGATCAGGGAGACTGACATCTCTAAGACAACTTTCCGCACCCGGTATGGACACTACGAGTTTTTGGTCATGCCATTAGGGTTGACCAATGCCCCCGCTGCCTTCATGGATTTAATGAACCGGGTGTTCAGACCGTATCTGGATCAGTTTGTGATGGTATTTATTGATGATGTGCTCATTTACTCGCAGGATCAGGCACAGCACAGACAACACTTGCGGATGGTTCTGGACACGTTGAGGCGACGCAGGCTGTATGCCAAATACAGAGCGAGTTTTGGTTGAGGCAGGTGACCTTCTTGGGTCATGTGATTTCAGGGGATGGCTTGGCTGTGGACCCAGCCAAGGTAGAGGCAGTACTCAGGTAGGAGAGGCCACATTCAGTGATAGAGATCCGCAGTTTCTTGGGACTGGCAGGTTACTACCGACGATTTATCAGGGGTTTCTCGCAGATTGCGCCTCCTATGACTCAGTTGACCCTGAAGGACGTGCCCTTTGCTTAGACGAACGCTTGTGAGGCATGTTTTTAGGAGTTGAAGGAGAGGCTGACTTCGGCTCCTGTGCTCACCATCCCAAATAGCAGCGGCGGTTTCATTGTCTACACGGATGCTTCGTTGCAGGGTTTAGGGGGTGTGCTTATGCAGCGGGGTCACGTTGTCGCTTACACTTCGCAGCAACCGAAGCCCCATGAGCATAGCTACCCTACCCACGACTTAGAGCTGGCAGCTGTTGTCTTCGCGCTGAAGACATGGAGGTACTATCTTTACGGTGAGACCTTTGAGATATTCACGGATCATAAGAGCCTCAGTTTTTTGTTTGATCAGAAGGAGCTTAACATGAGACAGAGACGTTGGTTAGAGCTCCTGAAGGACTATGACTGTAGCATCTCTTACCATCCAAGGAAGGCCAATGTGGTAGCTGATGCCTTGAGCCGGAAGGCACCCACCCACTTGGCCAGTTTACAGGCATAGAGTTGGAGACTTATGGAGGAGTTGGGCAGTTGGCGACCCCTAGAGTTACAGGGGCACTGTGGGGTAGTGACAGTGACACGACAGACGAGACCAGAGTTGATAGACCGCATCATTACAGGACAGATGATAGATCCGTATCTGCAATCGTTGCAAGACAGGGTACTATCAGGGGACCCAGGAGACTTCTCTTTTTCAGACGAGGTACTGTGCATGAGGGGATGTTTGTGCATTCCCAGAGACGAGGAGTTGTTGAGAGAGCTTCTGACTGAGGCACACGGGTCCAGGTTCACCATACATCCCGAGAACACGAAGATGTACCATGATCTGAGACGTGAATTTTGGTGGAGAGGGATGAAGCGGGATGTAGGTGAGTTCATGCAACAGTGTTTGGTGTGCCAACAGGTGAAGGCCGAGCATCAGAGGCCTGTAGCAGTGTTTGATGTAGGTTAGTTTCAGACTCTTGTTACCTTTACATTTCTGTATCTTGTTTCTGTTTTACTGTTGTGGTGGTAATATATACTGTTAGCAGCTTTTCTTTCCTTACTGCTTTACTCTTTTTACTGTTAGTTACATAGCATAGTGAATGTGGTTTACTTTCCTGTTTTTTGGTTATTTCTTGTTGGACGACTAGGTCTTGGGATCAGTCAAGTCGGGTCGGTCTCGTGTCCTGTAGGGATTCGGGAACCGGGTCGTAACACTATAGTTCTAGTTTAAACATGATTATATGATTACTTTAGAGTTTGTATGATTCGACCACCAGATTTTCAGGTGCATTTGTTCGAGAGTTTTAAGTTGGGTGTAGGTTTTATGAGCCAAGATGTTTCATGATAAAGAGATCTCGTTGTGGCTCGACAAAAGACAGTTTTGGTGGTTGTAGCTTGGGATGTCATTACCTATTTACTCTAAACTTGCATGGATAGACAAATGGATTATGGGTGCATTCATTTGAGTAGCTTTGAGTTGCCTATGAGTTTTATGGCCAAGACATTTTGTAACAAGGAGATCTCATTACAAGTTGGTCGATGGTGGTTTTAGTGATTACAACTTAAACATGGTTATCTAACTACTCTTACTTTTGTTATTGGACCATTAGATTTTTAGTGTGCCTATTTGAGTATTTTGAGGTGGTTGTAGATTTTGTGGTTTAGCTATTTTGTGAGGAGCTCTTGTTGTGGTCAGCTAATGGTGGTTTTTGGAGATTGAAGCTTGAGACATGGTTATCTAATTGCCCTACACTAGTGCAACTGGACCACTGGAGTTCAAGTGCATCTATTCAAGTGTCTTGAGTTGGTTGCAGGTTTTATGGCCAGGTTATTTCACGACCAGGAGATCCCGTTGTGGTTCAATCGATGGTGATTGACAATTACAACTTGAATGTGGTTATCTTATTATCATAGGCCAAAACATTTCTTGCAAACTGAGGTAGTCCAAATATGCTCAAAATGATGATAAACATGGCAATTTAACTATGAAGCCAAGGCCAAGTTGCCCAAATAAATAGGTCCTTTACCATGATTTGACCCCTTGAGATTATAGTGAGTGTAGCTTGAATAAAGTTATTTAGACAAGGGAAACTATGTTGATGAGAACCTCATCATGAGCCCTAACTAGCTTACTTTGACCTAAGAAAGAGAACAAAAGCTCCTTCATAATATAAAGGAAGGCCTAATTTAGGGAATTATTGATCTGAAAAGAATACCTGAAGAATAGGGTAAAATTGTAATTTTACCATTGCAGTGCATCAACGGGATTTTCCAAGGTCTAGACATAGGTCAATTGGACTTAATAAGAGAAAAAGTGGGATGGTTCGGCCAGAAGAGGGTTATTATGAAATTTAAGAATTAAATGATATTCTGTAACCCTAAAACAAACCTACTATAATTTACAAGGTTTCAGGCAGGATAAAAATCAACTAAACCCTCTAAAATTTATAGAAAAATATCCCCTGGGGTTTAGAACCTTCAATTTGGCCTTTAGAACCTATTTTGACCTAGATTGGGGACCAAGCCCAATATTTGAACTAATTTGGGTTTTTGTGCAAAATATCCAGTCAAATGAGGTCAAACCAAAAATCAAACTTCATCATTGGATTCCTTAGGTCCAAATTAGGTTTGTACCAAAATTTAGACCTAAGGGAAAGTCATCTTGTTTTACTTTGCAAAATGATCCACCCAATTACATTCTGACCCTTAACTTTTGAAAACCCTTACAAATACCCCATCAACTTTTCATCACTTTCTTCATTTTGGTCCCTCTGCCATTGCAGCAGGGACCCATACCGCCGGCGACTTTGCAAGAAGATTTTCTCCTTGTTTCCATGAGGAGCTGCTCCCATATTTGAAAAGGGAGTCCTCTGCGACACCCCTACCGCCTGAGCAGCTCCCCATGCCCTGAATAGCCCCATACCTCTCGTGCGAACGCTCGAGAGGTAGGGGTTCCCCTCTGGCCATGCCTCCGGAGATGACTTTTTGGCCGCATCCTTGCGAATAACCTCCTGCCCGTGCCTATTTAAGGAAGCCCTGATCATTCTGCACCTCCTAAGCCTGTTTTGGCTAGAGATTAACCCATCAATTTCGTCTCCTCCTCCTCTGGCCATCTACCCGTAGGCTCCAACGACTCTCCCTCCCTCTTCTCGTCGCTCTGCCACCGTACTAGTGGCAGAGCCATCTCCGCCTCACTCCTCCGCATTGCGCCGTACCCGCGCGAGGCTCTCTGACCTCCTCATCGTCACCGCCTCTCAGGGTCTTCATCTCCGGCGACAGCCAATACGTGCCGCTCGCCCTCCGCCTCCCCCCTTCGCTCCAAGTCCCTCAGTTAAGTTCCTCCCTCCCTACCTTCTATTTTCCCTCATTTTATTTCACAAACCACCCCTCGACTGCCACTATCCACCCTCATCTTCTCCACCTCTGACCAAACCACCGGCGAGGTGCTCCCGCCACTCCATGCATCCACCCACCTTGCCAATCACCTCACGAGCTCCGCCACGACTCACTGATCATAACCCCTCTTCCCATTCACCGCCACACGCTCCCAACATGCCCCCCGAACACACCCACCTTCATAGCCACAAGGTGACCTAGGCAAGCATGCCCAGGCCACTCTGCGGCACGCTGACCACTAGGCCACCTTCGTCATGTCACGACGAAGCTTTCTGTGTGATTTGACGAGGCCGTGAGGCCATTTTGCTTGTGGACAGGTTCAGACCTTCACCACCATTGATGGAGGACGAAGCAAGCTCGAGAGCTTCACCTACTACCCCAGGCTTCAGGAAGCAGGGTCCCAGGTGCGTGGGCTGCCTTCGCGAACCCCTCACGCCCAGCAATTGGAGGCCAAAGCACCTGCAGCCTCTGCGATTGAGTGACAACCTGCTGCGGGCGCACGTAAGATGCAGGTGGGACATTTAGTCCCACCTCGGAAGTTTTGAAGCGGGTGGTGTGGAATCAATTGAAAAAGTGCCAGGGGCTTAACGCCTCCTGACACGGGGTGAGGTCCCCTCGCCCACCACGCCTCGTCCGCGATTCACTACTCCATGGACATGGTAGCCTGACCTGATTACCTGTGCACTCCTCGTGCACCACCCACACCGATGCGCCTAGTCCTGAGCGTGCTGACCTGACCCGTTTACCCGAGATGGCTCTGGGAGAGTGAGCCTAAGAGCGAAATAGAGAGAGTTCGCGGGGGAGGTTAGGGGCTAGGTTTTGCTCCTGTGTGTGCGCTGGGAAGAAGAAGAAGGAGCTATGGAAGAAGAAGGAGGAGGCGCAGCAACTCAAGAAAAGAAGAAGAAGAAGCCAAGGACAAAGTAAGGGCAGAAGAAAGGCGAAGCAAGAGTGGAAGAAGGAGGAAGAAGGAAGAGGCGCAGTAGAAAGGCAGCTGCAAAGAAAGGAAAAGACGAAAGACTTGAAGGAAGAAGAAGCAGAGGCTGAAGAAGAAGGAAGGAGACTGCAGAGGCCAAAGAAGAAGCTGAAGACACAGCCCAAGCAAGGCACAGAAAGGAAGAGGAAGAAGGAACTGCAGCAGAGAAGAAAGAAGAAGAAGACAAGGAGGAAAGTCAAGTGAAGAAGAAAAGAAAAAAAAGAAGCACTGTAGCAATTGCCAGATAAGCAGTCTGATTCACAGAATCAGACGTCTAAGAAAAGAAAAATAGAGAAAGAAAGAAGGAAACAGGTGTAGCCAAGAAGAGAAAGAAAAGCAAGAAAGAGAAGAAGGGAGAAGCCATTCAATTTCCTCTTCCATTGCTATTTTCTTTTTATTTTTCTTATACATGAACTTTCACTTATATCATTGTTAAAAGTCATATTTTGAGAATTGTGATTTTCTGCTTCTAAAATACCAAATTGCTCCCTGAGTTCGACCTCGGAATATTTTTGAATTTCGAGTAAATAAAATTGATAATCGTTTTCACGGAGATTTCAAATATACTACAACGAATATCTTTTTAAACTGTGAATTATCGATTATTTATTACATGTATCTATGGAACATCTCATTGGCTGCAGATTAGACACCTAAAACATTGGAACAAATAATAAGTTTGGTTGGCTTGTCATGAAAACATGGCTAAGCTACCCAAGTAAGGACTTTACATTTGAACCTTGTACCTTTTCTTATCTCTATCTAGTAGGTTATATGCTAGGGGATTGGAGATGTTGTGTGTAACGACCCGATTCCCGAGTCCCTACGAGACACGAGAACCGGACCGACTCGACTAAACCCAAGACCTGGTCGTTCAACGAGGAAGTAACCAAAAGAGCAGTAAAATAAACCACATTCAACATGAATATAACTAACAGTAAGAAAATACAGCAGTAAGGAAAGAAACTACTACAGTATGTACCACCACAACAGTAGAACAACATTCATAACATAATATGAACTACAGGTAAAGAAAAGTACAGCGGAAACAAGAACTACTCACTACAGTGGAACCGAAAAGAGGTACAAGAGAACAGTGGTAACTCTACTGGACCCTACTCGGCCCAGCGTCCTCTGCAGCCGCTAACCCTGGCTGCTCAACACCTGGTCCTGAAAGGTAACGAGTGTAACACGTCAGTAAAACGCTGAGTAGAGTGGCAGCTAAACTAAAGAAACAGTAAAGTGTACAGTAGCTGTTTTAATTTTCTTTCTTCCTTTATTTATATCTTTCTATTGTTTCACAATTTATCTATTTCTCAGATCCTTCACTTGATCTCGAATGTTCCTCGTGGGAACGATCTTGATTGCAGTCTTTTCCGAACAGTAGAAGTAACACGTGGTGCTCTCCTGGCCGGGAGAGTCCCCCGTGGTGATCCTACTCTCAGTCAACCACCCCAAGGTCACTGACAGACGTAACGGTGACTACGGCACGCGCGGTAAACGCACGGGTAGCTAACCCGCACTGGCACGCGGTCAGTCGTTTCCGTTAACGGGTGCACCCAAAGCACAGCACAGAACCAGTACAGGGCAGAGCCCTCTCAGTAACAGGGGTCCAACCCCTCCACAGTAACCAAACAGGGGCCTTGCCCCTCCACAGTCCGCGCACCCTCGTCTGCCTACCCTGGTTTGCCCCAGTGGGCCTAACAAGTCGGTGTAGGAGGCTAGCAGAACCCCGGGGCCCGTGGGGTAGCTAGTACCTCCCTACACTAGTAGCTCTCCTCGGTACTACGTACACGAGGGCCAGCAAGTCGGTACAGAGTGGCCAGTCCTAACCCCGGGTCCCTGGGGCAGCTAGCTCCGCTCTGCACTAAACAAGGGGACAGTCGCTCTCCTTGGTACTCCGTACTCAAGGGCCAGCTCACTTCCCCAATTCTATTCCATTCACTTTCCAGGAGTTCTACTCCTAATTCCCCGTAGGGTTCCAGCTCTTTAACTCAGCGCATTTCGGTTTCACCTTTCCAGTTTCACGTTCATACATCCCATATTCTTAATCATGTTCATTTATTCATAACAGGCAGCTATTAATTCAATCCACAGGCAGCTATTGTTTCCTTTCCACATTTTCCAGGACTGCAGTATTCATACATTCCACTAGTTTTTCCATCCTAAGATTCATGCCATATCCTAGGATCTATCATACAATCTAGTTTTCCAACCCTAGGATTCATGCAACACCCTAGGATCTACCATTCAATCTATTTCTCATTCCTAGGATTCATGCAAAGTCCTAGGTTCTATTTATGGTTTCATGATTTAACATATTATACTTAAAGCCACTCTACCGGTTACAATAGGCGAACTGGGGGCGTGGTCGGGAATCCCGCGTGCCTCCGCAACCCCCGAGACTACAACGGAACGGGGTCCTATCACAAGGATCAACCATAAGGAATTCCTCAAAACAGTGTACAACTACTGTAGACGGGTAGAGGATATAATTCCGAAAAGAACGCAACTCGAAACGCGAAAAACGGAACCCGAACGGGCCCTAAACGGTCGAAAACGACGAAACAGTGCAAAATTAGACGTCTGGAATTTATTCCAGACGTCTTAAAAAGTGGATCAGGGGTTACCTTACTCTGCGTGGTCTCTCAGACGTCCAGAAGACTGTGGGGGCGTCTGGCCTAGTTCCCAGACGTCCGATGGTCACCCCGGATGTCTGGAAGTCGTTCCCGTCGTCTGTCACTACAGCCAGACATCTGATTCGCGTTGGATGCGAATCTCAGAACCTGCGTGTACCCATTTCCTCTCTCTCTTAGTACGGTCAATCGAAGAAAACGAAGAAGACGGAATAACTCACCTTTCAGACGCCTGGACAGTCTTCCAGACGTCGTTCCCGTCGTCTGGCTATAATCCCAGACGTCTGATTCTGGAAAAGTTTCCAGAACCAGGGCTTGACTCGCCCTCCGCTCGCGACGCGCCTCGTCCGCCTGCTGCTCGAGCCGCAGCAGTCCTCCCGCGTCACTCCGCGCCTGCTGCGCCCCCCACCGGCCGGCCCTAGCAGCCCCGGCGAGCTCGCCCTCACGGCCGAGCGCTTCTTCCTACACGCAGCACCTCCTCCCACGCTCACCGCGGCTGTCGTTGCCGCCGCCTCACTCGCGCTCGCTCATGCGCACCGACTGGAAGGAGAAGAGGAAGGGGGCGGAGGTGATGAGAGTGAGGGAGGGGGCGTGCCCTTTTAAGGCCACGCGAGGAGGAGAGAGAGAGCGCGACAGAGGGTAGTCTGCGGCTGCAGGAGAGAGGGAAAAAGAGAGGGGGAGAGAGCGTACGCAGGTCTGCGCGCTCAGGCGCGCATACGAATCACGCGTGCCAAAAATAACCAATTCCCAGACGTCTGGAAGTGGTTCCATACGTCTTAAAAGACGTCTGAAGCGCGCGTTCGTTACATTGTGTGTGTGGGTGTGGGGGGGTGGCGGTGGGGTGACATGGCCTACTTCCATCCTTCTCCATCCTGTCTACTACTAGGGTTAGCATTAGGCCTACTAGCCGACCTTGCTACTACCTATTTCTATGATTCTTTATCCCAGACTGATAGAGTCATCTCTTTGTCTCTCTCCCTACAAGTCAATCTCTTTGCCCCTCAACTGCTCACTTAATAAATCACACAGCTACAATCATTATTGCAAGCCTACTAATCAGATCAAAAGATTGAGAGATTCCTTCGACCAAGGCAAGCAGGAAAGGTGGGGCGAGAGATGTCAATATAGGTTAGAGAGCTACGAAGACAATAGCTATGTAGTCAATGAAGTGAGATTAGGTAATAGTCTTATTGAGTTGGGGTGGGGAATTGGGATGGCTCCTGAGGGTTAAAGCATAAACTAGTGATGCTTTCTCAACTATTGGCACCATCTACAGTGTAGCATTCCACCGCTTTACCTAATAGCACAAGGCTTGTATTACTCTCCCACAACCTTGTTTTCACATCTTAATCTTTGCATTTATATGTGCTCAAAATATGTATGCTCCAACCCAATCTTTTTGTTGCAAACACTTCGGAACAAAATGTTCAATGTGATCGACATTGGAAATGCTTCACCAAAGTCATGTTCAAACTAATAGCTCATGGTCTACACTTTAATATTCACATACCAATGTGTCAAGAGGTTCATATCATACATGCCATTAGTAGTTTTACAAAATGAGAGTGTATTGCAATAAGAATGAGACCCCTTCATAATTGATACAAATAATTAGGGAAATTTGGAGCTTGAACTCTAGAAAACACTCCTCAAATTAAATACACAAAATGGAAATGGTTATTGCCAATATCTTGATTTGAATTTAAATAGAATTATAGAGTTCTTTTAATAATTTTATGAAATTATTATTGCCTCAAAAGTTGTGCTAACGTATAATTAACTAGCATTAGCTTATGATGAACCAATTGTAATAGACCAATGACCAACTAGCATTAGCTCCCTCCCTCCCTTCCTTCTCCCTCTCTCCGCCTCTCTCCCTCCCTTTATGTCTCTCTCTCTCCTCTAATAGTTCTACAATATCTACAAGGGATTATTTGATAAAATAATGAATAAATCACAAATTTACTACTTCTTTTCCTCCCTCCCTCTCTCTCCCCCTCCCTTAAGGTGGTTTTGCCTTACATAGTTCTTACTTGGCCACAAATACAAGATCAAGAGTAATATTAAGTGTGAAAAAGAAATATGATACAATAAAATCAATCCCATAACATACAAAAAGATTATAGTGGAAAAGCCTTTCAGGTAAAAACCATTACGTATGCCTCCTACATTAGGATTTTTCTCAATTAGTTCACACTGATCAAATCCACTAATCACTGAGCTACTTCTAGCATGGATAGCTAAAAATTGCTTTGTAACCCTTGTGGACCCCAAACCTAGAGAATTTTATCCCTCGCAAGATAAAGGAACTCAACACTTCGAGTACCTAAAACAAAAGACAATATGAATAAAGGAATTACAACAAACCTATGGAACCTCAATAGAACTAGTATGAAAAGAAGCTGACTAATAAAGGCTAAGAAGCTTGCTAATTGAGGCTTAGAAGCTTGCTATAGAGATTTAGTGCGATCGTCCATGAAAAAGATGGAGCATGAAAGTGTAGTAAGCACGAGGAGAGATTTCTCTCAAGTTTCTATATCTTGAGTCTACTAGAGTGCAAGAGAAAATGGTTTTATAACTTTTCTTCTTTCTTGTTGACAAAGTAGAGATGAGATCATTTATAAAAAATCCTCTAACATCATTTTAAGATAGTTATTAATGATATCCAACACTTAAATGACGAGATTAGATTTGATTACGAATAAATTTGGTCAATCAGAATATTTTTGATTGATCAAAAGAATTGTTCATTGATTGATCCATTTAGAAATTGCTCGATCAAATATTGTAGAAAAACTTTCCCAAAAATCATTTGAAAATACTGATTGATCATAAAATATTTGGCCATTCAAACAATATCATTAGCCAATCAATATGATGGTTGGGTGATCAATATGTGTAGAAGTTATAAGCTTGTTTCCTATGCATGTAGGTTAATCAAATTAAATTTTGATCAATCAAGAGAGGAACATTGGTCAATCAAATTTTATCTTGGTTGATTAATGAAAGTGAAAATGAAATATGAGATTTTTTGTAAAATGATCAGTCAAAATGTTTTTTTGTTGATCAAAATGGATTGCTTTTGGACTTCTGAAAAACTTCACTTTTTTGTCGATCAAAATGCCATTTTGATCAATCAATCAACATTTTAATTAGTCAATCTATTATTTTAGTCAATCAAACTAGTCGATCAAAGGACTATTTAGTTGGTCTTTAATTGACTCCTATGTTATTCAACAAGCTAAAACCAATGTTTTCGAAACGTATTAAGATCAATTTAAGTTTTAAGAGGTTCATTATATATTCTAACAAAAAAACTCACAAATACATGAGTCATCAAGGAACAATTTTGAAAGTCTTCTTTATTTTTTTCAATTCTTCTTTCTTGATTTATCAATCTAATCTTCTCACAATGATTTATCCTTGTGTTTACATACACAAGCTTCCAATCTCTCGAAACATTTGCTATACAATTTGCATATATATATATTGATTTTGTTGTCATCAAAATCAAGGGTATGGACACTTCCAAGTGAAAATAATGATCATAAATTATAAGATACAACACTTCGAGTTAGAAGTAATAAATTAATATAAGCCTTTCCCAAGCTACAACAAGAGAAAGGAAGAGATTTGGCACTTGTTGGACAATTCATGTTTATTATTTAAATAATTATGAACCTTGACACCTTCCATTCACTTTATTCAAAACACGCCCGTCTAGGAGCACTGTTGTTTGTATTTTAAATGGTCTTTTATTAGGTCACTCATATTACATTGTTGCCCATTCGTTAATCAACTTAGGATTGCACAAGTCAAGGTCCCTAAAGACCTTCGACATAGTCATTTTAGCCCATATATGGAGCCCTTCCATATTTTCAAAGTCTCCTTTCTTATCATGTCAAGAAGGAACTCTTGTTGTACCTTCTGGACCATCCTCATTAATCTGAAGGTTGAGTTGAGGACACAATTGGACAATGACTAGGTTCTTCAGCTACTTCCACAAATGGAATGGACACATTTTACTCATCCAAATGGTCATGCACTTGATGCTAACTTTGATGTATGTTATTACGATTTATTATTCAGATTAAAGTCATCTCTCCCTTTCATATCCTCAACCATAACTCCGTGATGACTTAAAGCTCTTGAGACAATTGGATCTTAATGATTAGCATCCCCTTTTATTATTTCTTTAAGACTTTAATTGAATCTTAACCATTATGTGTAACACTAAGATATAAATTAACCCCGAGCCCAAAATTAACCCCAAGCCTAGTCTAGATTAGACCATGCATTACTACTTCATAACCTTAAACCAACCGTCGCACATGTGGAATTGACTAACTTTATGGAAGTACCTATGTAAATATGCAATTTATACAAATACCTACTAATACGAAACAAGGGCATCTATTTGCAAACAAATTGATGCCCTTATGGCTTATAGACTTGGCATATAATATACAGTTTAGTGGATTGTAACTCCCAAAATGAGGGATTACCCTCATTTGAGATGGAAGATGACCTGGCTTTAATAAGATACCCTTGGTTTTGTAAACCAGATGGCTTACAAGGATGGGGACAATCTTTCCTAAACAAATTAGGACCTCACAAATCCGTAAACAAACTAGCCTTAAGACTCTCTTATAAGACAATAGTATTGGAGAGATTTCACTAATGCATTTAACCACAGTTGATCGAGTTCCAACAAGCTAACTAAAAAGAATTTGCCAAATGAAATCTTCAGGTCTAGTTTACTTCCAAGGTTAACCCCCCAAAAGGGGTGTTAACCTGTGTTTACTTCCCTTCTTAACACCATGTCCTAAAACCTAGGTTTGATGCTCCAAAACCTATGTTTGTCCAACACCAATTGGAGCTCATGTTAGCCAAGCACAAGTTATGAACCTCTCCCCAACATCTATGCTAGATGGTTTGACACCACTCCCCACTCATGTAATTTGCTCCTCTTCCTCCTTGACATGCCCCTCTCTAATCTTGCAAATATTGCGAGCACATGGGGACCATCCTCACACCTATCCTCGCCATTGCTGTGCAACCATGTTTCTGTCAACCAAGCACCCTCATGATTTCCCAATGGTGAAACGCATCTGGAATCAAGAGAGAAGGGCTGACCCTCGATCACCTCTATGTTTGTAATCAAGAGAGAAGGGCTTACCATCAGTCACCTCTTTGTTTGATTTCGCCATTGTTGAGGTAATTGCATGTTCTTCTTTTCCTGATCTCTATACAAACCCTCCTTTTGCTTGGGTTTTTCACTGTGTGGAGGGGTTTGAATCCATTTTCATAAGCAAATCTTGACCTTTGTTTTTTTCTGATTCCATTCTGTTGGAAGGCTTCTGTTACTTGTTTTTAATCAATCGTCTCTTGTTTGCATGATTTTTGGGATTATTTTGCAGTTTGAGCCTCTGAACGATTATTGCAAGCAAGGTATGCTCTTATTGAACCCTATTTTGCACTTTCCCTCGCCTATGGATGTTGATGCTTTACATCTCAGTGGATGGAACTGGAACCCTATTTTTGTTTGCACAGCCTGTGTATGGAAGTCTATCTATGCATAGCATGTTAGTAGAATGTCTACTTGCAATGATATTCTCTAAAGCTACCCTGTTTACAATCAGCTCTACTGTCTACCATGTAACATAATGTATATATTTGAGCAATCTGCAATGTAATGGTAGGATGCCTATATAGTTGGGTGTGTTCTTTATGTATCATCCTAACTTGGGTCTGATCTTTTGTGGCTTTAATTTTTGCTTCGATGGTCTGATTTCTACCTGGATGCTTGGAGAGTTGGATGTTGTTTTTACTTGGATACAGTTTTCCTGCTCTTACAGCCCACCAATGCATTGGTCGACCTCATCCACAAGCCCCCTTCCCCCCTTCTCTCACAATGGTGATCGTAACATGACTATAATTATGCAGGCAAAAAGATTAGAAGAGCATCAACATGCGTGCTTCACCAGTTATCTTAGAATAAAAGGTGAAACAATAGAAAGTGACATCAAGGATTGTTTCAGATTCACTTAGATTAACTTTGGAAGTCTGACTACCAACCAATAAAAGGACCTAAATTAAAAGTAGCAGGGTATCTTTTTTTACTTGGCAAGTTACACATGGCAACTTATAAGAATAGAGGGATGGGAGTTCATGAAGCCTAGAATTATATTATCACAACTACTTACAAATAATTATATATTTAACATACTTCATAATAGCATTACTTACATAAATAATCACCATTGTATAATACAAAACAAATACAACTGCCCGAACCACCTCAATATTTAAAAATATTATCCTAACTTAACCACCTTTGAGAGGTAAAAGGATTATTTTTATATTCCTAACACTACCACCAAATAAACACCACAGGAGTTTAACACCATAACTTAACATCAATTTAAGTAAACATAAATTGATGTCAACAACACGGTGCAGATAAACAAAATGAGGGTTAACACCACTTTCATATTTCCTAATACTAATTTTCTAACCCACCAAATAAACTAACCCTCCGTTAACAAGGAACACTTTATTCAACCAGACAAAATTGTTACCTTTCTGAAGTCCTGAGAAGAAAATTTTCACTATCACGATAATTAATTAGATTATAAAGAGGTACAAACAACTCATTGATATGGACTTTTCTTTTAAGGCAAGTGAATCATGGGAAGGGAAAAATTTCAGGCTCAAGATGAGGCCTTGAGCATCTTCTTGTAGTCTTGGAAGGTTCCACCAAAAGGAGTCACCTTACTCTGTGAGACCGCCCACATCTCCCCAACGCTTCCAGATATCAGATGCTCATCATGGCTCACCTGCACGTCAGTAACAACAAAAAATTGTCAAATTGAAATATGGTAATCGCGAGAATACAATGCTCAATATTCAAAAAAGTACCATCAAAACGCCGCCTTGGAAGAGGACAAGACCTTGGATGAGAGCCTCAACAGCATCCAAATCCTGCAAAAGAAAGATTGATTTCACCATATTATCTAGCTAGCTGAAGAACAGCTGAAACCCTTTAGTGAAGTCGGGTTCACAGCAATAACTTCGTATACTATTATGCAAGCATCACTGCAATAGGCCAATGGTTAGCTCACCAGCCTGTGGCGCTATGAATGATCAAGGCCACACACAATAAACAAAGTGCATGCCAAGAGAAATATTGTGAAAAATTTTGAAGAGGCATGTACCAATTCTGTATATCAACCTTATAGAGGATATGGATTTACCAACTAAACATGTTCCCCATAAGCACGAGGCAAAGGTTTTTTCTCTTCCGCTCACCCTTTCCGAACCCTGATCTCCTAGCCATCAGGTGGGGCCTCAGTCGGCCATCACGCAAGCTAAGGCCCCATCCTCTCTTGATCACTGATCTCGCCTTCCCTCCGTCCTTCCCCTAGGTCCCTGAGGTTGTGACTTCGGTTAACGTATGTGGGGTGGCTTTCTCCCACTAAGGTGGTCGGCGACGGCGTTGCCTGCGTGTAGGGGCTTTCACCCACTCAGGTCAATCTTTATCCTGCTTAAGCATAAGCCTTTAACTTTTAAGGTTTCTCTCCAAAGTTCACAATGCATGAGAATAGAACTAGAAACTTGTACTCCAAAGTCTTCTAGAATAGACTGGACCCAGAGTAGCTCACAAGTAGTCTAAGACAGCCCTGTACTCAGACTTAACACTAGACCTGGAGACCACTGCCTATTTTTTGCTTCTCCAGGTAACTAGATTACCCCCAACAAATGTGTAGTATCCCATAGTGGATCTCCTATCCTCATGTGCACCAGCATAGTCTGCATCCGAGTAGCCACAAATATCCAGGTGCCCATTATCCTTGAAGAAAAGTCATTTCCCAAATGCACTTTTCAAATACTTAAGAATCTGGCAAACTGCATCCTAATGGACTTCCCTTGGTAACTGCATGAACTAGTTCAATCTTCCAACTGCAAAGGCAATGTCAAGATGGGTAACAATCAGATACAAGAGCTTCCCAATCATTGCACGATATCTGGTCATATCTTGTAGTAGAGGGTTGTCATCATCAGCAATAGGCAAGGAAACATCCATGGGCACATATGCTTGTTTGCACCCCAACATTCCCATCTCTCTCAACATGTCAAGGGCATACTTGCGCTTGGATAGAACAAGTGCTCTAGTATCCTACACCTCAATGCCAAGGAAATAGTTGATAGGGTCTAAATCATTGGTAACAAACTGTGATCGAAGCAGCTTATTTGTCTCCTTTATACCTTGCCTATCACTGCAAGTAAGAAGTATGTCATCTACATAAACCATAAGTAAGATTGAACCTGTCTTCCCATGCACTGTAAGATAGAGTGATCAACAGAAGATCTGGTGAAGCCATATTCCTAAACCACCCTATTGAACCTTTCAAACCAGGCCCTTGGACTCTGTTTCAATCCATAGATAGCCTTCTTTAGCCTACACACTTTCTGACACTCCCCCCTAAGTAGGAAAACCCAGTGGCTACTCCATGTAGACTTCCTCCTCTAAATCGCCATACAGAAGGCATTTTTGATATCAAGTTAACGAACGATCCAATGCTTGTTTGCAGCAAGTGAAAGCAGGGTCCGAACAAAATTGAGGCGAGCCACTGGGGAAAATGTCTCAAAGTAATCAACTCCGAACGTCTGAGTATAGCCTTTGGCAACCAAATGTGCCTTGTATTAGTCTACAGTGCCATCTGGACGACACTTGAGGGTAAACACCCATCTATACCCCACAACAGTAGCACTTGGGGCTAGATCAACAAGGTCCCATGTGCTATGAGACTGTAAAGCAGCCATCTCCTCCTCTATTGCCAAGGTCTAAGATGGATCTCGAAGGCCTCATGATGATCCCATGGTACCTGTACATTGTTAATAGCCAGAGAAAATTGGCGTCCAACTGCAAACAAACTATCAAGTGACATAAACCAAGATACATAATATTTGGCACACAATCGTGGAGGCTTTCTTTGTGCAATAGGAAGATCCAAAGTCGTATCCTTAGTAAAAGTAGGTACCTAGTCCTCAGATAAACCATCAGCAGTTGGTGGAGAATGAGCAGAAACAGTAAACAAAGGCTCTTCCACCAGAGTGACATCCTGAACTCTGCACTGAAAAAGTTTAGGAAAGGTATCTGTATCAAGAACCTCAGGATGACATGGGAAAAAACCAGGATCAAGATGACTAGCCCTTGTAATGGGTGGCTCATTTGGCTATGGTGGATCAGATATGACAGAAAGAGGAGTACCAGTAGAAGAATTAATGGGTTGCTCCTCCTGTTTCTAATAGTAAGGAATCTCTTCAAAAAAGGTAACATTAGCAGATATATAAAATTTCCGTGAAACAGGATCATAACACTACCCTTTTTGAGTTCTAAGATAAACCAAAAAGATGCACTTCACGGAACGAGAAGAAATCTTATCAACCTGATGAAAATGGACAAAACACACATTGTCAAAGACCAGCGGAGTAATAGAGAAAATAGCTTTGCAAGGAAAAAACATGGAATAGGGAGTTTTGCCCCCTAAAATAGATGAACAAACACGATTTACCAGATAAGTGCCAATAAGAACATCGGCCCAAAAATATAAAGAAACATTCATTTGAAACATAATGGAATGGGCAACATCAAGCAAATGTCTAAGCTTACATTCAGTTACCTCATTCTGTTGGGAAGTATGAACACAAGTAGTCTGGTGAATAATACCCAATGACTTAAAAAAGGCAGTAGTCCTGGTATTCACAAACTCCAAACCAGTCCGAAAAATCTTGATAATAGTAGAAAACTGAGTCTTTATTTCAAAAATAAAATTTTTGACAATATCAAAGACTTCGGACTTTTCTTTTATCATAAAAACCCAGGACATCCTGGTATAATCATCCAACAAGTACAAGAAATACCAAAAGCCTCTCGTACTCTTTAACCCTACAAGGGCCCCAGACATCAGCATGAATTAAAGCAAAAATAGACTGAACTCTTTTGTTTAGCGATGGAAAGGAAGACCTATGGTGCATGCCCAATTGACAGGCTTCACACCTAAAACTTCAGGAAAAGATAAATTTAGGGAGTTGACGGCATAGAACATGTAAATTAGGATGACAAAGACGGAAGTACCACTGAAGAGTAGAGGTGGCACACACAGCATCAACATTGGAAGATGGAGGGACATGAAGGTAGTAGAAGCTGTTCTACTCAAGTTCTCCACCAATCCGCCTTATCGTCTGGAGGTCCTACACAAAAAATATTGGTCATGGAACACAACCTGACAGCTCAAATCTTTTGTAATATGACAAATAGACATCAAATTGAGAGTAAATTTAAGAGCATGCATAACATTTGAGAGGTAAAGAGCTAGAAATAGAGATATTTCCGAGCCTCGTTACTAGTGACAAACCACCATCTGCTACTTTGACCTGAAAAGGTGTAGCAATGTCCCGTAGAGAAGAAAACAAGATCGTGTCACCAGTAATGTGGGAGGAGGCACCTGAGTCCGCAAGCCAAGCAGGGGCTTGGGAATTAACCAACATCGTTGAAGTACCTGCAGACTTTTGAACAGAAGTAGAAGTAGATGCTTGAGAAGCCATGAATTGCTCATAATCAACCCTAGAAACAGTCATCTGACTATCATCCTCTTGCACCTGAGTGGTCTCCTCTACAGATACCTGATGAGCATATGGATCCATACCCTGTGAGTAACCTACTTCACCCAGCATCGGTCAACAATGTGTCCATTCCTGTGACAGTACTCACAGAAGAAAGAGCTCCGACCATAACCACAACCATGACCACGTCCACGTGCAGCACCACAAGATCGACCTCTTCCTCTACAAGCTCCCCTACCACGACCAACTGTGGCCATAGCAGATGTATCAGTCGTAGGCACTGGATTAGCAGTGTTGAGCTTAAAAAGATGAGCGTAAATCTTTACAAGTGTGGGAATCTCATCCATAGTCATGAATCAATCTTTCACCACCTTGTACTCAGGGAAAAAACCAGATAGAAGCTGAATATATCGAATAGCCTCTCTCTGCTTAGCAAAAACAACTGCATCAGTAGAAATAGGCTGGTAGACATCCTTCTCGTCTCAGAAGTTCTTCATTACACCATAGTATTTGGATAAGGCCATAGTGCCTTTCTGAAGAGTGTAGATGTCCTCTACGACTCGATATAATATGGTAATATTGCTCTTGTAGGAATGAATCTCATGAAACACTTCCCACATTTTCTTTGAAAAGGCATATGCTATGACCTGTTTTGCAATGGTCTGGGTCGTGCTGTTCAGGAGTCATGTAGCTACCCAGTCATTGTCTGCTTCCCAGTCTGTAGACGTTATTGCGGGTTCTGCCTTTATCAATTTGTACTTCTTGCGATGGGATCTGATAAATCTGGAGAATGATGTAGACCACAATAGGAAGTTGGTTGCACCCAACTTGATAGAGTCCTCTGCATGTGTGGGGGAGCGCTTGTGGTGGATGACTTCTCCAACAAGTTGCTCACAAATTCCTTTTGGTCTCCCATAACTCCCTATGTCATGATCCACGAAACAGAATACTCACACTGCTGAAAAATCAAATCATATAAGCTTAATCAATAGTATTGCACGTGTTAGGGCATAAATCAGGCCCTAGTGGTGCTCTTCACCAGGAAGTGCTATTGTCTGAGGCCTTGAGATGGAAAACGAGACCAGAAAACCCCGGCCTAGCTCCTGTAGTATGCTCCCAAGGTCTCCTAAGAGGAGATCAAGGGTGTAGACGTCCTAGGGCCCCAAACAAGTGGTCAGGGGTAGTGGAAGCCCTGGGCGACGCTAGGGGCAACGCTGACGGTGCTGGTGAGAGTCCAATGATGCTAAAGAGTGGCCGCTGATGAGCCCAGCAGCCTTAAGCAACACTAGGGCGACGCTGAAGAGAGAATCGCAGCCTTAGGCAACACTACAGCAATGCTAGGTTGAGGATCTGGCCAGCGGCGGTCATCCTAAGCGAGGAGTAGACCAACTACGGCAAGATATGGTTCGATGGTGGCGAGATTAGGCCAACGATAGCGAGATCTAGTTGGCGATGGCGGACCGAAGGGCCAATAGGGGTTGCCGATGGTGTTGCTAGCCTGAGGGTGGCCGGCGATGCAAAGGAGAGAGAAAGGCGTTTGGGTGGTGGGTTTTGGCGGCTAAGATTTCGAGTGGGGTACCTAAGCACCGGTCTAGGATCGCTGCTCTGGTACCATGTTAGGTTGAAATGTCATAAACTTTATTATGAGAGACCCTGGGCCTTTATATAGAGAGGCACCAAAGGAATTACACAAATATCCTTTCACTTACAATATGAAAAATAAGACCTACACCCATACATAACTCAACAGCAACAAATAAGGAAACTGCTAGAGGCCAAGTGAAGGATGACTACCGGAGGTCGGTAGTCATCTTCGTTGCCACCGTAAAATAGCCAGGGATATTTACAGATTGCAGGACCTAACATAAAAAAAAATACAAGGCAGCCAAGGGTATGTTTTGATAATAATTAACATGATAAAATTACTAGATGTAATTAACGATAGTTTCTAGTGCCAGAAATAAAACAGTTAAGGTGACTTAATTTTTGAAGATGGAGAGGAAAAATAACTACAATATGCCGACAACTCCAACACTGTAAATAGGGATCTTGACAATGTACACAGGTCTCAAACATAAAATGTTTAATTCTGTAAAATTACTCACAAGGTGATTAGAAGGCTCATCAAGCAAAATAATGTGTGGCTTCTTGAATGTAACCTTTGCAAATGCAACCCTGCTCTTCTGACCACCTGAAACAATATGAACTTGAGATTAGTGCTTCACATTGTTGTCAACCCAGATTGACATTTAGGATCCAATTCCTAAGAAAGATACCAGCAATGCCAATGGAGATGACAGGAGATTTCAAAATATAACATGACTTACCTGATAAAGTATACATTGGTTGAAGTGCAAGATTGCCACTGACACCAAAAGAACCAAGATGAGATCTGAGTTTTTGCTCTGGGACACCCTGGAAAACCAGAGAGCAATGCACATCACTTTGAGTAGAAATCACATGTCACAAACTACAAGGATGAAGCAAGGCCCAGTAGAGCCAAGATTTAAAACACATGCAAAGATACATTGCAATGTTGTAGGTGTCCAATCAGGACTCTCTCTATCAATATGCACAGCCTTCATTAATCAAGGGAAGGAGAGCTTAATGCATCAAACACATTTTTTCCTCAGTTAAAAAAAAATCTACATGAAATACAAGCTGCAAAATCACTAAAGAGCACCTAAAGATTATAATCAAATTGATTTTGCAAGCTAAAATTAGAAGAGGAAATAATATTTGCTAAGGTAATAGTGACAAGCCAATACATGTATTCTACAATTGCAAGCTGCAGTCTGTATAGAGGAATGCCGTGGTATAGCTAGGCCTGCCAAGCTAGGAATATTTGGTAACCAATAACCTCATCATGACCATGTACAAAGGTAGGCAATTCTTTTTCTTTTAGATGATGGGCAAGCAGAAACAACTTTTTGTTCATTTTCCAGTTATAGTCCTGCGTGGTTTGCAACCACACCAAAATGACTGTTAAGATCTAGTATTACCAAAAATAACATGAAGGTTATGATATAGACATTCTGGTTGTTTGGAGAAGGGGCACTACTAGAATTGGCTCTATTTGCTCAACATAATTCTGCTGATATTGCCAAAGAAAGTAACATACAATCGACCAACTTTCTGAAATTTCACAAGATTCTGTTATTGGAAGTTGTCATATGGAAGTATCGGCTATTAACTTAATATAAATGAAAAGTAAAACCCATTCCTGCAGTGGAATACAGAATATTCAATTTAAGCAATGAAGTCTTCAAGGCTTACTGTCATACTGAAAATAGCCCCACCTTTGCAGTAGAAAGTACAACTATTTTCAGAAAAAAATACTGCACTAACTTCAGAGTGCTTTGCAGTCAAGCTACAGAGGATTGCAGACACCTCTTCTTAAGTGCTGAATTGCTGCTGCCATGGATCCTCCTTCAGGATCCACTTTTTGAGAGTCGCTTGCAGCGGAAAGGGCAGACCCTGGACCAAGGTATTTTTTTAAGATAAGATTTGTACCCTAGTCTTCTGGATAAGAGTCCACTTGCTCAACACCAGACCACTCAACTGGGTTTTGAACTGAGGTACTTCAACTATAAAAGTGAAAGAGTAAGGTCATTTATGGTGTTGTTGTGGTTGAAGAGGAACACGGTAGCATTCAAAGTGAACATTGTAATGTTGATGGCATGGTGTTTAATGTTGGTGGTTTTTTGAGGGTGAGAATGGTGATTTGTAAATTGGCTTTGCTTTGATCGATTAATAACATCTGCGGATGGTCACTGCCATGAGTGATTATCTGTGGAGAATAAAGTGGCATGTGGCAGTGCCACGTGGCAGGTTAGTTAGGCCATGTGGCAGGTCCCATCCTACACCCTTTGGCACCGGCCCTAGGGAATTTTGTGAGGGTGTCTTAGAGTCCAAGTCTCTTATTTTTAGTAAGTTAGGTGCCAATTAGTTGAGTAATTAGAAGGATTTGATATTCCCTGATTTTAGGAGATTTGATTGATTGTGATTGAGTTTCTTTCCTATTTTAGATATTAGGATTAGTTATCTTTATAAAAGAGACTCTATGTAATTATTTTTCCTTGAGTTAATGCATCATTTCTTTCCAACAAGTCCCTCTCTCTCCCTCTCTTCTTTTCTCTACCGCTGGCTGCTGCTTTTCTCCTCCACGTGAAAGAGCCTCCATGCCACGCTAGCACTCAAATCCTCACATGGCATCAGAGCAATCGATCTAGGCTCTTCCTAGAGTTGTTCCACACGCATAGGACAAAGACAAGAAGAGAAGCCATGCACAACAGTCTATGCGTGACCTTTCTTGTGGACTGCAGCCACGTGCACGTGGCATTTCCTCTTGTCAAGCCCCTTCTACGTAGGAACAAGGGGGAGAGATCACGCATAAGAAAGCCCCATCTTGTGCATGATTCTGACATGAATCTGAGCCTCGTGTGTTGAGGCATCTTCGTCGACTTGTGAGTTCTCTCGAAGAACTACGTGAAGGACCTTGGCACCTTACGCAAGGCCCAAGGAAACACACAAGGGACTCCAGTGAGTGACTTCCCTCACACATCCAACGCCTTACGCGAAGCGTACAAGTAGAGGAAGGCTTGTTTCTCAAGCATGGAGATGGCTGAGAGCAAGAATCAGATCAATACTGAGGAAGGAAAGATTATAGTTCGAGGCACCCTGAAGCTTGATCGTGTTGCGTCGAACTATATCCTATAGACTTGAGCATTCAAGATCTTCGTGAGAAGACATGACAAGTTGCATGTTCATCTCGAGGAGGAGTTCGAGTCTAAGAATTCAATGAAGAAGAAGGGGGAGAAAGAGAACTACATGGTGATGAATTGGCTAATGAACTTAGTCGATCCATACATTGCCTCCAACATGTTATACAAGACGTCAACGTATAAGATGTGGAATTCCTTGGAGAAGAGATACTCCAAGAAGTTCAACAATGACCGCATCACCAACATTTATACCCATATTCTAGTCAAGGGGATCTTCCCCTTGACAAATACTACTCAAAGATGGAGGCGCTCTTTGAGGAATTGGAGATCTACGAGCCTATTTGCTTTGACAAGCAAACCACTGTCCAAGAAAGATGGCAAGCCATGAGATTCTTGTCAGGGTTGAATCCCTAATATCAACTGATGCGTGATCAGATCCTTGCACTAGACGAGTTGGATCTTAAGACGATTTATAGTCGTCTCGAGAAGCTTAGAGAACTAAATGCAGGTTCCAATAGAGTGGTGGTGTCTGAAAACATCGTTATGGCTACTTGTGATGGAGGCACAGGACATGGAAGAGGACGTGGTCGAGGCTCAGGTTAAGTCTACCCACCATGTCAACATTGCGAACGCACCAATCATCTACAAAATCATTATTGGGAAAAGTTTTGAAGACCCACATGTGGGGCGACTAACACCTCACGCGTGGAGTCTCTTACTCCTACGAATCTAAAGAAGATCAAGGCCATGTTCCAAGACGAGGAGAAGAAAGCAGCCATTACAATGACTATTGAGGTTACCCAAGAGGCAACGACTTTGGAGGTCGCAAAAGGCTAGATGCAGGTTCCAGTAGAGTGGTGGTGTCTAAAAACATCGCTATAGCTACTTTTGATGGAGGCACAGGACATGGAAGAGGATGTGGTCGAGGCTCAAGCTGAGTCTACCCACCATGTCAACATTGCGAACGCACCAATCATCTACAAAACCATTATTGGGAAAAGTTTTGAAGACCCACATGTGGGGCGACTAGCACCTCACGCGTGGAGTCTCTTACTCCTACGAATCTAAAGAAGATCAAGGCCATGTTCCAAGACGAGAAAGAGAAGAGAGCAGCCATTACAATGACTATTGAGGTTACCCAAGAGGCAACGACTTTGGAGGTCGCAAGAGACTAGACCGTCACTCCTACCAAAGAAAAGATTGAAGATGTGGAGCTTGAAGAAGAAGAGTGGTGGGGGCTCTAGCCTCATCACAAAGTAGAGCAAGTCATCGTTCTCCTGGCCTTGACTTGAGGGGGAGTGTAGAGAATAAAGTGTCACGTGGTAGGTCAATCAGGCCATGTGACAATGCCATGCAGCAGGTCCAACATGCATCCTTGGGCGCTGGCCCTAGGGAATTTTGTGAGGGTGTCTTGGAGTCCAAGTCTCTTATTTTTAGTAGGTTAGGTGTCAATTAATTGAGTAATTAGAGGAATTTGATATTCTTGATTTTAGGAGATTTGATTGATTGTGATTGAGTTTGTTTCCTATTTTAGGTATTAGGATCAGTTCCCTTTATAAAAGAAACTCTATGTAATTGCTTCTCCTTGAATTAATGCATTATTTCTTTTCAACCACAACAACACCCTCTCTCTCCCTCTCTTCTGTGTACTGCCGGCTGCATCTCTCCTCTCTCTCTGTCTGTGTGCACCTGCAGCAGCCTGTTGCTGCTTTTCTCCTCCACGTGGAAGAGCCTCCACACCACGCTAGTGCCTAAATACTCACATTATCCTTTACCTTATTTTTGGAGAAAAAAAAACTGCACTAACATCAACATTTCTAGCTTATCTGAGGCTTGAAAGCCAGGTTTTATTGTAATAATGCTTTACTTAAAAACCCACAGAAGCAGCTGAATTTTGTCTGCATTTTGAGAATATTGTATAAATCTAGCACAAGCTCATGGGAAACCAATGAGAGGATCACAAACACAACTGGATGAAACTTGTAACATCAGACCTCAGACATTTTCCTATTATTTATCTCCATCAACCATCTAGATAAAAATCAACGAACACATTGCGCTATTTACAGTCTTATCAAACCAGAAAAGAATAAAGAAACCTTCCTTTGAATCTTATTGTACATTTCATTGCTACTAAAAAAAGCCACAACACGAGTTACAAACTAACAATTACTAGAAGTAGCAATGCCAAAAACATGTTTGGACATGAGCGATGGCATATAAGATACAGTTAAAACTCATAAGCTTCCTTTTTGCTTTAAAAAAAACAAAAAAATTAAAATCTTACAGGGTAGCAGCGCATCATGTACAATAGGGGATTAGAAGACAAATCAAGACCATCAACATGATGTTGGCTAAATACAGCCATTCTGACCTGTAAACAGCACGCAGTAAGTTAGCATCAGAATATTCCCGTGTATAGGTTTCCCTGTGCTGGCACAGACAAAAGCTATTACATTCAGAAAAATATATGTCCAAACAATTGGTCTGACAAGGACAATTCACAGGCAGTATGAACAAGTTCACTTCTCAAAAAACTACCACGTCATTTCCACTATGGAGTTTTGAAAGCGCTAGACATGCAGGAAGCCATTAAGAATAACGTTACAGAGGATTTGACAAAAGAATTTTGAACTTTGATCCAAAGGTGTATAGCTCTGGGTTCGGGCCATCTAATGCATGTTGGTGCTAGAGCACCACGATCATTTGTTTTGATGATAACAAAACACGTATTATTTAACATTTGCAATTTGAGTCCTAGATTTCAGGTCAATTGCAAATGTAGACGTGCTTAAACGGAGTTCGAGCTCGCATCCAGGATGGATTGGAGGAGCTTGACGGAAAACAGAGGAGGTTCGCGTGGAGCGACAGATTGAAGATAGAAGACAAGAAGAATATGATAGATTCTTTTTAATCATTTCTTGTATCTCTTGTCTTTATTTTCTTGCTCTTTTTATTTTTCTTAGAATATTATGTTAAAGAACCTCAAAGTACCCTAACAGTAGTCCTAGGAACACCGGCACAACCCTAGGATACTTAGGTTTTCTGTAGAATACTTAGAAAACCAATATAGGGCTCAAACAGCATTTCCAGACGTCTAATTCCCAAATCAGACGTCTGATAAAGTATTTTAAGACATCTGACTGTTGTTTCAGACGTCTGATAACTATTAGGCTGGAGTTAGTATTCTGTCTGATGAAATCAGACGTCCAAACCTTAGTCCAGACGTCTTAGAAGACGTCTGATGGACTTGCCAGACGTCCAGATAGTGGACCGTTGGCTAGCTTAGCAGGCACTGCAGAATATGACCGTTAGAGCCTTATCAGACGTCCATAGGCCTATCCAGACGTCTGATAATTGACCGTTTTGCCTCGACTGACCCGAAAATCTCTTCTCAGAGATTTTCTAGCCGTTGCAAATCCATTCCCACGAAAAAGTAGGTTTCCAAACGTCCAGACAGTGCCAGACGTCCTATATGTCATCTGATGGACTTGCACTAGAACCCTGTTTAGATCTGATTCAAGTCAGGAGGAAACCCGCCCAAAATTAGACGTCTGACCTTGAAATCAGACGTCTTAAAGTGAACTTCCAGACGTCTGATGCTAGAATTAGACGTCTAATAAGTCTGTCAAAACAATGATTGTTCCTGATTTCGGGCTGATTCTCTTTGGCTTTGCACCCAACGGCTATGGAAGCTTTTCTAAGCCTTCCTAAGGCCTCTATAAATAGAGGGAAGCCTTTGCAACACAAACACACACCTAGAGAGACCAAGATACACAAGAAACACTTTGTAATACACTTTCCACTCTCTTGTGTCCTAGATAGCTCTTGCTCTCCTAGCTCAAGCTCCATTCTCTTGAGAGCATCAAGCTGTTGCGCATCCGCTCTCCCGCCGTAGTCCACGAGAGCGAAGTTGCGCCGTCGCGTGGCTCACGCACCGTGTCATCAACTCGACGCACTCCTTGCAAAGGGGAGTTTCCTAATTCCTATAGAAGCTTAGGTTTATTACTTTGTTGGCTCTATAGGTTTGTTGTCTATTTTATCTTTGTTATTTGGTTGGGTATTCGCTTTGCGAATTCCCGTCTCCTTCGTGGGACAAAATCCTTCTCGTGGAGAGAAGGGGTTGAGGAACGCTACCCTCGTACTTGTAGCGTGGTTGTACTGAGGTTGAATCACCCTCGTTTTAAAGTGATTCGGTTAGTGGATTTGATCAACTAGGTTGATCGGAAAATCCTAACTCGAGAGGGTTAGGTGGTGGTTTTCACCCGGTTTGGGTTTCCACCTAAAAATACTTTGTGTACTTTGTGTGATTGTCTTTTTGTGTGATTGTTTATTGCTTTATATTATTTCCGCAATTTATTACGTCACCCCTCCTAGTAGGGAAACCTACAATGCAGACTAAAACAACAAAACCTTTCCTAAAGAGTTTGTTCCAGAATAAGAATAAGCTCAATCAGAAGCTGGTAAAGGAGATTACACAATCAGAAAGCCGCATCCATGTCAACTTGTTGCTCAGTTCACTCCATAAACCAACAAATGAACATGCACCTTCTTTTTTGGTGAGACATTCATCTTGGTTTTTAAAACGCTGCAACTGCAGGCTCTTGAGTGGCTCAGATGGTCTTAAGGTATGCAACGGAAGAATATGAATCTGCAAAATATTGATCGTCCTTCTCATACAGCTCAATTTGTTCTTCCCTTTCTTCCTCCGCTGGTGGATCCTAGACTTCACCTTGGATTGATGAGGCCTAGCCAAGAGTGTGATTGGTGCGACTCCCACACTCTAGCTATGCCCTTGCCGGATACTTTATTCACCCAGTCATTCACAAAGCAATGACTAACTTCCACCTTGTATGGGAATTCCCGTAGTAGAGATGGAAAGTAGTGCTTGGCTTCTTCCTACCATGGATGGGGAAACCATTCACCCATAGAGCTGGCCTATTTGTCTTTCCCTCCATAATTCCAGCAGAATAGTTACCAATTTGTAGAACATATCTATATTGTTGACTCCACTGTAGTGCTCCAACAAACCCCTCCATGTCATGCTGCGGTGAACCTACCACACTCCAGCAACCCCCTCTCCCACTGCTCAAACCCTTGCAACATCATGTTCTAGTGACCCACTTACAGAACGTGTGCTTGCTGCCCACTCGTGTAAATGTGCTAATCCCAAAAAACACAACAAAATCCTGTGTGCATGCAGGAACATGTTCATCAACCAACCTCTTGCGCTTGAGTGATGGTCTGTGATGAGTTTTTTTTTTCTGTTGGGGAGGCGAGGGGGGGGGCGTTGGGGGCCGCTGTTGTGGTAGGTGCGTGAATCATGTTGTATGAATTCCACTTCAAATAAAGTAACAAGTTCTGTGGTTTAAGAAAGAAGGTCCTAAAGTCAAGTTTGAATTTCAAATACAAACGTATTAAATATGCATGTCAGAACCATGGTGGAACGTTGTTGCTTTCTACTAATTATAATGTCCAGCAACCCCACCTCCCTCCTCACTGCCTGATCACAAAGTGCTATAGCGCAAGCCCCTCCTCTTTCACCATGATCATGTCTGATGTGTAACCACCACTAACCTCCCCAACCCCTAATATCATCTCCAAAGTCCAAGCACCAACCTACCACCCACGACCACTGAAAACCCACTCGTGATTTGCACCGCCCCAACACAAATCCTACTCTGGTGAGCTTCTTCCCCTGAATTGTCTTCCCAGGAGCCCTTAAGACAACCCTCTCCCCCAATTGTTCTAGTGATCCCCTCCTGTGAATTATCTATCACCCTGTTCCTCATTTTTCTATAATTGTGGACATTAGACAAGGGTGTGGATTTTGGGGGTTGAACCTTTTCCATACTAATATACAAACATTCTGCTCTGATTTCACATTGGTCACTTTTGTGTGTCCCAAACTAAAGAAAATCCAGAGAATAATGATTGTTTTTTTTGAAAAGTCCTAAGAATGATGCATTCAAGCATATTGAGAACCAACTTGCAATGCATTTTTTCAATGGAATCAAAAGAGGAGGGTTACGAAGTATGAAGGCAAATACAACAGAGGCAAAATCAATAAAGACAATATATACAAGAAGCACCATCCAGAGGACTGAATTTGATTGTATAAAAATACGGTATTATGAGAAACGACCAATAAAAACAAACAAAGGAACAAACCTTGGCAGAACGATAGACTGTCCCAGAGGTAGGTTGAAGTTCTCCTGATATTAACTTGAGTATTGTAGATTTTCCAATACCATTTGGACCAACCACTGTAAAATATATAAAAGATTGAGACTTAGGAAGCATATCAATGATCATGACCATGCCAATTGCAACTAACAGCATTCCAAGCAATGCATCAAGAAAACTTAATTCTTACTTGCTATGCGGCTATCAAGATCTATACCAAAATTCAGATTCCTAAACAAGAGGGGTCCGCCAGGATAACCAAATGAAACATCACTGCAACAAATATTAGAAACCAAATTAACATTGATAAACAATGTAACATTATCAAGCAAAATGCATAAATTCAGGTAAAGTAACAGTTCAAAAACATCTTTTAAAAAAATGCATCTTTTGTTGAAAATTATTTGACACATATGTATCAGCAAATAAGAGAATCCAAACACTAATTTCTACTTCATTATTCTAATCATGCTTGCATGGGATACCCAACTTCCAATGGAAACAAGATGAGCAACTGACAACAACAGATGCAGTAGTTAAACAATTCCCTGGTTCTAAATGATCACAAAAACATCTAGTGCAAGCAATAGAGAAATACATAATTGCTTATACACTCAGTATGATGGCAACATTGATTAGGCTCTCCCAGATAACATAGATGAATGCAGTTTCTCGGTATAAATTAGCAGCTGAAATAAACATATACATATACATATATAGACACACACACACGTTGCAGGAAAAAACAAAATCTCACAAGTAGAAAGCACAGGAACATGAATACAGATAACAGAGTGGCAATAAGGCCTCTCTCTTCTCCATGAAGAATTTTAATGCAAATGTAGGAAATAGTGTAATAGAAAAGGCTTAAGAAAAGAAACCAACTAATTGTTCATTTTGGACATGTAACAACCAGACAAGAAAACAAATAAAAGCACTGCAAGAACTGGGTGCAAAACACAACCTGAAACTTAGTATTGGAGGACCAGGTCTGTCTTCTGGGGATGGAAACTCAAATTTATAGCTGCATGTAAAACAGAGAAATTAATACTAAATATTCATGCATCAATTTGGGCAGCTATAAATACAATTACAACGAACTAGCATGAAAAAAAGGAGATAACATGGCAAAAAAGGGAGAAAGAAGAACCATACTCTGGATCATTGATGATTTGATCAACAGTGCCCATGCGCTCCAATGCCTGTTTGAGCAAAGTGCATAGTTTAAAGGACATACTTATAACAAGCTCTCTATGCAACAGAAGGATCAACTACGTATAGAAAAGACGAATGCATCATTGTTCCACCCAACAGGAGAAGCTTACACACACACACAACAACTACTACTATTGGAACAATTGAATTAGATACCTTGATTCTGGACTGGACAAGAGATGCCCGTTTTGCATTATATCGAAATTTATCGATGAAAGCCTGCACATATTACAAAATAAAGGCATCAGAGGAAAGGTAGGAGAGAATTACCGACAACCAAGTCCAAAATAGTTGAGAGATCCTCAAGTCATTCATTAGACACTTCTAGTTCTACTTAAAACAAGCAGAAAGAATATGCTCTTATTAAAACCTGACATCGAAAAGCCAATATTAGAATGAATCAAGAATTAACTTTAGAACAGAGAATATCCAGGCAAGGTACATAACCAGCTGAGATATATATCAAGAGAACTATTTTTTGAAGTATTAAGCTCAAATGCAAGACCAAGAAACATGTAATAGAGCTGCCAGCATCACTTAAGCCAACAATGGAAGGTTACATATTTCAGAGTTTGGTCTCTAGGCCATTAGATTTCTGGTTTGAACACCTTAATAGGTACAGCTGATATGGAATGGAAGCAAGCTTCATGGGCCCATAAAAGAAATTTAGCTAGTGGTATGCTTGTGCAGCTTATTCTTGCATTTCACAGAAACAACATGCAAGAGTTATTGGCCACTGCATCTTTTTTACAATCACCCTTACAAATCTGAATGGTTGGAATCACGTTCCACAAACACATCAAAATGGCTTTTTCTTAGTGTTAGTATTATTATAAGGGTGCATGTGTCATTTTTTTATTGTATGAGGGCTACTTATGTAATTTACCCTAAAGCACTCCCTATAAAAAGAGACCTAGGGTTTCTAATAAGAATGGGTTTTGTGTTTTCTCTTCTCCCTCGGCATGGTATTAGAGCAAGGTGGATCCTAGATCCTTCGTGCTCTAATGCCACCAAAAATGCTGCCACTGGTCCTGTTCAAGCACCTAAAGCTGCCACAGGGCTTCTCTCTCGCCTAGTAGCATCGTTAGGCCCCTCTCTACACCACCGATAGCCAAGCAGTGCTACCGGGGCTCCGCCATCATCCAAGCAGCGCCGTCGAAGGGGTTATCTTCCTCCTTTGGTGCCTCCTCGGGTGTTCTTCCCTTGTCTGGGCTGCTGCACACCTCTGATCGGAGGACGATGTGCTAGAATACCTCTGTAGGAGGCTTAGGCTATGGTTTGTACTTCCCATAACTCGTAGAGCGTGTTCCACCGCTCTTATCTTCACATCCTAGATACTCAAAATCAAATCTGAGTTTATCTCTGACTCTCATCGCTTCTCGTGGTCACAATCATGGCATCTACCTCGAATGAAACTGTTAAAGCAAAGCCGATGACTACCTTAGCTTCCTTGATAGTCCAGGGGACTATTATCAAACCTAATGAATCTCAAAACTATCTTATGGGCACAAGCATTCAAGATATTTGTGGGTGACCACAAAAAGCATCCGATTCTCACTACTAATCTTTCTAAGTCAACTCAT
Source organism: Thalassia testudinum (assembly GCA_037157565.1). Taxonomy (NCBI): domain Eukaryota; kingdom Viridiplantae; phylum Streptophyta; class Magnoliopsida; order Alismatales; family Hydrocharitaceae; genus Thalassia; species Thalassia testudinum. Next base: position 9,724,197 of record JAZHRO010000067.1, read on the forward strand.
AAGGATTTTGAAAATGGGAGCAAGATAATTATCTAGTGATGAACTGGATAATGAATAGTGTGGAGTGACAAATAGCATCAAACTTGTTGCACAAGAAGACAATGAAGGATATGTGGGAGAGGCTATCCAAGAAATATTCTCAAAAATCCAATCATGCTCGTCTGTCGGATATATATCGCCGTATATGGTCCATGTCTTAGGTAGAAAAGACACCAATTGATTATTATACAAAGATGGAAGGGCTCTTTAAGACCAGCCCTTCCTGTTGTGATGCTTAGACCAGCCAAAGACAAATTTGGCAAGTCTATAAATTCTTGGACGAGTTGAATGCTAAGTTCTCATCCGCCCATGAGAATATTCTAGCCCTCGAAATTATGCTTGTTTTGGAGACTGTGTATGGTCGTCTGCAAAAAATATTTATGGATGCTAGTCATCTTCCTATTGTCTCTACGACACCGAACACTGAGGTATCAACCTTTGCAGCATGTGGAGGAAAACGTGGATTTCGAGGGGGTCGTGCCTATGGAGGTGGTCGTGGACGTGGACAAGGTTAAGTCTATGAACCTTGTGTTCACTGTCAGAAGACTGATCACCCCTCAGAGAAATGTTGGGCCAAATTTAGTTATCCAAGAAATCTCTCCATTACTGTTGCAGTGGTTAAGGGGGAGCTACCTCCCTCTATTGATACTTTTTCTACTCCTATGTCATCTCATGCTCCTACTCTGACAATGGATGACTATAATCGTCTAATGGCCCTTCTGTGCCATCCTGTTGCCTCAAGCACCACAGCTTCTCTGGTTGCCACTAGTAGCTCTGCGAACCTTGCCACTATTTCATCCTCTTCATTATGGATTATCAACTCAGGTGCTTCAAGTCATCTTACTAGTAAGGAAGATGCTACTGTTTTTATGCGTAAGGCTATCACTTTTATTTGTCAGCCAAATGGTACATATTCTCTTGTCACTAGAGTTGGAGACATTCATTTTTTCAATAAGCTGAGGCTATCTACTGTTTACTGTGCTCCAAAATTTCCATTGAGCTTTTTATCTACATTCCATTTTTGACGGACTACTTTGATATCACCATTGGTCTGCATCAAGGTTTAACTTTAAGCCATTATCTTTTTGCCTTGGTCATGGATGAGTTGACGAAGCATATTCAAGTTGAGGTGCCTTGGTGTATGCTTTTTGTTGATGACATTGTGTTGGTTGATGAGACAAGAGATGGAGTAAACAGAAAACTTAAGCTTTAGAGAGAAGCCCTGGAAAATAAAGGATTACGCATAAGTAGGATGAAAACTGAGTATATGGAATGCAAGTTTAGTAATAAAGGGAACAATGAAGGGATTGATGTAAAAATTGGAGAAGAGTGCATTCCAATGAAAGATATTTTTAAGTACTTGGGATCCATTTTCCAACATGATGGTGGAATTGATGGAGATGTTACACATAGAATTAATGTAGGGTGGTTGAAATGAAGGGGTGCTTCTGGTGTTCTCTGTGATAAGAGGGTTCCTTTAAAAGTCAAAGGAAAATACTATCGAGTTGTGGTAAGACAAGCCATGTTGTACGGTTTTGAATGCTGGGCTATAAACTAGAGGCATGTACAGAAGATATCTGTGGCAGAAATGAAGATGTTAAGATGGATGTGTGGTCATACAAGAAATGACCGTATTTCAAATGAGTTTATTAGAAAAATGGTTAGGGTGGCACCGATAGAGGATAAAATGAGAGAGGCACGTCTAAGATGGTTTGGACATTTACAAAGAAGGCCACTAGATGCTCCAATTAAGAGATGCGAGAAGTTGGAGGCTGAACCCGTTAAGAGGGGGCGAGGAAGACCAAACAAGTGTTGGAAGGAAACTATTAAGTATGACCTCAATTACTTTAATTTAAGTCCTGAAATGACTGAAAATCGATCTGTGTGGAGGCAAAGAATCCATATAGCCGACCCTACTTAGTGTGGGAAAAGGCTTGGTTGTTTTTATCTGTTACGTAAGGAGTTTAAATGTCGTGTTATATTTGACGAGCAATTTGTTTATTTTCAAGGCATTCGGACGAAAATGATGATTGGTGAGGGGACTGAACGTGATGAACTTTATTACATTGATGCTTCTATTTTATTTGCCGGCGTTGCCTCTGTTTCTATGGATCCAATTCTTTGACATCGTCGACTAGGTCATCCTTCTGGTTCATGCCTGCAAAAAATGTTTTCAGAGTCTAATATACCACATAACATAGAGTGTGAAGCTTGTCATCTTGGCGAGCATCGCCATGCTTCTTTTTCATTTAGACAAAATAAAAGATGTTTAGTACCTTTTGAGTTGGTTCATTGTGATGTTTGGAGTCCGTATCCAATAACTCACCGAAATGTTTACCAGTATATTGCGGTCATTGTTGATGACTTCATTTGTCTTTCTTGGACATCTTTGATGCGTGATAGATCTCAAATTATTTCTAGTGTTTCGAAGTTTTCAATGAAGTACAGAATTTTTATCCTACTCTAATCAAAATTTTTATAGTGACAGTACTTTGGAATTTACGCAAAAAGATGTGATTTTCCTTCAAGCAATGGTACCCTTCATCAAACTTCCGGTGCTCACACTTCACAACAAAACGAGGTTGCTAAATGGAAATTACGACATTTACTTGATGTTGCTAGAACTACAATGCTTTCCATGAATGTACCTAAACATTTTGGAGGGCATGCAATCCTACCATCCACATATTTGATAAATAGACTTCCTTCCCCGATGCTTGACAGAGCCACACCGTTACTTTTGTTGAAACCAGATACCACACTCTTTGCATTGCCACTACGAATTTTTGGATGCACCTACTTTGTTCACCTCTTTGGGACCCTTGACAAATTATCTTCCTGATCTATTAAGTGTGTTTTCTTGGATTATTCTAGAATCCAGAAGGGGTATCGCTATTTTGATCCTGTTGGGAGATGATATTATGTGTCTACAGATATCTCTTTTATTGAGAAAACTCCCTACTTCTCTTAGGTCTAGTCTAGAGTAGTTTTCGTAGACTTACGAATGTCGACATACTTCTATTCATGTCCCTGTACCTATCATGTAGGTAGAAGATTAAGAGGAGCTTTACGTCCCCTCACCATCATCAGATTCAGATGATCCGCCGTAACAGTTAGATGAGCTTCCTATTGCTTTGTGAAAGTCGATGAGATCTCATACTTTACATCTTATAGCCCATTATACAACTACTAATCACTTTGGTCCAGATTCGCAAAGATTTACAACTCTTGTAGCTATGGTGGTTCCTAAACATCGTGATGAGGCTCTCTGAGATCCTGGTTGGAGATAGGCAATGCAGGATGAGATGGATGCCCTTATGTCTCGAGATACATGGGACTTAACACATCTTCCACTAAGAGGCAGGGTGGTGGATTGCAGATGAGTGTTTACAGTGAAGTATTACTCGAATGGCACTATTAAGAGGCTGAAAGCCAGACTTGTAGCGAAAGGATATACCCAAACTTATGGGGTAAACTACTTTGATATGTTCTCCCCAATGGCACGTATATGCTCTGTCAAGGTCATTCTCTCCCCTGCAGTAAATAAACAATGGCTAGTGCATCAATTGGATGTGAAAAATACTTGTTTATATGGTGATTTGCAGCAGGAAGTTTATATGTCCCAACCACCAGGTTTTGCGGTTAAGGGGGGGGGCCAAGAATGTAGGCTCAAAAAGCCTGTCTATGGCCTAAAGCAGAGTTCCTGAGCTTGGTTTGAGAGGCTCAATGTTGCATTACAAGGGATTAGATTCTACAGGTCTACATTTGATCATTTTGTCTTCACTAGACAAAAGGACTCTGAAACCACTATTCCTGTATATGTTGATGATATGCTACTCACAGGGGATGACAGTCAAGGCATTTAGGATACAAAAACATATTTGCAAATGTTAGCGTATGCACATTTTGTATGAGGGACTCTTTGTTATTCTTTATTTCTTGCTGGTGTTGTACCGCAACTTTACCACATCTTCATTATATAAGAAGAGGTAGGGCTCAATTATAAAATTATCTCATTTCATCCAATTTGGTATCAGAGCGACGGTCCTAAACTAAGACTCTAAGTATCCTACCCCCAAGGCCTCCAAACCCTAACCACCAAATCCCATCTCTCTCTCTCTCTCTCTGCACGCCAGTGCACCATCCTCCACACGCCAGTGCACCGTCCGGCGACAAGCATGGAGTCCAACGGCGCTGCAGCACTAATCCATGCATGGTAGTAAGGCAAGGCGGCGCTGACCTAGGTGCAGCGAGCCCAGCGGCAGCGCAGGCAATCAGCAGCACTCCTGCAACGTGCCCAACAGCACCTCAATTCTCGTGCGCGTGGTCAACAACTGTGAGGGGCTTGTAGTCCTATTCTAAGGGCTACATCCCTTATAGTCGTAAGGAGTCTAGGTCCCCTTAAGGCCGTCTCAGGTGTTCTCCCCAACCCAGATTAAGCCAACACCCGTCCAAGGGGGCTTTCTGTCGAAGATGTAGATCTAAAACTGTCTATTTTCAGATCTATTGATGTTGCTTTGATTATAGAAGATTGATTGAGGCTTGCGGATTGCGAAGATGGCTTCTTCAGATCATTCCAAGGTGACGTCAGACTCTCTTTCGAACACCAGGGTACTCAAAAATCCGTTCTTTGGTCCCATCGTCAAGTTAGATAAGACCAACTACCCGCAGTGGTCCCAGACCATCTTTATGACTGTCAAGGGTCATGGGAAAAATCATATTCTTACGGATCTAGAGCCTACAAACAAGGCCGGCATGAATGCCAACTAGGACAGAGACAACACCATGGTTTGTGCATGGCTTATGCAGACTGTTATTCCCTGAATAGGGGATGAAATCATGTACTACTCAACGACGAAGGAGATGTGAGAGTCTTTGCGTGAGACGTACTCACACGCCAAGAACTCCGCACGCGTTTTTCAGGTCTTTTACGACCTCTTCTACTTGCATCAGGAGGGACGCACGTTGTCACAGAACTATTCCCTCGTGAAGGCAATGCCAGAGAGGCATCACTCCTATCTATCGGGGTATGCCTGTGAGTCCTGGAGGAGTTTTTGGAGACAATTGGCAGTCTCTCTTTTCTTGGCAAGCCTTGGACTTGAGTACACGACAGCCAGAGATCATATCATCATCGCTCCTGAGCTTCCTACTCTGGAGGAAGCCTACAACAGACTTATCAGAGTAGCAACACACACCTCTACTTCTAACTCTGGTGCTCAGACGTCCGCACTGGCAGTGATCCCTAGGCGTGGCAAGGGCTCTCCCCTCCTTGCACGTGATCATGGTCGTGGTCATGGATGCCCTTCTAGTACATGTACTCGGTCTCCGCGTTACTCTAGCAAGATGGACCACTCTGAAGCTTAGCAGAATCATGGTATGCCACCTGCAGCCAATCAGACAGCCAAGGTCACTAATGGAGTTTCCTCGAGCCTTGATGTCAGTTCTCTCAGCATCAAGATTGAGAATCTACGGCAGCAGATTGCTAAATTGACTCAGGCGTCCTCTTCTCAATGTCCAGTCATTGCAGCCAATGCTTCCTCTTCTGAGGCACCTGCGACTAGTATGTCTCTTTTATTTCCTGGCGATTGGTTGATTGACTGTTACATCCAAGCACTTGTGTGGCGACAGATCCTTTTCTCAATTAACACCAGCTACACCAGCCAGAACTGTACAGGTGACAGATGGGAGACATTCGTCACTTGTTGGCAAGGGAGATGTCTTTATCTTCGACTTTGCGACTGACAGATGTTTTCTACGTGCCTGATTTTCCATTGAGTTTGTTATCTGTTAGCAATATTATCAGAGATCTAAACTGCCAAGCTATATTTGATGTGTCTTCTTGTGTCTTGCAGGACAAGCTCACTGAGAAGATGATTGGTGGAGGGTGTAAAGAACATGGGGTGTACTGTCCGAGCCATACTATTGTTGCTGCTTCTACTACCCAGGGCCTTGGTTCTGCTGCGTCCCTTCTCCAGTGGCACCGCCGCCTTGGTCACCTGCCTATTGATCGTCTCATATGAGTTCTGCCACACATTCCCTCCACTACTTCTCTCACCTGTGATGCCTGTCAGCTGGGCAAGCATCACAGGGTTAGTTTTTCCACATATGTTTTGGTTTCCTCTATTGCTATGTTTGGTCTGATTTAAATGGATGTTTGGGATCTCAGTTGTATTCCTAATCGACTTGGGAACAAATATTATCTGGTGTTAGTAGGTGATTTTTCCCATCTTTCTTGGCTGTTTCTTTTGAAAAATAAGTCCAATGTTGGACATATTGTTGAAAATTGTCAAAGAAATAAAAAGTCAGCATTCATGTTAGCGTTTTCAGTTTGATAATGCCTTAGAATTTTGTACCACTTGGTTGCATACTTATTTTTCCAGTTGTGGCATTATTCATGAGACCATTTGCCCTCACACCTCTCAGCAGAATGGTGTTGTTGAGAAGAAGCACTGCCACTTGCTTGTTGCTTATACATTGTTGATCCACCACTCGTCCCCTCTCTTTACCGGGGTGACATTGTTTTGACGGTTTGTTTTCTGGTTAATCGGATGCCTGATGTTGCTCTACACAAGCAGATTCCTTTGCAGGTTATGTATCCCGATAGACCCTGTTTCATGTCACCCCTCAGACCTTTGATTGTGTTGCTTTTATCCACTTGTTGGGACCAGACAGGGATAGATTAGTACCGAGAGCAGTTAAATGTATTTTTCTTAGGTACACTCAGACCCAGAAGGGTATTGGTGTTTTGATTTGACTGCTTCTCAGCATTTCGTTTTCGCAGACGTTACCTTTCATGAGGCGATGCCATTCTTTTCGACATCTGCAACTAATCTACATTCTGAGGATGATACAGCACCCGTGCCATTTACACATTTGCTTTGGGAGTTTTCCTGAGATTCTCATCCCAACTGTGTCACCACCACCACCATCTGCTACGCCACCCTTTCCATGTCTAACAGAGCCGCTTCAGACATATACCCGTCCTCACACTACCTTTCGAGGGCCCCCTCCCTTGCCTCCACCATCGGATTCTTAGGTAAGTCCCTTAGACACTGATGCTAATTTGCCACATGTTGATCACAGGGACAAGACAGGTGATGTGACAGGTGATGATCTGGATCTTCTGATAGCTATTTGGAAGAGGCCACGGACTTGTGCTGCTTACCCAACAGCTGGGACACTTGCTACTGACAGTTTAGGCCCCCAGTTTGCAAGCTTCACATAAGCGTTGGCTGCTACTCAGATCCCAGTGACTCATCGCGAGGCCATGCTTGATGCAAGATGGCGGGCAACCATGGAGAACGAGATGGCTGCTCTTAGGGGTCGTGGGACCTGGGAGCTCACTCCAGTTCCAAACGGGGCTATGATTGTCGGCTATCGATGAGTTTTCACAGTGAAGTTCAACCCAGAAGAAGTATCGCCTGATACAAGGCACATCTCATGACAAAGGGGTTCACCCAAACCTATGGGGTTGACTTCTTTGACACCTTCCTACCAGTTGCCAAACTTCCTACAGTACAAGTGTTGGTAGCAGTGGCAGTCCAACTAGATTGGCCCTTGCATCAGCTAGACGCGAAGAATGCATTCCTCTACGATGATCTCCAAAAGAAAGTCTACATGCAACAGCCACCTAGATTCGAGATTCAAGGGAAGCGTGTATGCCGACTGCGGAAAACCATCTACGACCTCAAGCAAAGTCCTAGAGCATGCTTCCAGAGATTGTCTCAAGTTGTAGAGGCAGCTGGATTCACGAGATCGACGACTGATTTCTCTCTTGTTATCAGGAGGACTAGACGAGATACTGTGGTGCTTCTTGTATATGTTGATGACTTGACTATCACAGGGAATGATGTGCAGGATGTCACTGAGATTAAGCACATTCTGGTGGAATAGTTTGTTATGAAAGATTTGGGGGCTCTACGATACTTTCTTGGTATTGAAGTTGCCTGGAGCAAGAAGGGCATAGTCTTGTCCTAGAGGAGGTATGCATTGGATATTTTGCAAAAGGTAAGTATACTTGGAGCCAAGGAGGCCAACATTCCTATGGACCCCAAAATGCCACTTTATGATGAAGATGCATAGTTGGTGGACAGTAGGCAGTACAAGCAGTTCATGGCCAAGCCAACACGACAGCACTGTGATACAACATTGATGGTACTCCGGTACATCAAGAAAGCTCCTGGAAAAGGTCTTTTGACTCTTCTCTTCTCCAAGGAGTCTTCTATGACTTTGGTTGACTATTCTGATGGAGACTACACTGGATGTCACGTGAATTGAAAATCCACCATGAGGTTCTGCACCTTTTTGGCAGGGAATCTGATCACATGGAGGAGCAAGAAACAAGGCACAGTTGCTAGGTTGAAGGACGAGTCTGCATATAGGGCCATGGCTCAGACGACTGCAGAGATGATGTGGATCAGGTCCTTACTGATTTGGAGGTATAATTTTCTAGCCCAATGGAGATGCGGTGTGATAACAGAACAGCTACCTCCATTGCCAACAACCCAGCTTTTTAGGAGAGGACGAAGCATGGAAAGGTTGATTGCCATTATAAGATATTATTTAGAAGGGGCTACTATATATAACACCAGTCCTATCTGACAAGCAGATTACAGATATTTTTACCAAACCCTTAGCCAGGTCCTTATTTGATTTGTGTATCCAAGCTGAGCATAATAGATATCTATGCTTCAACTTGAGAGGGAGTGTTAGCGTATGCATATTTTGTATGAGAGGCTCTTTGTTATTCTTTATTTCTTTCTAGTGTTGTATCGCAACTTTTCCACATCTTCATTATATAAGAAGAGGTAGAGCTCAATAATAAAATTATCTCATTTCGTCCAATTGCATACCATGTTTGTAATCAAGGATTTAGGAAAACTACGCTATGTCTTAGGCATTGAGGTTGCCAGAAACTCCAAAGGAAGGTCTCTATCTTAGAGGAAGTATGTACTAAAGCCTCTTGGTGAAACTAGATTGTTAGGTGCACGACCATCTATGGTACGTGTAGAATCACCATGTTGATTGCCAAAGGATGATGATCCGACAAAGGCAGGTATATGATCATTGTTGGGAAGCTTTTGTGTTACTGTTACAAGACTTGATATTAGTTATGCAGTTAACAGGGCCAGCTAGCATATGGAAAACCCGAGGTATAGTCATTGGAATACTATGTGTTTTATCCTCGAGTATCTCAAAGGAAGTCCTGGGAAGGGACTTTACATAAAGAATAATGGTCATTGTGATGTACATGCGTATTCTGATGCCGATTATGTAGGGAGTCTAGAAGATAGATGGTCTACCACAGGTTATGCTACCATTATTGAAGGAAGCCTGGTAATATGGAAGAGTAAAAAGCAAACGGTCGTGTCCAGACCCAGTGTAGAGACAGAATATCGGGCAATGGCACATGCTAGTTATGAGATTATGTGGCTTATTAACTTTCTAAGGGACCTCCTTTCAAAAAAAAAAAAACTTTCTCAGGGACCTAGGAGTTGAGGTCAAGACACCTCCTTTCAAAAAAAAAAAACTAAGGGACCTAGGAGTTGAGGTCAAGACACCTGTTCCACCATTCTGTGCCAACAGGTCAACCATGTTTATTGCCTCCAATCTGGTGTTTCAAGAACGCACTAACACATTGAGGTGAAATGTCACTTTGTGCGTGATATGGTGACCTCTGGTCAAATATGCACCCCTACTACTACATCGGAGCAACAAGTAGCAGATATCTTCACTAAGGCACTACCTCGAAAGCGTCATAATTTCCTTTGTTCCAAGCTGGCCATATTAAATAAATATGCTCCAACTTGAAGGGAAGTGTTAGTATTGTTATAAGGGTGTATGTATCATTTTTTGATTGTATAAGGGCTACTTATGTAATATCCTGAGGTTCTCCCTATAAAAGGAGACCTTCTAATAAGAATGGGTTCTGCGTTTTCTCTTCTCCCTCAACACTAAATCCACCAAAAATTTTATAAATACAATTCAAAGATTAAATTTCATTTCATTATGTCCATGCAAGGTTCAAGAAACATCGTATTCTTCTATTATCAAAGGTTGAGCTTTTTATTAACCACCATCATCCCCAAAGACACAAATATGGGGTAATGTCAACATAAATGTTCATTGTTTTTTGAATCTTCATTGCTCTATGTTTTTATGTCATTCATATTAGCACCCTCTGGTGATACCAAGGTGCTAAAAGATATAAGAGGTCCAAAATGCCTAAGGCGCAACCCAAGGAAAATAAGGTGTTAAAGGATTTGTAGATACATATACATATATGCATGCATGCATGCATACATACATACATATACAAACAATAAGAAAAATATGATGTGTTAATGCATACATGCATGACATGTAAAATATTTGAGAAACACAAGCACAATACACATACATATACACATAGATACATATGGTAGGTGTGTGTACATAGTTTCATACTTATACATATTATATACACAAACAAAAGTAAACATTTATGTTTGTATGCTTAGCTATGCACATGTGTGTGTATAATGCGTATATGATATACAAACACATATATATGCTTGTATATATGTGTGCGTATTTGCATGTATATATGTACCTATTTATATGTACATATCTATGTACATACATGCATGATTTAAAAAAACTACCCTCGAGATGCTTGAGGCTTACGTCTCAAGACAAGGCAGAAGAAAATCGCCCTAAGGCTATAGCCTCAAGGTTACAGTATGAGACGTGCACCTTGGTTTGTCGAGGCAGAGCTAAGGTGGTG